>CM022299.1:635227254-635838753 GCA_011799875.1 Thinopyrum elongatum | reverse complement strand
AGAGGGTTTGTGAGTGCTTGAACTAGTGCAAGATATGGAAGTTTTTGCACTTGTCCTTGCCAAAATGATTGAGTGAAGTATGTTGGCGGAGTCACCCTCAAGAACTCTCTAGTTCTTCTTCTTCGGGATCCACATCATCTTGATGGGAATCCTTGGAGTTGTATTCGTACTTGACGAAAGTAGAACTTGATGTGTCTTGGGAACCCACTTGACCAAGGCCTTAGGAGCTTCTTCAAATGCATCAATCTCCTCTTGAAGCTTGTCCTTGCCTTTTTGCTGTGGTCTTGTGTGGTGAAGATCATTTGAGCTTGTGTCCCTTGGAAAGAAGTAGGATCATACTTCTCTTGTTGAGGAACAAACTTCGTCTTGGGGTATTGATCTTCTTCCCACTCAACTCCATGGCATTGAACTTTCGTTCAAAACCAAACACCTTGATTCTTCCATTGCCTTCCTTGCTTGAGTACACAATTCCTCAAATTGCTTACTCCCGGCAAGGCTTTTGTAAACACATTTCTCTATAATTCCCTTCAATAAGCTGTTTTCTTGCTCAGTGTAACTTGGCTAAGAGAATCATTAGGGAATCAAGAGAACTACTAGAAGCAACAACATTGGATTAACATGATTATTGTTACTACTAGAAGAAGAATCTTTCTTACTCTTGTTGCTAGATTTTACTTGTGGCATGTAAGTAGACAAGAGTAAACGCTTGGCAATGTAAGAAGAATTTTTTCTTACGAAGATCATCATTGATTGCCTTAAGAACCCATGCCCTTGCTCAAGGTTGAGCTTTTCAAAGCGTAGCTTCTCATGAGTCTTTTAAAGTCTCGATGATCTTCTAAGGTAGTTTCATGAGCTAACTTAAGAGTGTTTAGTTCTTTAGTTAGATGCTCAATCTTCTTAACATCATCATTCATTTATCTTGATTAGAATGATTAATAGCAAGTTCATCATAGTTTTCATCACTAGAGTTGTCAACAAGTAAAATCATCTCACCTAGCAAATCATCTTTCATCACTATTGAAATCAACATACTCGGGGTGTGATACCTTTGGGCCTTTAGCCATGAAGCATCTTCCAATTCCTTCATTTGGTGAGTCAAATATGTCGTAGGAGTTGGTTGACATAAGTGCTAGACCGGCAACACCTTCATCTTGAGTATATTCGGAGTCGGAGTGATAACTTCTCTCGGGAGTGATGGTCGGAGTCGGAGCCGGATACCCATTCACCAACTGAGCTTGATGTCTTCGTTTTGTGTAGCTCTTTGATGATTTGTCCTTCTTCCGAATCCTTACTTCTGCGAGAGGTTCTTCGTTCATAGCGATCATCTCTACTCCTCTCTCCCTTGGAGGTGATTCTCTCTTCTACTTCTTCTTTGGGTGAATCTTCTCTTCTTTTGTAGGGGGGCGTACACTCATTGGAGTAGTGTCCAGGCCTTCCAAAATTGTAGCAATTACGCTCACGGCTTGAAGATCTTTTGTCATTGTAGGACCTTGACTTGGAACTTCTTTCCTTGCTTCTACTCTTGTAGAACTTGTTGAAGTTCTTCACCATTAGGCTCAATTCCTCATTGAAGGTTTTTTTCTCACTTGATGATGTGGAGTATCACATGAGGCTTTGTAAGACCCATTGACTTGTTGTGAAGCTCTTCCCTATCCTTGAGTGACATCTCATGAGCAACAATTCTCCAATGACTTCCGTTGGCTTGAGATCTTTGTAATTGGGCATCATTTGGATCAATGTGCACATGGTATCATATTTTCCATCCAAGGCTCTTAGGATCTTCTTGATGATGAATCTATCGGTCATCTGTCACTTCCTAAGCCGGCAATCTCATTTGTGATGAGAGCAAGCCTAGAGTACATTTCAGCGACACCTTCACCATCCTTCATTTTGAACTTGTCAAGTTGACTTTGAAGCACATCCAATTTGGATTGCATATCAATCAAAGTATCCCAAATTTCCTTTGATTCTCAAGACGGCTGTTTTGTTGAATTCTTCGGGGCACAATCCGCTGAAGAGGATATCGCAAGCTTGATCATTGTATGCAACATCTTCAACTCTTCCGGGTAGCTTCACTGTTTGGTTCTCTCCCATCAAAGAATTCACCTTGCAAACCAATACACACAATAGCCCAAACGGCGGGATTATGTCCAAGAATATGCATTTTCATCTTATGCTTCCAACTAGCAAAATTAGTACCATCAAAGTAGGACCTCTACGGTGGTAATTTCCCTCGCTAGACGCCATACTCTCCTAGGTTGTGAAACCAAGCGTATGATCACCAAAAGCTATGGAATCAAGGCAAATGGAGACCAAAGCTCTGATACCACTTGTAGGATCGAAGTATGTCTAGAGGGGGGGTGATTAGACTACTTGACCAATAAAAACCTAGCCTATTCCCAATTTTAAATCTTGGCAGATTTTAGCAACTTGGCACAAGTCAAGCAATCAACCTACACCATGCAAGTCTAAGAGTAGAGCAGCGGAATGTAAAACATTTGCATATAAGGTAAAGGGAGGAGTTTGGGGGAGCAAACGCAATGTAGACACGGAGATTTTTGGCGTGGTTCCGATAGGTGGTGCTATCGTACATCCATGTTGATGGAGACTTCAACCCACGAAGGGTAACGGTTGCGCGAGTCCAGGAGGGCTCCACCCACGAAGGGTCCATGAAGAAGCAACCTTGTCTATCCCACCATGGCCATCGCCCACGAAGGACTTGCCTCACTCGGGTAGATCTTCACGAAGTAGGCGAATTGCCCTTACAAACTCCTTGGTTCAACTCCACAATCTTGACGGAGGCTCCCAAGTGACACCTAACCAATCTAGGAGACACCACTCTCCAAAAGGTAATAGATGGTGTGTTGATGATGAATCCTTGCTTCTTGTGCTTCAAATGATGTCTCCTCAACACTAACTCTCTCTCACGGATTTGGATTTGGTGGAAAGATGATTTGAGTGGAAAGCAGCTTGGGGAAGGCTAGAGATCAAGATTCATATGATTGGAATGGAATATCTTGGTCTCAACACATGAGTAGGTGGTTCTCTCTCAGAAAATGTATACTGGAAGTGTAGGCACGTTCTGATGGCTCTCTCCACGAATGAAGAGTGGGTGGAGGGGTATATATAGCCTCCACACAAAATCTAACCGTTCACACACAATTTACCAAACTCGGTGGGACCGAATCATAAAACTCGGTCAGACCGAGATGACCCTGGTGATGTTGACGGCGAGCCCCCCAGGAAGAGGGTTCCTACGAAGGTGATGTGGTTATCCTATAATACCACGGTTGAAATGTCTGTTCAGAAACAAAGAGCATGCCAAGTTGATGCGATGGCACAGAGAGGACCGTAAGAAAGACGGGGAGTTGAGAGCACCCGCTGATGGGTCGCAGTGGAGAAAAATCGAGAGAAAGTACTGGGAGGAATTTGCAGGTGACGCAAGGAACTATGGTTTGGTTTAAGCGCGGATGGCATAATCCTTTTGGGGAGCAGAGCAGCAATCACAACACCTGGCCCGTGACTCTATGGATATAACCTTCCTCCTTGGCTGTGCATGAAGCGGAAGTTCATTATTATGCCAGTACTCATCCAAGGCCCTAAGCAACTCGGCAACGACATTGATGGTACCTAAGGCCATTAGTTGAAAAACTTTTATAGCTATGGAATGGAAACGGTGTACGTGTGTGGGATGAGCACAGACAGGAGGAATTTTACCTGCATGCGTTGCTGTTTGTAACCATCAATGATTGGCCTGCTCTCAGTAACCTTTCAGGACAGACAAACAAGGGATACCACGCATGCACGCACTGTTTAGCTGACACCGAAAGTATATACCTGGACAAATGCAGGAAGAATGTGTACCTGGGGCATCGTCGATTTCTTCTGACCAACCATCAATGTCGAAAGAAGGCAAGCATTTCAAAGGCGAGGCAGATCACGGAAGAAGCCTGCCATGCGTACCGGTGATCACGTACTTGCTATGGTCAATGATTTACACGTAATCTTTGGAAAGGTCCGGTGGACTATCTATTCCGAATGACGCTGAGGGACCGCCACCCATGTGGAAGAAGAACAATTATATTTTGGGACCTACCCTACTGGAAAGACCTAGAGGTCCACTCTTCAATCGACGTGATGCACGTGACAAAGAACCTTTGCGTGAACCTGCTAGGCTTCTTGGGCGTGTATGTGAAGACAAAAGATACATCGGAGGCACAGGAGGACCTGCAATGTTTGCACGAAAAAGACGGCATGCCTCCAAAGCAATATGAAGGTCCTGCGAGCTACGCTCTTACCAAAGAAGAGAAGGAAATCTTCTTTGAAGCTGCTCAGTATGAAGGTCCCGTCTGGCTTCTGTCAATATAAAGGGAATAATAAATATGGCAGAGAAAAAGTTCCAGAACCTAAAGTCTCATGACTGCCACGTGATTATGACGCAACTGCTTCCGGTTGCATGAGGGGGCTTCTACCGGAAAACGTTCGATTAGCCATTGTGAAGCTATGTGCATTCCTCAATGCAATCTCTCAGAAGGTGATCGATCCAGAAATCCTACCAAGGCTAAGGAGTGATGTGGCGCAATGTCTTGTCAGTTACGAGCTGGTGTTCCCACCATCCTTCTTCAATATCATGACGCATGTCCTAGTTCATCTAGTCGACGAGATTGTCATTCTGGGCCCTGTATTTCTACACAATATGTTCCCCTTTGAGAGGTTCATGGGAGTCCTAAAGAAATATGTCCGTAACCGCGCTAGGCCAGAAGGAAGCATCTCCATGGGCCATCAAACAGAGGATGTCATTTGGTTTTGTGTTGACTTCATTCCTGGCCTTAAGAAGATTGGTCTCCCAATCGCGGTATGAGGGGAGACTAATTGGAAAAGGCACGCTAGGAGGGGACTCAATAATATGTAGGGACGGGCATTCTTGGTCTCAAGCACACTACACAGTTCTACAGAACTCTACCTTGGTGACCCCGTATGTCGATGAACACAAGAACATTCTGCGCTCAAAACACCCGGAGTAGTGTGACGACTGGATTACATGTGTACCATTAGGACTTTCGGCAATTGGTTGCAAACACGTCTCAGAGCTGACAACACTATTTCTGATGAGCTTTACTCGTTGTCCAGGGGACCATCTTTGACTGTATTGACTTACAAAGGATATGAGATAAATGGGAATAACATTTTACACGATCGCCCAAGATCAAAAGAGCACCAACCAAAACAGCGGTGTCTGCTTTGATGCAGCAACCAAGAGGGGAAAGGACACATATTATGGTTACATAGGACATATGGGAACTTGACTACGGACATGATTTTAAGGTCCCTTTGTTTCAGTGCCAATGGGTCAATCTGTCAGGAGGCGGCGGTACAGGTAGACCCACAGTACGCAATGACAACAGTGGATCTGAACAATCTTGGGGACACAGACGAACCATTTGTCCTAGCCAATGATGTGGCGCAGGTTTCTATGTGAAGACATGACTACTAACAGAGAAAAGAAAAGATAAGGAAGCGAATACATCATACGATGAGCCAAAGCGCCACATAGTTCTTTCAGGAAAAAGAGACATCATGGGAGGAGGGTAAGAAAACATGTTTGAAGATTATGAAAAGTTTCAAGAAATTCCTCCCTTCAAAGTCAAGGCTGACCCAAGCACCCTGTAACGATGAAGATTATCCATGGTTACGCGCAATAAGCAAAAGACACAAGCGAAGAAAAAGTGAAGACTTTCTCTCCACAACTATTATGATGATGCCTTTGATCTAGAATATCACTGCAGTTACATGTGAAGAAATGAAATGCCTTTTGTAACAGATGAGTTTCCGTATGAAACCCTGTACTTCGAAAGAGATTGTCCGTTTTGTACCGAAGTGCATCCAGTTTTTGCCGTAACCCTCTCAACTTTTTAGCACATGCTATGTGGGTGAAATGATGATACCATGGCAGCTTTCAACCTTTTCGAGTTCTTTGTAGTGCTTTTCAATTTCAGGGTCATTTAGCTCAAAAAAAAAATCAGTAAATGCATGAAAATACCAGATGAAGTCGAAAGGGTTGAAAATTGATGATGTGGCTTTGAATGGTGCATTTTGAACACACAAAAAGTCTGGAGTTCAAATAAGTTCAAAAAATGAAATCCCTTGTAACATATGAGTTTTCGTCCGAAACCCTGATACTTCGAAAGAGATTGTCCATTCTGTACACGAAGTGCATCCAGTTTTTGCCGTAACCCTCTCAACTTTTTAGCACATGCTATGTGGGTGAAATGAGATGTACCATGCCAACTTTCAACCTTTTCAGAATTCATTTGTAGTGCTTTTCATTTCAGGGTCATTTAGCTCATAAAAATCAGTAAATGCATGATATCAGATGAAGTCAGAAAGGGTTGAAAATTGATGATGTGGCTTTGAATGGTGCATTTTAAACACACAAAAAGTCCGGAGTTCAATAAGTTCAAAAAAATGAAATCCCTTGAACTATGAGTTTTCGTCCGAAACCCTGATACTTCGAAAGAGATTGTCCATTCTGTACACGAAGTGCATCCATTTTTGCCGTAACCCTCTCAACTTTTTAGCACATGCTATGTGGGTGAAATGATGATACCATGCCAACTTTCACCTTTTCAGAATTCATTTGTAGTGCTTTTCAATTTCAGGGTCATTTAGCTCAAAAATCAGTAATGCATGAAAAATATCAGATGAAGTCAGAAAGGGTTGAAAATTGATGAGTGGCTTTGAATGGTGCATTTTGAACAAACAAAAAGTCTGGAGTTCAAATAAGTTCAAAAAAATGAAATCCCTTTGTAACAGATGAGTTTTCGAAACCCTGATACTTCGAAGAGATTGTCCATTTTGTACACGAAGTGCATCCAGTTTTTGCCGTAACCCTCTCAACTTTTTAGCACATGCTATGTGGGTGAAATGATGATACCATGCCAACTTTCAACCTTTTCAGAATTCATTTGTAGTGCTTTTCAATTTCAGGGTCATTTAGCTCAAAAAAATCAGTAAATGCATGATATCAGATGAAGTCAGAAAGGGTTGAAAATTGATGATGTGGCTTTGAATGGTGCATTTTAAACACACAAAAAGTATGGAGTTCAAATAAGTTCAAAAAAATGAAATCCCTTTGTAACATATGAGTTTTCGTCCGAAACCCTGATACTTCGAAAGAGATTGTCCATTTGTACACGAAGTGCTCCAGTTTTTGCCGTAACCTCTCAACTCATGCATTTACTGATTTTTTTGAGCTAAATGACCCTGAAATTGAAAAGCACTACAAATGAATTCTGAAAAGGTTGAAAGTTGGCATGGTATCATCTTCTCACCCACATAGCATGTGCTAAAAGTTGAGAGGGTTACGGCAAAAACTGGATGCACTTCGTGTACAAAATGGACAATCTCTTTCGAAGTATCAGGGTTTCAGACGAAAACTCATCTGTTACAAAGGGATTTCATTTTTTTGAACTTATTTGAACTCCAGACTTTTTGTTTGTTCAAAATGCACCATTCAAAGCCACATCATCAATTTTCAACCCTTTCTGACTTCATCTGATATTTTTCATGCATTTACTGATTTTTTGAGCTAAATGACCCTGAAATTGAAAAGCACTACAAATGAATTCTGAAAAGGTTGAAAGTGGCATGGTATCATCATTTCACCCACATAGCATGTGCTAAAAAGTTGAGAGGGTTACGGCAAAAACTGGATGCACTTCGTGTACGAATGGACAATCTCTTTCGAAGTATCAGGGTTTCGGACGAAAAACTCATATGTACAAAGGGATTTCATTTTTTTGAACTTATTTGAACTCCGGACTTTTTGGTGTTTTAAAATGCACCATTCAAAGCCACATCATCAATTTTCAACCCTTTCTGACTTCATCTGATATCATGCATTACTGATTTTTTTGAGCTAAATGACCCTGAAATGAAAAGCACTACAATGAATTCTGAAAAGGTTGAAAGTGGCATGGTATATTCATTTCACCCACATAGCATGTGCTAAAAAGTTGAGAGGGTTACGGCAAAAACTGGATGCACTTCGTGTACAGAATGGACAATCTCTTTCGAAGTATCAGGGTTTCGGACGAAAACTCATATGTTACAAAGGGATTTCATTTTTTTGAACTTATTTGAACTCCAGACTTTTTGTGTGTTCAAAATGCACCATTCAAAGCCACATCATCAATTTTCAACCCTTTCTGACTTCATCTGGTATTTTTCATGCATTTACTGATTTTTTTTTTGAGCTAAATGACCCTGAAATTGAAAAGCACTACAAATGAACTCTGAAAAGGTTGAAAGCTGCCATGGTATCATCATTTCACCCACATAGCATGTGCTAAAAAGTTGAGAGGGTTACGGCAAAAACTGGATGCACTTCGGGTACAAAACGGACAATCTCTTTCGAAGTATCAGGGTTTCATACGGAAACTCATCTGTTACAAAAGGCATTTCATTTCTTCACATGTAACTGCAGTGATATTCTAGATCAAAGGCATCATCATAATAGTTGTGGAGAGAAAGTCTTCACTTTTTCTTCGCTTGTGTCTTTTGCTTATTGCGCCGTAACCATGGATAATCTTCATCGTTTAACAGGGTGCTTGGGTCAGCCTTGACTTTGAAGGGAGGAATTTCTTGAAACTTTTCATAATCTTCAAACATGTTTGTCTTACCCTCCAATCCCATGATGTCTCTTTTTCCTGAAAGAACTATGTGGCGCTTTGGCTCATCGTATGATGTATTCGCTTCCTTATCTTTTCTTTTTCTCTGTTTAGTAGTCATGTCCTTCACATAGAAAACCTGCGCCACATCATTGGCTAGGACAAATGGTTCGTCTGTGTACCCAAGATTGTTCAGATCCACTGTTGTCATTGCGTACTGTGGGTCTACCTGTACCCCGCCTCCTGACAGATTGACCCATTGGCACTGAAACAAAGGGACCTTAAAATCATGTCCGTAGTCAAGTTCCCATATGTCCACTATGTAACCATAATATGTGTCCTTTCCCCTCTTGGTTGCTGCATCAAAGCAGACACCGCTGTTTTGGTTGGTGCTCTTTTGATCTTGGGCGATCGTGTAAAATGTATTCCCATTTATCTCATATCCTTTGTAAGTCAATACAGTCAAAGATGGTCCCCTGGACAACGAGTAAAGCTCATCAGAAATAGTGTTGTCAGCTCTGAGACGTGTTTGCAACCAATTGCCGAAAGTCCTAATGTGTACACATGTAATCCAGTCGTCACACTACTCCGGGTGTTTGGAGCGCAGAATGTTCTTGTGTTCATCGACATACGGGGTCACCAAGGTAGAGTTCTGTAGAACTGTGTAGTGTGCTTGAGACCAAGAATGCCCGTCCCTACATATTATTGAGTCCCCTCCTAGCGTGCCTTTTCCAATTAGTCTCCCCTCATACCGCGATTGAGGGAGACCAATCTTCTTAAGGCCAGGAATGAAGTCAACACAAAACCAAATGACATCCTCTGTTTGATGGCCCATGGAGATGCTTCCTTCTGGCCTAGCGCGGTTACGGACATATTTCTTTAGGACTCCCATGAACCTCTCAAAGGGGAACATATTGTGTAGAAATACAGGGCCCAGAATGACAATCTCGTCGACTAGATGAACTAGGACATGCGTCATGATATTGAAGAAGGATGGTGGGAACACCAGCTCGTAACTGACAAGACATTGCGCCACATCACTCCTTAGCCTTGGTAGGATTTCTGGATCGATCACCTTCTGAGAGATTGCATTGAGGAATGCACATAGCTTCACAATGGCTAATCGAACGTTTTCCGGTAGAAGCCCCCTCAATGCAACCGGAAGCAGTTGCGTCATAATCACGTGGCAGTCATGAGACTTTAGGTTCTGGAACTTTTTCTCTGCCATATTTATTATTCCCTTTATATTTGACGAGAAGCCAGACGGGACCTTCATACTGAGCAGGCATTCAAAGAAGATTTCCTTCTCTTCTTTGGTAAGAGCGTAGCTCGCAGGACCTTCATATTGCTTTGGAGGCATGCCGTCTTTTTCGTGCAAACATTGCAGGTCCTCCTGTGCCTCCGATGTATCTTTTGTCTTCACATACACGCCCAAGAAGCCTAGCAGGTTCACGCAAAGGTTCTTTGTCACGTGCATCACGTCGATTGAAGAGTGGACCTCTAGGTCTTTCCAGTAGGGTAGGTCCCAAAATATAGATTTCTTCTTCCACATGGGTGCGCGTCCCTCAGCGTCATTCGGAATAGATAGTCCACCGGGACCCTTTCCAAAGATTACGTGTAAATCATTGACCATAGCAAGTACGTGATCACCGGTACGCATGGCAGGCTTCTTCCGGTGATCTGCCTCGCCTTTGAAATGCTTGCCTTTCTTTCGACATTGATGGTTGGTCAGAAGAAATCGACGATGCCCCAGGTACACATTCTTCCTGCATTTGTCCAGGTATATACTTTCGGTGTCAGCTAAACAGTGCGTGCATGCGTGGTATCCCTTGTTTGTCTGTCCTGAAAGGTTACTGAGAGCAGGCCAATCATTGATGGTTACAAACAGCAACGCATGCAGGTAAAATTCCTCCTGTCTGTGCTCATCCCACACACGTACACCGTTTCCATTCCATAGCTATAAAAGTTTTTCAACTAATGGCCTTAGGTACACATCAATGTCGTTGCCGAGTTGCTTAGGGCCTTGGATGAGTACTGGCATAATAATGAACTTCCGCTTCATGCACAGCCAAGGAGGAAGGTTATAGATACATAGAGTCACGGGCCAGGTGTTGTGATTGCTGCTCTGCTCCCCAAAAGGATTAATGCCATCCGCGCTTAAACCAAACCATACGTTCCTTGCGTCACCTGCAAATTCCTCCCAGTACTTTCTCTCGATTTTTCTCCACTGCGACCCATCAGCGGGTGCTCTCAACTCCCCGTCTTTCTTACGGTCCTCTCTGTGCCATCGCATCAACTTGGCATGCTCTTTGTTTCTGAACAGACATTTCAACCGTGGTATTATAGGAGCATACCACATCACCTTCGTAGGAACCCTCTTCCTGGGGGGCTCGCCGTCAACATCACCAGGGTCATCTCGGTCTGACCGAGTTTTATGATTCGGTCCCACCGAGTTTGGTAAATTGTGTGTAACGGTTAGATTTTGTGTGGAGGCTATATATACCCCTCCACCCACTCTTCATTCGTGGAGAGAGCCATCAGAACGTGCCTACACTTCCAGTATACATTTTCTGAGAGAGAACCACCTACTCATGTGTTGAGACCAAGATATTCCATTCCAATCATATGAATCTTGATCTCTAGCCTTCCCCAAGCTGCTTTCCACTCAAATCATCTTTCCACCAAATCCAAATCCGTGAGAGAGAGTTGAGTGTTGAGGAGACTATCATTTGAAGCACAAGAGCAAGGAGTTCATCATCAACACACCATCTATTACCTTTTGGAGAGTGGTGTCTCCTAGATTGGTTAGGTGTCACTTGGGAGCCTCCGTCAAGATTGTGGAGTTGAACCAAGGAGTTTGTAAGGGCAATTCGCCTACTTCGTGAAGATCTACCCGAGTGAGGCAAGTCCTTCGTGGGCGATGGCCATGGTGGGATAGACAAGGTTGCTTCTTCATGGACCCTTCGTGGGTGGAGCCCTCCGTGGACTCGCGCAACCGTTACCCTTCGTGGGTTGAAGTCTCCATCAACATGGATGTACGATAGCACCACCTATCGGAACCACGCCAAAAATCTCCGTGTCTACATTGCGTTTGCTCCCTCCAAACTCCTCCCTTTACCTTCATATGCAAATGTTTTACATTCCGCTGCTCTACTCTTAGACTTGCATGTGTAGGTTGATTGCTTGACTTGTGCCAAGTTGCTAAAATCTGCCAAGATTTAAAATTGGGAATAGGCTAGGTTTTTATTTGGTCAAGTAGTCTAATCACCCCCCCTCTAGACATACTTTCGATCCTACAAGTGGTATCAGAGCTTTGGTCTCCATTTGCCTTGATTTCCATAGCTTTTGGTGATCATAGCCTTGGTTTCACAACCTAGGAGAGTATGGCGTCTAGCGAGGGAAATTACCACCGTAGAGGTCCTTACTTTGATGGTACTAATTTTGCTAGTTGGAAGCATAAGATGAAAATGCATATTCTTGGACATAATCCCGCCGTTTGGGCTATTGTGTGTATTGGTTTGCAAGGTGAATTCTTTGATGGGAGAGAACCAAACAGTGAAGCTACCGCGGAAGAGTTGAAGATGTTGCAATACAATGATCAAGCTTGCGATATCCTCTTCAGCGGATTGTGCCCCGAAGAATTCAACAAAATCAGCCGTCTTGAGAATGCAAAGGAAATTTGGGATACTTTGATTGATATGCAATCCAAATTGGATGTGCTTCAAAGTCAACTTGACAAGTTCAAAATGAAGGATGGTGAAGGTGTCGCTGAAATGTACTCTAGGCTTGCTCTCATCACAAATGAGATTGCCGGCTTAGGAAGTGAACAGATGACCGATAGATTCATCATCAAGAAGATCCTAAGAGCCTTGGATGGAAAATATGATACCATGTGCACATTGATCCAAATGATGCCCAATTACAAAGATCTCAAGCCAACGGAAGTCATTGGAAGAATTGTTGCTCATGAGATGTCACTCAAGGATAGGGAAGAGCTTCACAACAAGTCAAGTGGTGCTTACAAAGCCTCATGTGATACTCCTACATCATCAAGTGAGAAAAAAACCTTCAATGAGGAATTGAGCCTAATGGTGAAGAACTTCAACAAGTTCTACAAGAGTAGAAGCAAGGAAAGAAGTTCCAAGTCAAGGTCCTACAATGACAAAAGATCTTCAAGCCGTGAGCGTAATTGCTACAATTTTGGAAGGCCTGGACACTACTCCAATGAGTGTACGCCCCCCTACAAAAGAAGAGAAGATTCACCCAAAAGAAGAAGTAGAAGAGAAGAATCACCTCCAAGGGAGAGAAGGAGTAGAGATGATCGCTATGAACGAAGAACCTCTCGCAGAAGTAAGGATTCGGAAAGGAAGGACAAATCATCAAAGAGCTACACAAAACGAAGACATCAAGCTCACGTTGGTGAATGGGTATCCGGCTCCGACTCCGACCATCACTCCGAGAGAAGTTATCACTCCGACTCCGAATATACTCAAGATGAAGGTGTTGCCGGTCTAGCACTTATGTCAACCAACTCCTACGACATATTTGACTCACCAAATGAAGGAATTGGAAGATGCTTCATGGCTAAAGGCCCAAAGGTATCACACCCCGAGTATGTTGATTTCAATAGTGATGAAGATGATTTGCTAGGTGATGATGATTTACTTGTTGACAACTCTAGTGATGAAAACTATGATGAACTTGCTATTAATCATTCTAATCAAGATAAAATGAATGATGATGTTAAGAAGGAGATTGAGCATCTAACTAAAGAACTAAACACTCTTAAGTTAGCTCATGAAACTACCTTAGAAGATCATCGAGAACTTTAAAAGACTCATGAGAAGCTACGCTTTGAAAAGCTCAACCTTGAGCAAGGGCATGGGTTCTTAAAGGCAATCAATGATGATCTTCGTAAGAAAAATTCTTCTTACATTGCCAAGCGTTTACTCTTGTCTACTTACATGCCACAAGTAAAATCTAGCAACAAGAGTAAGAAAGATTCTTCTTCTAGTAGTAACAATAATCATGTTAAATCCAATGTTGTTGCTTCTAGTAGTTCTCTTGATTCCACTAATGATTCTCTTAGCCAAGTTACACTTGAGCAAGAAAACAGCTTATTGAAGGGAATTATAGAGAAATGTGTTTACAAAAGCCTTGCCGGGAGTAAGCAATTTGAGGAAATTGTACTCAAGCAAGGAAGGCAATGGAAGAATCAAGGTGTTGGTTTTGAACGAAAGTTCAATGCCAATGGAGTTGAGTGGGAAGAAGATCAATACCCCAAGACGAAGTTTGTTCCTCAACAAGAGAAGTATGATCCTACTTCTTTCCAAGGGACACAAGCTCAAGATGATCTTCCACCACAAGACCACAAGCAAAAAGGCAAGGACAAGCTTCAAGAGGAGATTGATGCATTTGAAGAAGCTCCTAAGGCCTTGGTCAAGTGGGTTCCCAAGACTACATCAAGTTCTACTTCGTCAAGTACGAATACAACTCCAAGGATTCCCATCAAGATGATGTGGATCCCGAAGAAGAAGAACTAGAGAGTTCTTGAGGGTGACTCCGCCAACATACTTCACTCATATCATTTTGGCAAGGACAAGTGCAAACAACTTCCATATCTTGCACTAGTTCAAGCACTCACAAACCCTCTTGTTGGTAAGACAAGGGACAAGGTAACCTAATGCTTTCATGGACATCATCTTGTGTGAACATCACTCTATGTCTATGGATATCCTTGTTTGTTCCTTGTGGGACTAACCCGTGTAGGTATTGAAAGTGCAACTCACTCCAAAGGATTGCTCCAAATGATCTACATCAACATTGAGCATCCACATCTTCAACATCTACATGAAGTCATCATCGACAAAACCCAAGGTTAGTTCATCCCTCTTAGGGGGGATATCACATCTAGGGGGAGCTTTACTCTAACAATTGAGCTAAAGCAACTCTAATGATGTGAACACAACAATGCTTTATGTAAAAGTGGTAACCCCACTTGTGCTTAAACGATGAGTATGACCTATGATCAAATGTTCTCATTTGACTCCTAAGTCAATATACTCATATATAGATGACCTAGTCATCGCCAATTGATTGATAGATGCTAGAGTGTTTGTGCATGCTTTGCCACATGTTTCATTTGCCACTTTATTGTGTGAGCATGTTGATTGCATATTTACTCATTCGAGGACATCCATTTGTTGCCTTGATTGTTTGGTTTTTTCTCTTTTGCCAAATGGATGGACAAGAATGCCTAAGAACTTCCTCTAGCTATCTATGCTTTTCTCGTCTCAAACTCTATTCATGCTACATCACAAAGTTTGATCAAGTCAGATTCGAACCACTCTGTGTGAGGAGCACTCGGAGTCCCTGATTCGTCATAGACTTAAACTTCCAAAACCTCTCTGTGCATTTCGGTCTGACCGATTCATCCACTTCGGTCATACCGAGTTCACTGAGTTGATCTAGGTTGTCAATCTCGGTGCAACCGATTAGAACCTTTCGGTCACACCGAGTTGCAGTAACCGCTTGCGATTCTGCATCTCGGTGCCACCGAGTTGTTCCTTTCGGTCACACCGACAGGGTCAGGATATATATACCGACGGGTGAGATTTTGGAAATTTCTTCAAAACCCCTTAGCCCGCGCGTGTCCTGCTCTGCCGCCTCAGGTCTCCGGATCATCTCCTCGTCGCCAGCGACCTCCCGCCGCCGGTCTCCATCGCCGTCAACGGATTTCAACCCCGCCGCTGCCGCCGTAGCGAACTCACCGCCGAACTAGGGTATGAGTTCGACCTTTTGTGCTAATTCCTAACTCCGATTCTTAGCACAATGCATTGCCATGTTCTATACCACGTATGAGATCAATCTATCCAGAGAAAACCTCCATTAGATTAGGTTTGATTTGAAAATTTAGGGTTAAGTTTCCGCCGAACTCCTCTCGGACCGACTTAATTGTGGAAATCGGTCTCACCGATTTGGCTTAGGCCATAGCACTTGCACTTTTCGGTCTGACCAAAATTGCAAATCGGTGTGACCGAGTTCGACTCTCTGTGAAACCCTAGCAATCTCAGAGTCACCGAACTGTGTCTCGGTCTGACCGATTTCACTAGTTTAGACTCCAAAAGTTGCTTCGGTGTCACCGAGTTTAACAAATCGGTAGCTCCGAAATGCTTTCTGTGGAAAACTAAAACTAAGTTTTTGACTCATTTGTTTTGCAAAAACTCTGCACTTTGTGATGCTCATCCACTCTATCTCATCTATATCTATTCACAGAGTCTGCTGTCAGTTTGCTTTGCCAGTATGTCTGACCAGAGTGATAGCCAGAACAAATCAGAAGAGCAAGTGAACATGAGTGAGGGCACTAGTCCCTCTAGCAGTTATGATGAAGGCAACAGTAGCACCCCAAGCAATTTGCCCAAGGCAGCCACCAGGACAAGGAGAAAGAGAAACTCAGATTCTGAGGATGAAGATTTTGTTGCTGTTGAAGATGAGGTCAGCTCAAAGAAGAAAGTTGTCAAGAAAGAATTTGGCACTATAGCTTCTACAAAGCCTGGTTTGAACAAGAGAGCTCCTACCAAGAGAGAGCCCATGTCTAAGGTCAGAGTCTCAACTTTTGAAACTTCCAAATCGACTGTTGAAGAGGTTGCTGGTGATGGCAAGAAAAGAAAGGAGAGGGTCAAGAAGACCATTGCCAGAGTTATTGGCAAGCCCTCCATGATGAGAGATCCAGCTGAGGATGAAGAGGAAGAGGATGCTGCACCAGCACCCAAGTCCCAAAAGCTGATGGGGGATGCCATCAAGTCTGGGACTGCGGCTTCAAAGCCCAAGATTGCCTCCAAAGCTGTTGCTCAAGCTCCAAAGCCTACTGCACCAAAGAGGAGCACTAGGAATATACCAGCTGCTGAGAAGAACAAGGCCCCAGTGCCTGAAACTGAAACTGAAGAAGATGCTGAAGCCCAAGTGCTTAGGAAACTTAAACCAAAGATTCCAGATCATGATGACAGCCATCTAGTGGCAGAAAATATGAGCATCAGGAAGGATGCTGGTCTGAGACTTTGGAGACAAAGTGATCCCTATGCTGTGAGGAGGAGGACTGCAGTAGAGTACAGGTTCCACACCAAAGAACAACAAGATTTCTATGAAACCATTCTGCTTGACAAGAAGCCCATACTTTGTGACATGAAGTGGGCAGACTGGAAGTACATTGATGAGAATGAAGATCATTTTTCAGGTGTGCATGAGAGCTTCAGAACTTGTGGAGTTGACAAGTTTGTGGGTCAGAAGCTGACAAAATGGAATGATGAACTCATCATGCAATTCTACTCTACAGCTCATTTTTATCCAGATGGTAAAATTGTATGGATGTCAGCGGGTACAAGGTACCAATCAACTGTTGATGAGTGGGCAAAACTGATAAATGCTCCTGAAGAGCATGAAGATGACTTGGACATCTATGCCAAGAAGAAGAAAGACCACAACTCTATGGCCAACATGTACAAAGAGATCCCTAACAAAGCTTTGGATACACATAGACTTGGATCTGTTCATTACTTGATGTCTGGTCTAGCTACAATCAACACAATATTGAGGCATACTCTGTTGCCCAAATCTGGAGATCGCAAGATGATCAGAGGTCATACAATCAACTTGCTGCAGATATTTGATGTGCCTCAGAAATTCAAAGTTATGAGCCTGATTGTTGAAACAATCAAGAGGACTGCTGCAGATCAGAAGAGATCTTGTGGGTATGCTCCACATATTCAGGTGCTCATCAACTCCAAGATGGGCACAGGCACCTATTTGTTGGATAAGGAGCATCTACCCCTAAGACCAGAATTTGAGGATAATACTGTTGTGATGGATGAAGAAGATCCCACATCTGTGCAAGCACAAGAGAAGAGAGAGAAGGCAAAGGCTGAGAAAGCTGCAAAGATGCCAAGTGTTGAAGAGGCATCTCAGGTATTTCTAAAGAGCAAGCAAGATCAGCTTGCATATCTGATTCAAGCAACTTTGAGGATTGAGAAGGGCTTGGCCACCCTGACTCAAAATCAGGAGAGCTTGGAGAGGATCATTGAGACAAAATTCTATGATCTTGATCTGAAAGTGACTGAGATGCAGACAGCTGTTGAGCAGCTCCAGGAGGAAGCAGAGGAGAAGAAAGGGCAGGCTACCACAGATGCCTTTCAAAGAGTGCCCAGAGGTCAGAGATCTGCTGCAGTGCCAGTGCCTGACACTAGAGCCACTAAATCAGCACCAGCAGCCACAGCTTCAGTGCCACCTCCAGTTGAAACTCCACCAGCTCCATCAACTTCTACAGATGCTTTCGTCCTTGGAGTTCTCTCAACACCACCTCCCGAAGATCAAGCCTAGAGAGACGCATAGCACTATGCATTTTCGAACTTTTTGGTAACTTGTTGCCAAAGGGGGAGAAATGTATAGATCATAGGCTTCGAGAGAGAGTGTTCTTGCTTCTTTTGTCTCTCTTGCTATTTGGTTGAAACTTTTGTGTGCTTGATTGATACTTTATGTCTTATGATCATGTGTTTGATCATATCATACTTTAATGCCTGCTTGAATGATATTATCTTTTATTTCCCTTATATGATCATTCACTTTGCTTGGTGATGAGTGCATGTTTTTAATTTCTATCATTTTGAGCACTCCACCAAGATGTATGTGACATGGAAGAGTAACCCATGATCCTAATCGATTGTTCATTTGCATTCAAAAGCAAATTTCAAATAATGCACAAATTTAGGGGGAGCTCTTACTTATCACATACTTCTCAAAGCGATGATGTTCTAAATCTTATTATCTTTTGTCGAAGCTTTGATCTATATGTTGTCATCAATTACCAAAAAGGGGGAGATTGAAAGTGCAACTATCCCTGGGTGGTTTTGGTAATTCCTAACAACATATAGCTCATTGAACTAATGCTATTTCAAGATGATTATTTCAGGAAGTTCAATGATTGGCATGGCATGGACTAGGAATGTGGACCTCTCAAAATACTAAGGACACATATTGGCTAAAGCTCAAGACTCTACATTTTCATTTTAGTGATCCAAGATCACATTGAGTCCATAGGAAAAGCCAATACTATTAAAAGGGGATGAGGTGTTGCTTAATGGCTTGCTTGCTCAAAATGCTTAGTGATATGCTCCAAAAACCCTCAACCACTTTCTCATATCCACATATGTCCCAAACCAAAAGTCAAACTCGGCCCCACCGATTTGATCTATCCGGCACCACCAAGTTCATTTGACATAGCCACTGCCAGAAACCCTAGTCAGTTCGGTCTCACCGATAGGGATCTCGGTCTCACCGAGATGGGATTGCAAACTCTCTGTTTCCCTTTGTAACGTTTCGGTCTAACCGAGATGAGCGATCGGTCCCACCGAGTTCGCAATGCAAACTCTCTGTTTCCCTTTCGTAACATTTCGGTCTCACCGAAATGAGCGAATCGGTCCCACCGAGTTTGCCTGACCAACTCTCTGTTTGCCTATTACAGAAATCGGTCCTACCGAGTTTATGTGATCGGTCTCACCAAGATTACGTTATGCCCTAACCCTAATGAAATCGGTCCCACCGAAAATCCTAACGTTCACATTTTGAACTAAATCGGTCTGACCGAGTTTTATGATTCGGTCCCACCGAGTTTGGTAAATTATGTGTAACGGTTAGATTTTGTGTGGAGGCTATATATACCCCTCCACCCACTCTTCATTCATGGAGAGAGCCATCAGAACGTGCCTACACTTCCAGTATACATTTTCTGAGAGAGAACCACCTACTCATGTGTTGAGACCAAGATATTCCATTCCAATCATATGAATCTTGATCTCTAGCCTTCCCCAAGCTGCTTTCCACTCAAATCATCTTTCCACCAAATCCAAAGCCATGAGAGAGAGTTGAGTGTTGGGGAGACTATCATTTGAAGCACAAGAGCAAGGAGTTCATCATCAACACACCATCTATTACCTTTTGGAGAGTGGTGTCTCCTAGATTGGTTAGGTGTCACTTGGGAGCCTCCGTCAAGATTGTGGAGTTGAACCAAGGAGTTTGTAAGGGCAAGGAGATCGCCTACTTCGTGAAGATCTACCCGAGTGAGGCAAGTCCTTCGTGGGCGATGGCCATGGTGGGATAGACAAGGTTGCTTCTTCGTGGACCCTTCGTGGGTGGAGCCCTCCGTGGACTCACGCAACCGTTACCCTTCGTGGGTTGAAGTCGCCATCAACGTGGATGTACGATAGCACCACCTATCGGAACCACGCCAAAAATCTCCATGTCTACATTGTGTTTGCTCCCTCCAAACTCCTCCCTTTACCTTCATATGCAAATGTTTTACATTCCGCTGCTATACTCTTAGACTTGCATGTGTAGGTTGATTGCTTGACTTGTGCCAAGTTGCTAAAATCTGCCAAGACTTAAAATTGGGAAAAGGCTAGGTTTTTATTTGGTCAAGTAGTCTAATCACCCCCCCCCCCTCTAGACATACTTTCGATCCTACAGTGGACATACTTTCGATCCTACAGTGGAACCGGGACTAAAGCCACACCTTTGGTCCCGGTTCCAGCCATGAACCGGGACCAATGGTTATGGGCCTGGAGCGAGGCTCATTGGTCCCGGTTCGTGTCTGGAACCGGGACCAAAGGGGCCAGACGAACCGGGACCAATGCCCCACGAGGCCCGGCCGGCCCCCTGGGCTCACGAACCGGAACCTATTCCCCCATTGGTACCGGTTCGTGACTGAACCGGGACCAATGGGCTGGCCAGGTCTGGACCAAAGCCCTGTTTTCTACTAGTGACGCTTAATGTTCGTTGACGATATAGTATTATATGAGTTATGTGAGTTGGTGACCGAATGTTGTTCGGGGTCCCATATGAGATCACGGACATGACGAGGAGCTCCAGAATGGTCCAGAGGTAAAGATTGATATATAGGACAATGCTATTTGGTCTCCGGAAAGGTTTCGGAATGCACCGGGTATTCATCGGGTCACCGGAAGGGGTTCCGGAAGACCTACGGGGAGTATATAGGCCTAATGGGCCAAGGGGAGGAATACACCAGCCCACAAGGGGCTGGCGCGCCCTCTACCTGGCCGCCAGCCCTATATGGAAGGAAAGGAGGCGCCTAAGGCAAGGGAGCTGCCGGCCCCCCTCCTGCCTTCTCCTCCACCCCCCTAGGAAGGAAGGGGGGCGCCTAGGGCAGGCGCCCTAGGGCTGGCCGCCGGCCCCTTGGGGTGCCCTAGGCTGCCTCCCCTCCTCCCCCACCTATATACATATATGTGAGGAGGGAGAGGGGCAACACACACCACGATCCCCAAGCTGTGTGCGGCGACCCTCTCCCTCTAGTTCGTCCTCGGTCATAATTTTCGTAGTGCTCGGCGAAGCCCTGCGGAGATAGTTGCACCACCACCGTCACCACGCCGTTGTGCTGCCGGAACTCATCTACTACTTCGCCCGTCTTGCTGGATCAAGAAGGCTAGGACGTCATCGAGCTGAACGTGTACTGAACGCGAAGGTGCCGTGTGTTCAGTACTTGATCGGGCAGATCGTGAAGGTGTACGACTACATCAACCGCGTTGATAAATGCTTCCACTTAACGGTCTACGAGGGTACGTAGACACACTCTCCCCTCTCGTAGCTATGCATCTCCATGGATAGATCTTGCGTGTGCGTAGAATTTTTTTGTTTTCCATGCAACGTTCCCCAACACTTACCATCATTGTGGTTGACTTAGTCTTGTAGTTACTAATGTGTTTGGACTATCACTATTACAAATCATATATGAACTGGGCGCTTAACCCTTTCCATTCATGGTTCTAGCACCCATGGGTATGAAATTTTTCATAGAGTTGGTGGTTCCGCTAACTGGCGGGCAGCATACCTCCCAGTGGAAATGTACTCTAGTGAAGCACGCCTATTGCCGGCCGCAATCCCTCCAGGAAAAGCCTCAGAACTGAGTATAACTAGCCACATTGACATCCACAACAATCCTAATATCCATCAACAAACACATGAAACATTACAATGATCACAGTTGTGCCTAAACGGGAGGGGGGACCATGGAGCTACCATGCTAACATCGACAAAGATAGGGAATTAGGTTTATCCATATGACTACCACTATTAAAATCGTAATATTCATCAACGGTGAATGAATTTGATTAGGTTTCATTGTAACATCATAATATCCATATGATCACCACTATCAACCACTTTGTCATCGACTCGATGGTCAGACCCAATGCAACCATGGTTGGATGGCCATGAGGCATAACGTGTAGAGAAACTTGGGGGACGACCAGTGAGCTCATCGAGCTGATTGTAGCCAAGCACAAACCATGATCGCATCACCATAGTTGCGACGTAGTGAACTCACTAATGTCGTCGCATGAACATGGGGAGCCCAAACCACCGAGGAGGTAGATTAAGCCTATGATCGCGTTGTCGTGGGTGGCTACAACCGACACCCAATTCCATAATGACGATCACCACCGAACTGTGATGGTGCTTGCATGAGCGAGGGCCACAGGTCCGCCCACACGACCAAAGAGGAGATGGAAGAGCAGGTGGGGAGGATATGGTGAAATCCGAATGTTGCATTGACAAAGTATTGTTGAGTGTGGTCTTCTGTAGCTAGTTGCTAGATGTACTAGAAAGGTGGATCAGGTTTATGGTCTAGAGGAAGTGAATATACCTAATCGCAAAATACCTTTTAGGATACACATAACAAGTAGCTTACAAATACTCCCTCCGTCCCAAAATTCTTGTCTTAGATTTGTCTAGATACGGATGTATCTAGTGTTAGATACATCCGTATCTAGACAAATCTAAGACAAGAATTAACTAGATACATCCATATCTAGACAAATTTAAGACAAGAATTTTGGGACGGAGGGAGTACTAAGAAACAAGTCTACGACAAGATAGAGAGCCGAAGCAAGAGATTAGATAAAAATTAAGGAGTAGACTTAGGAGATACAAACGTAGAGGGACTCGATGATGTTTTACTGTGGTTTGGATAGTTGACACTATCCTACTCCTTATTAATGTAGGTTTGAACTAAAAAGACTCTAAACTCATAAAAAAAAGTCTCGACGGTATCACCCACAAAGGCCCCACCAAGCGCAAGACCACATATACGACTACGATTTATAAACAACGAATGCCAAACTCTTAATGCCTTCAGAGTATGTTGGTAGAGGGCACTCAAGCGACTTCTAAACCTTGTAGGAGGCACACACCGTCAAAATTTTAAAACCAAAGCACGACTGGAAGGCGACTAAGCATAAGTTAGATTGATAGGTTCCTTGTGATGGAACCAACCCATGGAGGTGTACTAGTTGGCATGGGTGGACGGTTTCCTTTCCCGGTTCCAAAGAGGCGAAAAGCACGCGACTGAAGTTCCCTGCATCGGCCACCGGCTCCCTACCTCTCCGGCTGCCACTCCAGTGACGAGGGAGTGGGGGAGCCCCGGATCTTTGTCTCTGGCGTGTAGATACTAGGGTAGGTGTTCTTGGCGGCGTTGTTCTGGTGGTGGAGGCGACGTTGCAGATGAATAATGTTGCTGGAGTTCCATCCCCATCCCGGCAGTGTCACTTGTGGCGGAGTCCGGGGGCTTCTGGCGGTGTGTGCTTTTGGATCCATGGATTCGTTGAGCTTTGGTGCTTTATGTATGGTTGTCGTTCCTGGTATGGAGAAGTACATGGATCTGTGATTTCGGCTTCAGCTTTGGCGAACCTTCCACCAAGGCGATGGTCCAGTAGGATCGATGCTTCGACGACTTCCCATCCGCGTGAACTACAAGGTCAGCCTGACTCCGCTGTAGGAGGGGCAGTGGTGGAAGACGATGGCCAGTTCCCCATGGACTGCATTGTAATTTCTTCTTTTCTTGTGGGGTGCTCTGTAATGTTGTGTGCTGATTAATAGATCTATGGGCTTTTTCGTAAAAAAAACAGACTTGGCATGGGTGCTCGCTTGCTTTATGGATTTATTTCGGTCTTTCTCACGTTGTCCTTTTTTGTGGTAACGACATGCTATGAGATGTCTGTGACGAATCTGTTAATCTCAAGTTCTGACGGTATAACGTCTCAGAGAAGCTCATAGAGATGGCATGCGTGTGTGCACGCGTTCATAGAGGTAGGTATGTGTGTGCGCGCGTGCTGTGAGCGTTTGTGCGTGTAGTTTTTTTTTTTTTTTGAGGTGATGTAGTTTTTTCTTTGAAAAATCAATTGGATGAGCTCTCAGTTTGTCGCAGGCCCAGTAATATTGGCCCAGCCTCGCAAGTGCGCATCCACTTCGCCTGTCCCACTCCAAGGCCCACCATCACCACCACAGTCTTTCTTGCTTCCCAAGACGAAAACCCAAACCCAAACGCCACAAAACGGCCCGGACTCTCCTCTTCCTCCCCCCACCACTCGCCACACAAAGCCAAACCCGTCTCCGCCACCGGCCAGCCAGAGAGCGATTCGCCGCCGCCGCCACCGGTGCCGCCGGCGTCAAGCCTCCCGGGAGCGAGCCCCTGTCTCCACCCAACAGCCTCACCCTCGCGTCCCCCCATCCCGCCGTCCTCGGCGTCTCCCGCGAGAATCGCGCCCGCCCGCCTAGGGTTTCCGCCGCCGCCGCTGGAGAGGGGAGGGGAGGGGAGGGGAAGAGAAGGACCAGAGCGAGATGGTACGTGCGCTGGCCTTTTGATCCATACTTGAGCTTTGTTAATCGCGTGGCTGATGATCTGATTCCATGATTCGGCAGGCCGGACGGCTCCTCGGGCAACTCCTCGTCATGGGCGGCGCCGTCGTCGGCAGGGCCGTGGTGCAGGCCTACCGCCAGGCCATCGTCAGTGAGTGCCCCCTCTCCCTCTCCCCCTCTGCAAAAAATATTTGTTCCCTGCTTCCCGTCCCTTGCCCCTGACAATGTGAATGGATCCGCGGTACTGCTGTATTTGTTTTCCGCCTGTTGTTGGGAAGGATAGCTGTGATGGAAGTAATTTTGCAGCTCTTCCTATATGACTGGATATCTAGTTTACAGTGTCGATTCCAAAAGATGCTTCTTTCTCCTTCTGAACATGTTGTGGTGTCCCTTGCTGTCCAAAACTGAGTGGTGGTGAAATGATGGTTATAGGATTTATTTTTGGCTTGATGGGCAATGGGCATAGTCTGCACTCTTGAATGCTACACTGTTAAACTGTAAATGAATGATGCAAAAACGTTTTTTGTAGTCATGAGTTATCTTCCACTTTACTTGTGTTTGTTCTTGTCATCCTTATCATTTAGTGTTGAAGGATGTACACAGGCAATTTATTTAGCAGCCTAAATAATCATTTGATTAAATGAATCCAAACCCGATCATCGTTGCTCCATTAGACCCTGTCTGGAACTGTTTCTTGTGAAATTTCTCCACAGTTGTCATGAACTTGGTGCATTCCAGGCAAATCCCAGGCATTTATTTAGGTCAGGGCCCTTGTTTGCCCACCTATGGCATTCAGTAGTTTAAGTTTATGGTCTCATTGGCAATTTTGGTGAACACTGATATGGGCTGAATTATTGACCATATCCTGCACAGGACACAGTTCTGATGTAATTATAAAAGCTAACTTGGAGAGTCATTCTTCCTTTGGTTGCTTAGATGCATAGAGACATCTGCCTGACTATTTGCTTGAGCAACATGCACTTTTCTGGATGCAACTAATAATTCCTGATTTGTCTTATAGATGCACAGAGAACCGGAGCTGCCCAGGAAGCTGTGAATGGTATTCGAAGGGCTAGCAAGGCTATGACCGAGCAAGAAGCCCGGCAAATATTAGGTATCAGTGAAAAGACGAGTTGGGAAGAGATTGTGAAGGTGTGTGATGATAGAAGCCTATTCTCTTGATACATCTTATTATAGCACCTGTCATATGATATTCAGATGAATTAAGGTTTTTCCTCCATGTGTTTGTTTTCATGAAATTAAGAGTTTCAAAGCACATAACAATTTTGATTCAGCTTAAAACTGATGCTAGATTGCAGGAGTATTGAACAATGTCAACATCATTTACACTGTCATTTTATTGCTCTGTATCATCCCATAATTATGATTGTGGTAATATAAGCCTGTTCTTTTTATATCTTCTAGCACTTGTCATGATATTCACATGAACTAAGGTTTTTTCTCCATGGGTTTGCTTCATCAAGTTAAGATTATCAGAGCACATATATGATAGTTTGCTTCAGCGTAATACTAATGTTAAATTGCAGAATGTTGAACAATTGCAGCATCATGTACACAGTCATTTTATTGCTCTGTATCAACATCTCATAATTATGATTGTGGGAGGCACATGTATATCCATTTGCTTTAGATACACAAACTGATGTTCAGATTTCCCCCTCCTAAATATTTTGCAGAAGTATGATACGATGTTTGAGAAGAATGCCAAGAGCGGAAGCTTCTATCTCCAGTCGAAAGTCCACCGGGCCAAAGAATGTCTGGAATCCATATACCATGATAAGCCCGACATAATGAACTGAGATGGGCAGCGTTTTCTCTAATCGATCGATTTTTTCGTTGATGTTCTGTCTGAGCTATGCTGGGCTGCTGCATCAGGTCAAATTTGGTTGTAACAGGAAGTTTGTTCCACTTGACTCGAATAATATATTCAACAAAGGGAACACCGTTTGATTTGTTTTTTCCAGAGGCGATGCTTCTTTTCCATGCAAATTCAGATGTTGACACCTTTGTGTTGTTGCTATCATCAGTAATGTTTGATTGTTGTAGCAGCTTGTGTTTTGAACCTGATATCACATGTTGCTAGCATTCACCCGTAATTTTGAAGCACGATTATGGGGGTAGACACCAACTTTCTCCCTTGAAA
The DNA here is from genome assembly GCA_011799875.1 of Thinopyrum elongatum. Classification (NCBI taxonomy): domain Eukaryota; kingdom Viridiplantae; phylum Streptophyta; class Magnoliopsida; order Poales; family Poaceae; genus Thinopyrum; species Thinopyrum elongatum. The sequence continues at coordinate 635,812,224 of CM022299.1, read as the reverse complement.
GTACGCTGGCTGGAAAATGTAATCTTTGATGTTGCTATGGTTCCAAAGATGTAATCTCTATCACGAAAGTGCCTTTCAAAAAATTCCAAATTTTTTTTGGGAGAAACATTGACAAAAGTTCTAAGTGCTTGCAAAAATTCGTCATGAAATCACATTCCTATAAGGCGTGAAAAAAAAAACAAATTCAGTGTTCCAAAATGCTTTTGAAAGTAGCATTTTAGAGTATCGATTGTGTTTTTTTTTTTGCCACGCCTTCTAGAAATGTGCTTTCATGACGATTTTTTGCAAGCACTTAAAACTTTTGTCAACGTTTCTCCCAAAAAAAAAAGATTGGAATTTTTTGAATTTTTTCGATTTTGTTTTGAATTTACTGTTCACCCGAGCTTGTTTGGGCTCGGGTGCAGAAACTCTACGTCCCTTTCTGCTCCTAAGCTCATTTGTGCTCGGTGAACAGTAATATCACGGTTGGCTAGCCTAGTACTCCCTCCGTTTCTAAATATAAGTCTTTTTTACATATTTCAATATGGACTACTTACGGAGCAAAATGAGTGAATCAACGCTCTAAATACGTCTATATATATATCTGTATGTAGTTCATTTTGAAATCTCTAATAAGACTTAAATTCATTTTGAAATCTCTAATAAGACTTATATTTAGAAACAGAGGGAGTACATGTATGTGTTTGGAAAATCGTTACAGGAAGGGTTTGAGATACAAAACACACATGAACTAAATCAGATGAGCACTTTCGTTTATGTCCAAGCACAGAAACAAAGAGAAATTATAGATAGCTGTGAATGGGTCACTCTCAGTCATTACCAAGCACAGGGACAACAAAAAAATAAAAAAGCAAACTATTCACAAACAGGGAGATCGTTAACTAATTATTAGCGCTTCTTTGGGATGATGAAGAGATAGATTACTAACTAGTAGTAGTATTTAATTTAACCGAGCACCAATCTGACGGCAATCTCTTGCCTGACCAGATAGCACTGAAAACATCTCATTACAAGTATACCGTCTCAGTATAAGTACCATATACAACCCATCATAACTTCATAAGGGAGTCAATATCTCACGGCCAACGTTCTGCATGGGCTTTCATAAGATGATGAGTACACTAGTGGCGAAACCGCTAAATCTACATTACAGTTGTCCTAGTACAAAGATTAGCCCACAAGGAAACTCGATGCGATGCAACACGCACAAGGCAAAGCGCTAGCTGTTAAGACTGTCGATGTTGGTGCTCTGTTATTCTCTGCCCCACCACTTGCCAGGAGTAGTACAAGGTCATCACAGCCATCACGCACAGTAAAGGTGTACCGACGAGGCAACCCCCTGGCACAAGGTTGATCAATGTCTGAAATGAACAGAACACACAATCAGTGGTGCATATGGCAAAGTTTGAATCATGCACTTATACTGTCTAAAAAGCAACAGGTTCTGGTACCAGCACTTACACGTCGTGCCAAATGCTACTTGAAAACATAAGTACTTGGTTGAAATAAAAAAAAGGATATTACTGTCCGCTGTGTCTCAACAATGTAATAGTGTAAATATGAAAATGCTTCAACTATTCAGTCCTCCGTTTATGAACATAAATCTGATCAAGCATTGTCAAGTCCGTCGTTAAGGGACAGCGAGGCACTTTATCATCCAACAAAAACAATTTAAGACCTAGTTCTTACCATTACAGCAGCAATCAGGTGAACGACTGGGACAAAGATTTGGTCCCTCTTCTTTCTCTCTCCATATCCATTAAAAGCAATAATCATCGAGGAAGTATGGATGACCAAGAATCCAAGTGCAATAATTGCTGCCAATAGCACAGAGGGTTTAGCCAAGGAAAACAACACCAGGAAAATAAAGTTTGGCATACAGTACAACCGGGATCTTGGAGAAACAAACTATGCTGACAAGATGACATAAACGCGCTAAAACGAACAGAGTTGGCTTAAAAACCCTCTCAGCAGCCATCTAATCAGAAGGCTCCTTTACCTCCTTGAGGACTCATGTTAGGGAGTAAAGAAAATGTGGACTTACCCGACACAAGGAAAAATGGCATCCTTGAGCACCTCTCGACATAAAACGTTGCTTGACCAAATGCTGGAGTTAGGAGGCTGAGGCAGAAAAAGACCGCATGAGCCAGTCCATGACCTAAACCACCAGCTGCACCAACATATCAAAATAGAAATGAGCAAACAATAGCAGTTATAACTTGTGACATCCTCAAGGTAATGAAGAACAGATGCTCCCAACGAGCAATAATTGAATGCACATCCTTGGATTAGATTCACTCGAGTTACCAACGTGGCCTGTATTTCCGGATCAAATTATGGAGAGCCATATATAAGCTGTGATTCGCTCTATCATGATTACAGAAATTATTAACCTATGTGAGTACCTATTGCTAGAGTTGGAATGAATAACAATCACCAGAAAATCCCCCAATTATGATATGAACACAATTCATTTGAAGAAATAAAAAGATGGTAGTGATAACTGCAGGTGTCTATTTCCAATTCAAATCCTGGGATAAACACTAGCCAGCAGTAGATGAAGATTTTATGTAAAATGACAGATGAAGAAGCATTTGGCCGTCATTGACCTAAGAACATTTTTATGTAGCACCACAACAACTTACCCAAAGAGATTAGCATCTTGTCTGTCAAACAGAGACGTGGTTTAGATATTCTGTCAGCAAAGGCATCTAGCATCTCTTCCATTTTCCTGGGAAAAACAGTTATCAGCATATATCACCAGTAAAGCAATCAACTACATATTCTATATCTACGGCATCCGGCGCCATGAGAAGATAAGTTGAGAGATAACTTCAACATTTTATATGGTTCACCTACTTGTAAAGCCTCCAGAAGATAAGACGGATGCCTTCTTGAAATGCAACAGATGTAAGGATCAAAATCACATATGGCCACCACACTCCTGATTTTAGAGGAAGAAACCCCCTCCATATTCCCGAGAGGACAATCAAACTTATAAGCCAAAACAACGTGCTGCACAAATAAATTTTTGGCAAAAGTTAATACTCAAATTATGATACTGTTTCCATAGATTGCAAAAGATATTCCCAATATAGAAAGGCCATTGATATGCTCTGGTTATGTCGTAGTGTTATACCAAGAAGTTTAAAAGTTTTAAAAAATATATCAAACTGTCTATCACAGACATAGGTGGCCTTTGTTTGAGCTTTAGCTAGTGATTCCTGGATTCTAGCCCATCCAAAATCGGATTCTCAAACAAACAGACAGATTCGTACCACAGCTTCGTAGAATCGATTCCTAAAAATGCACTAGCCGCAGCCAGAAACCCGAATCAGCGATTTTGCTGATTCCCGAGCTGCCACTTACCCCCTTGCAAGTATAGGCCAACTTCTCACCGTTATTACGATAGAAATGCCACCACCTCCCCAACCCAATTACCTCCACCGACAGCTTCTCCTCTCGTTCGTTCTCACCCAACCGAAGCAGACAGAAGAAACAGAGAGAGGCGATGGCTGCCTAGGTTTCGTGCGCCGCCATCTCTGCCGGCCTCGTCACCACCCTGGGCGTGCGGATCTGGGCGCATCTGCCCCTCCCCATACTCCGGCCAGTAGATCCGCTGCGCTGCCGTCCCCTAGCTCCACCTGAAGCCGTGCCGCCCCTGATCTTCGCCTGCTCCGCCGGCCTTGATCTCCGCCTGCGCCGCCGGCCCAAGCTCTGCCGTCGTCCCCAGTCTCCACCCGCGCAACCCCCAATCTCCCGTCGGCGGTGAAGGGGATGGATCCGAGCGGCTCCACCCCGACCTACAGCAAGCTACCCGCCTCCCCGAGTTCCACATGCGTTGCCCCCGTCGGTGTCCAGGTCCGTCCATGCCGTCCAGGGGGTGGATAGTTGCCCTGTTATTTCCCATTTTTTGTATTTTCTACTGAACATGTGCTCAAATCGTGTGTGTATGCTCCTGGTCAGAGTCTGTATAGATGTTTGTATCAAAAGACTTCTGAATCGTTCAATCAATGTGGTCAGTTCTGCAAGTTCTATATTAGACCATTAGTGCGTTCGGGGGTGTTACAGACATTGCCTAGCGCTTCTGCTTTTCGTAAAGCAGGGCAAACAAACGACCAGCTACTGATTCTCAGAATTTGTAGCTGCAGCTGATTCTCACAATCCAAGCCACAGCTGATTCTGAAGAATCTGTAGCCCAAACAAAGGGGGCCATAGCCTTGTATCCTACAGCTAAAAACGAAGGGCACAACGAAATAACATGAATCAATTGCAAATGGTCAGTTTAATATTTTTTAAAGGAGGCACTACACCGCTCACTCTGCATGATCTGCATATCTTTGGAAGACAAATACACATGGTTCACACAGGAATTGAAACAATGATGCCAGTTACAGCACAAAGACATTCTCCTCTCCATAGTAGTGCTAATATCCAATATAACGATACGCTCATAGGCCCATAGCCATACACGATGGAAAAGACAGCTGAAATAATCTCTGACACTTCATTCACACCGAAGAACACATGGATTCAGTCCTCACAGAGGCACAGTCAGCTCACGACTGAATTTTGTTTCGACTAGAATATCACCTGGTACTTTTTTTTGAAGGATTTTATCCAGGACCATTTATCATGATGTACAGTTCACACAGCCTACACCGTAGCTAGAAAGGACTGCTCATCGCTTCCTAAACCCCCTGCAGTTTCAGAGCTAGCTAGCCCACCAACACACTAACACAGTACGGATATGGTGATGAGAATTGAGACATGTAAACAACACTTTGAGGATAACAATGCAAGTTAAATCCTAAGTTGTGGGTTTGGCAAGCTCTGTCCAACCCAACCAAACCCACCGTCTGCGCACGCACACGCCAAGAGCAGTTCCAAACCCTCCGCGCCACGAAACTAAGACTTGTCTAGAACCACCGGCAGCAGAGGACGGATCTCACGGAGCCGCAGGCACCAACCAAGCTAACCCTAGCACGAGGGGCGGCCGGATCCAGGAGCGCCCACGGCCACAGGAACCCCAGCCCCATGGCCATGACCAGAGAACCGCGTCCCCCGGGATTCGATGGAAACGGACGCGGCAGATGGGGAGGGTGGGGGGAGAGGGAAGCGACGGACCTGGAGAGGAGGGTGAGGACGAGGAAGGGCTTCCTGGCGATGACGCCGGCGAAGAGGGAGAAGGCGGGGCCCAGCGCGATGAGCGCGTACCCCACCCCCGCCGCCACCGTCATCTCGCCGCCTCCTTGCTCGGGCTCGGGCCGGCGACGGAGCTTGTGGAAGGACGAACGCGGTGGCGGTGGGGCCCGCCGCACTCGGTTCTTGGTAGCTGAAGGATATGGGCTTTGGGGCCCGTACAACGTGCGAAGAAGAGCCGTGAACGGCCCGGAACGAGTCCCACGCCGTGTATGGGCCGCGCGAGCGAGCGAGGACGGATTGATGCGGTCGGTTTTGGTGGCAGCGGCGGGCGTTTATGCCACAGCCTTTTTTTTTGTTAGGCAAGTTCATGCTACAGCTGTGGGTTGGCGGCGACGGTCTAACCGATCCAGCCCTATCTGTCGCTCGCAGCTTCTGCTCCACGCAGCCCCCGTGACGATCGGCCTCCATGACCGTCGTTGGGGGCCGCGTCGCCCGTACCAAGGGTTCGTCCGTCGGTCGTGTTGACCGGCTAATCTAGAGAGTCTTTTTCTGAGTCGGAGGTTTTCGCTCTCTCGCCGGTCGTTTTTTATCGGTGTTTTTCTTCTTCTGATTTTCTGATCTATGCTTGATCGATTTGCGTCGCCCGCCGTCGTCGTCGACCCCCTCGCCTCTACTCCAACACCGGCGCGACCGGCAGGCTTCTTCACCGACTCGGCGGCCTCGCGCGACAGGCGGCCTCTCACGGCCATCGTCCATGCACCGGCCCGCTCGTCGATCTACGCCGGACGTCATCGCCCTCTCCAACCGGGACAACTGCATCGCATCGACCCGGCGGCCCATCATAGCTGCCGTTCGCGTGTCGGCCCGCCCATCGATCCATGCCACCCGCCTCCGCCGCGTCTGCACGGCGGCCCTGCGGACTGCCTCGCCGGCCTCGTCCTCGGCTGCGTCGGGCCGGCTGCCTCCACTCGGGCCTTGCTGCCCGGGCGCCGGCACTGCTTTGGCAGCCCGGGTGCTGGTGCTGACGCACTCGTCCACATGACGTCCCACGTCGTCCATAGTCGCCGGCTTCATCTCGGACTCCGCCGCCACCCCGCCTCCACCGAGCGGCGTCCCCGACCTCGCGCGCGATCGGCTTGATCACCCGCTCGCCGCCGCGATCCGCCTCATCTACGCCGCGGCGACCGACCTGGGCCGTCGGTTGCGCGCGCCTCCGTAGGTACCGTGAAGACCGTCCCAATTATAGCGCACCTCTCCACCGATCGAGCATCGGGCTGCCGCTGCATTGCCCCGTCGGGCTGCAGCGCCGCCGCCCCGTGGTTCTCCTCGCGGCTGCATCGACTCGCACGTCGCCGCTGCGTCACCCCTTCGGGCCGTAGTGCTGCGATACGCAGTCCCCACCGCCCTGCTGCGTCACCCCTTCACCTGCCCGCCGCAGCGTCACCCCTTCACCTGCCCGCCGCTGCGTCACCCCTTCACCTGCCCGCCGCTGCTGCGTGGCCCCTTCGGGCCGTAGCGCCGCGGCCCGCGGTCCACTCTGCCGTCACCGCGCGTCGACCTCCCGTGGTATGTGCCGCGCCATCTCCCTTGGCGCGGGGACGCCATTGTCCGCGCCGGTCTTCGTCATGCTGTTGGGTTCTCCTCGCCTACTTCAAGCATCGCCACAGCGCTCCTAACCAAGCCGCCGCCGCCGCTGCTCTTCTTCGGCGCCGCTGCAGCTCGCTCACCCGAGCCGCGCCACCGGTCCACCCCCTTCGTCTTTGTCCAGCACCAACTCATCGCCAGCGTCGCCGTCATCTACCCCGACCACTTCGTCTACTCCGACCACCGTTGGTGACATCGGCCCCCCGCCGATTGGCGCCACAACCGTCGTCGAGTCTCCTTCTCTGCTGGCTCCTCCGACTCCTCGACATGGCTTACAGCTCGTGCAGGTCCCTCGTCTACGCATGCCCGGTGCTGGCAATACCGATGCGTGCCTTCGTCCACGATGTGTCCCCGGGCCTGGCAAGCCTGTCGGCTACTATTCTCTCCAGTCTGACCGTCCACGACGCTTCTGTTGTTCGCAACGCTACCGCTACGACTGCGGGAGGATGTTAGAGATATATTTGGGATACATGTTTGGTAGTCTAAGATTTGTAATATGTCTCCTACCTTATCTCCAGGAGAGGCGTCTTGCCCTCCAAGTCTTGTACTCAACATATACTCGCCCTCGAAGCTCAATAATACATCCATCATATTCCGCCAATCTCCTCTCTATCCCTTCTAACAGGCGGGTCTCGCTGGGTGTGAGGCGGCCTGGCCAGAACGAAAGAAACAAGCGAAATCACTAGTTGAGGAGTACTCATTGCAAAGATCACTCCAACCTCCCCCGGTTGCGACAAGTGGCGTGCTGCATGTGCGCCACTTGTCGCAGCCTGTGATTTTTTTTTTTTTCGTAGATCTGTTTATTCAAAATGTTTTATCTCTTAAACCGTGCGTCCAAATCTCGAACCGTTTTCATCGTTGGATTCCTCGCGTCGAGATCTTCAAACCTAGATCCCATGTTGATAGGTATTGATGAACTTTTTTTCACGAAAAAAACCGGACAAAAAAACCGAACCGGGAGTACGGGTTTTTTCCTTTTCCGAAAAAGGCACGCCTGTGCCTCTTACGAAATCACAACCGTGCCTCTTGCGGAAGCAAAACCGTGACTCTAGCGGAAGGAAAAAAAAGAGAAAACGCGTTTTCTTTTTTCGTTTCCGAGGAGGCACGGCCGTGACTCTCGCGGAAGCAAAACCGTGACTCTCGCGAAAGGAAAAAAAACAGAAAACGCGTTTTGTTTTCGTTTCCGAGAGGCACGGCCGTGACTCTCGCGAAAGCGTGACCGTGCCTCTCGTGGAAGCAAAACTGTAGCTCTCACGAATGAAAAAAAAACAGAAAACATGTTTTTTTTCGTTTCCGAGAGGCACGGCCGTGATTCTCGCGAAAGCAAAACCGTGCCTCTCGCGGAAGCAAAACAGTGACTCTTGCGAAAGGGAAGAAAAAAGAAAACGCGTTTTTCGCACAAATTTTTTTTTCGAATTTTTTTTATCGAAAAGTTAAGAAAGACCGATGAAAAACCAAAACGTAAAAAAAAACAAACAAAAAAACCGTTTAAAAAACCGAAAACGCGTGCGATTTTTTTTTTCCAAATGAAGCGCCCAGAGCACGACACGTGACGAATGACTGAGAGCGCGCCAAGTGACGCTAGTCGTTGCGAGGCTTCCGAACAAGCGCTCGTTAACTAGTTGCTCTCACGAACGAGTAGTACAAGCACGAAACCTCACCGAGTGGCCAGTGCCAAGTGGGCCTGCCTAGATTCATGCAGCCTAACAAAATCCGTCCGCGTGTACTGAAATCATTCAGCGTCGTTCTACGTGGTGACAAGCGGAGGACTGAGTGTGGGGGGGGGGGGGGGGGGGGGGGGGGGGGGGGGCTATCACGCGTACGTACGTGCCCCGGATGCGGACCGGGAACGCAGGAAATACGTGCCCTCAAGACCAAAATTCCGCATCAACATGATTAACGCCAAAGGAGGACTGGGCGATGAAGCCGGAGCCCGAGGCATCGCTTTACCGGACGGGCCTGGCCTGGCCTCAAACTCGCGGGTAGGAGTGTGTTCCGCCGAGATATAGCGCGATGCACTGTGGCGCGCACCGCCCCGGATACGCTCGCCGAGTCCCGGTTCCGCTGTACGTTTAGTACCACACCGCGTGCGTAAGGTAGAACCAACTTGTTTATATACCCTGTTTGGCGAGTAGGCTATCACCAGGCAACAGGCCTGGTTAGAAATCTCATACCTTGAAATATGGAATTATACTTCATATAGGTGCTGCTCGGACTTGGATTACCACACGACACGTTGTGGGTTGCTTTTTTTATTTTTCCGTCCTCAGACGGGATATGGTCATCTTATATATATTCGATGTTGATTTGGTATACTACATGTTAATATTGTTTTTTTATTCCTCGGACGGGACATGGCCATGTTATATATTCGATGTTGATTTCGTATACTATACATGTTAATATGTTTTCTATAAACCTGATCAAAGCATATAAAATTTGACTTCAGGCAAAGCTAATATGCGGAGTGGTCTGAGAATGAGCTTGTATTTTGCATAAACCATACGCTCATAGTCATTCTCCTGTCCATAGTAGTGCTAATATCCAATATAACGATACGCTCATAGGCCCATAGCCATACACGATGGAAAAGATAGCTGAAATAATCTCAGCCACCAAGGTTGAGCCAAAAAACGTCTTACGTTATGGGACGGAGGGAGTAGCTTCTAAGAACTAATAAATATACACATTATGTTGTACATAAAAATAATAATGTTTCTATAGTTGAGCACAGGTGGATAAAGGAAATAATTATTCCAGATAAACTGTTGGTCTTTCAAAGTTATAATATTTATTATTATAGAAGCAGAATAGAATTTTCTTATCTAGCTGCAGCAGGGAGATGAATCTCTGTATGCACTGCACAATTTTGGTTTTCGTTATAATTATACACACTATGTTGTGATTGTGCTCTTCAGTTTTATGACTTCTGCTCTTTGTGTCAATATACACTTTCCCAGAATAAATAGCAATTCTTTAGTTTTCATGTTTTTATCAGGTGAAGCAGCAACTCATCTATGTTTTTATCATGTCATCTGGGATGTTTGGACTTTAGTATCTTTGACTGATGTGTTTTCAAACACTGGCTGCACTGGCGGAGCTATGTACAATGCTGGAGGTGCCACAGCCCCCCCAACTTTTACTAGTTTGTGAAGATTTTTATTTTGGGGATGGCCGAGATTCAAAAAATAGGGTAGTTTTGCCCCTGCAAATTGGTGTTTTATCTTTTTGCCCCCCCCCCTCCCCACCCCCCCGCGCCCCAACATCCCCGTCTAGCTCCGCCACTGACTGGCTGGGCTCAAGAATCCTACTTGGCTTATTTAGAGAAGCATATGTAAACTATATTTGATAAATGCCCTCAGCCTTTGGTTGCTAATATTGGAAAGGAGGACATATAATCTGGTCACTTCTTGCTGGGCAAAAAGAGTAAAGGACGAAGGAGGGGGGTGGGCGGAACAGGGAAGAGAAACAAACAAAACCCCAACAACCCCCCCACACCCCAAGCCAAAAAAAAAACATAAAAAAAAAAAAAAAAAAAAAAAAAAAAAAAAAAAAAAAAAAAAAAAATAAAAAAAAAATAAAAAAAAAAAAACAAAAAAAAAAAAAGAAAAAAAAAAAAAAAAAAAAAAAAAAAAAAAAAAAAAAAAAAAACAAAAAAAAAAAAAAAAAAAAAAAAAAAAAAAAAAAAAAAAAAAAAAAAAAAAAAAAAAACACACAAAAAAAAAACCCCCCAAAAAAAAAAAACAAAAAAAAACACAGAAAGAAAAAACACAACAAACAAAAAAAAAAGAAAAAAAACAAAAAACCCAAAAAAAGCAAAAAAAAAAAAAACACAAAAAACAAAAACCCCCCAACACCAAACCCAACACACACAACCCCCACCCAACACCCCACCCACCCACCCCCACCCAAAACCCCCCCACCCATACCCCCCCCCCCCCCCCCCCCCCCCCCCAAAAAAAATCATATTATTAATCTTTACAATCATCTCATCATTGATTCATATTGTTGCTACCAAAAGGAAAATTTAATTATGTTGTGGTTTGCCAATAGAGTTAGACTGTTTGAGAAGATTGTAAGCTTATGGAACTATCTGCCTACCGTCAAGAACCTTTGGTACACATTTAATCCTATAATCTTGCACGCTGCACGCCAACATCTTCTTTTTTTCCAACAAATTAGATGGTCTCGTAATTGATGATGAATACTAGATCATTGTACCTCTGTGCTGATTTTTCTTTGGGTAGTATCAAACAAATAAAAATATTCCAACTCCTCGAGTTTATATGGTTATGGTCCGGTTCGACAGTTTGACGGTGTAAGTGTCTGCTATATTCATTGTTATACACTAATTATGTACTCCATCCATTTCTGCGTCTAAATCAGTCAATTTCGGGAGTACTAATACGAAGTACTAATACGTTTTGAAATTATGGACATTATATTTCATATCCAATTCACCAAATGTTACCTGTTAGAAGTTTAATTTATGTGTCGGTCATAGTACTATTTTTGTCATATACTAGTAACATAGTATAACAGTATACACAGTTAAACCGTGTTATATCACCAAATGTTTGATATCAAATGAGTATGGCAGACGCGTTCAGATACATGGGCAAGCATAGTCTCTGCATTCAGATATCTAATATAAAAAATAACATCTTCATTAAAAGCAAAGCGTACATGGAATAATATGAGATAAGTCAAAGTATGATTGGAGAACATGGATAGTATCAAAATGTTGACATGACGGCATACATATCAATGCAGAATATTCCTCAAAATTATTACTCCTTGCCTTGGCTTATATTTAGTAACATTTGGTGAATCTTACATTCTTAAGAACTTGATCCCCACTATAAGCAATTCTCTCAACATGCACATGGTCCACAGGCCATGTCAGCGTTCAGTTTGCAAAGAGCAACCAATCAGTCTGATTCCCCTTAGATATGAAATATTACTACATTTAGCATGTATGTTGACAGTATAGACCATCATTTTGGCTTATCTACTTCATTGCATGTGACATGACACCAGGGTGTGCCCTTAAGAAGGTTGTGATCGTATCATGTATTTACTATTTGGGTTAGTATGGCAACGAAAATACTCATGGTTGTATTATTGAGTTATCTGTTATGTTGCTTCTTAAATGGACTATATGGATTCACTTTCAAATCACTAATTATATTATTGAGTTCTCAGTCTTCCTTCAGTTGCCCGATGATCTTTGGACATGAGAAAAACCGTATGTGTTTTTCAGCCCAATTTTGGGTCACTTGCTAGATGTCTATTGAATGAGAGAAATATGAAAAATAAGTAACTTGGATGCTTTTCTCTGGACCTGCTTTACAATTGAATGATTATTTTGATAATTTGTTGTAGCATGGTGTACGTGTTCTAACTGAAATATGCCGACTGAACTGAAACAAGCTGCCGTACAAATCGACAAACTGCAGGAGTTAGTTGAGGGAAGCTGCATCTATTTCTCCCTACAGAGAAAATGCATCTATACTTTGACATGGTGCACCACACTAGCTTATCCAAGTGCTCTAAGACAGCCTATGCCTGAACTTTGCCTCACATGAAGTCCATCACAACTGAACATGGTTCTGCTCGTTTCTGGAACTTAAAGTTACTAAAACTTTATCATACCTGCTCCATTATCTGGCAAACTAGGCCAAGAAAGGCATGATGTTTCATTTGTGCATTCTAAATGGGCTGCTGCGTTGGATGGAATAACACAACGTCGCTTTTCTTTGCATGCAAAAGAAAAAAAGAGCTGGCAAAGACTTTTCGATTTGTATTCAACCCAGGACACACTGTGAGCATGACCATTTTAACAATAAGTAGTTTCTGTTAAATATACACTCCTTTGTTGAATGTTGTTATAATGTTGAGAGTAAATTCTTATGATGTAACCGTACATTGCTAGCACATCTATACCTTGTGACAATTGTGATTATTTACTTATTTTTGGTTTAGTGATTTCATCCAAGTTTTTCACATCTTTTTTAACATAGTTTACTACTCCTCCGTCACAAAATAAGTGATTCAACTTTGTACTAACTTTAGTATAAAATTAGTACAAAATTGAGTCACTTATTTTGGGACAGAGGGAGTACTTCACAAGAATAGAAATGTATTGTTCTACATCAGTTTCAGCCTAAAGTTCTTTCTTTGGTTCAGTATGTTACTTTTGTGCCAATCTCAACACAACTGCTAAAACATTAGCATATAAATTTCCCTTTCCGATTACTAAACGATATGTGTTTATGTAATTGGACTTTTATGTTTCATTTCTATAGTACTTATGAAAATCCCTATCATTCGAATGAAAAAATAGACTGGCGCAACAACGCGCGCCATCGATGATCTAGTTGACATGAAATCAGGGGACACAAAACATGTCGATGTTCAAAGCAAATGATACAGAGGTATGCTACAAAATACAGTCGGTATCAGGTAAGAGCTACACATAGAAAGATCTATACAAAAACGTACGTACGCCTCCTTTGCAGGTTATCTACTCTAACAAAAGCTTGTGGCAAAACTACTCTAAAACCTTGTGGTCAGTGCCACGCTCCCTCAACAGCCGTAAGCGGCACAGGACATGATTTCTTCTTTCCCATGAAGGTCACGTGCCTAGGTTGCTTCGTACTAGACCTTTCTATCTCAACCACTTGATGTTTTTTTCTTATGAACTTTATTCGACCGATATAACAGATACATCGTGCCTAGATTGATGTTGACTTTATACGTGTTTGCCTAGATTGTTTGCATAGACCTTACTGACTCAACCATTTGATGTTAAACTGAAGTACCAATCAAGATTGTTGACTCTTCTGTTCTGTGCATGCTTACATTACTTACTAGATCTTATTGTATATGATGATCCAGCATTGCCAGACATCCAATGGTTTCAATTTATAATTTAGTCAAGTTCATTAATTTTTTTCCACCTCACTTTATTCACAATGGGTGTGGGATTTAAACAATGACTATGTGGCAACTCATAGACATTGCGCGGCATGGAAATGAATGGATCTTGAATCCGATCGTTACTTAAAAAGTATAGATAAAGCTTGACATGTTCTAATTTGAAGGTGAACTGCAGCCACGTGCTCGAAAGCGAGCCTGACGTGAATTGCATCTGTGCCAGCTCGGTGGCGACCGCAAGGCCCACCTTGGATGTTTCTCTCCACCTACGGCGGCTTCGTACGAGTGAAGACGCATGCTCAATCTGCCATTATGAGGTTGGCACATGCTTGAACGTATGGACCAATCTATTCTTGCACAGTTTTTCTCTTTTAACCATCAAGTGCAATAGTGTATGCAAGCGATCTTAACAAGCTCCAGAGTCCAGATCGCCACATTTCTCATCAAAATCCGCACCTTAAAAACCTTGCTACTGGTATGCATCCAACCCCTGATCCTCAATCTGAATTTGAGAAGAAATTGATGTAACATATGCTCTTATGTTCTTTGCAACTCCCCAACTGGAACCCGATGGCAAGTATATTTTCGAATGTACGAACATGGCAACTATGCCTTAGCACCTTTTTTTTCCTGAATCATTTTTTTTTCAAACTACATGTGCAATCTTTGCTATATTCGATTTGTCCGCTTTTAATGCATTTGTTTATGTGGCCTATAAGGACGAGGCATCCAGGGAACTTCTTCACTGGTTCTTGACCCTGTTCATTTTTGTCATCAGGTTCATAACTAAATATTAAAGGGCAATTGATACGTCATTCATCCCCAAGACCTACTCCTCTCTCATGTTGTTGCCCCTGCCGGCGATGGTGTTCACTTTTCATTGCTGCCGGGATACCAGATCAAGTCGATAAGGGCTTTGTGAAGCGCACTAGGAAAGTACTGTACAACACAAACACATGCTGTACATGGTCGCTTCCCCCTTCCTCACATCATAAATCAAGGTTTGCCTACAATTTTAAGCGTGAATATTTACTTATGTGTCAGGTTTTATTTATGTTGGCACAACCTCGCATGTGCCGCGCCGGCAACTGCGATGAAACAAGCTCCTAAGGATTGGCATAAGAAGTTCTAAAGAACATTAACTGCTGCCAGCTTTGTAGTAAACGATGGTGACAAGTGTGTGTACTATCACCATGGTGGGGGCGAAGGAGTTATTCTTTGTCTGTATGTCGATGACATACTGATCTTTGGAACCAACCTTGATCTAATCAAGGAGGTTAAGGATTTCTTATCTCGCTGTTTTGAGATGAAGGATCTAGGAGTAGCTGATGTTATCTTAAACATCAAGCTGTTGAGAGATGAGAATGGTGGGATTACACTGCTTCAGTCTCACTATGTGGAAAAGATCTTGAGTCGCTTTGGGTATAGCGACTGCACACCTTCTCCAACTCCATATGATTCTAGTGTGTTGCTTCGAAAGAATCGACGGATTGCTAGAGATCAACTGAGGTATTCTCAGATTATTGCCTCGCTTATGTATTTGGCGAGTGCCATGAGGCCTGACATCTCTTTTGCTGTGAGCAAGTTGAGTCGGTTTGTGTCAAAACCGGGAGATGATCATTGGCGTGCACTTGAGAGAGTTATGCGTTACTTGAAAGGCACTGCGAGATATGGGATTCACTACACCAGGTATCCAAGGGTACTGGAGGGTTATAGTGACTCAAATTGGATATCTGATGCTGATGAGATTAAGGCCACAAGTGCTTATGTTTTTACACTTGGTGGTGGCGCTGTTTCCTGGAAGTGTTGCAAGCAGACCATCTTAACGAGGTAAACTATGGAAGCATAACTCACAGCATTAGACACTGCCACTGTTGAAGCAGAGTGGCTTCGTGAGCTCTTGATGGACTTACCTATGGTTGAAAAACCAATACCCCCTATCCTGATGAACTGTGATAATCAAACTGTGATCGTCAAGATAAACAGTTCTAAGGATAATATGAAGTCCTCAAGGCATGCGAAGAGGAGACTAAAACCTGTCAGAAAATTGAGGAACTCCGGAGTTATTACGTTGGATTATATCCAAACGTCGAAAAACTTGGCAGATCCCTTCACAAAGGGTCTATCACGTAATGTGATAGATAATGCATCGATGGAGACGGGTTTGAGACCCACCACATGAGTTATCCATAGTGGTAACCCACTCTATGTGATCGGAGATCCCGTGAAGTAGAAGTGGGAGACAAGCTGTTGGTCAGCTGAGAGGAGAGTATCCCTATTTTAGTTATCCCACTCCATGAAGATGCAATACTCTTCTGATCTGCATGGCAGGTTAATAGTTATCTTAATGTGTTCCAAGTGGCTTATTTGAGTAAGCAGACATGTTATCCTGCAGAGCATCTCCTGAAGAACACACCTATATGAATTTGACTGTTAACATCGTAGTCTGTGAGAATTGGGTGTTCTCTAATAAATTCATGAAAGGCCCTGGAGTATGACGTATACGCTTCACCCGCGGGGAAGCCTTGCGGCAGCCCAGTATCGGTCAAGAATTTGTGTGAAACTAGTCTCGCAGAAAACTTGTAGTTCAAGGCATAGTCCACTATTCAAGTTGTGATCTAGTCTAGCATAAACCTCTAAGTGGAAGTTTAACTTTACAGTCTCCATTGAGCACCGGTATATAAACAATGTTTTGGAACTAAATGATGAGATGTGACAATGAGACTTTGTGGGGGATTGTTGGAATTTGCTAGTAGGCCTTTGGCCCAAAGCCCAACTAAAATTCTGAAATTCTCTTGGCCCATTCATGCACACATGTGAGTGGTGTGAGTGAGACTAAATTTTAGTCCCACCCCGGAAGTTGAGAGAGACTTGCACCTCTTTATAAGGTGAGCTCTTCTACCACTTGTATGAGCATGAGAAGAGGAGACCTACACGCACGCTCCTCCTCCTCACTCGCCTTGCCACGCCTCGCTTGGTCACGACGCGCCGCTGGTTGCGGGAATGAGCCGAACCGAGGACGGAGCAATGCACGTTGTTTATATTTTTGTTGCTCGGGAAAAATTAATGAGTCATTAATTAATAATTAACGGACGCGTTAATTACTGAACTGTTTCCGATTCTTTTGGATCGTGACTCGGACGTGGGGCTTACTCCCACGACCTACCCGGCCCGCATTATATAGTCTGGCAGACGTCTACCCTAGCCGCAGCCGCATCGTATGGTTTCGCACCACCGTTCCAGATCATTGCGCCGCCACGCAAGTCTTCTCCATCCCTCCTTTCGGCGTGCACCGCGAGAAGGGACAGAAGGCCTCCGGAACCCCGCCTCTCGTGATCCTGTACGGGAGAGGGGCGATCAAGTTTTTGGGGAGCGCACTCGAGCGACTACTGGCAGCGAGGACTTCGCCAACGACGATTTCTTCCCCGACCTCGGCAACCTCTTCCTCAAAGACATGGGTGAAAACCTCAACCCCAACGGTGCTGCTGCTCCTGTTGCACCGTATGTGATTATGTCTTTCCTGTTCGAGATCGTGGTAGAATTCATGTTTCTTGTCTGGGCCCTAGATTCGATCTATTCATCTACTATGCTAGTTCACATGATTAGTTTAATCTCTGTTTTCATCGTCATGATTTATTTACTATTTACTCGGATTAAATCTCATAGTAATTTGCTCATATATTCAACAATGTGCACATACTAGCAACGATGACAAAGCAAGCTAACAGCCGAACACTAGTAGAAAACAGGGCTTTGGTCCAGGCCAGATAATTGCATTAGTCCCGGTCGTGTTACGAACCGAGACTAATGGGTGCATCAGTCCCGGTTCGTGAGGCCAGGACGCCGGCCGGGCCTCGGCATGCACCAGTCCCGGTTCGTCTGACCCCTTTAGTCCCGGTTCCAGACACGAACCGGGACTAAAGGTCCTCGCTCCTGGCGCAGCCCCTTTAGTCCCGGTTGGTGGCTAGAACCGGGACTAAAGGTCAGTCTTCTGTCGCGGTTCTAGCCACAAACCGGGACTAAAGAGATGCCTATATATATGCTCGCCCCTGCCCGCTCACTCCTCCGTTTTTTGGCCGGCCGGCGTGTGGGAGAAGTGTGCTGTTCTGCTCTCACCTCCTATGCGCATGAGGTGTTCGATGAAATGCCCGAGCCACGCTTAAGCTTTCTCCTCTCCAATCTTGACCTCCAATCTCCATTTTCCCCAAGATTTGTCTAGGTTTGGCGGTCCGTCCCGTCCCGTCCCCGTCCTCACCGTCGTCGATCGCCCGCGCCGATCTCGTCGCCATCACCACCATGGTGAGCCTTTTGTTCTTATCTTCTTTTTAAAAGAAAAAATTCTTACTTGTATGATTTAGATAGATACTTGTATAAATTTCTTACTTTTATTATTGTTTGTTATTATATAGTGCCATGGTTTTGGTATCCGCCCCCGTCGGCCCTCGTCCGGTCTATGATTCGGATGTGGTAAATTATCTTTTATAACTATTTGTTTCATTTAGTGTTTATGACTATTATGCTGACCAACGTGACATATATGTTTTTATCTAGGAGGTATGTGAACCGGAAATTCCAACCGACCCTCTTGTCGAGAGGTTAAATTTAGTTGAAAAAGAAACGAGTATTTGAAAGAAAAATTGAAAAGAATTGAGGAGGAGAAGATGAAATTAGAGTTGCATGTTGCCGATGTCGTCGATGATCACAAGATCAAGATGGATGCAATGCGCTTGAAGATTAGAAAGATAAGAAAATATGCCATTGATAACGAGGCTTGGTATCATTATGCTGTTGGATCAATTGTTACCTTAGTTGCGATTATGATCGCATTTGTTGTTGCATTTAAATGTTTTACATAGTTGTATGTTAGTTTCAATGTATGTTTTATTTAGATGCTCTAGAGAGCTGTATGTTGTTCTATGAGAACTATGCATGACCTTTATGCATTTATTTTTTTAGTAATAACATTTAATCACTACTGTACTTTGGTTTTAATGTGATGATGAACTTATATTAATTTGGTCACTTCTCTATTCATGATGTTCTGTAATGATTTTTGATACACTTAATTATATAATGCACGCAGATGAACCGACAATGGATGTACGGTGACCGACGCACCTCTGAGTATATTGAGGGCCTGCATAAATTTCTCGAAGTGGCTGAGGCAAACAAGCAGAATGGTTTTATGTATTGTCCATGTACTGTCTGTGGGAATACGAAGGATCACTCTAACTTGAAAACCCTTCACATCCACCTGCTTGAGAAGGGTTTCATGCCACACTATAATGTTTGGACCAAGCACGAAGAAAGAGTGGTTATGATGGAAGACAACAAAGAAGAAGAGGATGATGACAACTATCCCCCTGAATACGGTGATACTGCAACGGGGGAAGCTGAAGATCAAGAGAAACCAGACGATGTGCCCGATGATGATCTTCGCCGGGTCATTGTTGATGCACAGAGAGAATGCCAAAGTGAAAGGGAGAAGTTGAAGTTCGATCGCATGTTAGAGGATCACAAAAAAGGGTTGTACCCAAATTGCGAAGATGACAACACAAAGCTCGATACCACACTGGAATTGCTGCAATGGAAGGCAGACAATGGTGTATCTGACAACGGATTTGGTAAGCTACTGAAAATAATGAAGAAGAAGCTTCCAAAGGATAATGAATTGCCTGACAGTACGTATGAAGCAAAGAAGGTTCTATGCCCTCTAGGATTGGAGGTGCAGAAGATACATGCATGCCCTAATGACTGCATCCTCTACCGCGGTGAGTACGAGGATTTGAACGCATGCCCGGTATGCGGTGCATTGCGGTATAAGATTTGACGAGATGACCCTGGTGATGTTGAGGGCGAGCACCCCAGGAAGAGGGTTCCTGCCAAGGTGATGTGGTATGCTCCTATAATACCACGGTTGAAACGTCTGTTCAGAAACAAAGAGCATGCCAAGTTGATGCGATGGCACAAAGAAGACCTTAAGAAAGACGGGAAGTTGAGAGCACCCACTGACGGGTCGCTGTGGAGAAAAATCGAGAGAAGGTGGCGGGACTTTGCAAGTGACGCAAGGAACGTATGGTTTGGTTTATGTGCAGATGGCATTAATCCTTTTGGGGAGCAGAGCAGCAATCATAGCACCTAGCCCGTGACTTTATGTATCTATAACCTTCCTCCTTGGTTGTGCATGAAGCGGAAGTTCATTATGATGCTAGTGTTCATCCAAGGCCCTAAGAAACCCGGCAACAACATTGATGTGTACCTAAGGCCATTAGTTGAAGAACTTTTACAGCTGTGGAATGGAAAAGGTGTACGTGTGTGGGATGAGCACAAACAGCAGGAATTTGACCTACATGCGTTGCTGTTTGTAACCATCAATGATTGGCCTGCTCTTAGTAACCTTTTAGGACAGACAAACAAGGGATACCACGCACGCACTCACTGCTTAGATGATACCGAAAGTATATATTTAGACAAATGCAGGAAGAATGTGTACCTGGGACATCGTCGATTTCTTCCGACCAACCATCTCTTAAGAAAGAAAGGCAAGCATTTCAAAGGTGAGGTAGATCACCGGAAGAAGCCCGTCCTCCGTACTGGTGATACCATACTTGATATGGTCAAGGATTTACAAGTAATCTATGGAAAGGGTCCTGGCGGCAATCTGTTCCGAATGACGCTGAGGGACGCGCACCCATGTGGAAGAAGAAATCTATAATTTGGGACCTACCCTATTGGAAAGACCTAGAGGTCCGCTCTGCAATCGGCGTGATGCACGTGACGAAGAATCTTTGCGTGAACCTGCTAGGCTTCTTGGGCATGTATGGGAAGACAAAAGATACACCGGAGGCACGGGAGGACCAGCAATGTGTGCACGAAAAAGACGGCATGCATCCAAAGCCGTATCAAGGTCCTGCCAGCTACGCTCTTACGAAAGAAGAGAAGGAAATCTTCTTTGAATGCCTGCTCAGTATGAAGGTCCCGTCTGGCTTCTCGTCCAATATAAACGAAATAATAAATATCCCAGAGAAAAAGTTCCAGAACCTAAAGTCTCATGACTGCCACGTGATTATGACGCAACTGCTTCCGGTTAGATTGAGGGGGCTTCTACCGGACAATGTTCGATTAGCCATTGTGAAGCTATGTGCATTCCTGATACGTCTCCGTCGTATCTACTTTTCCTCTTGTTTTGGACTCTAATTTGCATGATTTGAGTGAAACTAACAAGGACTGACGCTGTTTTCAGCAGAACTACCATGGTGTTCTTTTTGTGCAGAAATAAAAGTTCTCGGATTGGAACGGAACTTTGCGAGGATTTTTTATACAATAAAAGAGAATTACTGGAGCCAAGAACCACCGAAGGGGGGCACCTGGGTGGGCACAACCCACCAGGGCGCCCCCCTCCTGGCGCGCCCAGGTGGGTTGTCCCCACCTGGTGGCCCCGCAGACCTCAACCCTGATACTATAAAATCTCATTTTCGGAGAAAAAATGGGGAGAAAGAATTATCGTGTTTTGTGAGACGGAGCCGCCGCCACCTCCTGTTCTTCATCGGGAGGCCAGATCTGGAGTCTGTTTGGGGCTCCGGAGAGGGGGATCTTTGATCTTCGTCATCACCAACCCTTCTCCATCGCCAATTCCATGATGCTCCCCACCGGGAGTGAGTAATTCCTTTGTAGGCTTGCTGGTCAGTGAGGAGTTGGATGAGATTCATCATGTAATCGAGTTAGTTTTGTTAGGGCTTGATCCCTAGTATCCATTATATTCTAAGATTGATGTTGCTATGACTTTGCCATGCTTAATGCTTGTCACTTTGGGCCCGGGTGCCATGATTTCAGATCTAAACCGTTTATGTTATCACCATTATATCTATGTTCTAGATCCAATCTTGCAAGTTATAGTCACCTACTAAGTGTTATGATCCGGCAACCCCGGAGTGACAGAAGTCGGGACACTTCCCGGTGATGACCGTAGTTTGAGGAGTTCATGTATTCACTATGTGTTAATGCTTTGTTCCAGTTCTCTATTAAAAGGAGGCCTTAATATCTCTTAGTTTCCTTATGGACCCCGTTGCCATGAGAGGGTAGGACAAAATATGTCATGCAAGTTCTTTCCATAAGCATGTATGACTATTTACGGAATACATGCCTACATTATATTTATGAACTGGAGCTAGTGCCGTATCGCCCTAGGTTATGACTGTTATATGATGAATATCACCCAACGAATTCATTAATCCAATGCCTACGAATTTCTCTCATATTGTTCTTGCTAAGTTACTACTGCTATTGTTACTGTTATACTTGCTACAAAATCACTGCTATCACTGTTACCGTTACTATTGCCGTTGCTACTACTATCAAAACTATCATACTACTTTGCTACTGATCACTTTGCTGCAGATAACAAATATTCTTTGGCTTCCCTTGTGTCGAATCAATAAATTTGGGTTGAATACTCTACCCTCGAAAACTGTTGCGACCCCCTATACTAGTGGGTTATCAAGACCTTTTTCTGGGGCCGTTGCCGGGGAGCATAGCTATATTTGTTGAGTAACTTGGGATTATTATCAATTTATCATTATGAAGATCTGAAGGATACCAAGACTAAGATTTTTCCCTCTAAGACGAGGGGAGGTAAGGAACTGCCATCCAGCTCCGCGTTAGATTCACCTTCTGTTATGAGTAAACTTGCAACACCACCACATGCTATTAATCCTGATATGTCGGAAGTTATTGATGTAGGGTAACACAGCAGAAAACAAAATTTTTCCGACCTACGTACCAGCCCAGGACCACTATGGAGACTGCATACAAGGTTTGATCTTTTCGTTACCGACTCGTAGCGCAGCGGAAGTAGAGTCGATGATGATCGGCGGTGCAGATCCCCGCAGCTAGGATTTACAACCTCCCAACCACGAGGATGTATACCCTCGTCTTCCTTTCGGACAGCCCTCCGGGAGGCGGTCGAACAGTCCCCCGGACGGTGTCGCGGACAGCCCTTCGGGAGGACCTTCGAAACTCGAACGGTCACTCGGACAGACCTTCGGGAGGACTCACAGAACTTGGACCGTCACTTGGACAGCCCTTCGGGAGGCACTCACGAATAGCCCCTCGGGCACTAAGATCGAAACTACGACCTCTCTACAGAGTTGCACACATACGGTGTCATCTATCCGGCAGGGCTTCGCCGTCCAGAACTAGTTCCCACCGGAACCCAGATAGCCTTTCGGCTCTACGAAACTCTTTTCGTGGGAGGGAGAGAGAAGCCAGATCATTGCATGGCACTTGTATATGAGAAGGGATGAAGTTTGTGGGCAGCCCACTCTCCTCTATTTATAGGAAAGCCAAGGGGTAAAGTTGGCATTCACAAATACCAAAAGTACCCCCACTTTATGTCATTTACATAAAGAATAAAGCAAAAAGGAGTGCCATGTGGAGCTCCATGGAGCTCCACCCTCCATGGCCGGCCACCCCTTGGGGGGGCCCCCCCAAGGGGGCTTCCTTAGTGCCCAAGTCTTCTAGAAGCCTTTTGGGAAATTTCCCAAAAGGTGCTTTCCATAAAAAATCCCAAAAAACACTTTCACTATTCACGACGACATTTTTCAGCGTCCGTTCGAACTGAAAATATTTATGTGGGCTTAGAACATTTCCAGTACCCACTAAAATTATTTTCAACGCGTTCTGGAACAATTCCAGTTTAGTGATTTCATCTGCGAAAAGCATCTGAAGTAGTTTCGGCAGCTCCGGAACATTTCCGGTTTTCATCTCCGAAAATTCCAAATATTTTCCAGAATGATTCTGGCACCCTCCAAGAATTATCAGGCATGTCCCGAAACCAATTTGACTTTATGGTATCCTCTGAAACAACTTTTCAGTATCACCGGAACTCATCCGGTGACCTCTCTCGTCGGAACTTTTCCGCTGTCTCCGGAAAACTTTTTCCGAAAACTTTCTCTCAGACTCCCTGTCTAGTATTCAGCAGATAGATGACCCTTAAGCGTGTGACCCTATAGGTTCGGTGAAGTATAGACATGACCCGGAACCCCTTCCGATCAATGATCAACATCGGAGCCGTGGACACCCATATTGACCCCTATACCCACACGAATGAATATTCGAGTGAACCTCCAGTTGCCGTGTGCTATTCCTGTTGCTTCGCGATATGTTACAAATACCCGAGGTGAGACATGATGGCATCCCCGTGGGTCAACAACTTGCCCACTATGCCAGTTACCTCGTTACCGGTATTTGTTCTCTTTTCTCGTTCCCATGTTCCGGCATCCCCGTGATCAAATCACAAAGTGTCTGGCCAGACGATGATGGATACCGTAACACCGAGAGGGCCCAGAGATATCTCTCCATCGTCGGAGGAGCAAATCCCAATCTCGAGCTATCAAGTTACTTGACACACTTTTCCATGAACCCGTAAGCTGCCGTAATAGCCACCCATTTACGGATGACGTTTAACAAACCCCAAAGTTCATGAATCAAGCATGAAGAAACTCGATACTCTCATGGTCTGAGGAATCATGCAAACGTTAACCATCTCTGTGTTATTAACCATTAACTTGTGATGAAAGTATCCCATAGCATAACATCAATTCCGGTCGATTCAACACAAATGTTCTTCTAACATTGTGCCCTCAAAGTTGCCGGCATAGTCATGCCCATGATCAGGAAAACAGAACCATCATGCAACACTTGAGCTAGTCTCATAGGCCAGACTAGGAATACATTTTACCGTTTATTATTCCACATGTGCATATGAGTCTTCCTCCGAGCCTCATGGTTATTGTAGACTCGAGAACCATAGCAGTTATAGCATGGAACATAAACCTAATTATGAACAGGGAGATAATCAATAACATTTATTATTGCCTCTAGGGCATATCTCCTACAGACTCCCACTTGCACTAGAGTCAATAATCTAGTTAATGCTAATGCACTTTACACCTGTGGCACACCGGTGTAAATATGCTTCGCATGTGGTATAGCCTGATGTCCAACGGATCTGATGACTTCAGCTCCGTGTGTATCTTTGCGTATCCTCGCGTTTTCACCCTTTCACAAAATTCATATTTTGTATGGACTTGGCTTCGTATGTATGTGAATCACAGGTCGAACCTGGATTCCTCAGACTGAGTTATGGAGCAACTACCTGCAGTAGTGTCCCATTGACCAGAGCCTTCTTGGAACCATACTAAGTTCATGAAAGAACTATATGATTCAACATCTTGTTTGTCGCTTTTAAAAGCGGCAACATACTTCGCCTCTGTTATAGAATTCGCCACAGTAACTTGTTTGGAACAATTTCCAACTACCGTGCCACCATATTGTGTGTTAGACAAAACCCTCAATTTAAATCGAAAATCGCTTGGAGCATGGATGAAGACTGTATCGATGTAACCTTTTACAACGAACTCTTCATGATCTCCGCTTGCGAGAAAACATGTCATCGGTGCTACTATAGTACTCAATGACCCTTTTCACTGTTGTCCCATGATCAGAACTTTTGATCACTTTGGTATCTATACTCGCAACAACTTTGGGAGTATTGGACATATCTGGTTGTTTTTACATACCATGGAATACATGATTAATACAAACACAAGAGTGTGTGGAATCTCCATCATGTATTTTGCTCATCAGTGTTTTGGGACTCCGAATCTTGCAAAAACTCTTTCCATGTGACATCGGCAAGAATCACTCCTTGACGTTTTTAATGCTTAAAGGTTTTAGCATCTTGTCAATATGTATCTTTGCTCAGCCCCATTAGGTAAATCTATCTTCATAGATCATCATGCCTAATATAAAGGCTATTTAGCCCAAGCACTTCATCGAAAAACTATTTTCAAATGAAGTCCTAATTCGTGTCAAGAAATTTATTTCCAATTAACAATGTGTCAAGCACACAACGTATTTTTAGAAATTTTATTATGCTCCCACTTACTTTCTTGAATCATAAGCATCTTCGTTACCCATTGATGAAGTCAAACCCCTTTGACTATTTCATCAAAACACGAAGATTCCAACTCCATTTTGCTCTCTTCTGTCCATTGCTGGAACTCTGAAGTTTGCATACTTACTAGCATCCTCTGGACTGACAAAATACCTTGGACTGTAACACATGCAAGTCCTTGGTTTCATTTCCATCAGATGGAAATCCTATTGTCATCCATGTTTCATATCTCATGATTGAAATATGTATCAATTGCTAGTTCAACCCGAACCGACTTTAAGCATCGCTACGATGAAACAACCTCATCGTAGTCAACTCCTTGAACTTGTTATTGCAACAAGTCGAGCTTCATGGATAAACCATTTTTTATCCGTATCAGTTTTAAGTTCCATAAATATTCGTTAGACTCTAAGTCTTCCGAAAGGTGTATCAAGGTTTTAATCTAGAATCACTTATATGGAAACTATCTCGGGTTGTATTGGCATTTAGCCAATTCCGGAGTCAGGGCCCATCAACGCTTCCTTGTGTATCGTAGGTATACTGTTGTCTAATAACAATATCTCGTTTGCGCACCTGAGAGGTTTGCATGAGCCTTGCCTACGTGGTTCAGCTGCAAGTTCGACCGAAGTCCATACATTTTATTGTAGAGACTTCCGTATCAGTCGCAATAGGAAACCCTGGAATTACTTCCAAGGTCTCTTTCCTTTGACCTGATGACGGAGATAGTGGTTATCTCGTCGAGTTGCATTATTCTCCCACTCACCTTTTTGAAAGAACCATTTTCTTCAAAAAGCATACCGTTCTTTGTGGCAAACCTATTTGCCTCGATATAGTGAGGGAGGAATACCCAATTGCTTGGGATAACCTACAAAGTAGCACTTGTCTGATTTGGAATAGGTTTGTAACCTTTTACACAAGCCCCATATTCCAAATGTTTAAGAAAAGATATAACATGGTTGGGCGTACCATACCATGGCGTCATTTCAACAGACCTGATGGAGCTCTTTTCAGTGTAAAAGCCGTAGTCTCTAAAGCATCACTCTTTAAAAGGGATAATGGCAAATTTATATATGTCATCTTTGATCTTACCATGTCATAAATGGTTTGATTACATCTTCACGGACTTTCCACATGCAGTGGTGCTCCGGGAGGAGTAAGTTATGAAACTACTTTCACAACTCATCAGACATTCGCTAAACTTGTAACTCAAATATTCCTTTCTGCAATCGAATTGTAGAAACACAATTTTCTTGTTACAATAACTTCTACTTCATTTTTGAAAACCTTTCGAATGAATTCAAAAGATCCAGACTTACGTCTCATCAAGTAAATATCCACATATCTACTTGAGTCATTTCTGAAGATAGATAAATCCACTACTAACAACATTTATCGGACTTCACACATCAAATGTATGATCACCAATAAGTTTGTTGTCCGTTCCTTATGGCCCGTGAACAGTATTTCAGTCACTTCACTTTTCGGAGGAAAGTTGCAAGTGTCAGATGATTCAAAATCAAAGGACTTAAAAAATCCATCATAATGGAATTTTCCATGCGGGTTTCTCCAATGTGACCGAATGCAGTGCCACACTTGTGTGGTATTCTTTTAGTCTTATGACATTTAGCGTCAGTGTTATGGATGTATCATATTACCATCAATATTCATAACATACGTCCCATCTTGGATGGAAGCATGGCCCTTCATGTTATTCATAATACTGAACAACAATTGTTGTTTTTATGAACAACTCTTTTGCAACAAACATTATGCAATGGGCTAGAGTGTATGAAACTCTAAAATGAATTATGAAAGTAAATCCAGAGGTAATATATTATTATCATTATTCATAACATACATCTCATTCTCAATGAAAGTATGGCCCTTATGTTATTCATAACATCGAACATAAAAAGTTCTCTTATGAACAACCTTCTTGCAAAATACCTTATGCAATGGGCTAGAGTTTGTGAAACTCTAAATGAATTATGAAAATAAATACAGACGGTAATACACCGATGGAAGGTATAGTAACATTTACTATGTTCCCTGTGTATACCAAAACCTCATTCCTGGCTAGTCTTTCAGGCCATAGTAGTTTTTACATCGAGTTGCAATAGAAAGCAATCGAGCGGGTATCTTTGTGATTAACTCACAATACCCAAGAATTAGTGATTAACAATTTAATCATAATTCCCAAGAACTATATCTTTGACCAGCCTTCTATACATCAAAAACTTGTATGACATTCATACATGAGCTGGATATTCCAGTCTTCTTTCTTTCTGCCTTTATACTTCTAACAGTTTAACTTTTAGTATTTCTCCTACTCTCACAAGAAGCACCCAACTTAAGAGTGGCGTTAGCCCTGGACTTCCTAGGCGTGTAAGTCACACTAACACCCTTTGGACACTTCCTTTCTCTTTAAGTTGTTGTTTTATTCACCTTTCATCATATGACAGGCGTTCTTCTGGATCCCTCTTTTATCAGTCTAATGCATAGTAAACTCCTTTACTAATAGTTTGCAAACAAACATTGCTTTGGATATCTCATATCTTTTAGCCTTTGTCTGTCTCTAAAAATGATTTTCAGATTCCATGAATATCACATAACTATCCAAACTTTCGAAGTTCGGGTCTCATGGAAGCAAATGTATTGCACTTGACTGAAAACGGAATTCTAGCTTTTGGATCGTAGGACGAGAGTCACATGATCCATAGCATAAGCGAGAGAATACCGAAAGTATGCGATAGGACAAAGTCCTTCTCGGCACTCTTGAGGACAATCCTCACATTACGTTACCAACCATAAAGTTTTAACCAGATATTTAACAGCTATTCAATTTTAATAGGGAAAGTGGAAACGCGAGCCATTATTCTACAACTATTATGCAAATCACACTTAGACAGTGTTCAAAATTAATTGCACTGAGAATTAAAAGAATTAATTCTACAGTGCGCTCCCACTCAAATCAATATCTCTCATAATTGATTGTGAGTGATTCAAGATCCGCATTTCAATTCAACGCCATTGATGGTAGCATCACTGATGACGAAAATCTCAATCGGTAGGCAAACTTGCCAATCACATCTCTATGTGACTCTTGTTCATCTTTCGATGTGTGTGTTTCGGGCTCATGACTTTCATGCCTGAACGTCAAGACAACCAAGTGATCTCGCCGCGAGGTCTCAACTCACCCGCCTCACACATCCCTAATCGTTCATACCCATGTTAGCATGTGATACCCCGAAAAGTTAGGTGCCGTGACGGTGCTACACTTGGGAGAACACTAACTACTTGATATTTTTCTGAGAGATCACCCTAATAAAAGCGTCTACCGCGCAATCAAGAAGGGTGCAACATAAGGGATAAACATCTCAGGCAATTCATAATAGCATGATATGGTATAGCTCTTTCTGACGGAGAAGTCTTGTATTCCTTCGTCTTCGGCATTCACGTCGGTGATCACCTTCGCGAAGATTGCCACCACCTTGTCGATGCAGCAGATAATATTGCTATCACTATAGCTAATAAAATAATGCATTACACAAGGTTGACACACAGGTCATTTAAAGTGCAATCATATGGCTCCAGCCATCATGCCGAATCATGACACGCAGGTCATGTTAATCAATTTACATTATATAGTCATCTCATACATAATCAAATTATTATGAGCACCGCTATACCACATCACATGCACATGTAAACCCTCCTGCAAAACCAAGTTAGACGCCTCTAATTGGTTCATGCAAAAAACTAGTTTTTCATGGCTTCTAAGGTTTCGAAACAAACCGAAGCTACCAACGTCCATCATCAAGTATGATAATTCAAGTCGCTAGATTAACATTCCAGGGTGTATGAAAACCGAGATAATAAAATCTCAAGCCCCATACTAAACTTCGTCATACGCATGACCCCCGTGCAGATCATATCTGCATTGCCCTTTCGTTTGAGAAATTTCATCTTTCTTTTTAACTACAATGGAATTTAATGAACTGTTAGCACTTCGTTGATCAATCAGGATCGCGGATTGCAAGAACATTGAAACTCCACCATGCTGTTATCAAGATCAGAAATATGCAAATTCCAGGGAAGCAACAAGAATATCGGGTAACAGATTTCATCTGCTACCCGCACAAATAATTTTCAGTAATAGAACTCATCTACTACCTAATTATATTGTGCAACACCCATACATCACTATGTATTCTAGATCGCAACCTGCATCTACGCATAGCACGGCTCTTGATGCCACTGTAGGGTAACGCAGCAGAAAACAAAAATTTTCCGACCTACGTACCAGCCCAGGACCACTATGGAGACTGCACACAAGGTTTGATCTTTTCGTTACCGACTCGTAGCGTAGCGGAAGTAGAGTCGATGATGATCGGCGGTGCAGATCCCCGCAGCTAGGATTTACAACCTCCCAACCGCGAGGATGTATACCCTCGTCTTCCTTTCGGACAGCCCTCCGGGAGGCGGTCGAACAGTCCCCCGGACGGTGTCGCGGACAGCCCTTCGGGAGGACCTTCGAAACTCGAACGGTCACTCGGACAGACCTTCGGGAGGACTCACAGAACTTGGACCGTCACTTGGACAGCCCTTCGGGAGGCACTCACGAATAGCCCCTCGGGCACTAAGATCGAAACTACAACCTCTCTACAGAGTTGCACACATACGGTGTCATCTATCCGGCAGGGCTTCGCCGTCCAGAACTAGTTCCCACCGGAACCCAGACAGCCTTTCGGCTCTATGAAACTCTTTTCGTGGGAGGGAGAGAGAAGCCAGATCATTGCATGGCACTTGTATGTGAGAAGGGATGAAGTTTGTGGGCAGCCCACTCTCCTCTATTTATAGGAAAGCCAAGGGGTAAAGTTGGCATTCACAAATACCAAAAGTACCCCCACTTTATGTCATTTACATAAAGAATAAAGCAAAAAGGAGTGCCATGTTGAGCTCCATGGAGCTCCACCCTCCATGGCCGGCCACCCCTTGGGGGGGCCCCCCCAAGGGGGCTTCCTTAGTGCCCAAGTCTTCTAGAAGCCTTTTGGGAAATTTCCCAAAAGGTGCTTTCAATAAAAAATCCCAAAAAGCACTTTCACTATTCACGACGACATTTTTCAGCGTCCGTTCGAACTGAAAATATTTATGTGGGCTTAGAACATTTCCAGTACCCACTAAAATTATTTTCAACGTGTTCTGGAACAATTCCAGTTTAGTGATTTCATCTGCGAAAAGCATCTGAAGCGGTTTCGGCAGCTCCGGATCATTTCCGGTTTTCATCTCCGAAAATTCCAGAAAGTTTCCAGAATGATTCTAGCACCCTCCAAGAATTATCAGGCATGTCCCGAAACCAATTTGACTTTATGGTATCGTCTGAAACAACTTTTCAGTATCACCGGAACTCGTCCGGTGACCTCTCTCGTCTGAACTTTTCCGCTGTCTCCGGAAAACTTTTTCCGAAAACTTTCTCTCAGACTCCCTGTCTAGTATTCAGCAGATAGATGACCCTTAAGCGTGTGACCCTATAGGTTCGGTGAAGTATAGACATGACCCGAAACCCCTTCCGATCAATGATCAACATCGGAGCCGTATACACCCATATTGACCCCTATACCCACACGAATGAATATTCGAGTGAACCTCCAATTGCCGTGTGCTATTCCTGTTGCTTCGCGATATGTTACAAATACCCGAGGTGAGACATGATGGCATCCCCGTGGGTCAACAACTTGTCCACTATGCCAGTTACCTCGTTACCGGTATTTGTTCTCTTTTCTCGTTCCCGTGTTCCGGCATCCCCGTGCTCAAATCACAAAGTGTCTGGCCAGACGATGATGGATACCGTAACACCGAGAGGGCCCAGAGATATCTCTCCATCGTCGGAGGAGCAAATCCCAATCTCGAGCTATCAAGTTACTTGACACACTTTTCCATGAACCTGTAAGCTGCCGTAATAGCCACCCATTTACGGATGACGTTTAACAAACCCCAAAGTTCATGAATCAAGCATGAAGAAACTCGATACTCTCATGGTCTGAGGAATCATGCAAACGTTAACCATCTCTGTGTTATTAACCATTAACTTGTGACGAAAGTATCCCATAGCATAACATCAATTCCGGTCGATTCAACACAAATGTTCTTCTAACATTGTGCCCTCAAAGTTGCCGGCATAGTCATGCCCATGATCAGGAAAACAGAACCATCATGCAACACTTGAGCTAGTCTCATAGGCCAGACTAGGAATACATTTTACCGTTTATTATTCCACACGTGCATATGAGTCTTCCTCCGAGCCTCGTGGTTATTGTAGACTCGAGAACCATAGCAGTTATAGCATGGAACATAAACCTAATTATGAACAGGGAGATAATCAATAACATTTATTATTGCCTCTAGGGCATGTCTCCTACAATTGATGATGCTGCTTCTACTATGAATGATGCTTATGATGATGCTAGTACTATGCTTGATGATGATGTGCCACTAGGTGATTTTCTTGATGAACAAATTGCTAGAATAAGAGAGAAAGAAATTGTTGAAACTGATGAGATCACTGAAACTGATGAAGTACTTGAAACTGAAAATCTTGAAACACCTGCTAGACCTACCTCTCCTAGATATGAACGGCCTAAGATACCTGAGGGTTATGTTATGGATGGAGAGGTAACTAGAGATATTCTTGCTTGTAAGGATAGAGATGATCTGGAAAAATTGTTATGCAAGTATAAAGAAAAGACTTTGAATGCTAAAATGAAATGTGATCCTCTGTTTGCAACCTCACATATCTTTGTTGATGACAAGGATTATGAATTCTCTGTCGACCCAGAGTTAATTACTTTGGTTGAATCTGATCCTTTCCATGGTCATGAAGCTGAAACTGTTGTGGCACACCTTACTAAGTTGAATGACATAGCCACCCTTTTTGCTCATGATGAGAAAATTCGCTACTATTATATTCTCAAATTATTTCCGTTCTCATTAAAGGGTGATGCTAAGACTTGATATAATACTCTTGCTTCTGGTTGTGTGCGTAGTCCCCGGGATATGATTTACTATTTCTCTAAAAAAATATTTTCCTGCTCATAAGAAACAAGCTGCCTTACATGAAATATTTAACTTTGTGCAAATTAAAGAAGAGAGTCTCCCACAAGCTTGGAGGAGGCTTCTCCAATTGCTTAATGCTTTGCCTGATCATCCTCTCAAGAAAAATGAAATACTTGATATATTCTATAATGGAGTAACCGATGCTTCTAGGGATTTCCTAGATAGTTGTGCTGGTTGTGTTTTCAGGGAAAGAACTATTGAACAAGCTGAAGAACTATTGAATAACATATTGAAAAATTATGATGATTGGAATCTTCCTGAAACACCACATAAACCCACTCTGAAGAAGAGGGGTATCTTATATCTCAGTCCTGAAGATATGCAAGAGGCAAAGAAATCTATGAAGAAAAAAGGTATTGAAGCCGAGGATGTCAAAAATTTACCACCCATCGAAGAAATTCATGGCCTCAACACACCACCACCATCACTGGTGGTAGAGGTAAATTCTTTATTAAAGTTCGATGAAGGTGATATCCCTTACAATAAACATACTAGTCAATGCCTTTATGAGTTTGACAATTACATTAGAAAGCAAGATCACTTTAATGCAAATGTTATGAAACAATTGAAATACAATTCTGATATGATTGCTTGCTTGAGGGACTTGTTATCTAGAATCTCAAATGATGTTAGAGGTGTGGGAAAACACGCCCCTATGGTTCAAACTCAACTATTTTGATAAATCTAAAAGAGAATTGCTTGATGAAATGAACAATAACATCAATGATCATGTTGTTAGAGTAATGACTAGAGGGGGTAGAATGACTCAGGAACCTCTTTACCCTGAGGGACACCCAAAAAGAATTGAACAAGACTCTCAAAGAGTTAACACTGATGCACCTAGTCCTTCTAAAAAGAAAAAGAAGAAGAAACATGATAGGACTTTGCATACCTCTAGTGAACCTGAAATAGAAAAACCTCCTGAAGTTAATAATGATGTTTCTATTTCCGATGCTGAAACTCAATCTTGTAATGAACACTCACCTTCTGATAATGAAAAAGATAATGATAAGGTTCATGAAGACACTCAAACAAATGATAAAGAACCAGATAATGATGTTGAAATAGAACCAGCTGTTGATCTTGATAACCCACAATCCAAGAATAAAAGATATGATAAGAGAGACTTCGTTGCTAGAAAACATGGTAAGGAAAGAGAACCATGGGTTCAAAAACCTATGCCCTTTCCACCTAAATCAACTAAGAAGAAGGATGATAAAGAATTTGAATGCTTTGCTGAAATGATTAGGCCAGTCTTTTTGAGTACTCGCCTAACTGATATCTTAAAAATGGCCCCTTATGCAAAGTACATGAAATACATTATCACAAATAAAAAAAATACTGGAAGCTGAAATCTCCACCATGCTTGCTAATTATTCTTTTAAGGATGAAGTACCCAAAAAACTTGGAGCTCCGGGAATACCAACTATACCTTGCTCCATCCAAAGAAATTATGTGAAAACTGCTTTATTTGACTTAGGAGCTGGTGTTAGTGTTATGCCTTTCTCTTTATATAAAAGACTTGATTTGAATAAACTCACACCTACCGAAATATCTTTGCAAATGGCTGACAAATCAACAGCCATACCTATCGGTATTTGTGAGGATGTGCCCGTTGTTGTTGCAAATGTTACTATCTTAATTGACTTTGTTATACTTGAGATGCCCGAAGACGACAACATGTTGATTATCCTTGGTAGACCCTTCTTGAACACTGCAGGGGCTGTTATTGATTGCAATAAAAGCAAGGTCACTTTTCATATCAATGGTAATGAGCATACGGTGCACTTTTTGAAGAAACAATTCCAAGTGAATTGTATTAATGTTATTGAAAAATCTCCGACAATCACTATTGGAAGTTTTCAACTACCTCTACCTACTGCCAAAAAGAAATATGAAATGCATATTGTTGGGGACATCCATATCCCCGTTGAGGTAACTTAGTGTTTTACGAAATTTCTTCGGTTTCATGCTAATCGAAGGTGATAGTTAATAAGACTTGATCAACCATATTAATGAATCATTTTTGAGATGTTTGAAGTCGATGAAATTAGTAAACACTACCTTCTGTCCTTTACTTTTATTTTCTGTTTTCTTTAGCTAAATAAAATAAATGCTATGTTTTGTCTGTTTTCTGAATTTCCCGTGCAATAAAAAATGACCCAAAAATAAAAGTTCTCAGAATACTCTGAAAATTTAATACGATTTTTTGCCATGACCAAGCCACCAGCATATCGCTCCGCCGTAAGGCGTCGAGTGAGCCGCACCCGCTTGTGCGCCATTGCAGTTGCCTCCGCCCCGGCCGGCGTTGACCCGCCACTGCCGAGCCCGCAGCGAGCCGCCGTGACGCGCTGCACCGCTGCGAGTCACGAGGCACCTACAGGCTGCCTCACCTGCGGCCGCACAGAGGTACCGCGGCCTCACGCCGTCCTCGAGCCACGCTGTGAGCAGCCGCAAGCGCGCCTCGCCTCCTTCTGTTGGTTAAACCACTTGCTTTGAAGATTGCACTGGCCGAGAAACTATGATAAAACTGAGAGGATTGAATCATTGCTGCTGCTACAATCACGGAAATCACAGACGAATACTAGTAGTTGCACATTTTACGAAATCTGTTTTGATTCTGGAATAGTACTACAAGCTGCTCCTAGTACGTGAGCTCTAATCAGAGCAAGTTTTGATTGATCAACTCCTATTCATCACACAAGAAGTATCAAGGGGAGATTCCAGCGTAAGATTAATGAACAAGCCGGTCGTTTTCTTCATCGTGGCTAAGCTGAGTCGCCCTTGATGTACGATCTCACCTTTATTGCGCTGAGTCGCCTACGCCAAATCACTCGCCGGAGTCCCTCAACTGCAGGCTCGCCGGGGCGCCGCTGAGCCGCTAACCACATCGCCGATGAGCCGCCCTGCATTGCTGAGTTGCTGCCTTGGTTTCGCTCCGAATCGCTGCAAGTTGGGTCACCCTCGCTCGGCTTTGTTTGCTTTTGCCGTGGTGAGCCGCCCCTGCCGGAGTCCCGGCTGCTGGCTGCTGTTGTTGCCCCTGCACTGGTGGCCGTCGCTGTGGCCTGGCTCCGCCGCTGGCAAGACGTTCGCCTCTGCCGACCCTGCCACCTCGAGTTGCCAGTGTGGCCTTGAATCGCCTCACTGTCATGGCCTTAACCCATCCCCGTTGTAATAGCAGAGAAGTGCTGCAGGGGTCAAGTTTTGTAGTAGCAAAGAAGAGTATGACTTCGGCATTGTGTTCGGCTGCTATAGCAGCAACGGCGTGCTCCTTGCCTTCGAGCTGGCCCTGTGCACATATATCAAACAACGGTCTCACAAAAGGAACTGCAGGGCTTCAGAGATGGTTGTATCTATGATGGGCTGCCGTCGTCTCAAATCTGCTGGCAGAAGCAAGCAAAAATCAACTACTATATTACTATGGCGGTCAAACCGACCACTGGGGTTGACAGATACCCCTCACGCATTCAGAAGAAACCCAGAGGCTGGGTGCAAGTCACTAGACCAAGCGCATGCACAGTCCAGGTTCCAAGGCTGAGTTATCCGCAGAACAAAATGTGTTTATCCAGTATGAGCGCCTGAGATATAAAAATACCAGGTGATATTCGTCCGGTCTATTTTAGCGCATATTAATTTCTTCAAAAAACAAACTACTCTCGTATGTATGTTTTAAATGCAGGATAATTATCCATCACAAAGGTGCTATGGATATGGAGCACGGGCCAGCATTACTCTGCGCTGGCGTTCGTCCGTGCCGTGCTGCTCGACGGACACACGTATAAGCCGCCGCTTCTGTTGTTGAGTCTGCATCAATACCGTGGTCGGCTCGCTCGCGCCCACGGCCGACTCTCTTGGTTGCATCAACTTACAAACAGCGTGGTCAGTTCATGCGTCCGCGTCTGTGGCCGATTCATGCTTCCACGCCGGTTCTAAAATGCTACGGCCGACCCCTGCGTCTGCACCGGGTTACCGGCCGACCCCTACATCAACACGCCGGAGCCGCTACTGTGTGCACAAGCTGCTTAATGGGCGCACGCAAGTCACAACTCCTGCTGCCCGGTTTATTTCAACAATTCTGGAGCAAATTATCATAAATTATCAGCCTTCGTCTGCACCGGATGGCTCAATGGGCAGGTGCACAAGTCACTGTCACTGCAGTTTGGTTAACTTCAACAACTAGCTGGGATGAACCGCTGGCCGGATTACTGATACAAATCATACGGGGTCATTTATAACCCGCCAAACTTCAACATATCACAGCGTTCTGCTGTTCAATTATATACCGGTTTATATCACGGTCAAATATGGAGAATCTCAAGACAACTCCTCGAGTCGTCGTAAGACTCGGGGGCTACGATGACATGACTTATCAAATATTGTGATATTCAAGAACTCCGGGTCATTGGAGGGAAAATAACCCGGTCCCGGAGGCTACTGCCATATTGATGAGAATTTAAAGGCCATCAGAAAATTTCTGGCTTAAAAAGAAGGGTTCTGGTTTAAAATCCCGGCTCAAGAAGAAATTTATCTCTCGTAAAGTTCGAGTTCTCAGAAAAAATTAAAGGTTGCCAAACAGAACTTGCTGCCATGATGCGCGGTTCAAACATAGGTATCCTGCCTTATTGGCTTATCTTATTGCAGATCACTTGGGGGCTTCCTGCTCATTGAGCATAGCTGTGACTACCCTTTTTGATCTGGCTTGCACACCTTGTTACAAATGACATGGGGGCTTCCTGCTCACTGAGCATAGCTATGACTACCCTTTGATCCGGCTTATATGCCTTGGTGCAAAAGACTTGGGGGCTTTTTGCCCAAGTTAAAAGGTTACCAAAGAGAACTTGCTACAATGTACAATTCATACATAGGTAACCTGCCTTGATGGCTTGTTATAGATCAATTGGTGGCTTCCTGTTCAATGAACATAGCTATATTTACCCTTTTGATTGGCTTGGACGCCAGGTGTATTCACCAAAAATCCAGGTTATCCTGTATTTGTATGTCTACCACTCCGCCCAGGTAATCCTGGAATGACTCGCCGTACTCTTGACAGTCAATCTTATAAAGACCCTGAACTTGTCAAAGTTAAAACGGCGATTGGTCATGTGAGGCCCGGCTTACAGGTTTGAATAAATGATTAACTCAGTGGCTGTGCGGCCCATGAATAGCACTTGATATTGAGGCTTGGTGGCTTTGCTTTGTCTGATTTGTTATTTCCTTGAACATTGTTTGGGTTCATATCTTTGTACCATATTGACATATGGTTTAAAATGATTCAGGCCATGTAGCCTTAATCCTTATGGCTCATATTTGAGCATATCTGGGGTTTTGATAACCCGGTCTGGCTTTGGACGATAAGTCGCCAGTATACTTTGATTGCGCAATTGGTGTTATGCGCTATGAGTCTTTGGGCTGTCACCTTCATTGGATATGGCGATGTGAGTCGGCAGTATGAACCAAATTCACAGGTATGTTTTGTACTTGTTACATGAAGATGCGTGGTTTGACAACCCGCCCTGGCTTTGGACGTTAAGTCGCCAGTATATTTTGGATTGCACCCTGGCTTTGGACGTTAAGTCGCCAGTATATTTTGGATTGCACCTTTGAAATCATGCGCTTATAAATCATTGGATTGTTACCCTAACTGAATATGGCGATGTAAGCCGGCAGTGTAAGTCAATTCTACAGGAATGTTTTTCCTGGTTATATGAGTATGCGAGGTTTGATAACCCGCCTTGGTTTTGGACTTTAAGTCGCCAGTATGTTTAGGCTCGAATGGCCTTGCTTAGTCTTTTCAGTAATTGCATAAGACTATATTATGTTTGGGTTGTTACCCGCCTTGGCTTTTGACGTTAAGTCGCCAGGGCAAATGTTGTTTAAACTTTGTGCAGGACATGCAGAGTTATGGCTTACATAAATGATCAAGTTCAAGCCCATCACCAAAGATTAAAATTGGTGTTTCAAAAGGGTTATCAGTTCTTGACTTTTACAAGGGCTATAAGCCGCCGGGTTACAAAAATCCTGGATTACAATGAAGGTGCATTAAGTCGCCATCGGCCAAAAGCCACTGAGTATTTAACTCTGGATTTCTTGTCAACAGACAAGATCTTATGATTTTTTATTATGGTTATCAATAACTAGTATTATGATTGAGGTTTTCAAAACCGATTCAGAGCAATGGCTATTATTTCTTTATCCAAGAATACCGGCTCACAGCAGAGAGTATGGTTCAATATTGAATATGCAAGACTTTCAGCAACATCATCCGGACAATGGATATGGTTTTATTAGTCCCGAGTCGCTGCAGGCATACGACCCGGCACTTGGGGGCTACATTATTCAAATTGAGATTACATCAAGTATGCAAGTCCCATGTCGCTGCAAGCATGCACCATGGCACTTGGGGGCTAATGCAAAGTCATTTTTAACTTACCTCATTGAAGACCCGACCCATCACATAGTGATGAGCCGGCCCTTGGGGGCTACTAATTGCTCCGGTCAAAGGTAACCCGAAACTTGGAGCTACATCATATGGTGTTATTTTTTGAAGTACATATAAAGTCCCAGCTTAGTATTATCTTACTGAGCCGGCCCTTGGGGGCTACACATTGCTGCTTAAAGTCTACATGATCATATCTACAAAGTCCCTGATCATTATTGCATAATGACCCTGCACTTGGGGGATACACATGTGAAGTGCAAATTATTCAGTTTATGACTAGTGGTTTAGATGAACAAACTGGATTTCTCCAAAGCTGCAGCATTTTAAAGCAAGCCTTAAGATATCACTACGTTCTCCTCTTAAGGCTTGGGGGATACAGGTGATATGTATATAAGGGAGGAACATCTTCAAGTTTTCAGTTTTGAGCAAACCAGATGAATATTTTAAGATCAATATTTTTGGCAAGTCAGGGCTTTGGAGGCCGACTCAAATGGATTATTTCATACAAAATTTTTCTACAAGAGACCAATGTCAGCAAATTGACTATGAAGCTGGCCTGTTGACCCGGATTTTTTGCATTGGCAAAGTTTGAACATATCTGCTAAAGGAGATTTGCTATGAGGTTATGGACACGTATCAAGAAGGAAATGACAAGTACTTAAGGATGAGCAGGTGTCGGTTCAGAAAAAACTTTTAACCCGGAGCGCAACTTGTCAAATTTGTTCTTGTGTCTATTTTGCACGGTCAGTTTAACATGGATAAATCCAAATTAAACTGGGGGCTAATGTCGAGGATATACCCCGCGGTATGACCCGGCCGGAGATATGACCCGGCTGGAACTTGGCGTTTCATCGGTAAACCGCCCAAAGACTGGCAACTCACTGATGACCTGGCCGGGCCTGGTGACTCATTGGTGACCCGGCAGGTGTTTCAGACGATCGACAAGACCCAACGGCCCAGAAGGCGGCTAGTGGGCGGGCCGGCTCATATTATGGTGGACTGGCTTAAGAGGAAAGGCATGAGGAATATTTTCCTTACAAGGAAGCAAGACCCGGACTTGTATCCGGCTTGTAATAGAAGATAGACTAGTCCTAATCCTAGTAGGACTCCACATGTAACCCGCCCCTCCAACTTATATAAGGAGGGGCAGGGCACCCCAAGAGGGACAAGCTTGACAAGTTAAGACAGACAAATCGATAGCTCTCGAGATAGAGGTAGCGAAACCTCGCCCTTGTAACCGTGAGCAGCACCATGATCAATATCAATGAAGCAGGATGTAGGCTTTTACCTCCACCGTGAGGGGCCGAACCTGGGTAAAAACCTCGCGTCTCTCGTCCTGCTCAACCCCTCTCAAGCTACCACATAGATGCGTTGGCCTCACGACTAAGTCCTCACACTAGAGACATCTGCCGTGACAAATCCACGACACTGATTATTTAAGAATTTTTGGTGCAAATAACATCAGGGGGGGTGCACCAGGTGGGCACAACCCACCTGGGCACACCAGCAACCCCAGGCGCGCCCTGGTGGGTTGTGGTCCCCACGTGGGCCTCCTCACTTATCTCTTTAGCCCATGTCATCACCTACCTCCAGAAAAAATTCACCATTGCTCTCTCTCTCTCTCTCTCTCTCTCTCGTGTTCTTGCTCTCATACCCGCGGATTTCGATCTCTTTGCTCGAAGCTCCGTTTCTGAAACTGTTTTGGGGGGATTGCTACTTGGTATGTGACTCCTCCATTAGTCCAATTAGTTTTGCTTTAGTGGTTTATATTTTTAATAATTAGTTACCCTTGGTGCTGCTGTAGATGAGCTTGCATATTGAATTCTTAGAGTTCTAAGTAGTTTGAATGCTTGATATGGCCTCTATGCATCCCTATGAGTGGTTGCTATCAATCTTGTGGAGTTTTGTTGACAAAATTTTGTGACCCAATTTTTTTTTAGAAAATTGTACGCAAATATAATGAACCTCTTTGAAAGGAGTTCTTCAAGGCGGAGGTCCTCGGAGGCATCTTCGAGTAGCAGCTCCGTTCGCCGGTCTTATGTTGAACCAAGTGCAAATTCTATACAGGATGCCGCAACTAAATCATGTTCATGGCCGTGCAATGATTTCATGGTCATGGCTGGTATTAAAGAAGAATTTGATCAATATATTCACAATGCCGAGCTCGGTCCCTACATCGAAGATAAGTGCAACCAACATCTCAGCCTCACTGAATCATTTACCAAAGAATTTAAATTCCATCCTCGTGAGTCTAGAGTGTCATTTAAACTGTATGACAACCCATTTACTTTACCCCTAGAGACATTTTCTAATTACTGTAAAATTCCAGTTTGGGGTTCGCTGGACGAACCACCAAGATCTGAGTATGAGATATTCTTGACTAGCCTTTGCTATGGTGAGACTAGAGGAGTGACGCAAGGTAGAATAAAGAGCATTCATTTCCCCTCAATTCAGTACTTTGCAATATTTAATGGGAAATGCATCGTAGGCAAACAAGATTGTAGCACACTTTGTGCTCCGGACTTGAGCCTCATACGCACCGCTCTCACTGGTGTCAAATGCTATAACCTGGGAGCA
Source organism: Thinopyrum elongatum (assembly GCA_011799875.1). Classification (NCBI taxonomy): domain Eukaryota; kingdom Viridiplantae; phylum Streptophyta; class Magnoliopsida; order Poales; family Poaceae; genus Thinopyrum; species Thinopyrum elongatum. The sequence goes on along the minus strand of CM022299.1, from coordinate 635,770,411 downwards.
ATTGTTGCACGTAGGTTGCAACACAATGCCGGTAGTGGATATTTTTATGGTGGGATTTATGCCACACATTTACCAAGAGAGCTGGGTGCATCACCTTAGCCTCATGACCCTATCCTACCCACGTAGTACTTAGTCTTTGATGCCATGAAGCGCCATAAGTTCCTTACCGGTGAAACTCATAATTATACATATAACTTGTTGTTTAATAAAAAGTCCATTGTGGACACCTTTTTGCCTGTGCCTGCTCTTTTTGATGTTCACAGCAAGGGAAGGTATTTTGTTCTTAAGAGCGAGGCTCGTGCGCACAACGCGTGGGTGGTGGCTGCTCGGCAAGCTGAGGAGGCTGCACCAAGAGCCTCCATGAGCTACCACTCTGACTACTACGCAGGCTCGAGTGGTGATTACCAGGCTAGGCCAAAAGCCTAAGCTTGGGGGAGTACGTATTTCCACCGACATTACATTCATGTTCACATATTTCATTCCAGTTGTCGGTGTCCACACTTTTTCATTGTATTATCCATGTTAGATTTATTTTCTCGCCTTCTTCTTGATTGTTTGAAAAACTTTGAGAAAATCCAAAAAAAATGTTTCTTTCTTCTTTTCGGTTTTTCTTTCTAGTCTGATTAGTTGTAGTATTAAAAGAAAACCCAAAAAGATTTCATTGTTCTTCTTTTGCTTGTTGTGAGCTTTCCCGTGTAAATAGTTTTTCTCGTTTTTGTTTTTGTTTTTCTTTGTCTTTAATCTGCTTTCTTCAAGAAAAACTAAAAACTCCAAAAATATTTCAGTGTGTTTCTTTGAAATTCTTTTCCTTTTATTGAGTCATACCGAGGAGAAGACCATGATGAAAATATTGAGTGGCTCTCATATGCATTATTGTTGAAATAACAAAGAGCTCAAATTACCTTGTCTTCTCCTTTGAATAAAATCTTTGCAGATTCCAGCTTAGTCCACGGCATTCTTGCGCTATTATTATTTTTATATCATTCGGTTGTGCAAGTGAAAGGCAATAATGACGATATTTGACGAACTGGCTGTGGTTGAGAGAAACGGGTATGAACTCAACTTGTTCTGTTTTTGTAAATATGTTTAACCTAGTATCCATGATTCAGCCTATTATGATCAAACATGTTTGCAATGACAATTAGAGATTATAGTTTCTCATGCCATGCTTAAGTAGCTAGGAGTCGATAATGATTTATCTTGGATGTCAACACCGTGTTAAAATGATTGTGATGTAGTATGATGATATGGTATCCTCTTCTGAATGTTCGAATGGCTTGACTTGGCACATGTTCATGCATGTAGTTGAATCAAAACCAACATAGCCTCTATGATATTTATGTTCATGGTGTTCATATCCTACTCATGCTAGTATCCAATGTTACTTATGCATAATGCATGTTCATGACCGTTTTCGCTCTCTAGCTGGCCGCTTCTCAACCTATTTGCTAGCCTTCGCCTGTACTAAGCGGGAATACTGCTTGTGCATCAAAATTCTAAAACCCAAGTTATTCCAAATGAGTCCACCATACCTACCTATATGCCGTATTACCCTGCCGCTCTAAGTAAATTTGCATGTGCCACCTCTAAAAACTTCAAATAAACATCTGTTTTTGTGTGCCTGGATTGTTCATGGAGTGACAGGAGGTAGTCAGTATCTTCCATGCTAAGCGGGTTATTCTCATGATGAGTGTTTATTCACTCGTCCTTGCACGAGAGGGGCGGTAATAGGGATTCCCAGTCCCGAATTTAAAATTGCAAATAATTAAACAAAACTCCCCCAGGACTGATGTTGGTATGGACGGTACCCGTGTATTCGGTTAGCCGTGGAGTGTGTTTGTTGGTGGAGGGGGAGGAAACCTTTACTTTTATCGCTTGGGAACCACCATTAATGTGTTTAGCATGGAAGATACAGATAACTGACGGTCACAAAGTAAACAGGAAGGGTTCATTTCTCAAAATTTCAATTACCTCTGTTTTAAAAACTTGAGCTCTGGCACCGTGATAACCCACAAGTGTAGGGGATCGTTTGTAGCCTTCTTCGATAAATAAGAGTGTCGAACCCAACGAGCAGCTAAAGGTAGAACAAATATTCCCTCAAGTTCTATCGACCACCGATACAACTCTACGCACACTTGAAGTTTGCTTTACCTAAAACAAGTATGAAACTATTTTGCAAGAATAAAACTATGAGTACTTTGCGAGAATAAAATTACGAATAAATTGCAAGCTAATAAAGTGGATAGCTTTTGTCAACAAGAAAGTCATTTGTCCCTAGGCAATCGATAACAAGTACCGGTAATCATTCTTGTAATTTTATATGAGGGAGAGGCATGAGCTAACATACTTTCTCTACTTGGATCATATGCACTTATGATTGGACCCCTAGCAAGCATCCACAACTACTAAAGATCATTAAGGTCGTGAAACCCAACCATAGCATTAAGTATCAAGTCCTCTTTACTCCCATACGCCATAACCCACTTATCCGCATTTAGGCTGCTGTCACCCCCGCAACATCGACAATAAGCAAACCATGAACATATTGCAACACCCTACTGTGAGGATCCCTCATGTTTGCGCGAGACAGAGGGCACCGTAGGACAGCACCATAAATAAAATATACAATCATACCAACCAAGATCATGATTAACCCATATGACAAAACGGATCTACTCAAACATCATAGGATAACCATAGATCATTGGGAAATAATATATGGAGTTGAGCACCATGTTTAAGTAGAGATTACAGCGGGGAGAAGGGGTGTTACACCGCTGCATAGAGGGGGAGAGAGTTGGTGTTGACGGTAGCAAGATTGTTGATGTAGATCGCCGTCATGATCCTTGCCCCGGCGGCACTCCGGCGCCACCGGGAGAGAGGGGGAGAGAGCCCCCGTCCTTCTTCTTCTTCCATGGCCTCCCCCCTAGATGGGAGGAGAGTTCCCCCTTTGGTCCATGGCCTCCATGGCGGCGGAGGGGCGGGAGCCCCCTCTGAGATTGGATCTCCCTCTCTGTTCTCTTCTGTTTTGCGTTCCCCAGATCTGGTCGAAAACCGTCTCTTTTATTCCTGAAGATCCGTAACTCCGATTGCGCTGAGATTTTAACACGATTTTTTCCGGATATAAGCTTCCTTGCGCCCGAAGTAGAGCCCCAACCGACGTATGAGGTGAGCACAACCCACCACCGCGCGCCTGGCCCCTGGGGCGCGCCCTGGTGTCTTGTGGGCACTGTGGGCCCCTGTTTGCGTCGATTCCGAGTCCCAAAAATCACATATATTCCAAAATAATTCTTCATAAATTTTTATCGCATTTGGACTTCGTTTGATATGGATTTTCTGAGAAACAAAAAGCATGCAAAAAACAGGAACTGGCACTGGGCACTAGATCAATAGGTTAGTCAAATAAATCATATAAAATGTTGCCAAAAGTATGTGAAAGTTGTATAATATTGGCATGAAACAATCAAAAATTATAGATATGACGGAGACGTATCACACCGCTGCAAATCACTGCTTCCCTCTGCGAAGGGACTATCTATTTACTTTTATGTTGTGTCATCACCTTCTCAAATAAGCGCTAGATCCTGAGAGCACTATTGTTATCCTCATGCATTGTGTGTAGCTAATGTTGGGTGAATCATGACTGGATCTTTTCTATCATGAATTACAATGTTTAGTCGCTGCTTGAACTTTGGAGGTGCTCTGCATTTATGTTTTGCGGTCTCAGAAAGGGCTAGCGAGATTCAACTATTGTCGTATTATATTATGGTTGTTTTGACAAAGTGTTGTCATTTGAGATATCTTATTATTGCTCGCTAGTTGATTATGCCATTGATATGAGTTAATTTAATTTTTAAGAGTTATTGTCGACATGGTTAGTCATGATCTTGGCTGAAAACCTGGGTGCTACTTAAGCTTAGTTATATAAACAAGAGCAAAAGAGTTCGTAAAAGTTTTTCTTTTCCATTTTCAGTTTATCAACTGAACTGCTTGAGGACAAGCAAAGGTTTAAGCTTGGGGGAGTTGATACGTCTCCATCGTATCTACTTTTCCTAACGCTTTTCCTCTTGTTTTGGACACCAATTTGCATGATTTGAGTGAAACTAACCTGGACTGACGTTGTTTTCAGCAAAACTACCATGGTGTTGTTTTTGTGTAGAAATAAAAGTTCTCGGATTGGAACGAAGCTTTGCGAGGATTTTTTATACAATAAAAGAGAATTACTGGAGCCAAGAACCACCGGAGGGGGGCACCTGGGTGGGCACAACCCACCAGGGTGCGCTCGCCCTCCTGGCGCACCCAGGTGGGTTGTCCCCACCTGGTGGCCCCGCAGACCTCAACCCTGATGCTATAAAATCACATTTTTGGAGAAAAAATCAGGAAGAAAGAATTATCATGTTTCGCGAGACGGAGCCGCCACCACCTCCTGTTCTTCATCGGGAGGCTAGATCTGGAGTTCGTTTGGGGCTCCGGAGAGGGGGATCTTCGATCTTCATCATCACCAACCCTTCTCCATCGCCAATTCCATGATGCTCCCCACCAGGAGTGAGTAATTCCTTCATAGGCTCGCTGGTCGGTGAGGAGTTGGATGAGATTCATCATGTAATCAAGTTAGTTTTGTTAGGGCTTGATCCCTAGTATCCATTATGTTCTGAGATTGGTGTTGCTATGACTTTGCCATGCTTAATGCTTGTCACTTTGGGCCCGGGTGCCTTGATTTCAGATCTGAACCATTTATGTTATCACCATTATATCTATATTCTAGATCCGATCTTGCAAGTTATAGTCACCTACTACGTGTTATTATCCGGCAACCCCGGAGTGACAGAAGTCGGGACACTTCCCGGTGATGACCGTACTTTGAGGAGTTCATGTATTCACTATGTGTTAATGCTTTGTTCCGGTTCTCTATTAAAAGGAGTCCTTAATATCCCTTAATTTCCTTATGGACCCCGCTGCCACGGGAGGGTTGGACAAAAGGTGTCATGCAAGTTCTTTCCATAAGCACGTATTACTATTTACGAAATACATGCCTACATTATATTTATGAACTAGAGCTACTGCCGTATCGCCCTAGGTTATGACTGTTATATGATGAATATCATCCAACGAATTCACTGATCCAATGCCTACGAATTTCTCTCATATTGTTCTTGCTAAGTTACTACTGCTATTGTTACTGTTATACTTGCTACAAAATCACTGCTATCGCTGTTACCATTACTATTGCCGCTGCTACTACTATCAAAACTATCATACTACTTTGCTACTGATCACTTTGATGTAGATAATTAATCTCCAGGTGTGGCTGAATTGACAACTCAGCTACTAATAATTACAAATATTCTTTGGCTCCCCTTGTGTCGAATCAATAAATTTGGGTTGAATACTCTACCCTCGAAAACTGTTGTGATCCATATACTTGTGGGTTATCAATTCCTCAATGCAATCTCTTAGAAGGTAATCGATCCAGAAATCCTACCAAGGTTAAAGAATGATTTGGTGCAATGTCTTGTCAGTTTCGAGTTGGTGTTCCCACCATCCTTCTTCAATATCATGACGCATGTCCTAGTTCATCTAGTCGACGAGATTGCCATTCTGAGTCCTGTATTTCTACACAATATGTTCCACTTTGAGAGGTTCATGGAAGTCTTAAAGAAATATGTTCGTAACCGTGCTAGGCCAGAAGGAAGCATCTCCATGGGCCATCAAACAGAGGAGGTCATTGGGTTTTGTGTTGACTTTATTCCTTACCTTAAGCTGATTGGTCTTCCTCAATCGCGGTATGAGGGGAGACTGACTGGAAAAGGCACGCTAGGAGTGGATTCAATAATATGTAGGGACGGGCATTCTTGGGCTCAAGCACACTACACAGTTCTACAGAATTCTACCATGGTGACCCCGTATGTCAATCAACACAAGAATATTCTGCGCTCCAAACACCCGGAGCAGTCTGGCGACTGGATTACATGTGAACACATCAGGACTTTTGGCAGTTGGTTGCAAACACATCTCATGGGTAACAACATTGCTGGAGATGAGTTGTACTCGTTGGCCAGGACAACATCTTTGACTGTATTGACTTACCAAGGGTATGAGATAAATGGGAATACATTTTACATGATCGCCCAAGATCAAAAGAGCACCAACCAAAACAGTGGTGTCCGCTTTGATGCAGCAACCAACAGGGGAAAGGACACATATTATGGTTACATAGGGGACATATGGGAACTTGACTATGGACATGATTTTAAGGTCCCTTTGTTTCGGTGCAAATGGGTCAATCTGTCAGGAGGCGGGGTACAGGTAGACCCGCAGTACGGAATGACAACAGTGGATCTCAACAATCTTGCACTACTAGGGATAACCCTAGCAGTAGCGCTGGATTTATAGCTATCAGTAGCGCTGGTACAAGCACTACCACTAAGGCGCTACAACTAACTGGAAGCAGTAGCGCTGGTTTTCCAGCGCTACTGATATACCTAATTAGCAGTAGCGCTCCAATGAGACCAGCGCTACTGATAACAGTATGTAGCAGTAGCGTTTCTTATGAAAAGCGCTACTGCTAAATTTTCCTGTATTTTAGAAAATGCAGCTTATTGTCGCTGTATTTGTATAGGTTTTATATATAGTACTTTCATCATATGATTTTATGACCATGATAAGTTTTTATATATATCAGTGGTTGAAATGAATGTGGATTAGATTCAAGTGGAGGCAACATGTGGTGCACATCAAAAGTACTACTAATCCAAACTTGATCTAGTTTGGATTAGTAGTACTTTCGATGTGCACCACATGTTGCCTCCACTTGAATCTAATCCATGTTCATTTCACCCACTGATATATATAATAACTCATCATGCTCATATAACAACTTAGCATCATGCATCATCATAATAATAAATACCTCATCATTTTTATCATAATAACAAGTCCTACTCATCATCATCATACAACTTCTACTCGTTATCATAATAAAAAGTCATACTCATCATCATTATAGTCATCTAACAAACCCTACTTAATTGTTCTTAGCACATGATCATGAGTATTAACTAGGACCTACTACCCTCTCTAAGGTAAAATAGCATAAAACAAGATAGGCCCTGACGCTCCATTATGGAGAATATAGATTATCCTGTCTCCAATTCTTGTGATTCGCACAATGTTGCTTCCAAGTAGCTCCCTACGATTGTCCATACATTTTTTCCATTCTTTGATTGTCATGTCTTCATCAGTTTTAGAAATCCGGTATGAACAGCAGTGAAGCCAAGGATGACCTGGCCGTAAGCTAATAACATCAAGGCGACCTTTCGGAAACATCAGATCACGCACACAATCCTTCGGGATTTTCTGTTGAAAAACATAGTAATAACGTCGTACTTAGCAATGTAGTTTAGCTTTAGAAGAATTTATGCAAAAGATGCACAGATGTCGTAATAGTAAAAAATCTTACCATGCCATCTCCGTGGATGTTACTGTAGTTCAACACGTGCACTAGTGGCACGTATTGACCATAATGTGTAGGATTTTGATAATTGATATTGTAATTCTCAACATCATTAATAAATGAGATAAGATGATCTTTCTCCTGATAAGTTAATTCTGCGCCATCAGTGTAGTAGGTTCTGTCTACCATCTTCCGTACATTTTTTGAAGAATGAAAATAAGCTGTTAATGGAAATAAGATGTCAACTATTTTGAAATAAACAATATAAATTACTTAATAAATATGTTTGAGAAACTCACATAGAGGTAGAAGTGGAAGCGTATCAACAAGGACCCAAATGTCCATATTCTCTTCGTCGATGTCTGGATCACTAAGATCGAAGGTGACGAGCATACCCTCTTGAAAATCATACGCCTTGCACAGTGCTTCCCAATTCGAGCAACCAAAATGGGATACGCTCTCAGAATTGTATAGATTTACAGCAAAATCATAACCATGATGGGTCCTTAGATGAACTATCTTTGTCTCCATATTTTCATGATCTTCAAAATCCAGCTTCTCCAAGACATAGCGTCTTGCATGGCATGGGATAAGCTAGTCAAATTGTAAAAGACAAAAATTACACATTGAAGAAGCAGAAGTCATGCTTAATTATGAAAAACACTTGTCGTCATTGCGTACCATTTCAACATCGAAGGTCTTGTCGATCTTAATACTAAAGCACCGACCGTCTACCAGGTGAGGCCTGTCGCACAGACCCCGGTCGTTGCCGCACCAGTCGCACTCCGGGAGCCTATCGTCATCGTCAGACATTTCCTATGTTCATAATTCAAAGATTAAACTTGTACAATTCAATATATGTACTACAAAAACTAAATTAGATCATTATTATTCATCACGGGTTGACTATCGGTCTGTCGAGTCTTTTCTTGAAAACTCACAGCTCACGTGGTGTATATATTCGACCGTCGGTGATGGTCGCTCCTCCCTTCGTCCCGAGTGCATTACACCAAAATGTCTAGCACACAGGAACGAAGGAGAAGTGACCCCCACGACAACAGTCGGGATTCTTCCTCTCTGACATTTGTGACCGTCGGTGATGGTAGCTACTCCTGTCATTCCAAAGTGCATTACACCAAAATGTCTAGCACCTTGGAATGAAGAAGAAGCTACCCACACGACAACAGTCGGAATTCTTCGTCCTCTCATATATGGTGGAGACTCTCCCTCACTGATTCCTCTCTGACATTTGCGACCGTCGGTGATGGTCGTTCTTCTCTTCCTTCCCGTGCATTACCAAAAAATCTATCACGAGAAAGAAGAGGAAGAATGACCCCCCACGACAACAGTCGCCATTCTTCTTCTCTCATATATATGGTGGAGTCCCGACAAACTTAAAGCCAACCCAAAATGTTGTCTAATTATCTTTCTACAAATTCCGGGGCACTAGATATTTCCTACATATTCTAGCACAAGTCATGCCAAAATTCACGGAAAAATCTGGCATAACCTTTGCTAAAAAGGACATATATCGAGCGCCCGAAATTTGCCGGAATGGAAATTAATCAACACTCCGGCAAAACATAGGCCACTTGGGCAAGCACTAGTAGTACACAACACTACTCATCTTGCTACTACTCTACTACATCTATCAAAACATCTACATCATCATCGACGTGTGGATTTGGATGGTCTCACCTCGAGGTCGGAGGGGGTCAGTGAAGGGGACGATGACGGGGATGATGCAGGGGCTCCTTGATTTCTGCAGAAACAAAATATAAACAAAAACATTATTATCCTCATCTTAGGACTTAGTGAAACCCTATGTCTAAAGCAAAAACAAAATTTGTAAAACCAAGTTCTAACCCTAAAAATTTGTAAAACCTAGTTCTAATCATCGACATGGGCATTTTCATATTTTATTTGATACCTATAATACTTAAAGATAATGGGTTCAAAAGACCGACATCGAACGAATAAAAAAAATCTATTGTATTCAAAAGACCTACATTTACTGAATTTTTTCTAATTTTCTGTTCTATTCTACCATTACTAATTTTCTATTCTATTCAAAAGAAGAAAATTTACTATTCTATTCAAAAGACCTACATTTACTGATTTTTTTCTATTCTATTCTAAAAACCTACATTTACTAAAAAAATCTCAAATAGCATTCTAATACATTTCTGTAGCTAAAAATTTCTATTACTAAATTCTTTTACTAAAAATTTCTATACCTAAATTTTTATACAAAGAGAGGTGGGAGGAGGAGGAGGAGGAGGAGGAGGAGGGAGGAGTGAGCAAGAGGGCATCGGGCGGCGGGGGGAAGGAGGAGAGAGGACGACAGAGGGAGGAGGGAGCAGGGTGGTTGGAGGATGTGGGACGAGGGCATCGGGCGGCGGCGGGAGGAGGAAGGAGAGAGGAGAGGGCCGCCAGAGGGAGGAGAGAGGAGGGCGGCGAGAGGAGGAGGGAGGGAGGGAGGCAGATACCTAGCCTCCACCGGAGGGAGGAGAGAGGAGTGACGGCGGGCGATGGTGGCGACGGCGCGGTGGCAGAGAGAGCGAGTGAGAGAGTGTGAGGGGAGAGTGAGGACGTGCGCGGGGTGGATAAGGTGCCCATAGTAGTAGCGCTGGTTGGCAAACACCGCTACTGCTAACATCCATAGCAGTAGCACGTTTAGGTAGCCCAGCGCTACTGCTAAGTTGGGCCCACCTGCTGGCAATAGCAGTAGCGCTCTTCTCATTTCCAGCGCTACTACTAAGGCATCACTTGTAGCGCTGCCCCGGACCAGCGCTGCTGCTAAGACATCACTTGTAGCGCTGCCCCAGACCAGCGCTGCTGCTAATTAGCAGCAACACTTGCTATTTTCTAGCGCTACTACTAATGTCCTACCTATAAGCATTTCCCTAGTAGTGTTGGGTACACAGACGAACCATTCGTCCTAGCCAATGATGTGGCGCAGGTTTTCTATGTGAAGGACATGTCTACCAAACCAAGAAAAAGAAAAGGTAAGGAAGCGAATACATCATACGATGAGCCAAAGCGTCACATAGTTCTTTCAGGGAAATGAGACATCATGGGAGTGGAGGGCAAGACAGACATGTCTGAAGATTATGAAAAGTTTCATGAAATTCCTCACTTCAAAGTGAAGGCTGACCCAAGCATCCTGTTAAACGATGAAGATTATCCATGGTTACGGCGCAATAAGCAAGGGACACACGCGAAGAAAAAGTGAAGACTTTCTCTCCACAACTATTTTGATGATGGCTTTTATCTAGAATATCACTGCAGTTACATGTCAAGAAATGAAATGCATTTTGTAACAGATGAGTTTTCGTTCGAAACCGTGATACTTCGAAAGAGATTGTCCATTTTGTAAACGGAGTGCATCCAGTTTTTGCCGTAACCCTCTCAACATTTTAGCACATGCTATGTGGGTGAAATGATGATACCATGCCAACTTTCAACCTTTTCAGAGTTCATTTGTAGTGCTTTTCTATTTCAGGGTCATTTAGCTCAAAGAATGAACTAATAGCAAAAAGAATGAACTAAAAAGCTTTTATAAAACTCTAATAGAAAAAAGAATGAACTAAAAGCTTTTATAAAACTCTAATAGCAAAAATAATAAACTAAAAAGAATCAATTAAATATAATATTCTACAATAGCAAAAAGAATCAACTAAAAAGAATCAAAATAATATTAACTAAAATTATCAAAGTATTTATTTGTTAAAAACTTTAATAGTAAAAAGAATTTTCATTAAGTATTTTTTGTTACAAACTTTAATAGAAAACTAAAAAGCTTTTGTAAAACTCTAATAGCAAAAGGAATCAACTAAAAAGAATCAATAAAAATAAAACTTATGCAACTAAAATTATATAAAATTTATGCAACTAAAATTATATAAAATTTATGCAACTAAAATTATATAACTAAAAATAACATATGCAAAAAATAACATGAAATTTTTTAAAACATAGCATATGCAAAAAAAAAGGGCCCACCTACTAGCCACCATGGCATGCATACGACTAGAAACCCTAGAAATGGGCCAGGATGCAGGCCCGCAGTGCAAGCAGGCCCAACAGGGTGTCAGATAGGCATGTACTACCTGCAGTAGAGAGGAGCTCAAGAGGGTAGCGGCAGCAGCGCTTATAAACCACTCCGAGCCCCTCTCAACTAGGGAGGTGGGACTAAACTTTTGGATGCGGCAGCACAGCCCTTTAGTCCCGGATGGTGGCTCGCACCAGGACTAAAGGGCCCCTTTCATCCCGGTTCGGGCCACCAACCGGGACTAAAGGTCTGTGCTTCCCGCCCTTTGGGCTGCTGAAATTGACCTTTAGTCCCGGTTGGTGCCGGGCTATATAAGCAGTGTTGGAAATATGCCCTAGAGGCAATAATAAATTGGTTATTATCATATTTCCTTGTTCATTATAAACATCTATTATCCATGCTAGAATTGTATTGATCGGAAACTCGGATACATGTGTGGATACATAGGCAACACCGTGTCCCTAGTGAGCCTCTACTAGACTAGCTCGTTGATCAAAAGATGGTTAAGGTTTCCTAACCATAGACATGTGTTGTCACTTGATAATGGGATCACATCATTAGGAGAATGATGTGATGGACAAGACCCATCTGTTAGCATAGCATTTGATCATTTAGTTTATTGCTACTGCTTTCTTAATGTCAAATACATATTCCTTCGACCATGAGATCATGGAACTCCCGGATACCGGAGGAATACCATGTGTGCTATCAAACATCACAACATAACTGCGTGAACATAAAGATGCTCTACAGGTATATCCGAAGGTGTCTGTTGAGTTCGCGTGAATCAAAATTGGGATTTGTCACTCCATGTATCGGAGAGGTATCTGTGGGCCCTCTCGGTAATACACATCACAAGAAGCTTGGAAGCAAAGTGACTAAGGAGTTAGTTGCAAGATGATGTATTACGGAACGAGTAAAGAGACTTGTCGGAAACGAGATTGAACTAGGTATAGAGATACCGACGATCGAATCTCGGGCAAGTAACATACCGACAGACAAAGGGAATTACGTATGTTGTCATAAAGGTTCAACCGATAAAAGATCTTCATCGAATATGTAGGAATCAATATGGGCATCCATGTCCCGCTATTGGTTATTGACCGGAGAGGTGTCTCGGTCATGACTACATAATTCCCGCACCTGTAGGGTCGCACGCTTAACGTTCGTTGACGCTAGAGTAGTATTGGGATATTTGATGAGTGGTAACCAAATGTTGTTCGGAGTCCCGGTTGATATCCCGCACGTCACGAGGAGTCTCGGAATGGTCGAGAGGTAAAGATTGATATATGGGAAGTCATATTTTGGGTTCCGGAAAAAGGTGGAGTTTTTTCAGTATTGTACCAGGAAGTTTCCAGAAGGTTCTGAAGGATTCCGGAGGGGTCCGAAAGTCCACAAGTGGGTTCACCATGACCCAAAGGCTAGCATAGGCTGCGGGGAGGCGCCCTGGCCTTATTGGGCTAGGCACACCAAGTCCTCAAAAGCCCATGTGGCTAGGGATGGCAAAAAAGGAAGGAGTCCTAGTAGGAATAGGATTGGACTTGGAGTCCAAGTCCTCTCCCCCGTAGCTGCGCCCTAGGGCTTGGAGGGGCTATTTCCCATGCCCCTCCACCTATATATAGAGGGGAGGGGGTGCCCCAAGAGGACACACCAAGCCCTTGGCGCCCCTCTCTCTCTCCCGTTACTCCGTATTTCCACCGCCTCGTCCCGACGACGCTTAGCGAAGCGCTGTCGGTGCTCCACCACCACCATCACCACCATGCCGTCGTGTTGGTTGTGATCCCATCTACTTCTCCTCTTCTGCTTGCTGGATCAAGAAGGAGGAGACATCATCGAGCCGCACGTGTGCTAAACTCGGAGGTGTTGTCCGTTCGGCACTAGATTGGTTGGATCGTGATCGGATCACGAAGAGTACGACTACATCAACCGCGTGATAAACGCTTCCGCTTAGCGATCTACAAGGGTATGTAGATGCTCTCCCCCTCTCATAGCTATGCATCTCCAGGGATAGATCTTGCGTGTGCATAGAAATTTTTTTGTTTTCCATGCAATGTTCCCCAATAGTTTTCTCCAAATCTCAGTTCTTCTTCCCCGACGCCGCCGAGCCCAGCCCCCGACACCGCTAGGCTGCTCCTCCCCCGACCCTATCGCCGTCCCTGCCCTGTCCCCGACGCCGGCCATCGCTCCCTGTCCCGACACCGCCGAGCCCTGCCCCGAAGCCGCCGCTCCCTGCCCCGACGCCACCCCCAGTGAGCTCCGCCTCCCTTCCCCTGCACTGCAGCCGCCGCCGTCCCTGCCCCGCCCTGCCGCCGCCGCCCCTGCCCTGCTGCTTAGCCGCCGCCCTACCCTGCATTTTTTTCTTAATTTTTTTATGTTCATGTATGTATGTATATATGTATGGATGGATGGATTGATGTATATAGAAAATGTTCATATGTTCATATGTTTGTAACAAAGTTAGAATTTTTTATGTTCATACAATTTTTTTTCTTAATTTTTTTTTTGTTCATAGATTTTTTTGTCCATGTATGTATGTATATATGTATGGATGGATGAATTGATGTAAATAGAAAATATTCATATGTTCATATGTTTGTAACAAAGTTAGAATTTTTTTGTCCATGTAAAACACTTATATGAAGTGTCTCCGTTAGAACTATAGATCAATGGCGATCATCTAACAAAGTTTGTAAATTATAACAGTTTCTGGAATTAATATCAAGTGGCACTTTTCAAACAAAGTTTTGAGCAAGCTAATAGACTCTAGTTGAGACTTAGCAGAATTCCAGGAATTTTCAGGATATTGGTAAAACTTTAGAAATTCATAGAAAATTAACCGTAACTCCGATGAAAATAATTTATATACGAAAATCGATCAAAAAAATATGACGAATCCGAATAAGCCCTCCGTTCGTCTATCACAAGCAGCTAGCATAGCGAACCTGGAACCGTCTCCCTCCGTTTCATCTGTCCGAAAATGCAGACTTCGGGAAGACATTCCCGGATGTTATCCCCCTTCACCTATATCGTCTAGTGCCACGTTAGAACACTCCTAACTCTCTCGGGAATTGAACATATCCCCGATAACTTCGACATGAGGGGGGGGGGTCCGCAAGTATCCTCGACGACCATGAGAGTGGCGGTCCGCAAAGTATCCTCTCTCGAAAGATAGGACGACTCATCAGCCATGAGGGGGGAGGAGTCCTCGACGATCGTCTGAAACTGACTGTTATAAAACTTGTGAACTTTGTATGATATTTGCCACTAATCCATTGCTCATATGCATATGATTCCTTGTTGTGATTAAGTCTATGTTTGCCACTAATCCATCTCTCATGGTTGTATATTGCCATGTTGTAATATTTGCAGAAACTATGGACAGAGACTTAGAAAAAGAAGAGTTGTTAGGTGATATAATCCGCGACGGAGGTGTTATCACCTTGTCGTTTCTTAATGACACCGATGGTCAGGAAAGAGAGGATGACGGCTCCGGTGATCCAATGGAGGAAGAAGGAGATCATGACGGCTCCGGTGACCGAATGGAGGAGGAAGGAGATCATGACGGCTCCGGTGATCGAATGGAGGAGGAAGCCTTAACGTTGCAAAGTCCGGCGAGGTGTATATATATATATATTAATTAAGCCTCTGCTGACTTGATGCATTAATTGTTTTGTATGTACATATATTAACGCTTCTTTCTTCTTTTAGCCCTCCGGATCGAGCCAAACTTCCGTAAGGAGACGAGGCCCGAAGAAAAGGTTGGGCCAGGATGAAAGGTTCACGATCGAAGAAGTCGCTCGAGATGGCCAACCGATTGCTCCCAAGTGGACCAAGGACACATTTATACATCAGTGCGGAGTTATTGTTAGGGACAGTGTCCCGATCAGCATCCAAGAATGGAATAAGAAGAAGGACCCTGAAGTTTCTTATGTCCACGATAGACAGAAAGATGATCTTTGGAACTCGCTGATGACAAATTTCAGCCTACCGCCAGAGGAGGATCCGAATAATCCAGTTATTCTCCCGAAGGTCAAGGCATTTTCTCTTAAGAAGATGGCAGGACTATTCAAGAACTGGAAGAAAGATTTGAACAAAAAGTTTTTCGACAAAGACAAGACTCTAGAATTCATCGGTCAATATGCGAAGATAAAAGATCACATGCCCACATTTGTGGCCTACAAGAAATCGGAGAAGGCTAAGCAAAGGTCATAGATAAATAAGCAAAATGCTGCAAAGAAGAAGTATCACCATGTTACGAGTTTAGGTGGCTACAGCAAATACCGGCCTACATGTGACAAAGCTAAGCAAGACCTGCTTGCTTAAGGGGTCCAACCAGCGACATTTCACTGGCCAGATTGATCAAGGACTTGGTTCTTCGGGGTTGGGGGAAGTTTGGACCCAAAATCAGAGAAGTGTGTTTGGACGAAAGCTCAACTTGCAACACCCATCAAGAAGCTTGAGGAAGCAATCAAGGAAGCGCAGGAAGGGAGGTTCCATCCCGACAGAGAGAAGGACGAGCTGTCCAAGGACCTCGGGAATCCTGAACACCCTGGACGAACTCGAGGCACATTAGGCTCCGTTCCGTGGGTTCATGGGTTTCCCGACAGCGGTGGTTATAGAAGCCGAGAGAGAAAGAAGAAAGAGGAAGCAAGCGAAATGCAGAAGATCAGTGAAAGATTAGCGAAACTAGAGGAACTTGAGAGCCAGCAAGATACCGGCCAACCTTCTTAGCGGCACGAAGATCCTTCATTCGACACTGCCCCCGAAGCTACCCCACCATCTCAGCGAGGAAGCAGCGTGGCTTCCACGGAGCTCGTTCAGCCTGATATCACGGCTCCTCGCTACCCCATGGATCGTATCACGGAGAATGTACAATGTGTCCTAATGGCGAAATGCCATAACCTGACCTTGAAGGTGGCAGTCAGCTCTGTCTTACTTCCTCGAGATGAGGGAACTTTCCATTGCCGTCCGATTCCACATGGCTTTGCTATTGTCGGGGTGGATGAAATAATGGACGGATTTGAAGGGCTAGAGCTTGAGTACCCTACAGGTGAAGGGGAGGTTCTTCTGGAAAATGCCTTAAGGAGTACCTGTCTATGGAGAAAGGAGAACATCAAGCTTCCAAACTAGACGCCGCCTCAGCCTAAGGAGGCCCCTCAGCAGAGTCTTCTTCTGCCTCAGCTGTCTCCGGCGTGTAAGCAGACTCCGCCTCCTCCGGTGTGTCAGCGGACTCCGCCTCCTCCGCCGCGTCAGCGGACTCCGCCTCCTCCGGTGCGTCAGTGGACTCCGCCTCCTCCGGCGCATCAGCGGACTCCGCCGCCTCAGCAACAGTGGAAGAGAGGCGCCGCCGCTACGGCGGCTAGCAGTATAACAGGCAAGAAATTTAGAGCTGGTCCAAGCCTCAGGGCTCCTCCAAAGTTACCATATGAGAGGACTGACGAGGAAAACAAAAACATCATGGATGCCGAAGTGCAGGCCCATTTTGAACGGAAACGTCCACCTCCGAAGGAAATAATAGATCCGGTGAAAGTGAAGCGCACTCTGGATGCCCTTAAGCGACCACCACCGCCTCCACCGCAATCACACTATGACCGCTGTATTGGAAAGACATATGATGAAGCGCAGCAGTCGGGAAGTACTACTAGTGCTGCAAGATGAAGTGGGAAAACAATTCCCCAGCTCGGCGAACAAGAGAAGTAATCGTGCCCCCCGCTCAAGGTGTCTAGCGATATCGCTAATCATCCTGGGCTAGCGCCCGGTACCACTCTTGGTGATTACGTGGGCAATGATGTACAGTTTGAAATGGCTGAGGTAGTAGTGCCCTTTAGATACGAGCACGGGAAGCCTCTAGTCAAACCTGATCAGCTCCCGCATCTACCAACGATGATGCGAAGATTTCATGACTGCTACTTGGAAACCTGCAGCAAGGATGGGACCGACAGTATGTTGCTGGGAATTACAGATGAGCACGACTTCCTTGGAGTTGACATGATGCCTGTTGAATTTATGGAATTATTTCAGTTATTCAATCAAGACGCCATCGACAAACAACTCACGACTTGCTACTGTCTGTAAGTATTATTTCTTTAATTAAGTATCTAGCTCAGCTCGTTCATTGCATGTATATATAATTATCCTCACTATATTATGCAGATTGAAGATCATCAAATGCAAAAGAGGACAAATCTATGACATTGGGTTCATTAGCCCAAATACTGTAAATGAATGGACGGTACTGAAGGAAATATGCCCTAGAGGCAATAATTAAGTTGTTATTTTATATGTCCTTATTCATGATAAAGGTTTATTATTCATGCTAGAATTGTATTG
The DNA here is from genome assembly GCA_011799875.1 of Thinopyrum elongatum. Lineage (NCBI taxonomy): Eukaryota > Viridiplantae > Streptophyta > Magnoliopsida > Poales > Poaceae > Thinopyrum > Thinopyrum elongatum. The sequence continues at coordinate 635,752,574 of CM022299.1, read as the reverse complement.
ATCGGAAACTTGAATACATGTGTGAATACATAAACAAATACTGTGTCCCTAGAAAGCCTCTACTAGACTAGCTTGTTGATCAAAGATGGTTAAGGTTTCCTAACCATGGACATGAGTTGTCATTTGATAATGGGATCACATCATTAGGAGAATGATGTGATGGACAAGACCCATCCGTTAGCTTAGCATGATGATCGTTCAGTTTATTGTTATTGCTTTCTTCATGTCAAATACATATTCCTTCGACTATGAGATTATGCAACTCCCGGATACCGGAGGAATACTTTGTGTGCTATCAAATGTCGCAACGTAACTGGGTGATCATAAAGATGCTCTATAGGTATCTCCGAAGGTGTTGGTTGAGTTGGCATAGATCGAGATTAGGATTTGTCACTCCGAGTATTGGAGAGGTATCTCTGGGCCCTCTCAGTAATACACATCATAAGCTTGCAAGCAAATGACTAAGGAGTTAGTCACGAGGTGATGTATTACGGAACGAGTAAAGAGACTTGCCGGTAACAAGATTGAACTAGGTATGAAGATACCGACGATCGAATCTCAGGCAAGTAACATACCGAAGGACAAAGAGAATTACGTATGTTGTCATAACGGTTCGACCGATAAAGATCTTCGTAGAATATGTAGGAGCCAATATGGGCATCTAGGTTCCGCTATTTGTTATTGAACGGAGAGGTGTCTCGGTCATGTCTACATAGTTCTCGAACCGTAGGGTCCGCACGCTTAACGTTCGTTGACGATATAGTGTTATACGAGTTATATGTTTTGGTGACCGAATGTTGTTCGAAGTCCCGGATAAGATCACGGACATGACGAGGAGTATTGAAATGGTCGAGAGGTAAATATTGGTATATAGGACGATGTTATTTGGACACCGGAAGTGTTTCGGGACGTACCGGGAAGGAATCGGGTCACCGGAAGGGGTTCCGGGCACCCCCCGGCAAGTTACGGGCCTTATGGGCCAAACAAGGGGATAGACCAACCCACAAGGGGGCTGATGCGCCTCCTCCCTTGGCTGGCTGGCCCTAGGGAAGGAAAAGGGGGAGGGCTAGCCCCTCCTGCCTTTCCCTCTCATGGGAGAAAGGAAAGGGGGGGGGGGGCGCCACCCTCCCCTGCCTTTTCCCCGCTCTCCAAATAAGGAAAGGGGGGCGCGGCTTGGGAGAGAGCCAAAGTAGGATTCCCCGTACTGGGGCACCCCCCTTTGGCTTCTCCTCCCTCCCTCCCACCTATATATATGTGGGAGGGGGCTCCTAGCACATAACAGACAATTGTCTTAGCCGTGTGCGGCGCCCCCCTCCACCGTTTACACCCCCGGTCATATTTTCATAGTGCTTAGGCGAAGCCCTGTGGAGATCACTTCACCATCACCATGCCGTCGTTCTACCGGAACTCATCCACTACTTTGCCCATCTTGCTGGATCAAGAAGGCGAGAATGTCGCCGAGCTGAACGTGTGCAGAACTCGGAGGTGCCGTACGTTCGGTACTTGATCGGTTGGAGCACGAAGAAGTTCGACTACATCAACCACGTTACTAAACGCTTCCGCTTACGGTCTACGAGGGTACGTAAACACACTCTCCCCTCGTTTCTATGCATCTCCATGGATAGATCATTGCGTGTGCGTAGAAAAAAGTTTGTTTTCCATGCAACGTTTCCCTACAGTGGCATCAGAGCCAGGTCTATGTGTAGATGATATGCACGAGTAGAACATAAAGAGTTGTGGGCGGTGATAGTCATACTGCTTACCACCAACATCTTATTTTGATTCGGCGGTATTGTGGGATGAAGCGGCCCGGACCAACCTTACATGTCCATGCACATGAGACAGGTTCCACCGACTGACATGCAACTAGTTTTACATAAAGGTGGCTGGCGGGTGTCTGTTTCTCCTACTTTAGTTGAATCAAATTTGATTACGGCCGATCCTTGAAGAAGGTTAAAACAACAAACTTGATAAATCACCATTGTGGTTTTTGCCGTAGGTAAGAACGGTTCTTGCTAGAAGCCCGTAGCAGCCACGTAAAATTTGCAACAATAAAGTAGAGGACATCTAACTTGTTTTTGCAGGGCATGTTGTGATGTGATATGGTCAAGACATGATGTGATATACGTTATTGTATGAGATGATCATGTTTTGTAATTTATCGGCTACCGGCAGGAGCCTTATGGTTGTCTCTTTATTGTATGAAATGCAAACGTCATGTAATTGCTTTACTTTATCGCTATGCGTTAGCAATAGTTGTAGAACCAATAGTTGGCGAGACGACCACGACGCAACGATGGAGATCAAGGTGTCGAGCCGGTGACGATTGAGATCATGACGATGCTTTGGAGATGGAGATCAAAATCACGAGATGATGATGGCCATATCATGTCACATATTTTGATTGCATGTGATGCTTATCTTTTATGCATCTTATTTTGCTTAGAACGACGGTACCTGATACGTCTCCATCGTATCTATAATTTATTAAGTATTCATGCTATTATATTATCATTCTTGGATGTTCTACAATCGTTTTATAGCAACTTTATATCATTTTTTGGGAAAAACTTATTGACCCAGTGCCCAGTGCCAGTTGCTGTTTTTTGCTTGTTTTTTACATCGCATGAAATCAATATCAAACGGAGTCCAAAGACCGCGAAACTTTTTGTGGATTTTTTATGGACCAGAAGACATCCAATGGACCAGAGCAGCACCTGGGGGGTGCCCCGAGGGGTGCAAAACCCACGAGGGCGCGCATGGGGGCCCAGGCGCGCCCAGGTGGGTTGTGCCCACCTCGGTGGCCTCCCGTACCCGCTCTTCGCCCTATAAATTGACAAATATTCCAAAAACCCTCGGGGTAGCCCTAGATCAGAAGTTTCACCGCCGCAAGGCCTCTGTATCCATGAGATCCAATCTAGACCCCGTTCCGGCACCCTGCCGGAGGGGGAGATCATCACCGGTGGCCATCTTCATCATCCCGGCGGCCACCACGAAGAGGAGGGAGTAGTCCACCCTCGGGGCTGAGGCTTTGTACCAGTAGCTATGTGTTTAATCTATCTCTCTCTCTCTCTCTCTCTCTCTCGTGTTCTTGAGATGCACAATCTTGATGTACCGTGAGCTTTGTTAATATAGTTGGATCATATGGTGTTTTCCCCTCTCTATCTTGTTGTGATGACTTGAGTTTTCCCTTTGAGATTTCGTTTTATCGGATTGAATACTTTTATGGATTTGAGAGCACTTCATATATGTCTTGCATACGAATACCCGTGGTGACAATGGGGTATTATATTGATTCACTTGATATATGTTTTGGCACTCAACTCGCGGATTCCCGAGGTGACATTGGGGTAATCTATGCATAGGGGTTGATGCACGGTCTTGTCTTTGTTTCTCCGGTAGAAATCTTGGGGCACTCTTCGAGGTTCTTTGTGTTGGATTGAGCATTACGAATCTGAATTTGCTTTGGTGTTATTTTAGTACGAACTCTTGGATAGATCGATCGGAAAGAATAGCTTTGAGGTGGTTTCATACCCTACAAACAATTTATTCTTATGTTCTCCGCTAGATAGGAACTTTGGAGTGATTCTTCATCGCACGTTGAGGGATGGTTATATGATCCAACTATATTAGTATTGTTGAGAGATTGCACTAGCGAAAGTACGGACCCTAGGCCTTGTTTTCAAGCTTTGCAATACCGTTTGTGCTCACTTTTGTCACTTGCTACCTTGCTGTTTTTATTTATTCAGATTATAAAAATATATTTCTACCATCCATATTACACTTTTATCACCATCTCTTCGCCGAACTAGTGCACCTATACAATTTGCCATTGTATTGGGTGTGTTGGGGACACAAGAGATTTCTTGTTTTTGGTTGCAGGGTTGTTTGAGAGAGACCATCTTCATCCTACGCCTCACACGGATTGATAAACCTTAGGTCATCCACTTGAGGGAAAATTGCTACTGTCCTACAAAACTCTGCGCTTGGAGGCCCAACACGAGTCTACAAGAATAAAGTTGCGTAGTAGACATCAGTACCATTATAAGATGATCCCTTCACTAAATTTCGAGATATAAGTGTTCTCCCCGAGTATGCACTGTTGCAAAAGTTCGTCGTTTCGAGACACCACTCGATGATCGGGTGTGGTAGACTCTACGTTCACATACAACGGGTGTAAGACAGTTTTGCACATGCAGAATACTTGGGTTAAACTTGACGTGCCTAGCATGTACAGACATGGTCTCGGAACACTGGAGACCGAAAGGTCGAACATGAGTCATATAGTAGATATGATCAACATAGAGATGTTCACCATTGATGACTACCCCATCTCACGTGATGATCGGACATGGGTTTGTTCATTTGGATCATGTATCACTTAGATAACTTGAGGGATGTTTATTTAAATGGGAGTTCATTAGTAATTTGATTAATTGAACTTAATTTATCATGAACTTAGTCCTGATAGTATTTGCATATATATGTTGTAGATCAATGGCCCGTGCTACCGTTACCCTGAATTTTAATGCGTTCCTAGAGAAAGCTAAGTTGATGATGGTAGCAACTACACTGACTGGGTCCGTAACTTGAGGATTATCCTCATTGCTGCACAGAAGAATTATGTCCTTGATGTACCGCTAGGTGACAAGCCCGCTCCCACTAATCTAGACGTTATGAACGCCTGGCAAACGCGGTCTGATGACTACTCAATAGTTCAGTGTGCCACGCTTTATGGCTTAGAACCGGGACTTCAAAGATGTTTTGAACGTCATGGAGCATATGAGATGTTCCAAGATTTTAAGTTAATATTTCAAGCAAATGCCCGGGTTGAGAGATATGAATTCTCCAACAAGTTCTATAGCTGCAAGATGGAAGAGAACAGTTCTATCAGTGAACACATACTCAAAATGTCTGGGTATCATAACCACTTGACTCAGCTGGGAGTTGTTCTTCCAGTTGATTGTGTTATTGACAGAGTTCTTCAATCATTGCCACCAAGCTACAAAGGCTTCATGATGAACTATAATATGCAAGGGATGACGAAAACGATTCCCGAGCTCTTCGCAATGCTTAAGGCCGCGGAGGTAGAAATCAAGAAGGAGCATCAAGTGTTGATGGTTAACAAGACCACTAGTTTCAAGAAAAAGGGCAAGGGAAAGAAAGGGAACTTCAAGAAGAATGGCAAGCAAGTTGCCACTCCTATGAAGAAGCCCTAAGCTGGACCCAAACCTGAAACTGAGTGCTTCTACTGCAAGGGAAATGGTCACTGGAAGCAGAACTGCCCCAAGTATTTGGCGGATAAGAAGGATGGCAAAGTGAACAAAGGTATATTTGATATACATGTTATTGATGTGTTCCTTACTAATGCTCGTAGCAGCACCTGGGTATTTGGTACCGGTTTGGTTGCTCATATTTGTAACTCAAAACAGGAGCTGCGGAATAAATGAAGATTGGCTAAAGACGAGGTGACGATGCATGTCGGAAATGGTTCCAAGGTTAATGTGATCGCCGTCGGCACGCTACCTCTACATCTACCTTCGGGATTAGTTTTAGACCTGAATAATTGTTATTTGGTGCCCGCGTTGAGCATGAACATTATATCTGGATCTTGTTGATTGCGAGACGGTTATTCATTTAAGTCAGAGAATAATGGTTGTTCTATTTATATGAATAATAGCTTTTATGGTCATGCACCCTTAAAGAGTGGCCTATTCTTGTTGAATCTCGATTGTAGTGATAGACATATTCATAATATTGATGCCAAAAGATGCAAAGTTGATAATGATAGTGCAACATATTTGTGGCACTACCGTTTAGGTCATATTGGTGTAAAGCACATGAAGAAACTCCACGCGGATGGACTTTTGGAATCACTTGATTATGAATCATTTGATACTTGCGAACGATGCCTCATGGGCAAGATGACTAAAACTCCGTTCTCTGGAACAATGGAGCGAGCTAATGACTTATTGGAAATAGTACATACCGATGTATGCGGTCTGATGAGTGTTGAGACACGTGGCGGGTATTGATGTCTACTAGACAACTTGTTCTTGTAGACTCATGTTGGGCCTCCAAGCGCAGAGTTTTGTAGGACAGTAGCAAATTTCCCTCAAGTGGATGACCTAAGGTTTATCAATACGTGGGAGGCGTAGGATGAAGATGGTCTCTCTCAAACAACCCTACAACCAAATAATAAAAAGTCTCTTGTGTCCCCAACACACCAAATACAATGGCAAATTGTATAGGTGCACTAATTCGGCGAAGAGATGGTGATAAAAGTGTAATATGGATGGTAGAAATATATTTTTGTAATCTGAAAATAAAAAAACAGCAAGGTAGAAATTGGTAAAACTGAGCACAAATGGTATTACAATGCTTGAAAATGAGGCGTAAGGTCCGTACTTTCGCTAGTGCAATCTCTCAACAATTCTAATCTAATTGGATCATATAACCATCCCTCAACGTGTGATGAAGAATCACTCCAAAGTTCCTATCTAGCGGAGAACATAAGAAGAAATTGTTTGTAGCTATTCTTTCCGATCGATCTATCAAGAGTTCGTACTAAAATAACACCAAAGCAAATTCAGATTCATAATACTCAATCCAACACAAAGAACCTCAAAGAGTGCCCCAAGATTTCTACCGGAGAAACAAAAGACGAGAACGTGCATCAACCCCTATGCATAGATTACCCCAATGTCACCTCGGGAATCCGCGAGTTGAGTGACAAAACATATATCAAGTGAATCAATATAATACCCCATTGTCACCACCGGTATTCATATGCAAGACATATATCAAGTGCTCTCAAATCCATAAAAATATTCAATCAGATAAGAACGAAATATCAAAGGGAAAACTCAATTCATCACAACAATATAGAGAGGGGAAAACACCATATGATCCGACTATATTAACAAAGCCCGCGATACATCAAGATCGTAACATCTCAAGAACACGAGAGAGAGAGAGATTAAACACATAGCTACTGGTACAAACCCTCAACCCCGAGGGTGGACTACTCCCTCCTCATCATGGTGGCCGCCGGGATGATGAAGATGGCCACCGGTGATGATTTCCCCCTCCGGCGGAGTGCCAGAACGGGGTCTAGATTGGTTTTTCATGGCTACAGAGGCTTGCAGTGGCGGAACTTCTGATCTAGGGTTACCCCGAGGGTTTTTGGAATATTTGGCAATTTATAGGGCGAAGAGGCGGTGCGAGAGGTCACCGAGGGGGGCCCAACCCCCTGGGCGCGCCCAGGTGGGTTGTGCCCACCTCGGGCCTCCCCTCTGGTACTTCTTTAGCCCATCCTGGGTCTTCTGGTCCAAAAAAATTCTCCAAAAATTTTCGTTGCGTTTGGACTCCGTTTGATATTGATCCTGCGATGTAAAAAACAAGCAAAAAACAGCAACTGGCACTGGGCACTATGTCAATAGGTTAGTCCCAAAAAATCATATAAAGTTGCTATAAAATGATTGTAAAACATCCAAGAATGATAGTAGAACAGCATGGAACAATAAAAAATTATAGATACGTTGAAGACGTATCAGCATCCCCAATCTTAATTCCTACTCATCCTCGAGTAGGTAAATGATAAAAACAGAATTTTTGATGTGGAATGCTGCCTATCAAGTTCATCACATTCTTTTCTTTTGTAGCATGGACATATGGACTTTTATATGGTTCAAGGCAATAGTCTAGTTTTGACATGAAGATTTAAACACTCAAGCATACCAACAAGCAACCATATCTTTCAAAATATCAACGCTAAAGCAAGTTATCCCTAGCCCATCATGCTCAATCATTGATCCATTCATGAAACACATTCACATACTAGCTACACCCAATGCTCAAGTACGATCATAGTGCCCCTTAGTTGGTGCTTTATAAGAGAAGATGGAGACTCAAATAAAAATAAAAATTGCATAAAGTAAATAGAAAGGCCCTTCGCAGAGCGAAGTAGGGATTTGTAGAGGTGCCAGAGCTCAAAGCAAAAATTAAGAGATAAAACATTTTGAGAGGCATACTTTTCCCGTCAATGAAAACGACCGAGTAATTCCCAGCACTTTCCATGCTAGATATATCATAGGTGGTTCCCAAAAAGAAAATAAAGTTTATTCCTTTTTCCACCATTCTTTCACGATCCATGGCTAGCCGTATCCACGGGTGCCCTCCATACCAACACTTTCCAAGTAATTTATTATTTGACAACATAAAGCAAATTCATTTTTCATTTCGGGACCGGGCATCCCTAATACCTTTGCCGTATTCTCGTGCAATGACAGGTGAATAAACACTCATCTTGAGAATAACACATCTAGCATGTAAAATATTGGCCACCCCCTGCCGCTTCATGAGCGGTACGAGCACACAAAAAGGAAATTATTTTGAAAATTTAGAGATGGCACATACAAATTTGATTAGAACGGCATGGAAATACCGCATATAGGTAGGTATGGTGGACTCATATGGCAAAACTGGTTTTAAGGATTTTGGATGCACAAGTAGTAATCCTACTTAGTACAAGTGAAGGCTAGCAAAAAGATTGAGAAGCATCCAACCAAGAAACGAAAAATCACATAAGCGAGCATTAAGCATAACTAACACCGAATAATGCACCACAAGTAGGATGTAATTTCATTGCATAACTATTGACTTTCGTGCTTGCATAGGGAATCACAAACCTTAACACCAATATTCTTACTAAGCCATAATTACTCACTAACATGACTCACATATCATTATCAACATATCTCAAAACCATTACAAAGAACCAAGTTTATTTTGTCCAATGATCTTTATGAAAGTTTTTATTCTATCCTTCTTGAATATCTATCACTTTGGGACTAGTTTAATATGTTGCTTTTGAAAGCTCAAACAAATCTAAGTGAGGAACATGAGCATAAATTTTTTTCATCTCCCAAAATAATATAAGTGAAGCATGAGAGAATTTTTTCAAAAATTACTAACTCTCAAATAAATCTAAGTGAAGCATGAGAGCATAAGACAAACTACTCCAAAAAGATATAAGTGAAGATCAAGCGAGTAGTTAAGTAAGTGGGTGGCTGTTTGAGGATTCTCTCTTATTTAAAATCTTCAGATCTAATTATTTTATTAAAACAGTAAGCAAAACAAAATAAAATGACATTCTAAGAAAAGCACAACTCATGTGAAGAAGCAAAAACTTAGGCTCAACCGATACTAACCGATAGTTGTTCATGAAGAAAGGTGAGATGCCTACCGGGGCATCCCCAAGCTTAGATGCTTGAGACTTCTTGGATTATTAACTTGGGATGCCTTGGGCATCCCCAAGCTTGAGCTTTTATGTCTCCTTAATTCCTTTTATATCACGGTTTCCCTAAATCTTAAAAACTTCGTCCACACAAAACTCAACAAGAACTCATGAGATAAGTTAGTATAAATCAATGCAAAAACCTTATCATTCTCTACTGTAGCAAATCATTAACGTCATTATTCAACATTGCATACTAAATGCCTCTGCATATTTAATACTCCTATCCTCAAATAGAATCATTAAACAAGCAAGCATATCCAAATAATGCAAACATAACAGCAATCTGTCTAAACACTACAGTCGGTAAAGAGTGAAATATTAATACTACTTACCTAACTCCAAAAATTCTGAAAAATGACCACACTGTATAAAATTTATTATTTCTTACTGTGCAGAAAATTTCAACATTTTATCACATTCTGACTTTTCTAGAAAATGTTTGCAACAGCGATAAACTTTCTGTTTTGAAACAGCAACTCATATACTTGCAAAATAAGCATGGCAAAGGTTATACTTGACATTTTTATTGAAATAAAAGATATAAAACATTATTCCAAATAGCATAAATAAAATCCTAATAAAATAAAATGATGCTCCAAGCAAAACACATATCATGTGACGAATGAAAATGTAGCTCCAAGTGAGGTTACAGATAATGTTGGAGACGAAAAGAGGGGATGCCTTCCTGGGCATCCCCAAGCTTAATTGCTTAGATATTCCTTGAATATTACCTTGGGGTGCCTTGGGCATCCCCAAGCTTAGGGTCTTGTCACTCCTTATTCTCCTCATATCGATATCTCACCCAAAACTTGAAAACTTCAATCACACAAAACTTAACGGAACTTCGTGAGATGAGTTAGTATGATAAAGGCAAATCATTCACTTTGGTACTGTCCAGATAAGATTAATAATTGTTATCACATAGTGCCTACTGTACTCTATAATTTTCACAATTTATATTAAGCAATATAAGCCATAGAAACCATAAAACAAGCAAACTATGCATTGAAAATAGAATCTGTCAAAAACAGAACAGTACGTAAAGATCTGAATTAAGATCATACTTCTGTAACTCCAAAAATTCTGAAATAAAACTATAACGTAGAAAATTTGTATATTCATCAACTATAAAAAATTCAGAGTTTTTTTGTGGTCCAGTGAATTTAAACAATTCTGTTACTGGGCACAAAAGTTTCTGTTTTTGCATAGAATCAAGTCAACTATCATCCACACTATCCCAAAGGCTTTACTTGGTACTTTATTGAAATAAAAGCTATAAAACATGATTAATACAGTAGCCTAATCATGTGAACAAACAAAAACATTAGGGCTAAATGTTGGGTTGTCTCCCAACAAGCGCTTTTCTTTGATGCCTTTTAGCTAGGCATGATGATTTCAATGATGCTCACATAAAAGTAAAGATTGAAACACAAAGAGAGCATAATGAAGCATATGACTAGCACATTTAAGTCTAACCCCACTTCCTATGCATAGGGATTTTGTGATCAAACAACTTATGGGAACAAGAATCAACTAGCATAGGAAGGCAAAACAAGCAAAACTTCAAAATTTTCAACACATAGAGAGGAAACATGATATTATTGAGATATATAATAGCATATGTTCCTCTCTCATAATAATTTTCAGTAGCATCATGAATGAATTCAACAATATATCTATCACATAAAGCATTCTTTTCATGATCCACATGCATAAACATTTTATTACTCTCCACATAAGCAAATTTATTCTCATGAATAGTAGTGGGAGCAAACTCAACAAAATAACTATCATTGGATTGAAAATTAAAATCATCATGACAAGTTTTATGGATATCATTATTTTTTTTAACATACATGTCATCACAATAATCATCATAGATAGCAACTTTGTTGTCATAATCAATTGCAACCTCTTCCAAAATAGTGGATTCATTATTAAATAAAGTCATGACCTCTCCAAACCCACTTTCATTAATATAATCATCATAAATAGGAGGCATGCAATCATCATAATAAATTTTCTCATCAAAACTTGGGGGATAAAAAATATCATCTTCATCAAATATAGCAACCCCAAGCTTATGGCTTTGCATATCATTAGCATCAAGGATATTCAAAGAGTTCATACCAACAACATTGCAATCATGCTCATCATTCAAAGATTTTATGTCAAACATTTTATAGAATTCTCCCTCTATCAATTGAGCACAATTTTCCTTTCCATCATTTTCACGAAAGACATTATAAAGATGAACAATATGAGACCACCTCAATTCCATTTTTTTGTAATTTTCTTTTATAAACCAAACTAGTGATAAAACAAGAAACTAAAAGATTCGATTGCAAGATCTAAAGATATACCTTCAAGCACTCACCACCCCGGCAATGGCGCCAGAAAAGAGCTTGATGTCTACTACACAACTTGTTCTTGTAGACTCGTGTTGGGCCTCCAAGCGTAGAGTTTTGTAGAACAGTAGCAAATTTCCTTCAAGTGGATGACCTAAGGTTTATCAATCTGTGGGAGGCGTAGGATGAAGATGGTCTCTCTCAAACAACCCTGCAACCAAATAATAAAAAGTCTCTTGTGTCCCCAACACACCCAATACAATGGCAAATTGTATAGGAGCACTAGTTCGGCGAAGGGATGGTGATAAAAGTGTAATATGGATGGTAGAAATATATTTTTGTAATCTGAAAATAAAAAAACAGCAAGGTAGCAATTGGTAAAACGGAGCACAAACGGTATTGCAATGCTTGAAAATGAGGCCTAGGTTCCGTACTTTCGCTAATGCAATCTCTCAACAATGCTAATCTAATTGGATTATATAACCATCCCCCAACATGTGATGAAGAATCACTCCAAAGTGCCTATCTAGCGGAGAACATAAGAAGAAATTGTTTGTAGCTATTCTTTTCGATCGATCTATCAAGAGTTCGTACTAAAATAACACCAAAGCAAATTCAGATTCATAATACTCAATCCAACACAAAGAACCTCAAAGAGTGCCCCAAGATTTCTACCGGAGAAACAAAAGACGAGAACGTGCTTCAACCCCTATGCATAGATTACCCCAATGTCACCTCGGTAATCCGCGAGTTGAGTGCCAAAACATATATCAAGTGAATCAATATAATACCCCATTGTCACCACCGGTATTCATATGCAAGAAATATATCAAGTGCTCTCAAATCCATAAAAATATTCAATCCGATAAGAACGAAATCTCAAAGGTAAAACGCAATTCATCACAACAAGATAGAGAGGGGAAAACACCATATGATCCGACTATATTAACAAAGCCCGCGATACATCAAGATCGTAACATCTCAAGAACACGAGAGAGAGAGAGAGAGAGATTAAACACATAGCTACTAGTACAAACCCTCAACCCCGAGGGTGGACTACTCCCTCCTCATCATGGTGGCCGCCGGGATGATGAAGATGGCCACCGGTGATGATTTCCCCCTCCGGCGGAGTGCCGGAACGGGGTCTAGATTGGTTTGTCATGGCTACAGAGGCTTGCAGCGAAGGAACTTCTGATCTAGGGTTACCCTGAGGGTTTTTGGAATATTTGGCAATTTATAGGGCGAAGAGGCGATGCGGGAGATCACTGATGATTGCTTGAACTACGTCGGTATTTTCCCCAAAGCGGAAGGGATGATGCAGCACAACAATGGTAGGTATTTCCCTCAGTGATGAGACCAAGGTTATCAAACCAGTAGGAGAACCAAGCAACACTACGTGAACAGGACCTGCACACAAATAACAAATACTCGCAACCGACAAGTTAAAGGGGTTGTCAATCCCTTTCGTTCAACGGTGCCAGAAATAGGCAAACGGACGTGAGAGAGTTGTAAATATTGATAGATCGAACGCCAAATAAAATAAAGTGTAGCAAGGTATTTTTGTATTTTTGGTTTAATAGATCTGAAAATAAAAGCAAATAAAATAGATCGCAAAGGCAAATATATTGAAGAAGAGACCCGGGGGCCGTAGGTTTCACTAGTGGCTTCTCTCGAGAAAAATAGCAAACGGTGGAAAACAAATTACTGTTGGGCAATTGATAGAACTTCAAATAATCCTGACGATATCCAGGAAATGATCATTATATAGGCATCACGTCCAAGATTAGTAGACCGACTCCTGCCTGCATCTACTACTATTACTCCACACATCGACCACTATCTAGCATGCATCTAGTGTATTAAGTTCATGGAAAAACGGAGTAATGCAATAAGAATGATGACATGATGTAGACAAGATCTATTTATGTCGAAATAGACCCCATCTTGTTATCCTTAATAGCAATGATACATAGGTGTCGGTTCCCTTTCTGTCACTGGGATCAAGCACCGTAAGATCGAACCCATCACAAAGCACCTCTTCCCATTTAAAGATAAATAGATCAACTTGTCCAGACAAAACCCAAATATCGGAGAAGAAATACGAGGCTATAAGCAATCATGCATATAAGAGATCAAAGAAGACTAAAATAACTTTCATGGATAAAAAGATAGATCTGATCATAAACTCAAAGTTCATCGGATCCCAACAAACACACCGCAAAAAGAGTTACATCATATGGATCTCCAAGAGACCATTGTATTGAGAATCAAACGAGAGTGAGGAAGCCATCTAGCTACTAACTACGGACCCGTAGGTCTACAAAGAACTACTCACGCATCATTGGAGAGGCACCAATGGACATGATGAACCCCTCCGTGATGGTGTCTAGATTGGATCTGTGGTTTCTGGAACTTGCGGTGGCTGGAATTGATTTTAGTCAACTCCCCTAGGGTTTCTGGAATATTGGGGTTTTTATAGAGTAAAGAGGCGGTTCAGGGGGCACCCGAGGTGGGCACAACCCACCAGGGCGCGCCTGGGCCTCCAGGCGCGCCTTGGTGGGTTGTGCTCCCCTCAGAGCACCCCCAGGCGCTTCTCTGGCCCACTGGATGTCTTCTGGTCCAAAAAAAATACACAAAAAGTTTCGCTGCGTTTGGACTCCGTATGGTATTGATTTCCTGCGATGTAAAAAACATGCAAAAAACAGCAACTGGCACTTGGCACTATGTCAATAGGTTAGTACCAAAAAATGATATAAAATGACTATAAAATGATTATAAAACATCCAAGAATGATAATATAACAGCATGGAACAATAAAAAATTATAGATACATTGGAGACATATTAGCATCACCAAGCTTAATTCCTGCTCGTCCTCGAGTAGGTAAATGTTAAAAACAGAATTTTTGATGTGGAATGCTGCCTAACATGTCATCTTGTATTCTTTTCTTTATAGCGTGGACATTTGGACTTTTATATTGTTCAAAGCAATAGTCTAGTTTTGACATGAGACTTAAATACTCAAGCATATCAACAAGCAACCATGTCTTTCAAAATATCAACGCTAAAATAAGTTATCCCTAGCCCGTCATGCTCAAACATTGATCCATTCATGAAACACACTCGCATATTAGCTACACCCAATGCTCAAGTACGATCATAGTGCCTCCTAGTTGGCTCTTTATTAGAGAAGGCGGAGGCTCAAATTAAAAATAAAAATTGCATAAAGTAAAAGAAAGGCCCTTTGCGGAGGGAAGTGGGGATTTGTAGAGGTGCCAGAGCTCAAAGTGAAAAACTTAGAGATAAAAACATTTTGGGAGGCATACTTTTCCCACCAACGAAAATGACTTAGAGTTCCCCACACTTTCCATGCTAGATATATCATAAGCGGTTCCCAAACAGAAAATAAAGTATATTCCTTTTTCCACCATACTTTCACTTTCCATGGCTAACCGTATCCACGGGTGCCCTGCATACCAACACTTTCCAAGGAATTTATTATTTGACAACATAAAGTAAATTCATTTTTTCATTTCGGGACTGGGCATCCCTAATATGTTTGCCTTACTCTCGTGCAATGACAAGTGAATAAACACTCATCGTGAGAATAACACATCTAGCATGGAAAATATCGGCCACCACTCACCGCCTTGTGAGCGGTACGAGCACACAAAAGAGATATTTATTTTGAAAATTAGAGATGGCACATACAAATTTTCTTAGAACGGCAAAAGAATACCACATATAGGTAGATATAGTGGACTCATGTGGCAAAACTGGTTTAAAGGTTTTTGGATGCACAAGTAGTGATCATACTTAGTGCAAAATGAAGGCTAGCAAAAGATTGAGAAGCATCCAACCAAGAAACGAAAAATCTCATAAGCGAGCATTAAGCATAACTAACACTGAATAATGCACCACAAGTAGGATGTAATTTCATTGCATGACTATTGACTTTCGTGCTTGCATAGGGAATCACAAACCTTAACACCAATATTCTTACTAAAGCACAATTACTCATCAACATGACACACATATGACATCATCATATCTCAAAACTATTACAAGGAATCAAGTTTATTTTGTCCAATGATCTTCATGAAAGTTTTTATTATATCCTTCTTGGGTATCTATCACTTTGGAACTAATTTTCATGTGTTGCTTTTGATAAGCTCAAACAAATCTAAGTGAAGATCATGAGCATAATATTTCTTTCTCTCAAATTAATTTAAGTGAAGCAAGAGAGAATTTATTACAAAAATTACTAACTTTCAAACAAATCTAAGTGAAGCAAGAAAGCATTTCTTTAAAAATACTAAAGCACACTGTGCTCAAAAAGATATAAGTGAAGCACTAGAGCAATTCCAAGGCTCTAAAAATTTAAGTGAAGCATAGGAGCAAGCATAGCATAATTTTCCGCTCTCTCAAAAGGATGTGTCCAGCAAGGATTCAAGACTTAAAATAAAAAGCAAATCAAGCAAAGACTCATATCATACAAGACTCTCCAAGCAAAACTCATAATATGTGACGAATAAAAATATAGCTTCGAGTAAAATACCGATGGTTGTTAGAAGAAAGAGGGGATGCCACTCGGGGCATCCCCAAGCTTAGTTGCTTGCTTCTCTTTGGATAATCGCTTGGGGTGCCATGGGCATCCCCAAGCTTAGGCTCTTCTTACTCCTTATTCCTTCATCCATCGTAACATCACCCAAAACTTGAAAACTTCAATCACACAAAACTCAACAAAACCTTCGTGAGATCCGTTAGTATAAGAAAACCAATCTTTACTTTAAGTACTATAGAAAACCCATTCAAATTTTGTAATTGCATTATATCTACTGTATTCTAACTTTTCCATGGCAAAAACTCTTCAAAGAAAACCATAGAATCATCAAAATAAGCACATAACACAACGAAAACAGAATCTGTCAAAAACAGAGCAGTCTGTAAAGATGCGAATTGTTCTCATTATTTTTTAATTCAAAGTTTTTTCAAAAATTAGGACAACAGAGGCAATTTTTATATCAATCTTGTGTAAAAAATACAGAATTTTTCGTCGCTTCTGTAATTCTAAACAATTATTTTTCTGGACGCAAAAGTTTCTGTTTTCCAACAAGATCAAATCAACTATCACCAAAGCTATCCCAAAGGCTTTACTTGGCACAAACACTAATTAAAACACAAAAAACAGAATCATAACAGTAGCATAAATGTGCAAACACTCAAGAAAATAAAGCAAAAGGCAAAAATAAATTTTATTCATTGGGTTGCCTCCCAACAAGCGCTATCGTTTTACGCCCCTAGCTAGGCATAAAGCAAGGATCTAAGTTTTGTCATCCTTAGTTTCATTTTCCTTAGAGGTGTCTTTTTCAGGAGGTTTAGCAAAAACAACATAGAACACCTTATCCATAGAGACTTTAGCACTATCAAGTTGCTTATCATCATATCCCCTTTGATTTCCGGCAACAATCCAAGAATAGTGTTGATTAACATCATTGAAGACTTGTTGGATTATATCTAAAACAGGGACTTCCTTTTTAAGATTTTCATCAAAGATTTGATTATCCCCAAGCAAATGTCTTAGCACATAATCACTATTATAAAGAATCTCATCTATCACCGGTTTTTCATGGTAAATACCATAGAAATAAAAAATTTCCCTAGCTTCCATTATTATGTTATCAAATTCATTCATAAGAACAAGGGTAGCCAACTTCTTAGCTTTGGGATTCTTTAGATCTGGTAGCTCAAAAAACAATCTTTGCAAGGTAGGATGAGTACGGATAAATTTATTTTCAAGTTTCAGAACTAGTGCTGAAATAGCTTCTGCATAAGATTTAGTTCTTTTAAGTATAGGAGCATCATCAAGACTTAAACTTCCAACACAACTGAAAAATTCTTGGATACGTTCTTTTCCTATAACATTCCCTTGCCCCAAAACAAAAGTTTTAGCATCCAGATTGCCAGATCGTCCAATTTTCGGAATTAGGCCATCATCTGTTTCTGTCATACCAAATTCACTCATGATGACAAGTACTGGCAAACAAAAACTCCAACGAAAAAGAGGGCTAATAAAACGGCAAATTTTTGTGAAGTGGGGGAGAGGAAAACGAGAGGCAAATGGCAAATAATGTAAATTGCAAGGAGATGAGATTTGTGATTAGGAACCTGGTAGATGTTGATGATGTCTCCCCGGTAACGGCGCCAGAAATTGGCGCGGAGCCGGGAGACTGTCTTGACTTGATCCTCCCCGGCAACGGTGCCAGAAATTCCTTTTGATGCTTGCTTGAACTACGTTGGTATTTTCCCCAAAGAGGAAGGGATGATGCAGCACAGCAACGGTAGGTATTTCCCTCAGTGATGAGACCAAGGTTATCGAACCAGTAGGAGAACGAAGCAACACTATATGAACAGCACCTGCACACAAATAAAAAATACTCGCAACCCAACGTGTTAAAGGGGTTGTCAATCCTTTTCGGGCAACGGCACCAGAAATAGGCAAACGGACGTGAGAGAGTTGTAAATATTGATAGATCGAATGCCAAATAAAATAAAGTGTAGCAAGGTATATTTGTATTTTTGGTTTAATAGATCTAAAAATAAAAGCAAATAAAATAGATCGCAAAGGCAAATATATTGAAGAAGAGACCCGGGGGCCGTAGGTTTCACTAGTGGCTTCTCTCGAGAAAAATAGCAAACGATGGAAAACAAATTACTGTTGGGCAATTGATAGAACTTCAAATAATCATGACGATATCCAGGCAATGATCATTATATAGGCATCACGTCCAAGATTAGTAGACCGACTCCTGCCTGCATCTACTACTATTACTCCACACATCGACCGCTATCCAGCATGCATCTAGTGTATTAAGTTCATGGAAAAATGGAGTAATGCAATAAGAATGATGACATGATGTAGACAAGATCTATTTATGTAGAAATAGACCCCATCTTGTTATCCTTAATAGCAACGATACATACGTGTCGGTTCCCTTTCTGTCACTGGGATCAAGCACCATAAGATCGAACCCATCACAAAGCACGTCTTCCCATTGCAAGATAAATAGATCAAGTTGGCCAGACAAAACCCAAATATCAGAGAAGAAATACGAGGCAATAAGCAATCATGCAGATAAGAGATCAAAGAAGACTCAAATAACTTTCATGGATAAAAAGATAGATCTGATCATAAACTCAAAGTTCATCGGATCCCAACAAACACACCGCAAAAAGAGTTACATCATATGGATCTCCAAGAGACCATTGTATTGAGAATCAAACGAGAGAGAGGAAGCCATCTAGCTACTAACTACGGACCCGTAGGTCTACAAAGAACTACTCACGCATCATCGGAGAGGCACCAATGGACATGATGAACCCCTCCGTGATGGTGTCTAGATTGGATCTGTGGTTTCTGGAACTTGCAGCGGCTGGAATTGATTTTCGTCGACTCCCCTAGGGTTTCTGGAATATTGGGGGTATTTATAGAGTAAAGAGGCGGTTCAGAGGGCACCCGAGGTGGGCACAACCCATCAGGGCGCGCCTGGGCCTGCAGGCGTGCCCTGGTGGGTTGTGCTCCCCTCGGAGCACCCCCCAGGCGCTTCTCCGGCCCACTGGATGTCTTCTGGTCCAAAAACAATCCATAAAAAGTTTGGCTGCGTTTGGACTCCGTTTGGTATTGATTTCCTGCGATGTAAAAAACATGCAAAAAACAACAACTGGCATTTGGCACTATGTCAATAGGTTAGTACCAAAAAATGATATAAAATGACTATAAAATGATTAAAAAACTTCCAAGAATGATAATATAACAGCATGGAACAATAAAAAATTATAGATATGTTGGAGACGTATCAGTCACCGAGGGGGGCACAACCACCCTGGGCGCGCCCAGGTGGGTTGTGCCCACCTCGGGCCTCCCCTCTGGTACTTCTTTAGCCCATCCTGGGTCTTCTGGTCCAACAAGATTCTCCAAAAAAATTCGCTGCGTTTGGACTCCGTTTGATATTGATTTCCTGCGTTGTAAAAAACAAGCAAAAAATAGCAACTGGCACTGGGCACTATGTCAATAGGTTAGTCCCAAAAAATGATATAAAGTTGCTATAAAATGATTGTAAAACATCCAAGAATGATAGTATAGCTGCATGCAACAATAAAAAATTATAGATACATTGGAGACGTATCAGGTATCATTATTTTCTAACTTTCACAGATGATTTGAGTAGGTTTGGGTATATCTACTTGATGAAACACAAGTCTGAAACATTTGAAAAGTTCAAAGATTTTCAGAGTGAAGTGGACAATCATCGTAACAAGAAAATAAAGTTTCTACGATCTGATCACGGAGGCGAATATTTGATTTACGCATTTGGCCTTTATTTAAAACAATGTGGAATTGTTTCACAACTCACGCCACCTGGAACACCACTGCGTAATGGTGTGTCCGAACGTCGTAACCGTATTTTATTGGATATGGTGCATTCTATGATGTCTCTTACCGATTTACCACTATCGTCTTGGAGTTATGCATTTGAGACAGTCGCATTCATGTTAAATAGGGCACCGTCTAAATCCATTGAGACGACACCATATGAACTATGGTTTGGCAGGAAACCTAAGCTGTCATTCCTTAAAGTTTGGGGATGCGATGCTTATGTTAAAAGGCTTCAGCCTGATAAGCTCGAACCTAAATCAGAGAAGTGCGTCTTCATAGGATACCCCAAGGAAAATATTGGCTACACTTTCTACCACAGATCCGAAGGCAAAACCTTTGTTGCTAAGTTTGGATCCTTTCTAGAGAAGGAGTTTCTCTCAAAAGAAGTGAGTGGGAGGTAAGTATAACTTGATGAGGTAATTGTACCTTCTCTCGAATTGGAAAGTAGCTCATCGCAGAAAACCGTTCCCGTGATGCCTACACCAACTAGAGAGGAAGCTAATGATGATGATCATGAAACTTCAGATCAAGTTACTACTAAACTTCGTAGGTCTACCAGAGCACGATCCGCACCAGAGTGGTACGGTAATCCTGTCCTGGAAGTCATGTTACTAGACCAAGGCGAACCTACGAACTATGAGGAAGCTATGATGAGCCCAGATTCCGATAAATGGCTTGAGGCCATGAAATCTGAGATAGGATCCATGTATGACAACAAAGTGTGGACTTTGGTGGATTTGCCCAATGATCAGCAACCCATAGAGAATAAATGGATCTTCAAGAAGAAGACTGATGCTGATGGTAATGTTACTGTCTACAAAGCTCGACTTGTCGCAAAAGGTTTTCGACAAGTTCAAGGGGTTGACTACGATGAGACTTTCTCATCCGTAGCGATGCTTAAGTCTGTCGGAATCATGTTAGCAATTGCCCATTTTATGATTATGAAATCTAACAAATGGACGTCAAAACTGCATTCCTTAATGGATATCTTAAAGAAGAGTTATATGATGCAACCAGAAGGTTTTGGCGATCCTAAAGGTGCTAACAAAGTGTGCAAGCTCCAGCGATCCATCTATGGACTGGGGCAAGCATCTCGGAGTTGGAATATACGCTTTGATGAGGTGATCAAAGCATATGGTTTTATACAGACTTACGGTGAAGCCTGTATTTACAAGAAAGTGAGTGCGAGCTCTGTAGATTTTCTGATATTATATGTGGATGACATATTATTGATTGGAAATGATATAGAATTTCTGGATAGCATACAAGGATACTTGAATAAGAGTTTTTCAATGAAAGACCTCTGTGAAGCTGCTTATATATTGGGCATCAAGATCTATAGAGATAGATCAAGACGCTTAATAGGACTTTCACAAAGCACATACCTTGATAAAGTTTTGAAGAAGTTCAAAATGGATCAGTCAAAGAAAGGGTTCTTGCCTATATTACCAGGTGTGAAGTTGAGTCAGACTCAAAGCCCAACCACTGCAGAAGATAGAAAGAAAATGAAAGTCATTCCCTATGCCGCAGTCATAGGTTCTATCATGTATGCTATGCTGTGCACCAGACCTGATGTGTGCCTTGCCATAAGTTGGCAGGGAGGTACCAAAGTAATCCAGGAGTGGATTACTGGACAGCGGTCAAGAACATCGTGAAGTACCTGAAAAGGACCAAGGATATGTTTCTCATTTATGGAGGTGACGAAGAGCTCGTTGTAAATGGTTACGTCGATGCTAGCTTTGACACCGATCCGGATGACTCTAAGTCTCAAACCAGATACGTATTTATATTGAATGGTGGAGCTGTCAGTTGGTGCAGTTCCAAGCAAAGCGTCGTGGCGGGATCTACATGTGAAGTGGAATACATAGCTGCTTCAGAAGCAGCGAATGAAGGAGTCCGGATGAAGGAGTTCATATCCGATCTGGGTGTAATACCTAGTGCATCGGGTCCAATGAATTTTTTTGTGATAACACTGGAGCAATTGCCTTGGCGAAGGAATCCAGGTTTCACAAAAGAACCAAACACATCAAGAGACGCTTTAACTCTATTTGTGAATTTGTCAAGGATGGAGACATAGAAGTTTGCAAAATACATACGGATTTGAATGTAGCAGACCCGTTAACTAAGCCTCTTCCACGAGCAAAACATGATCAGCACCAAGACTCCATCGGTGTAAGATTCATTACAATGTAATCTAGATTATTGACTCTAGTGCAAGTGGGAAACTGAAGGAAATATGCCTTAGAGGCAATAATAAAGTTGTTATTTTATATTTCCTTATTCATGATAAAGGTTTATTATTCATGCTAGAATTGTATTGATCGGAAACTTAAATACATGTGTGAATACATAAACAAATACTATGTCCCTAGTAAGCCTCTACTAGACTAGCTCGTTGATCAAAGATGGTTAAGGTTTCCTAACCATGGACCTGGGTTGTCATTTGATAATGGGATCACATCATTAGGAAAATGATGTGATGGACAAGACCCATCTGTTAGCTTAGCATATTGATCGTTCAGTTTATTGCTATTGCTTTCTTCATGTCAAATACATATTCCTTCGACTATGAGATTATGAAACTCCCGGATACCAGAGGAATACCTTGTGTGCTATCAAACGTCACAACGTAACTGGGTGATCATAAAGATGTTCTGCAGGTATCTCCGAAGGTGTTTGTTGAGTTGGCATAGATCGAGATTAGGATTTGTCACTCCGAGTATCGGAAAAGTATCTCTAGGCCCTCTCGGTAATACACATCATAAGCTTGCAAGCAAATGACTAAGGAGTTAGTCACGAGGTGATGTATTACGGAACAAGTAAAGAGACTTGCCGGTAACAAGATTGAACTAGGTATGAAGACACCGATGATCGAATCTCGGGCAAGTAACATATCGATGGACAAAGGGAATTACGTATGTTGTCATAATGGTTCGACCAATAAAGATCTTCATAGAATATGTAGGAGCCAATATGGGCATCCAGGTTCCGCTATGTGTTATTGATCGGTGAGGTGTCTCGGTCATGTCTACATAGTTCTCGAACCCGTAGGGTCCGCACGCTTAACGTTCGTTGACGATATAGTGTTATATGAGTTATATGTTTTGGTGACCGAATGTTGTTTGGAGTCCCGGATAAGATCACGGACATGACGAGGAGTCTTGAAATGGTTGAGAGGTAAAGATTGATATATAGGACGATGGTATTTGGACACCAGAAGTGTTTCAGGACGTACCGGGAAGGAATCGGGTCACCGGAAGGGGTTCCGGGCACCCCCCAGCAAGTTATGGGCCTTATGGGCCAAAGAAGGGGACAGACTAGCCCACAAGGGGGCTGGTGCGCCTCCTCCCTTGGCTGGCCGGCCCTAGGGAAGGAAAAGGGGGAGGGCTAGCCCCTCCTTCCTTTGCCTCTCATGGGAGAAAGGAAAGGGGGGGGGGGGGGCGGAGGCGCCACCCTCCCCTGCCTTTTCCCCGCTCTCCAAATAAGGAAATGGGGGGTGCGGCTTGGGAGAGAGCCCAAGTAGGATTCCCCCTACTTGGGAGCCCCCCTTTGGCTGCTCCTCCCTCCCTCCCACCTATATATATGTGGGAGGGGGGCGCCTAGCACATAAGAGACAATTGTCTTAGCCGTGTGCGGCACCCCCCTCCACCGTTTACACCCCCGGTCATATTTTCTTAGTGCTTAGGCGAAGCCCTGCGGAGATCACTTCACCATCACCAACACCACGCCGTCGTGCTGCCGAAACTCATCCACTACTTCGCCCATCTTGCTGGATCAAGAAGGTGAGGACGTCACCGAGCTGAACATGTGCAGAACTCGGAGGTGCCGTACGTTCGGTACTTGATCGGTTGGAGCGCGAAGAAGTTTGACTACATCAACCACGTTATTAAAGCTTCCGCTTACGGTCTACAAGGGTACATACACACACTCTCCCCTCGTTGCTATGCATCTCCATGGATAGATCATTGTGTGTGCATAGAATTTTTTTTTTTCCTTGAAATGTTTCCCAACAGGTACAAAACAGAGCCAAATATACTGAGGAAAACTTGCTAAAAGCGTTCCTTCGACATCAAAACAAAAGGCAAATACTCTTTCCTTACAACTTCAAGTGAGTGTTACTGTCTTGTGCATATTTAGTTTCGCTTACTCAAGGTTAAATACTGTAATTGATGAGTTATGCGTGCGGAGGTTCCACTTTATTCTGCTATCCATTAAGCTTGACGGGGGAGTAGTAACTATCTTAGAATCGAGACGTAAAGATCCTAACGAGTGGTCAGACATGAGTGAAATGCTCCAGAAGTAAGTTCAATCATTATCGCACCATATCGGCAACTTTCGTTCATTTCCTGATATCAAGTAATCATTTTCTTTGCCGGGCAGGGTTTGGAAAAAGTTCACCAGAATGGTTCCGGGTCTGAAGAAGGAGCTGCGATTTACACACCCCAAAGTAAGTAGTACTAGCTAGTTCCGCGCATCTCTCATTGATTCTAGTTTCATCAATACCATTATCATGCTTGATTATCAGTTTGATTGAACTCTATTCTCGTAAAGTGCTTGTGGCACGCAGGCGGGAATAATTTATGTGGATACTACGTTTGCGACTTCATTCGCCACTCGACCTCTGAGCGGGGCTTCTCTAACCAACAATTTGAAGTACGTAAACAATATTCACAATTTTATTTTATTACCATCAATTGTGTTGAGTTTCATTCATATATATGTATTGAACCCCTTCTTTAAATTAGATGTGGGAGATGCGGGAAGAACTCCTACCACATGATCGCATACGAGCAATTCAAGAGGAATTGGCGGGGTTCTTTCTTGACCACGTCATACATGAAAAAGGAGAATACCATATGGAAATTCATTGCGATTTTGGTGCTAGATGATGTCAGGGATCGCAAGAGATGTTAGATTGTATATATGTAGTAGCGTCGGATAGATATACGAAAACTTGTTGTTCGACCAAGCACGGGGAAAAAGAGGTCACTTCTCTCTATATATGTTCATGACGATCTTGTGTAATTGTTCCTTCATTGCTATATGTAGTAGCTAGCGTCGAGTTGAATGGAAAACATTAAATAAAAATGAAACCCTAAATGTAAAAGAATTGAAGGGTAAACAGAAAAATAAAAGGGGGAAACACAATATGAAAACCCCTAAACCCTCCAAAACCCCTTAACCCCTCCTTTCAAAAAAAACCCCAGCGCCTGGCAGCTGCTGATGCGTGGCTGCCTTTTAGTCCCGGTCAGTGTTACCAACAGGGACTAAAGGTCCTCCTGCCTGAGCGCCCCACAGTGGCCACGTGGAGCTCCTTTAGTCCCGGTTCGTAAGCCAACCGGGACTAAAAGTAATGGGCATTAGTCCCGATTGTTTTGTCCTGGTTGCAGAACTGGGACTAAAGGCCCTCTGGAACCAGGACTGATGCCCTGTTTTCTACTAGTGAAAGCTGGCTATTTACCAGATAAATTCCCCACGCTTGCAGCTAGACTACAAGAAATCTGTTAATGCATGACGGTTTCAATCAGTCATCGATCAAGGAAAAACCGCCGAGGATGTGCACCCATGATGGATTTGAAATCCATCATGTATCACGCGTCATAATTTGACACAGCACCTTCCATGAAGGTTCTTGGCTGTCATCGATAAGCCCCAGGCCCATTCGGCCCGGACCAGGCCCGCGCTTTTTTTACGGTGCAGATCGTCGCCAATGGATCTGACGTGGCTGCCAACATGTATCTTACGTGGGAACCAACATTTTGGCCCAGTAATTATAGTCTTTTTTTGGCCTAGTAATTACAGTCCAGTTTATGCTTGGACTAATTTCTTTATGTACGACCGGTTTAAAATTTTAATAGCAATTTTGGCCCATTAAATTGTAAAACGAACATCATTTGTTCTGCTTATTATGTTTTCAGCACAATTAAAACGAACACAAAGGCCTAACCACCGAATATTACACAAACGATGTAACATATAAACTATTTCTATATCAGACCGTGCATTCGGCACAGGAATATATCACAAATTACATCAAAATCAATTACAAGGCCACAAAAAATAAAGATCATAGCATAGTAAAAAAATTGCTCTTCCATTTCTTCCTTGGTCCAGTTATGTTTGTTCATCATCGTGCAAAGCCGCATTTTCTTGGAAAATTCCATGATGAGTTTTAACTGCAAAACAAAAAATGAGCAGGGGCAAACTATTAGATTCCTACTGCTTGTGTTTTTTTGAGACCTATGCGTCCATAAATAAAAGATATATTCTTGAGAAAATTGTAAACATAATAATTAGTATTTAAATAAAAATGGATAAGTATTACAGCAGCGTCATTTCTGCACAATAGCAAACAACATAATTTTTTTTAAAGGTAATGTAGTATGTTTCTGTAGCAAACAGTACCGGTATTTCAGGAGCAGCTTTTTAGTACAATAGCAAACAACAGTAGTATTTCGGCAACTACATTTCAGTACAATAGCAAACAACAACAATTCAACACCAGTAAGTGGAATAGTTCTATATTTAACAAACAATATATATTTAACTCAGCTGACCTACACCAAAAGCTTCAAGAGGACATAATATTAAAAAACAGTTAACAATAAAGTTGCTTTAGTAATGAAATATTGCATGGTTAACACGTACAGGGGCATTTGGATGTTTTTAAATATTAAGTTATGAATTGTCAATCAAACAATGTAAGCTGGCTGTTTGAAATTAACCAAATAAGAGCATTCAAACAATAAGCCGATATATGCGTGGCAGAAAAAGTGGCCTTAAAAATGCAGACGCCTTTCTAGTGTGGACTATAACTCTATAAACGGATAAGACAATTCTTTACCAGACGTAACGGAAATCACATTCACAAAGAGAAATATGTCAACTTGCGACCATCACTATTGGTCGCTGAATGGTCGTTGTTTTTCATTTGCGACCTTTTTATGACCAAAAACAATTGGTCAAAAGCTGACCGTCTTTAATGAAAATTAACGACCTTCTTCGGGATAAGGTCGTCGAAGACAACGACCAAAACAAAAGGTCGTTGAACCAACGACCTTTTGTTTTGGTCGCTCGTTGTCTGCCCAGGCCACGTCGGATCCGACGTGGCAAAATTGTGACCAATTGAATTGGTCATTGATAAGATTCAGCCAGGTCCAATTCGGTGTCTATATGGGCCAAGCCCATTAATTCAGCCCATTTATATTTTTTTTTCCAGCCAGTTTTTGTTAGCTACCTGGGTCTGGACCAACAATTCGGCCTTTTATTTATTTCTGGGCCGTGGCGTTTTAACATTGTTTGGGCCATTATATTTTCGAGCTGGTCCCACCAATCAGATGGGTCCCACTTGTCATCATCTCACACATTGGGCCCACTTGACCGACATTTCAAAACTGCTCAGATTATTTTCATTAGTGGGTCCCACGAGTCAGGTTTCCATTCCATACGTTTTCAAATCACATACATAATCAATATTTCAGACGGAACAGTACAAATGTAGTTCATCAAATAACACTAAGTCTACTACAATCTGTACATAGTCTATTACAACCCCAATATGCCTACTGTTACAATATTACAATATTTACAGTCTATTACAGTCAAACATAAGAGACAACTCTTTGCTGAGTAGGGCTATACGGCTTCAAACTTCAAATTTGGTAGACCTGGAGCTCCTGTAAAAGAGTGAACACATAGGCTACCAGCATTAGAGTCGCTATTATTCCTGGAATATCAAAAATTTATATATTGAAAGAGATCTCATAGAAATGTAGATTTATGGACCAAATATATGATAAAGCAATAGATTCAGCCAACTTCAAAGACCTAGATGTTTGTGATGCATCTTCACAGAACCACAAGAACACTAGATATAGTATAATATGATTCCAGGAGACCACAAGAGCATCAATCAGTAGCAGGTATATAGCTAGCAAACTACTACTAGACATCATCGACACTTGAACCATAACATGTCCAGCAAGGAAACAAAAAATGGGACGATTACTAATTTTGGATAACATGTCCAGGAAGGCCATCCAATGGTTTCCGCCACATCCTAATAAACCAGTGGCACTATAATACTACTAATTACCAGCAGCAAATCAAATAGCCAGATGAAGCACCAGCACTTGATCATCAATGCAATAGTCGACAAGGACTCAACAACGGCGCAAAAAGCATCAAAATCCTAACTAACCCATGAAACAGAGCATGGTTGTAGCATAGCAAAGGGAGGAGCTCACAGTGGTGGTTTGTGCAGCCGATGTCGAACAGCCTCCGTTCGTCGCTTGCGAGCACCATGCACCTTGGTTGGCCATGAAGCCTTGTCCTCTGCTGCACGGATGAAATCCAAAGCATCACTGTTTCACATGGATAGGAGGAGTCAGAAATTTTGAGGTCAAATCGAGAAGGAAATAGCATATAGTTTGCAAGTGCGTGAGGAAGGAAAGCAATGCAAAAG
The DNA here is from genome assembly GCA_011799875.1 of Thinopyrum elongatum. Lineage (NCBI taxonomy): Eukaryota > Viridiplantae > Streptophyta > Magnoliopsida > Poales > Poaceae > Thinopyrum > Thinopyrum elongatum. The sequence goes on along the minus strand of CM022299.1, from coordinate 635,724,025 downwards.
CATCACTTCGAGGAGTAGAATCCTAATCACAATAGCATGAATCAGCAGTAGGTATATATATAGCTAACAATAATACCATGTACTCCCTCTGTAAAGAAATATAAAAGAATTTAGATCACTAAAGTAGTGATCTAAACGCTCTTATGTTTTTTTACGGCGGGAGTAGTAAACAGCAGTAGCAGCACTTGTACCATGACATGTCCAGCAAGGAAACAAAAAAATGGGAAAATAATTTATTCTAGACTAGATACCAACTGAACTAGCCAGAGGCCATCCAATGGATTAAGACACATTCATACTAAACCTACAACATTCTAATTACCTGCAACAAAAGAGTAGCATAAGCAGACTATACCGACTGAAAATCAAACTCCAGCCACATTGCTCTGTGTATAAACCAGTATAGAATGAAGCACATGAAGTTAGTACATGCTACCAGAACAATACTATGCCCATCAAGAACAACAGAATAAATGCATTTCAGGCATTCTAATGTCTGGAGATCTGCTTCTAGAAACCCACTATGTCAATCCCAAGACTAGACTGTAAAGTACTGGATGAGATATCAACTACTGCTACTACTAAAGCATGTGCAAGATGTTAGTTAACAGCATCATAACCAGTTGAACCTAGCACCGAATCATCGATCAACCACCAAATAGTATGAAGCAAAAACAAACAAGAGGGGATAGGAGTTTATACCTGATCTTCTTGAGCCTCTCAAGGTCATCCTTGAGCTTCATGTCGACGGCGTTGGAGACGAACTGGCGCGGATTGTGCACCACTGCCATCAGACGGTCCATCTCCTCCGCGGAAAGCTCTCCAACCCTGCACACCCCCACAGAAGACAGCCCAAATTATTTTCTGTAGAAAGAAGCAACAACTCACAGACTATCTACACAAAAAGCTAGCCCAAATTTCTAAGCTTACTAGCACAGGCACCGGCATAACACATAGAATGAAGCACATGATGCTAGTACTTGCTACCCGAACATTTCAGGTAATCTAGTGTTTATAACAAGGGTGCAACGCGAGCAGAAACTAGACATGTATAAATCATCAACATGGTAAGAGATAACTGAACTAGCATTTTGCTAAACAGGCTGCCCCTCAGTTATGCTATGGAAAACCATATTCAGTTTTGGGACACGAACAATTAAGATCCTACATAGTAAGAGAGCAGCTAAACTAGCATTCCGCTACTATCCGAGCAAGAATACCAGCAGCTACAATAATTGCAGCTTCATCAACAGAATCTAACTAAGTTACTGCACCAGGTACATGCTATTAGAATCAAACTTTTTCAATTCATGAAATTGTTCAGCCCCTCAGACTGATAACTTGAGATTTGTTGGCCAGACCGGTGAGGCAAGCAGGATAGAACATCACACAACAATATTTTTCTGTGCCCGCAGTGGAATAGTTAGGCAAAGTTGGGCAAGACTCCAAATCTTTCTACCAAAATGAGCATTATTCCACATCCGTGTGCACCAACACAACAGAAAAAGCTGTGTGTGTGTGTGTGTGTGTTTTTTTAGATGTGAAGATAAAATGAGAACATCTGAGTTCAAACGACAAATATTAAAATAGCATCAGATTGAAACAACAGATGCCGCAAAATTCAGCTACAAAACTAGATGAGGCGAATTGCCGAATTATACAGCCATAACATTACTGTCACCAAGATTCATATTCCACCAAGTCATTCAATAAGTGATATAATAGTCTTGCCATTGTGATGTTAACACCACGACATGACATAAAATAGAGCTTATTACAAAGGAAAATAACTGAACCTGGACATGGACACATGAGACAAATCAAGCAACAGTACTAATCTAACTGGCACAAGCACATCTGTTCTCAAGAAGAATTCACAAAGACCATCATTCTAAAAGGAAAGACCATATCAAATTCTTAACTACTACCACTTCAGGAGTGATTGCTGTAGATTCCCACTAACTTACATCCACAGTTAGCTTGGAGACATCAAAAGTTAACATCCCACAAGGTCCCATTTAGGAAAGAATCATAGCAAGATCTGTTCATCCACTGACACTATGCCTCCTAAATTTGGGATGCAAAATGTGCTAATCTAGCATGTCACTACTGCAGATACAGACTAAATTGGAAGTTGGCGGTGGACCTGGACCTGGATGGTATCCGGGTAGTGGTGGAGCTGCGTCCTCCATGGCATTGCGTCGGGGCAGGGGAGGAAGCAGCCTTCCGTCCATGGCGTCCCGGTGCTCGAGCTTGTTGGATCTGCGAGGGAGACGATATGAGGTGAGGAAGAGAGGAAGGGATGTGACGAGGAGGAGTGGAAGGACTCACCTGAGTCATCGGAGCAATGCCGGAGTCACGCCGACGACGTGTTGGCCCAAACCCTAGCCGGTGCACGGGGTCGCGCTTGGCCACTTGAGGACGCATGCGCCCGATCTGGCCCGATGGGAGGAAGGAGCGGAGGGATGGGGTCACCGTGGTGTGCTCGGCGCCACCAGAGGACACCGGATTCAGGCGGGATCGGGCGCCGTAGGTGGTGGTGGTGGCGGCGGCGAGGAGTGGTGCGGGGGAGAGGGAGAGACAAGATAGAGAGGAGCATAGGGTAGGGAGAGATGGTGAGGGGAGGTAGGGATGAGGTCGGCGGTGGTGGGTGAGGAGGACGGCGAGGTCTGCGGTGGGTGGGAGCGGCGGGGAGAGGACTGGATTGGGCGGGGGCCGGGAACGGGGAGGAGGTGGCGGTTGCGGCGAGGAGATGGGGACGAGGGAGGAGGGGTGCGATGGGAGGAGGGGTCGATGTGATGTGAGCTAGGGTTTGGGCTGCGGGTGGGGGTATCTCTTTTTCATTTTTTTTCTTTTTTCTGTAGATAGATGGATGGATGGATGTGGGATGGGGAGATGGATGGATGGATGTGTAACAACCTGGTTTTCGCCCCCTGTTTTTTTTCCTTTGCGGGATTTGACTCCCGTCTTTTTTCTCGGTATTATCGGATTTCTTTAGCTCTTGGATATATGAAGATGGTCATATAGCCTTGCCTTTCCTATCCAGCTAGAGATTCTCTCCATTCCATCCTTGCCACCCAAGATCTATTCTCGGGGCTTTGCCGTCGAAACCCTACCTTCCGAGTTACCGGAAGGGAAACACTAATTCCCTCCGTTACAAAGGAACCCCAATTTCCTTTGATTTGTTGCCTCCCAAACTTTTTCCAGTGACCATCCTATCTTTGTAAACTCTGGATATGCAAAAATATTGCCAAGTCATTTGCAATATTTTTCATTTATAATTAATTCCTTTTTCTGCCAGTTAAAGGAATTAAATCCAGCAAAATATCGATCCATCTCCAAAGTTCATGAAAATTTGTGGAGATATTCTTTGTGATCATATTGAGGTCCCATAAAAATATTGGCCATAATTAAATCAGGGAAATTGCATTTTCCTATTTAATGCTAATATTGCATTTTGGGCCCTTTCTAAAGGAACTACCATTTTGGTAGCCACGAAAAATCCCAAATAAATTGTGGAGCTTACCCCATCCATATCTTCACAATTTCCATCAAAATCCAAGTCCCAAAGTTCAAGGTTTGAGCACAGCATCCATTTCTAAATTCTGTTCAGATTTTCAGTTTGCAAAGGAAGTGCTTGAACCCTTGATCCATTTGAGCTGAAATTTTTCATGGTGGTTAACATTGACAAATCACCCACGTAAACCAAAAATCAGCTCAATCCATCTATCCATTTGTCCATAGAATTTTTCCAAAGTTTCTATCCATTTGAAAGCACTGTGAAGGAAGTACCATTTTGGCATACCCAAATGGTATGAAAATTTACCAGTGCCTTCATATATCCAAATAACCTCCCTACACCAAAATTCAGCTCATGCAAACTAGTAAATTCCTCAGAATCTTCCAGAAGGGTTTTCTGTCCAGTTTGGCAGGTTTCAAAGGAAGTGCTAGTTTTATTTATCCATTTTAGCTGAAATCTTTCCAGGGTGATCATCTTAGTGAGTGGTCATCCTTATCCAAAGATCAGACCAAGTAGAGATGTGAGTTGACCAGTATCCAGTACAAACACCTGGCAGCTGATTGACAAATAAGGTCAAAACAGTCGCACCAGGGACCCTAGTACCGATATGAGGACTCACATCATCTATTTGAGGCTGTTCCCACGTGGTAGACATGTTTCTGCTGCGTTTTGGAGCCTAGTCCACGCGGCACCCGTGGTGACCATGCGATGGCCACACCAAATACGTGTTCCGCGCATCCATCGCGCCGGGCAGGCCAGCTCAAGCTGCCATGGCGTGTCCTAGCTTGCCGACCTGACTCCCCGTCGTCCCCTCACCCCTCTCTGGTCATTTCCCCCTTCTTTTTCTTCCTCGCCGTGCCACGACAATCGTCATTACTCCGTCACTGTACTCACACTGTTACCGCCATATGCGGACGAGCCCGAGCTCTCCCGAAGCCTCTGCTAGCTCCTCCACTCCTCTGAGGACCTTGCCGACATCACCCCCTCCCTCCAAGTGTCCCCGAGCTCCAGGGCGTCGCTAAAGACGCCACAGCGGCCATCTATATTGATTCCAGCCGTGGGGCTATAAATGGCCGAGCCCTCGAGCCCCTCGGCATAGCATTTCCTCCCTTCCCCTCCCAGCTCCTTCATGGCCGAAGACCTCGAGCTCCCTCTTCTCAATTTGGCCGCACCACCACCATGGCCGCCGCTCAGTCTCGCCTCAAATTCGATCGCCCGAGGCCTCCCCGACTCCATCCTAGTACCTCACCGGACACGCCATCCTCCGGCAAGCTCTCCCAACTGCTCGCCCCCTTCGGGGAACACCCAGGTCGCCGGAACCCCGCCGAAGCCGCCGCCCACGGCCACCCAAGTCGCCGTCGCTCCGGCCCTCCTCGGCATCCGTGTCCAGCCGGGGTGGAAGCGGCGCTCCCTCCTACGTCTGCCGGTGGCCCGAGCTTCGTCGGAGGTGGGCTGTGTCACCGGAGCGAGCGCCGGCGCGCGCCGGTCAAGTCTCTCCCTATCACGGCATCGGGACAGAGCAGAAGGGAGGAAGAAGGGAGCCAGGAGAGAGAGGAGTCAACGATGGGGCCCAGGTGTAAGCAACCCAGCAGCCGGGCCCGCACTGTTTAAGTGGACACGTATTTTCTAGAATATGTTTCCTCTTAAGCAAGGCGTAATCAATAGCAGCTCCAGCGCAAAGTACGCTTCCTCATACTGAAAGCATATTATCAAAAGTGCGCTTTCCGTTTAGCCGCCAGGGGCCCGTCTGTGAATATAATTTTTACAGATCAGTGCCTGTCCTTCAAACGGCTATAACTTTTTGCTCGTGTCTCCGAATGAGGTGAATCCAATGCCCACTTCTTCTTCTCGTCGAGCCCGTCGTGTCGGTATCATTTTCATAAGGTTTCCACACTGTGAAAATGACCATTTTGCCCTTACCCTCTATCAGCCCCCTCCGAGAGAGAACTGTTCCGGCTAATCCTTTCCGCGGACTCTCCGCACTTCTTCCCGGAGTATTCTTTGACCCTAGGCAAGCCGACCATCTGATATATGCTCTTAAGCATTGCTCTGTGATATTTCTTGCATGTTTAAAATTAATATGCTTGTGCCTGTATGCATAGTAGTGAGCTGTATGGGACGCTGACGAACCCTTGCTTGCACTTTCTTCGATGACGGTACCACGCCTGTGTCTGAGCTGCTTTCGGCCGTTCGGGGTGGATGCCGACTTTATGTTCTCTTTTCAACAACTGGCCGTGTTCTGAGCTGTTTTGCGGCCGTCTCGGATATTTGTTGAATTTCTTTCTGTAGTAGTGACCCTATGCTCTGAGCTGTTTTTCGGCCGTCTTAGGGAGCTGCTACATTCTTCTTATCAACACCGTCTCATGCTCTGAGCTGCTTCCCAGTCATCTTGAGCCGGGGTTGAGTTATTCCGGTAATGTCCCAGATCTGAGTTGTAAAGACCGTTCTGGTGGCTACTGGTTTCTTTGCCGGTTATGTGCAAGGGTTCCGATGGTCGTCACTTACAGCTAGAACTTGTAACTGATAACTTGCCATTTAAATAGTGTTTCACTAATGACTCATTGTGATGTTATATGGAGAAAGGTTGTTATGTTTCCATAGTTGTTATCTCACACATAGTTACCACCATGTTAAGTTATTGTGATGAACCACTAAGCTTGCTAAATAAACTTAGTCGGTTGATCTTGAGTCACCTGTCCGGGCTTATCCGTGCAACCACATTTGCTGGTATGGGATGGCCTTGACTTGGTCTGGCTCTGTGCTCTTTCACCGGTACCACCAGACAGGGAAGGTTATGCGTGCGCGCTACCCTGGCCCAGTAGGCGACGATAACCTTGTGAGCCCAGTTGTATGTCTGCGCGCAGTCCCCGTTTGGGACAGTTTAGTTGGGCCACGACGGTGGCAGGTGTCACGAGGTGACATAGGGGCCACCCAGGGCTTGACTCTGGGGGAGAATGATTGCCGGTGGTACGGTGGAGGAGTCACGGGTTAGGCAGGTTTCGTTGGAGCAACGCTGATCCACCCGAATGGGATCACGAGGTCAGGTGCTCCATGGTGTGGGTAAAGTGTGCAACCTCTGCAGAGTGTAAAATCTATTCGAATAGCCGCGTCCACGGTATTGGACAGCCCGTCCAGACCTCACTAGGTGGTCAACCGTAATAAGGAGAATAATGTTGGAAGAACTCATCTTGTGTAGACATTAGATGATGTTAGGAATGTGATATGTTAGCCATGGGATGGCTATAAGAGGAGTGGTCGGATGACCACATGGTTTGGATTGGATTTGGATCAGATTCAGACTGGATCACGAGAATGTTCGGAGTATGGATTATTTACTTGATATTCTTTACTTTACTATATTTTACCTTAGTAGTCACCTTGCTGGATAAACCTGTGATGGCATGATAATTAATTTTCCTAGATAGATATGTTATGCCTTGATAATTAATATTGCTCTAATAACAAATGCATGCTTGAATGCCATGGATTGCTTTGCTTGGTGTATATGTTAGTTTGGTTTGCTTGCGAGTACATTCAAAAGTACTCAGTGGCCTTCAATGTGGCCAGGTTCACATAAGGATCCGTCGTCCGTCGGCAAGGAGCCGGAGCGTTCGCGAGCTAGGAGAGTAACCCAGTCAGATCCTTGTGGATTGGAGCCGCACCAGCACCATGCTGCCTTAGATAGAGATTTTCCGCTGCCATCACTCTTGTAATATACCATGTAAGACTTATATATCCATTATTAGAAATGCCTGTTTTCATGATACTTGTTGTAAGCACGCATGCCAGAGTGATTTCCTGGGCTGGTATGTGTGGCGACCGTCTGGCTACAGTGGTAATCAGGCGGGGCGCCAAAACGGATGGTATCAGAGCAGCCAGGCTGACTATAGGTTATCCTAGCCAGACTTCATTGCCTCTTGATTAGTAGAAAGCCTAGATGGATTTCAGCCATCTTTGCCAGACAGGCACGGCTACTATTGATCAGAAGGCAACCCCATAGGTCTTTGGCTCCATCAGACCTCAACTCTCGTGGCCTTTGCCTCCGGTGTGAAATATCCGCACCAGGCAATGACCCGTGAGCCTTGAAACCCCTAGGTAAACCAGATATCCCTACTCTGCTTGCTAACCATGGCATTTCTCTTCTTAACTCTAGTTTCCTTTGGGAAACGCCTATAAATTCTATCTCTCCCCGACAACCTTAGGATCGTTGACTAAGCCATTTTGGCTATGGTCGTGAGTTGAGTGTGATGTTCCCTAAGGAGGTAGTAGAAGCTCGACACCAGTGCTACCAGGAGCATTGGGTGGTTTCGCTTCTAAATCCTTAGAGGTGCATCGAGTGCGCTATAATAGTTATACTAGTGGATCCTTGGCCACATGTGTAAGGTCCGCAACATTTGAGCTTTATTTGCTTTTGGTTTTCGTGGTTCTTGTTTCTTTTGTTGGTTCTGTCTCTTCGCTCCGACTGGATCCATCTGCAAGTGCCATCAAGAAGACCAGCATGCAACGTGGATAATACCCAATAATCCAAATCCAATAAGAGTCAGGTCAAGCCAACTGCCTGATATTCAGAACATTATCACCGGATCTGTCAAGGACGAAGGATGGGTCAGAAGCAGAATCTATGTGCAACAGACAAGGCCAGAATATACCTGAGAGAGTTTGCCTCAGAACGGATTACGCCTAAGGAGCAGTCAGATGAGTTACCAAGAATGAATATCAGTAAGGACAAATTATTCCGCCCGCGATACAAGGACTATTTCAGTCAGTGGGGTGAACCTTGAGTCTTTTCTCAATGGACTCAAGAACCATTTATTACCCACCGAAGACATATTTCAAGAATGTGAATATGCCACGAGCAACACCAAAACTCCGGTACGTTGGTATAAATTTCAAAGCAAATCTTGAAGCTCACCGGTGCAAATACAAAATTCACTAGGCACTGTGACAAGGTTTGCAAGGAATATGGATGAGTTCACGGTTGCCCAGAATCACTGAGCTTCCAAGCATCCAGAATCAAGGAGCACCTAACATGATTGGAAACTCAGTTGAACCGGAAGGAATGATCCGTCAACTGCTTATTATTGGTAACACTTGGTTTGAACGCAAAGGGGATTCCGAATTAATTAACAACATGAGGTCTGCACTGGTCTTGCAAGCTTTACAGCAACAATGAGTAGACCAGCAGAAGGACAAATGATGTGCATGACCAATGGAATATCTTTAGTCAAGGTATGGCCTATACCAAGTTTGGCTCCGCTATGGGTAAAATTCCAGATACTTCGGAAGGAAGCCAGAATTAGCCATAAATCCGACTGCATACATAGTGAAAGGCTTCTGGCATAAGGAACCTAGCCTTCTTCCGCAAGCTACTAGACTGCCAATCTTCCTCGGTACGCCACTTGGTGAGGAAAAATCTTCTGGGGTACGACACTCTCATCTCCTACAGCATGCTACCACAGAGAACTTCTGGCATAAGGCACCTGACCTTCCGCCGCAAGCCACATGAAGGTAAATTTCTGAAGTACGATACCCAGCCTTCGGCAGTACGCTACTTTGGCAGAAGCTTCAAGCATAAGGAATTCAGCCTTCTTCAACACACCCCGTGCCCACGACAATCCTGTTAGAAGCACGAACTAGCCCAGACACCCATCTGCCTTAGAATTCAGTGGTTATGAAAGGATTTATCCTATCCCTGCATATGTTGTGAGCATGCAGTCCAGTGGATCAGTTCATGTGAGCCACTCGTACACGGGAATGACGGTGTTCAAGGAAACACTGGCCCCATGTTGAAAAGAAGAATATGAGTATAGCAATCCCTACGAGATATGCAAGAGTACGTTGTGAGTACAAGCTCTACCCGCCGGGAAAACAATCAAGGAGCTGTGTTGGCAGGTCATTCAGGCCCATCAAGGGAATCTCCAAGAACAAAGAGGTGGTCGACAAACAACCTTCATGACGGTCAACAAGATACAGCTTCACAGACAAGGTATTATTACCAATCCTCGTCAGACTCTTGCATATACGGCCACAACAATGCAGCCAACATGCCATACTCACTTGAATACGGCCATCAACCAAGAGCCACCTCCACGAGTGACAGAGTTTGAAACAGGACATTCAGATAGAATGGCTCCAAGCACATCAGCATCAACAGCTCATAAACATCATGACATCATTGGAGTAAGAGATTACTGTCCATGATTACTTTGTGATCATGCCCGACACTTCAGTTGGGGATACAACAGCAATAGTTCGGTCATGTTGTTCCTTGAATGGTGGATCACCTAAGGATAAAGTCAGAATGCCGAAGGCAACAGGAAACATCAATACAGAACCAACAGCTAGACTAAGCATTCTGACACGGCAAAACGAAAGTCACTCCTAGCCATTTGATGCCATAGGAGCACGTGGGCCTGGTACCAGGAAAGGATGTCTTGCCCTGACTGTCAGAGTACGAAGCATCACAATAAAACCCGAAGTAGTCACTTCCAGGCCATGCAAATCGAGATGTTTTATGGTATTACCCGCTACCCCACCCAGCAACCCCTCAACCAGAACAAGAGGTACACCTAACCAAAAAGAGAAGGATTCAAGGAAAGCTGTGTGAAAAGACAACACATGGTCCATCAGAAGAGGCACATAAAGGATCAGTGAACCAACAAAGACAAGACCGCTGATGGATCCAAGTCGCACACAGGTATGTCCCCCTTCACCGGGAGGTAAGCCCGGAAATCTCGAGGACGAGATTTTCTTAAGGGGGGTAGGTTTGTAACACCCTGGTTTTCGCTCCCTATTTTTTTTCCTTTGCGGTGACTCCCGTCTTTTTTCTCGGTATTATCGGATTTCTTTAGCTCTTGGATATATGAAGATGGTCATATAGCCTTGCCTTTCCTATCCAGTCAGAGAATCTCTCCATTCCATCCTTGCCACCCAAGATCTATTCTCGGGGCTTTGCCGTCGAAACCCTACCTTCCGAGTTACCGAAAGGGAAACACTAATTCCCTCCATTACAAAGGAACCCCAATTTCCTTTGATTTGTTGCCTCCCAAACATTTTCCAGTGATCATCCTATCTTTGTAAACTCTGGATATGCAAAAATATTGCCAAGTCATTTGCAATATTTTTCATTTATAATTAATTCCTTTTTCTGCCAGTTAAAGGAATTAAATCCAGGAAAATATCGATCCATCTCCAAAGTTCATGAAAACTTGTGGAGATATTCTTTGTGATCATATTGAGCTCCCATAAAAATATTGGCCATAATTAAATAAGGGAAATTGCATTTTCCTATTTAATGCCAATATTGCATTTTGGGCCCTTTCTAAAGGAACTACCATTTTGGTAGCCAGGAACAATCCCAAATAAATTGTGGAGCTTACCCCATCCATATCTTCACAATTTCCATCAAAACCCAAGTCCCAAAGTTCAAAGTTTGAGCACAGCATCCATTTGTAAATTCTGTTCAAATTTTCAGTTCTCAAAGGAAGTGCTTGAACCCTTGATCCATTTGAACTGAAATTTTTCATGGTGGTTAACATTGACAAATCACCCATGTAAACCAAAAATCAGCTCAATCCATCTATCCATTTGTCCACAGAATTTTTCCAAAGTTTCTGTCCATTTGAAAGCACTGTGAAAAAAGTACCAATTTGGCATACCCAAATGGTATGAAAATTTACCAGTGCCTTCATATATCCAAATAACCTCCCTACACCAAAATTCAGCTCATGCAAACTAGTAAATTCCTCAGAATCTTCCAGAAGGGTTTTCTGTCCAGTTTGGCAGGTTTCAAAGGAAGTGCTAGTTTTATTTATCCATTTTAGCTGAAATCTTTCCAGGGTGATCATCTTAGTGAGTGGTCATCCTTATCCAAAGATCAGACCAAGTAGAGATGTGAGTTGACCTGTATCCAGTACAAACACCTAGCAACTGATTGACAAATAACGTCAAAACAGTCGCACCAGGGACCCTAGTACCGATATGAGGACTCACATCATCTATTTGAGGCTATTCCCACGTGGTAGACATGTTTCTGCTGCGTTTTGGAGCCCAGTCCATGCGGCACCCGTGGTGACCATGCGGTGGCCACGCCAAATAGGCGCTCTGTGCATCCATCGCGCCGGGCACGCCAGCTCAAGCTGCCTTGGTGTGTCCTAGCTTGCCGACCTGACTCTCCGTCATCCCCTCACCCCTCTATGGTCATTTCCCCCTTCGTTTTCTTTCTCGCCGCGCCACGACAGTCGTCATTACTCCGCCACTATACTCGCACAGTTACCGCCATATGCGGACGAGCCTGAGCTCTCTCGAAGCCTCTGCTAGCTCCTCCACTCCTCTGAGGACCTTGCCGACATCACCCCCTCCCTCCAAGTGTCCCCGAGCTCCAGGGCATCGCTAAGGACGCCACGGCGGCCATCTATATCGATTCCAGCCGCGGGGCTATAAATGGCCGAGCCCTCGAGCCCCTCGGCATAGCATTTCCTCCCTTCCCCTCCCAGCTCCTTCATGGCCGAAGCCCTCAAGCTCCCTCTTCTCAATTTGGTCGCAACACCACCATGGCCGCCGCTCAGTCTCGCCACAAATTCGATCGCCCGAGGCCTCCCCGACTCCATCCTAGTACCTCACCGGACGCGCCATCCTCCGGCAAGCTCTCCCAACTGCTCGCCCCCTTCGGGGAACACCCAGGTCGTCGGAACCCCGCCCGAGCCGCCACACACGGCCACCCAAGTCGCCGTCGCTCCGGCCCTCCTCGGCATCCGTGTCTAGCCGGGGTGGAAGCGGCGCTTCCTCCTGAGTCTGCCGGTGGTCCGAGCTTCGTCGGAGATGGGCTGTGTCGCCGGAGCGAGCGCCGGCGCGCGTCGGTCAAGCCTCTCCCTGTGGCAGCGTCGGGACAGAGCAGAAGGGAGGAAGAAGGGAGCCAGGAGAGAGAGGAGCCAATGGTGGGGCCCAGCTGTAAGCCACCCAGCGGCCGGGCCCGCACTGTTTAAGTGGACACGTATTTTCTAGAATACGTTAAGCAAGGCGTAATCAACAGCGGCTCCATCGCAAAGTATGCTTCCTCATACTGAAAGCGTATTATCGAAAGTGCGCTTTCCGTTTAGCCGCCAGGGGCCCGTCTGTGAATATAATTTTTACAGATCAGTCCCTGTCCTTCAAACGGCTATAACTTTTTGCTCGTGTCTCCGAATGAGGTGAATCCAAAGCCCACTTCTTCGTCTCGTCGAGCCCGTCGTGTTGGTATCATTTTCGTAAGGTTTCCACACTGTGAAAATGACCATTTTGCCCTTACCCTCTATCAGCCCCCTCCGAGAGAGAACTGTTCCGGCTAATCCTTTCCGCGGACTCTCCGCACTTCTTCCCGGAGTATTCTTTGACCCTAGGCAAGCCGACCATCTGATATATGCTCTTAAGCATTGCTCTGTGATATTTCTTGCATGTTTAAAATTAATATGCTTGTGCCTATATGCATAGTAGTGAGCTGTATGGGACGCTGACGAACCCTTGCTTGCACTTTCTTCGATGACGGCACCACGCCTGTGTCTGAGCTGCTTTCGGCCGTTCGGGGTGGATGCCGACTTTATGTTCTCTTTTCAACAACTGGCCGTGTTTTGAGCTGTTTTGCGGCCGTCTCGGATAGTTATTGAATTTCTTTCCATAGTGGTGACCCTATGCTCTGAGCTGTTTTTCGGCCGTCTTAGGGAGCTGCTACATTCTTCTTATCAACACCATCTCATGCTCTGAGCTACTTTCCAGCCGTCTTGAGCCGGGGTTGAGTTATTCCGGTAATGTCCCAGATCTGAGTTGTAAAGACCGTTCTGGTGGCTACTGGTTTCTTTGTCGGTTATGTGCAAGGGTTCCGATGGTCGTCACTTACAGCTAGAACTTGTAACTGATAACTTGCCATTTAAATAGTGTTTCACCAATGACACATTGTGATGTTATATGGAGAAAGGTTGTTATGTTTCCACAGTTGTTATCTCACACATAGTTACCACCATGTTAAGTTATTGTGATGAACCACTAAGCTTGCTAAATAAACTTAGTCGGTTGATCTTGAGTCACCTGTCCGGGCTTATCCGTGCAACCACATTTGCTGGTATGGGATGGCCTTGACTTGGTCTGGCTCTGTGCTCTTTCACCGGTACCACCAGACAGGGAAGGTTATGCGTGCGCGCTACCCTGGACCGGTAGGCGACGATAACCTTGTGAGCCCAGTTGTTTGTCTGCGCGCAGTCCCCGTTTGGGATAGTTTAGTTGGGCTACGATGGTGGCAGGTGTCACGAGGTGACACAGGGGCCACCCAGGGCTTGACTCCGGGGGAGAATGATTGCCGGTGGTACGGTGGAGGAGTCACGGGTTAGGCAGGTTTCGTTGGAGCAACGCTGATCCACCCGAATGGGATCACGAGGTCAGGTGCTCCATGGTGTGGGTAAAGTGCGCAACCTCTGCAGAGTGTAAAATCTATTCGAATAGCCGCGTCCACGGTATTGGACAGCCCGTCCAGACCTCACTAGGTGGTTAACCGTAATAAGGAGAATAATGATGGAAGAACTCGTCTTGTGTAGACATCAGATGATGTCAGGAATGTGATATGTTAGCCATGGGATGGCTATAAGAGGAGTGGTCGGATGACCACATGGTTTGGATTGGATTTGGATCAGATTCAGACTGGATCACGAGAATGTTCGGAGTATGGAATATTTACTTGATATGCTTTACTTTACTGTATTTTACCTTAGTAGTCACCTTGCTGGATAATCCTGTGATGGCATGATAATTAATTTTGCTAGATAGATATGTTATGCCTTGATAATTAATATTGCTCTAATAACAAATGCATGCTTGAATGCCATGGATTGCTTTGCTTGGTGTATATGTTAGTTTGGTTTGCTTGCGAGTACATTCAAAAGTACTCAGCGGCTTTCAATGTGGCTAGGTTCACATAAGGACCCGTCGTCCGTCGACGAGGAGCCGGAGCGTTCGCGAGCTAGGAGAGTAACCCAGTCAGATCCCTGTGGATTGGAGCCGCACCAGGACCATGCTGCCTTAGATAGAGCTTTTCCGCTGCCATCACTCTTGTAATATACCATGCAAGACTTATATATCCATTATTAGAAATGCCTGTGTTCATGATACTTGTTGTAAGCGCGCATGCTAGAGTGATTTCCTGGGCTGACATGTCCGGCGACCGTCTGGCTACAGTGGTATTCAGGCAGGGCGCCACAGGATGGATGGGCTCCATGTCATCAATTCGTGGGAAGAGTTCTGATTGGTTCAGAAAACCAGTTATTTAAAATAGTTTCCAAGTACTAAAAATAGAGGGATTTTGTGAAGTAGCTATCAAAAATATTTTGCAAAAGGGCACCACACAAATTTTCACTTGAGTTAGACCACATTTTATGGATAAGGACCAAATTTGTATGCATTTATGATCTTTCTAGCTATTTTTAATCATTTTCCGAGTGGCAAAAATGGTTTTTTTTGTGAAGAACCTACCAAATATTTGTTGCAAAATTATACCAAATCATTTTTCTAAAGTATTAGGCCATATTTAATGTGTAATTGACCAAATGGTTTGATGTCAGAAGCTTTGATCCACCTCTCGTGAAAAAGACAAATTTTCGCCGATTCAGTAGGAAGCGGGTCAAATTTGAACTGCAGCTGCCTCATAGTTTACTCTTTATTTTTTTCAAAAATCATGTCTAGGTATAAAAGTATCTATTTCTCCATAGATACTGCAAAATATTTGCAAAAATCAAGCCCTAGCTACGAACGGTCATACCCGCCGCTTTGACCGCATTTTGAAACGGGCATAGAAAATTCAAAAAAAATTGAAAAATTGAAAAATCTTCGCATTGTGTCATTATATGTGACCAAGCTATCAAGAAAAATATTAAACTTGTAATACGACAATTAGTTTAAAAAAAGTGTTCTCAGAAATGAGCTATCATGTGTGAAAATTCATGGCTTTCAAGCCAAATGATCAATCCTATGGCCACATTCATGGCATAATTTGTTAAAATGATCTCATGTGGTGCACAAGGGTGCATCTTGGAATGGCAAACAATGTTGCCTAAGGAAGTTTCCATTTTCTTTTCATGAAGAATTCATTTTCCATTTTTCGAGTGCCCAAAATGAGTTTTTTTGTGAAGGACCTACCAAATATTTGTTGCTAAATTGGACCAAATCATTTTTCTAAAGTATTAGGACATATTTAATTTACAATTGACCAGATGGTTAGGTGTTAAAAGCTTTGATCCACCTCTCGTGAAAAAGACAACTTTTCGCCGATTCAGTTGGAACCTGGTCAAATTTGAACTACATCTACCTCATAGTTTGCTCTTTATTTTCTCCAAAAATTATTTCTAGGTACATAAGTATCTATTTCTTCATAGATACTCCAAAATATTTGCAAAAATCAAGCCCTAGCTACGAACGGTCATACCCGCCGTTTTGACCTCATTTTGAAACGGGCATAGAAAATTAAAAAAAATCAAAAAATTGAAAACCTTCGCATTGTGTCATTATATGTGACCAAGTTACCAATAAAAATAATGAACTTGAAATACGACAATTAGTTTAAAAAAGTGTTCTCAGAAATGAGCTATCATGTGTGAAGATTCATGACTATCAAGCCAAATGATCAATCCTATGGCCACATTCATGGCATAGTTTGTTAAAATGATCTTATATTGTGCACAAGGGTTCATCTTGGAATGGCAAACAATGTTGCCTAAGAAATTTTTCATTTTCTTTTCACGAAAAATTCATTTTCCATTTTTTGAGTGCCCAAAATGAGTTTTTTTGTGAAGGACCTACCATATATTTGTTGCAAAATTGGACCAAATCATTTTTCTAAAGTATTAGGCCATATTTAATGTACAATTGACCAGATGGTTGGGTGTTAAAAGTTTTGATCCACCTCTCATGAAAAAGACAAATTTCCGCCGATTTAGATGGAACCTGGTCAAATTTGAACTACATCTGCCTCGTAGTTTGCTCTTTATTTTCCCCAAAAATTATTTCTAGGTACATAAGTATCTATTTCTTCATAGATACTCCAAAAGATTTGCAAATATCAAGCCCTAGCTACGAACGGTCATACCCGCCGTTTTAACCGCATTTTGAAACGGGCATAGAAAATTAAAAAAAATAAAAAATTTGAAAAACCTTCGAATTGTGTCATTATTTGTGACCAAGTTAACAATAAAAATAATGAACTTGAATACGACAATTAGTTTAAAAAAGTGTTCTCAGAAATGAGCTATCATGTGTGAAGATTCATGGCTTTCAAGCCAAATGATCAATCATATGGCCACATTCATGGCATAGTTTGTTAAAATGATCTCATATTGTGCACAAGGGTGCATCTTGGAATGGCAAACAATATTGCCTAAGGAAGTTTTCATTTTCTTTTCACGAAAAATTCATTTTCCATTTTTCCAGTGCCCAAAATGAGTTTCGTAAAGTTAACATGATTGTTTTTTATTGCAATTTGTATTATTATTTTATTAGACTAACGACATTATTTTTTAATTAGTGAACATTTTTAATTTATTTTTAGACTCTGTAGATATTTCATAAATTATTATATTAAGTCTAAAAATTAAGTAATTAGTTTGATTAATTAAGAAATATTATTCTTATAATTTTTTCTTATTTTTACATGTTTTAGGAATTAGCTAAGTTTTTTTAGTTTTCTGTTAATCTTATTTTTATTTTTTAGTTAAACCGGAAAGTGACTGGGCCGATTTACTTAAGTTGCCGGGCCGGCCTGGCCCGTTTGGCCCACTGGCTCGCTGGCTGGGGAGGCAACTCCTGGCCGCGGCCCCACTCTCTCTCTCACTCTCTCTCTCGGCCGAGCTCTCTCTCTCTCTCTCTCTCTCTCGACCCCCTTCCGTAGTGACAGCGCTGTCGTTGATTCCGACGTGCTCCGGCGGCTTCCGCCGTCGCACTGGCTATCCATCTGCTCCCCTCGCTCTGCTCTACCCTTTTGTATGACTGGTTCCTTCGATTACTTCCTCTACTCATGGATCCCATGGGGTTTTGGTGTGTAGGGTTTCGGTGGTGGCTTCGCAGGCGTGCTCCGGCACTCCTGCTCGGCATCACCGTGGTGCAGGGTTCCCCTGGGACGGCGCTCCGATGTAGTCGGGCCCCTGGAAGGTGCCCTGTGCCCGTGGTGCTCATGGCGCACGGTGAGGCATCGTGGTGCTGGTGCTCCTCGGTGAGCTCATCTCAATCTCCTCTATCTTTCTGTTTTAGTGATGGCGGCCATGGTTAGTGCCCTGGTTAGGTTATACACCTCCTGGATTTGCTAAATTGGCCTGGGTTGTTTCTCTGACATGTTTACCTCTAGTGTTGGCTCTGTTATGCATATACTTGAAGATTTCTTCAAGTGCTAAATGCTGCTGTTGCTGTTATAATCCAGTTCATGTTTGGTTGCTACCCTGTGAGCTCCTGTCATGCTCTGGTTTACATATGGATGCTCTAGTTCTATAGCTATCTTCCTGGGTTTGCTAAATTGATCAATGGTAGTGTTGATCTCTGATTGCTTCCTGTGGGACTCTTTTGTTCATACAAATGAAGAATTCTCCAGTTAGAAAGCTTCCTGGCCACTTCACTACTAGAGTAGTTCATGTAGGTGTGATATATGCTCTTTGGTTTGGTATGGTTAATTCATGGTGTTCATTACTAAATGATTCAGTCCATTTGCTATTTCTTTTAGCTCTATTCTAATGACAGGCTGGCTGTTAGTTTAGTTAAATTACTAAACTTGTTACAGTTCAGTTAATGCTACTTTGTGCTACAGTTAAGTTATGGATTCGTTTCCTTTTCATTGCTCTGTTTAACTTTGTTAATATGTATATACTATATTTATGTACTTGTGTGGTGACACACACACATACACTATTGTTATTACTATTGTTATGTAGGTGTAGTCACTACTAGGGAAAAGCCTAGCAGTAGCGCGGGTATTAGGTGTATCAGTAGCGCGGGCTCCCGCGCTACTGATACGGCGCTACAGCTAACCTGTAGCAATAGCGCGTGTTAGCCCGCGCTACTGCTATACAAGCGTAGCAGTAGCGATCTTTACAGCCACGCGCTACTGCTAATAGTTGCAGCCTTTGAATTAAGGCGCGCTACTGGTAAGGGCGCGCTGCTGCTAACTTTTCTCCCCTAGCAACCAAAGGTAATCTTTTCTTCTTTTCTTTTTCTTTTCTTCTTTTCGTTTTCTTTTCTTTTCCCACTTTTCCTTAGAGCCGGAACGAAGGGAAGGTGATACAATGTATATAACTAAGGCGATATATACTGCATCATTTGACCATAATGGTTAAGTGTGCTATACAAAATAGGAACATATATATTACATCATTTGACCCATAACGGTTAAGTGTGCATACAAAATAGGAACATATATATTACATCATTTGACCGACAATGGTTTCTCAGCGTCGACGCTTTCATTTTTGAGTGAGCTTCTTTCCCTTCTTGTTCGTTGACGAATAATTGAGCCCCTCATTGTGGCTTTTCCTTTTCCATGGAGTACGATCTTTCTTAGGTAATGTAGTATTGATTCTTCTTTTGACGTATACTTCATCATCATCGTCATCTTCCCTCATCGGGTTTCCGTACTGGTCGTCGTCTTCCTCGTTGGCGACTCCATCCATTCCAATGATGTTCCTTTTGCCTCTCCTCACGACAACACGGCTGGGATTGCACGGGTCGGTTATGAAGAAGCATTGTGTCACGTGCTTACCGTGTACCCATGGCTCGTTTTTTGCGATGGCGTTCACGGTAGCGCTCTTGGCGTCGGGTATAGTCATGGTAGTGAAATACCTATTTTCTCTATCGACATTCTTAGCCCATCTGACACGGAACATCGTCGCGTTGTGCAGTCTAGAGTAGTCAAGCTCCCAGATCTCCTCGACCCTTCCATAAAATCTCTCAGTTGCGCTGTTTTCGCTACCAGTCATGCATTCCATTGTCACCCCTGAGTTCTGATCATCACTGTCCATATCTTTGGCCTCCGTGTAGAACGTGTATCCGTTGATATCGTATGCCTGATAGGTGACGAGGTTGGGCGAGGGGCCATGTGCTAAGGCGTATATGAGCAATCCGTCCTTAGAGCCCTCTTCCGGGGGATTAGCAAGAATATGCTCTTTGAACAAATGCAGGAAAGTGGAGTTGTGCTCTATAGTAACTTCGGCGTCCGTCCTGCATACCTCCCGGTCACGATACTTCTTTGCGATAGTTTCTTTGTGCAGTGCCACGAAAGCATCTACCTGGTCTAGGTGTTGTAGCACTACCAAGTTTGCTTTGTCAAAGTCGTTGCGTCAATCTGAGTAGGCCACATGCAATTCCCTGCGACCGTTGGAGTAACCTTCTCCTTCGAGCCTCCCATCGTGCTTATTAACGGGCAAACCAACACTAGGTGGCCGGTCTGCGCCATATAGAAAATTCTCGCAGACAAAGGTGCACTCTTGTGTCAGATAGCCCTGGACAATGCTTCCATCCGGACGGGACATGTTACGAACGAATCCTTTGATGATCCCATTCATCCTCTCAAACAGCATCATGTTGTGGAGGAATGTCTATTATGTCGTCCACAATATGGACACACAGATGCACCATGTCGTCAAAGAACACGGGCGGGAAGTACATCTCAAGCTCATTTAGTATCACAACGATCTCTTCCTGTAGCCTTCGGAGTTGCTTCACACTGATCGACTTTCGAGAGATGATGTCGAAAAAGTTGCAGAGACCAATAAGCGTGTCACAGACGTGCTTGTCCATTATCCCTCTAAGGGCAACAGGTAGTATCTATGTCATCATCACATGACAGTCATGGGACTTCATCCCGCTGAACCTTTTCTTCTTCGTGTCTAGAAATCTGCTTATCTTCCCATAGTAACAGGAACTAACTTTGATTCCGGTAAGGCACTTGAAGAATTGATCGATCTCAGCCAGACTTAAGGTGAAGCAAGAAGGGGGGCAATAATCCTCTTCCTTTACTTTTTTGCCCTTCTTCTCCCGCGCCTCTGTCTCCGTCTCTGTCTCCTCTGACTTTTTACGGGGCGGCATGTGCAGATCTTCCCTGATTTTCAAATCTTGCAAGTCTTTTCTTGCCTTCGGCCCATCCTTGGTCTTATCCGGCATGTTCATCAGTGTCGCAAGCAAGCTCTCAAGGACATTCTTACAGATATGCATTTGATCAAGGCAATGAGGCGTTTCGAGTTTGTGCCAGTACTCCAAGTCTTCCATACCTTCAACAGTGGCTCCGGCACCTTTTTCATCGTCTTTCCCGGCGCGGGGCACTGTTCCCAGTTTTTCAACAGCTCATCAATTTCGGCGCCGCTCCGCTTACGTGGAGGTCCTCGATGCTCAGCCTCACCATTGAATAGTTCTCCACGGTTTCTCCACGGGTCGTCCTTCTCGAGCCATCTTCGATGCCCCATGTACATGATTTTCCCAGACCCACCATCTTTCCTTGACGTTAGCTGCTGAGACGTCGTATCATCCATGCACCGCATGCATCCGCAATATCCATGGCACACCTGGCCTGCTACATATCCGTAACCGAGATAGTCGTGCACCGTCGTGATCAGCGCGGCTCTCATATAGAAATACTCGCCTTTGCTGGCATCCCATGTCTTGGCCAGTGTTTTCCATAACGTGTCCAACTCCTCTTGAAGTAGCCCCAGATACAGATTAATATTATTTCCCGGTTGTTTCGGCTCTTGAATCAGCATGCTCATGTGTATGTACTTCGACTTCATGCACACCCAGGGGGGATGTTGTACATCCATACAAACACGGGCCATGTGCTATGGTTGGTGTTCTGGTTGCCAATCGGATTCATGCCATCGGTACACGCGCCGAGCACGATGTTCCTTGCATCACATGCGAAATACCGATATTCGCCGTTGAATGCTCTCCACTGGCTTCCATCCACGAGGTGTCTCCGCTTCGGATCATCTCCATCGTCGGGCTTTGTCCTCTCCGCGTGCCAACGCATGAGCTTTGCTTCCATGGGATCTACAAAATAACGTTAAGCGAGCGTGGTGGGTAACTTGGTGCACCCCTGCAGGGAAGAACTAATCTATCGATAGCCTGTCCTACGGTAATGGACACTCGGAGTTGTATCCCGATCGGTACAACTAGAACTGGTTACTTGAGATGATAACTGGATAGTATGGCTCTGGAATTGCTTTCTCGCAGGGAGTCGAGGAAGGATCTCTGGGTGAGGTTGTTGTCACTACTACTGCTTTAAATTATGCTAATCTGCACTCTTCTAATGCTGCAAGACTGCTGAAGATGTTGAAGATGCTAGTCTTCGATAGGACTAGGCTTTCCCCTCTATTCTGGCATTTCTGCAGCCCAGTCCAAATATACAGCCTCCCTTTGATAATGTTGCATATGTAGTTTAGATCCTTGCTTGATGAGTACTTCAGATGAGTACTCATGTTTGCTTTGCTTTCTTTTTCCTCCTTTATCCCTTTTGATGCGACCAGATGACGGAGCCCCTGAGACCGTTGCCCCCGCCGACGGCTACTACTACTACCTGTAAGACCCCCAGTGGTTAGCCACAGTAATCACCCTTTTAATAATGCCATGTCATCATGATCAACAGTGCTTAAACATCATTTTGGAGCAAATCTCTTTTCAAATTCTAATTCAAATGGAAATTCAAACTTAAAGTGGAAAATAAAAGTTATTCAAATTAGAAACTAAATTGTTCATTAAATAACAAATAAATCAGAGACAATTCTAAAATTGTAACCAACATTGAATAAAATAATTAAGTGACTCAAACATCCTCTAACAGTGGCTGAAAACAATATTTAATAACCTTTTAATTAATACAAAATTTATATGGGATAGCATTTACCCCAAACCAATTTTTGGTGCCAGGGTATATTCCACTGTGATTTATGGACCAGGTCTTATACTTTACAAAATTCATTATGGTGCCACACATTTTCCAAAACAGAAATAAAAAGAAGAAAACAGAAACTGAAAAAGAGAAAAAGGAAAAGGCCTAAACCCTCTACTGTGCACTAGGCCTACTGCTACAGCGCGGCCCAGCCCACCCCGCACCTCCTCCCTCCTCTCGCACTGCTCATGCCACCCTGCTGTCGAGCACCGCGCGCGCGCACCCCAGGCCCCCCTCGCTCGCCGCTCGACAACACGCCCGCGCGCGCGGTGGGTATAAGAGCAACCCCCTCGACCTCGCGGACGAACCCTAGCCACTCCACTTGTCCTCTCTCTCGCTCCCCCCGTCGCAGCCGAGCGCCACCGCCGCCATGGCTCCGGCGTAGCCACAGCCACCATGCCCCGTTCGCCTCCCCGACGTGTCCACGAGCTCCGCCGCGTCGAGCCCGTCCTCCTCGACCACAAGCCTGAGCCCCGGAAGCTCTGCATCGCCGGCCTGCTTCGCCTTCTTCCCCTACGGCCGCCATCGAGCACCGCCTCGATTCGCCGCCGTAGCCCTTCCCCGAGCCGTCCCCGGGACTTCTCTGCAAGGCCGGTGAGGCCCTGCGCTGGATGCGCCCTCCCCTGCCCCCTCTAGCCGCCCGTAGCGAGCTCCTCCATCGTAGCCCGAGCCCACCGCCGCGGGCCTCGTCGCCGGCGTTGTTCCGGCGACCTTTTGGCCATTAGCTCGCGCCCGTTTTGCTCGCGCGTGCACGTAGGCCTCGCCCCGCCCCCTGGTTTGCCCAAATTCGCACCGTAGCCCCGTCTCCGCCGCACGCCCGAACAACCCCGCCGCCGGCGAGCTCCTGGCGCTCCGCTCCGGCCTCTCCAGCACCCCGCACCGCCGCCGTTCGACGCGCGACGTCGAGCCGCGTCGAACGCAAGCAACCGCAGCCCTTGGGACCCCCTGTGCTCAAAACCCGAGCCGAGCCCGACGCGCGCCGCCGCGTTTTGGCTCGCCGGAGCTACTCCGGCGCGTCACCGGCCGCTGCTGACCTGGCCTGGGTGGGCCCCGCCCAGTGCCCTGGGCCCCAGTTGACCTGTTGACCAGGTCAACCGCTGACTAGGCTGGCCCCTGTCTATGACATGCGGGCCCCACTCTTTTAAACAAAATTAAATAAATAGATAATTAGATAATTAGTTAATTAGTTAAATAAATCCTAAACAGACAATGACTACTGGGGCCCACACCTAATTAATCTATAATTAGTTTAAATAAACCCTAATTAACCTAACAGAGGCTGACATGTGGGTCCCACTGGACCCACTGGTCAGGTTTGACCTGGACCCACTGGAGTTGACCTGCTGACATCATCGTGATGTTATGCTGACGTCACTTTACACTGTTTCGGTAATGTTGGTTTATTTAATAAAAATAATTCCAGAAAATGCTAAAATCTTTAGAAAATCATATCTTTTAAACCGTAGCTCAGATCGAAAAACTTTGTACATGAAAGTTGCTCAGAACGATGAGACGAATGCGATATCGCGGTCCGTTCGTCCGCCACTCGTCCCTAACTATCCAAACATGCAACCGTTCCCCTCCGGTCTTCTGTCTGACAATTGTCCGGAACCAGGAAAACATTCCCGGATGGATTCCCCTTCCTCAGTGACGTGCAACCATACGTTAGGACACACCCGGCACTGCATATTGTCATGTCATACATTGTGTTGCTCATGTTGCTGTGTATTTACTGTTTCCTCCCCCTCTTCTCTCTCGTTAGACCCCGACGCAGTTCCCGGTACCGACGCAACTCAGGAGACCGACGACACCACTGACGACCTTGCCCTTGCCGCCGAGCAACCAGGCAAGCCCCCCCTTTGATCATCTCGATATCGCCCATTCTATTTCTCATGCTTGCATTAGAATTGCTACTGCTACTGCTTTACCTATTCTGATGCATAGCCTGTTTATTGTAACCTGCTATTGATACCTTACCTGCTTATCCTAAACTGCTAGTATAGGCTGGGTAGAGACCCACTAGAGAACCCCACTTTGTCCCTTGTTGCCCCACTGGATTATCAGAAGACACGATCAACGGGATTGAAGACCTGCCCCCGGCACCACACATCACCCCACCCCTTAGTTGTAACGACACTACAGCGTTACTATCGAGTGGCGAGGGTGATACCTCGTGTAGCACTTCTAATGTTAACTCGGTAGAGTAGTTATTTGGTCGTGGTCATCAAGGGTGATTCCTCCTTCTCCACTTCCGATACGACCCTGTCGTGCAACACATCAATTGTGAACCCATCGAGGGTGATTCCTCCTAAGTTCAACTTGACGGTTACATCGAGTGGGCGTTCATCGAGGGTGATACCTCGGATTCCCTTGATGTTATAGGCACACGGTTACTATGACTGTACCCCTTGGATCTTGTTAGAAATGGGTCGGCCCCGAGGGGTGGACCCGAGGAAATTACTATACTGCGGGACTGAAGGTACCGCCCAGTAGAGGTGGACCTGAGTTCCCGACAGTCTTTTGCGAGATGGGTTGACCTGGATGGTGCCCGAGTGATGAATACGAGGCGTGGCTGGGCATTCTTCGCCCTTGTCGCAAGTCCTTGAGACGGGGCGACGGGGTCACACCGATCGTGAGTCTCTGCTCGCTTTCCGCAAGCCCCTAGTCCACTAACGATTTGGATATTTGATCCGAGCAGGCCTTTGGCCTGATAGCACTAACTATCACGTGGGCATAATATGGGCGTTCTGCATCGTATGCATCAGCTGAAAGCTCTGTCAGACATCCAATTCAGCAGTGCGGCATGGAGTGATTGGCGCCATTCCCGACCGAGGTGGTGCTTGGATCTGAGCCATGTGCGCAATGACCCGGAGGGCGAGGGGCGATGGCCCAAGACCCCGTTGCGCTTAGGATGTAGACCGACGGGGACCTCTCTACTGAGCCGTAGGTAGGGTTGCGGTGTATCGTTTGGCCGAGGCCGGGCATGACCCAGGAAAGTGTGTCCGGCCGGAGTTAATCGAGCGTGTTGGGTAAGTTGGTGCACCCCTGCAGGGAAGAAAACTTCTATCGATAGCCGGTCCTACGGTAAAGGACACTCGGAGTTGTATCCCGACCGATACAACTAGAACTGGATACCTGTGATGATACCTGGATATGTGGCTCTGGGATTGCTTCTCCCAGGGAGTCGAGAAGGGATCTCAGGACGAGGTTGATGACTATATGGCTCTGGGATTGCTTTCTCGCAGGGAGTCGAGAAAGGATCTATGGGTGAGGTTGATATCATTAATGTTATATTATATTGTATTGTTCTACTCTCTTCTATTGCTGCAAGACCGCTGAAGATGCTAGTCTTCGATAGGACTAGGCCTTCTCTCTATTCTGGCATTTCTGCAGCCCAGTCCACATATACAGCCTCCCTTTGATAATGTTGCATATGTAGTGTAGATCCTTGCTTGCTGAGTACTTCAGAGTACTCACGGTTGCTTTGTTTTCCTTTTCTCCCCATATCAGTTTGTCGTGACCAGATGACGGAGCCCCTGAGACAGCTACCTCCGCCGACGATCGACTACTACTACCACCCCGAGGGTGGTTACTACTACGAGCTTGCCGACGATCAGGAGTAGCTTCGGAGGGTCCCAGGCAGGAGGCATGCGCCTTTCGATCGTAGTGTTTTATTTTTCCCCGCCTTTCTAAAGGCCTTTCTGTTTCTCTTTTATATCTGTACTCAGATATCTGATGCTTCCGCTGACGCTTGTATGCCATCGAGCTATGTATTCGAGCCCCTCGAGGCCCTGGCTTGTAATATAAAGCTTGTATGACTTTATTTATGTTTTAGAGTTGTGTTGTGATATCTTCCCGTCAGTCCTTAGGCTTGATCGTGTGCATTTACGTGTATGATTAGTGCACGATTAAGCCGGGGGCGTTACAAGTTGGTATCAGAGCCGACTGCCTGTAGGAACCCCCCTTTCCAACTCTTTGGCCGAAGTTGATTCTAGTGGTCCAAAACTATTTTACTAACTTGGCTGTGTGGCATACGGGCCCACATCGGAAACTGGGTGGTATTAGGATCTTTTACTCCTCGACCCTTACTCTGGGACTCTGCTCTTTCTTCTATTCGGGTTAAAATTTTACTAACTCCAACATTAGGATCTCGTAATTCTCGTCCACCCGGAGAGCTGGATATCTATG
This sequence comes from Thinopyrum elongatum, assembly GCA_011799875.1. Classification (NCBI taxonomy): domain Eukaryota; kingdom Viridiplantae; phylum Streptophyta; class Magnoliopsida; order Poales; family Poaceae; genus Thinopyrum; species Thinopyrum elongatum. The sequence continues at coordinate 635,697,386 of CM022299.1, read as the reverse complement.
CTTAATTCCTTACCATTGATCTGATTAGTCTGATAATCATTTTCCTTTCCATTGTTTTGTTTAACCTTTTTCTACGAGTTGTATTATACTTATCATTGTCTTTTGACAAATCCTGAATTTCCTCTGTTTCCGATGGATCGTTTGTTTCGACCACGCCCTACGACGCAGCTTGTGCTACGCACTTGCGCTCGTAGTGCCCCTGGTTTTCCAGCAGTCCTGATCGCCCTCCTGACCAGACTTGGCTACCGCTGGTACCCCGAGTACATGGTCTATGAGGATTATCGCGAGTTCAACCAGGAGCAGTACCATGCTGATGTTCATATATATGATCAGCGCGATGACTCAGAAACTGAGCTGCACCTTTTCCACGGTATCGGCGTGACGATTGAGATGGCAGTCCATGATGCCGCCTACTCTGCTGTCGCACGTCTCCGAGGAGAGTTCACCAGTATTTTCGATGCCTCTGAGTTCCGATACATTCCGTATGCCCCTGCTAGAGATGCTACTGCATACTACACAGCTAGCTATGCCCCGTACGAGCGTCGTCGTTACGACCAGCACGTTCTGATTCAGTGCACTCAGGCTCTGGATCGCACTGTTCGGGCTCTCACCGTCGAGTTGTTTGCCACTCGAGCACGCCTCTACGATGCTATGACGCAGTTGCTGCCAGCTGTTCGTGCAGAGATACATCCGGAGTACATCCTTTACCCGCGCAGGACTCAGATGCCTGCTGGCATTGATTGGCCTACTGTGGTAGGTCACACACCTGTGCGTGGACCTCTTCTTACAGCTCGAGACCGAGTTCTGCATCAAAGTGCACATGGAGCGCAGGATCCTTCCGCGACGAACATTCGTCGTCCGCACTAGCAGTTACCCCGTTTCCGTGGTCTTCCCCGACGTTGATGTAGCCTTCGCTATGCCACGTTGTGTACCTTCTTACCGCGTGCCTGCGCGCCGCCTAGCATGTCTAGCTTTTAAATTTGCGCCGTTATGTTGTCTGCATGTACCCGACTCTGTGTATGGATCTGTATGTCTTAAGTGACTACTGTTAAGTATCTATTACACTTCTTGATTAATATCGTGTTACATCATGCTTCTCGCTAACACCTGCAAATGCTTTTACTGATCTACCCCTGTTAAAACTTAGCAGGATGGTTAGACCAGGTGGTCGTGGTCGTGGTCGTGCCCCGGAATGCCCACCACTGCCAGATTATATGGCTGCCATGATGCAACAGTTCGAGCTAAACCATCAGTTCATGACTGGGATTATGGGTCAGTTCCCGCAACAGAACAATCAGAACCAGAACCCTCCTTCAATAACCCTGCCAGAATTCATGCAACTTAACCCCACTCAGTTCCGCAACTCTGAAAAGCCACTGGATGCTGATGACTGGATTCGCGACATCACTGACGAGATGGAGTCTGCCAATGTCTCCCCTGCCAACGTTGTAGCCTTCGCATCCTTTTTCTTAAAGGGCCCCGCTGCTCAATGGTGGGACACACACAAGCGCTCTCTGCCTGCTGGAATAGCCGTTACTTGCCCTGAGTTCCAAGCTGCTTTCCGTGCCCGATATATTCCTCAAGGAATCATGGACCGGATGAAAACCCAGTTCCGCAACCTCACTCAGGGCAACAAGACTGTCGAGGCTTATCAGCGGGAATTCCTTGACCTGTCCCGCTATGCCGAAGAAGACATCGCCACGGATGCCCAAAGACAAGAGAAGTTCCGTAATGGACTCCACCCTGACATCGAGCTTGCACTTGCTGCTCAAGACTTCACCAACTTTACTACTCTTGTGAACAAGGCTATTCTGCTTGAGACTGCTCAAATGAAGCATAAAGAGTTGCAGAAGTGCCATCGTGATGCTGGCTCTTCTTTGGGCTCAGCACAGAAGCGTCGAGTCTGGATTCCCAACAACGTGTTCCGTCCAGCTGCCCCTGCGCTAAGGAACAATCATGCTACACCAAATGTTCTACCCAATGCTCCTCTTCGTCCTGAAGATGGTCTGTGCTTCAAGTGTCGCAAACCAGGCCACCTTGCTAAGGACTGCCGCCAGACTCAGAATCAATTGGCTTTCCCTCATACTGGCCGTGGTAATGATCGTGGCAACAATCAGCCCCGCAACTATAATACTGGGTCTGCTGCTCATGGTCGTGGACACGCGTACAATATTGATATTGAACAAGTCCAGGATCAACCTGCCACTGAAATGGGAACCCTTCTCGTCAACCCAGTATCTGCTTCCGTTTATTTGATTCAGCAGCATCACATTCATTCACCTCTGGAAATTTTTGCATTCATTCATGACCTTCATTGTGAGGAAATGCATGCTCCGTTACTCAGTTGGGCTAGTGAATTACCGTGCCCAGACAACTCGAAATGCTAAGGCTAAAATATACCCCTTGAATGCGTTGAACGCTTCTCCGCTTGAGGGGATCGAAAACATTCCAGTCGTTCGAGATTTTCCGGACATTTCTTCGGAAGAACTTCCAAGAATACCCCGATTTCTTTCAGGTTTCCTCTTAATTCTCGGGACAAGAATTCTTATTAGTGAAGGAGATTTGTAACACCCCCAGTGGTTAGCCACAGTAATCACCCTTTTGATAATGCCATGTCATCATGATCAACAGTGCTTAAACATCATTTTGGAGCAAATCTCTTTTCAAATTCTAATTCAAATGGAAATTCAAACTTAAAGTGGAAAATAAAAGTTATTCAAATCAGAAACTAAATTGTTCATTAAATAACAAATAAATCAGAGAAAATTCTAAAATTGTAACCAACATTGAATAAAATAATTAAGTGACTCAAACATTCTCTAACAGTGGCTGAAAACAATATTTAATAACCTTTTAATTAATACAAAATTTATATGGGATAGTATTTACCCCAAACCAGTTTTTGGTGCCAGGGTATATTCCACTGTGATTTATGGACCAGGTCTTATACTTTACAAAATTCATTTTGGTGCCACACATTTTCCAAAACAGAAATAAAAAGAAGAAAACAGAAACTGAAAAAGACAAAAAGGAAAAGGCCTAAACGCTCTACTGTGCACTAGGCCTACTGCTACAGCGCGGCCCAGCCCACCCCGCACCTCCTCCCTCCTCTTGCACTGCTCATGCCGCCCCGCTGTCAAGCACCGCGCGCGCGCACCCCAGGCCCCCCTCGCTCGCCGCTCGACAGCGCGCCCGCGTGCGCGCTGGGTATAAGAGCAACCCCCTCGACCTCGCGGACGAACCCTAGCCACTCCACTCGTCCTCTCTCTCGCTCCCCCCCCCGGTCGCAGCCGAGCGCCAACGCCGCCATGGCTCCGGCGTAGCCACGGCCACCGTGCCCCGTTCGCCTCCCCGACGTGTCCACGAGCTCTGCCGCGTCGAGCCCGTCCTCCTCGACCACAAGCCCGAGCCCCGGAAGCTCTGCATCGCCGGCCTACTTCGCCTTCTTCCCCTACGGCCGCCGTCGAACACCGCCTCGATTCGCCACCGTCGCCCTTCCCCGAGCCGTCCCCGGGCCTTCTCTGCAACGCCGGTGAGACCCTGCGCCGGATGCGCCCTCCCCTGCCCCCTCTAGCCGCCCGTAGCGAGCTCCTCCACCGTAGCCCGAGCCCACCGCCGCGGGCCTCGTCGCCGGCGTCGTTCTGGCGACCTTTTGGCCATTAGCTCGCGCCCATTTTGCTCGCGCGTGCACGTAGGCCTCGCCCCGCCCCCTGGTTTGCCCAAATTCGCACCGTAGCCCCGTCTTCGCCGCACGCCCGAACCACCCCGCCGCCGGCGAGCTCCTGGCGCTCCGCTCCGACCTCTCTAGCACCCCGCATCGCCGCCGTTCGACGCGCGACATCGAGCAGCGTCGAACGCAAGCAACCGCAGCCCCTGGGACCCCCTGTGCGCAAAACCCGAGCCGAGCCCGCCGCTGCGTTTTGGCTCGCCGGAGCTACTCCGGCGCATCGCCGGCCGCTGCTGACCTGGCCTAGGTGGGCCCCGCCCAGTGGCACTGACCCCTGGGCCCCAGTTGACCTGTTGACCAGGTCAACTGCTGACTGGGCTGGCCCCTGTCTATGACATGCGGGCCCCACTCTTTTAAACAAAATTAAATAGATAGATAATTAGATAATTAGTTAATTAAATCCTAAACAGACACTGACTACTGGGGCCCACACCTAATTAATCTGTAATTAGTTTAAATAAACCCTAATTAACCTAACAGAGGCTGACATGTGGGTCCCACTGGACCCACTGGTCAGGTTTGACCTGGACCCGCTGGAGTTGACCTGCTGACGTCACTTTACACTGTTTCGGATAATGTTGGTTTATTTAATAAAAATAATTCCAGAAAATGCTAAAATCTTTAGAAAATCATATCTTTTAAACCGTAGCTCAGATCGAAAAACTTTGTACATGAAAGTTGCTCAGAATGATGAGACGAATCCGAACACGCGGTCCGTTCGTCCGCCACATGTCCCTAACTATCTTAACATGCAACCGTTCCCCTCCGGTCATCTGTCTGACAATTGTCCGGAACCAGGAAAACATTCCCGGATGGATTCCCCTTCCTCAGTGACGTGCAACCATACGTTAGGACACACTCGGCACTGCATATTGTCATGTCGTACATTGTGTTGCTCATGTTACTGTGTATTTAGTGTTTCCTCCCCCTCTTCTCTCTCGTTAGACCCCGACGCAGTTCCCGGTACCGACGCAGCTCAGGAGACCGACGACACCACTGACGACCTTGCCCTTGCCGCCGAGCAACCAGGCAAGCCCCCCCTTTGATCATCTCGATATCGCCTGTGATGACCCCGGCTTAATCGTGCACTAATCATACACGCAAATGCGCACGATCAAGCCTAAGGACTCACTTGAAGACATCACAACACAACTCTAAAACATAAAATAAAGTCATACAAGCTTAATATTACAAGCCAGGGCCTCGAGGGCTCGAATACAAGCTCGATGGCATACAAGCGTCAGCGGAAGCATTAGATATCTGAGTACAGATATATTACAGAGAGAGAGATAAGCCTTCACAGAGGCGGGGTAAAAATAAAAACTACGATCGAAAGGCGTAGGCCTCCTGCCCTGGACCCTCCGATCCTACTCCTGGTCGTCGAACGGCTCCTCGTAGTATTAGTACTCGCCAGGCGGATAGTAGTACTGGTCGTCGGCTAGGGCTTCTGGCTCAGGGGCTCCGTCGTCTGGTGGCATCAAATGGAAAATGGGGGAAAAAGAAAATAAAGCAAACGTGAGTACTCATCCGAAGTACTCAGCAAGCAAGGATCTACACTACATATGCATCATTGTCAAAGGAATGGCTGTATATGTGGACTGGGCTGCAGAAATGCCAGAGTAGAGGGGGAAAGCCTAGTCCTATCGAAGACTAGCATCTTCAACAATCTTCGACAGTCTTGCAGCATCAGGAGAGAGCAGATGAACATAATGTAAAGTAGTAGTAGTAATATCATCAACCTCGACCTGAGATCCTTTCTCGACTCCCTGCGAGAAAGCAATCCCAGAGCCGTACTATCCAGTTCTCATCACATGTTCTAGTTGTACCGATCGGGATACAACTCCGAGTGTCTGTTACCGTAGGACAGGCTATCGATAGAAGTTTCTTCCCTGCAGGGGTGCACCAACTTACCCACCACGCTCGCTTAACTCCGGCCGGACACACTTTTCTGGGTCATGCCCGGCCTCGGCTAAGCAACACGCCGCAACCCGACCAAATACCTAACAGAGAGGTCAGCACGCCGGACTAACCTATGCCCCCAGGGGTCTTGGGCCATCGCCCCGGGAACTCCTGCACGTTATGTGCACCGCCGGTGAGCAGACCTAGCAACCCCTTATACAAGCGCGGTTGCGTTCCCAGTCCAACCCAGCGTGTGCCGCATCAGTCGCTGACGTCCATTAAGCTCCGGCTGAAGTATACGACGCAGAACGCCCATACTATGCCCACGTGATGGTTAGTGCTATCGGGCCAGAGGCCCCTCGGATCAAATATCCAAACCGTAGTGGATTAGGAGCGCGCGGAAACGAGCAGAGACTCACGATCGATGTGACCCCGTCGCCCCGTCTCGAGGACTTGCGGCAAGGGCTAAGAATGCCCGGCCACGCCTCGTAGTTATCTCGCGGGCACCATCCAGGTCAACCCGACTCCACATCACTTCGCGTTAAGCTCGCGCGGGTACCCCTCAGGGCCGACCCGTCTTTAGTATCATAGTTTAGTGCAAGTCATAATATCCAAGGTAACTGTGTGTCTGACACCGAAGGGAACCCTGAGGAATCACCCTCGATGGAATTCCCGCTCGATGTTATCATCAAGGTGAACGAAGGAGGAATCACCCTCGAGGTCCACCTTGAGGAGTTGCGCGACGACGTCATGATCGGGGGGTGGTGTAGAAGGAATCACCCTCGCTTACCACGACCGAGAAACTAATCTACAAGATTAACATCAGAAGTGCTGACGAGGTATCACCCTCGGCACTCGATGATAACCCAGCAGTGTCGGCAACTAAGGGGAAGTGATGTGCGGTGCCATGGTCTAGTCTTCAATCCCGATGATCGGGTCTTCTGATGTCCAGCAGGGCAGTCGGGATCAAGTGGGGGTCTCTGTCGTGTCTCTACCCAGCCTATACTAAGCAGTCTAGGATAACCAGTAAGGTAACAAAGCAGGGTACAATAATCAGGCTATGCAGCAGATATAGGAAAACAGTAGCAGTAGCAGTTCCAATGCAAGCATAAGAGAGAAGGGAATAGGCGATATAGGCATGCTCAAAATGGGGGTGCTTGCCTGTTTGCTCGGGGGCAAGGGCAAGGTCTTCAGTAGTATCGTCGGGGACGTAGTCGTACTCCTGTGCGGCGTCTGCCTCGGGAGCTACGTCAACGTCGGGGTCTATCGAGAGAGAAGAGGGGGAAGAAACAGGCAAACATAATGCAAACAAATGCAATACGGTGCGTGTGATGCTATGATGCAGTGCAGGGTTGCCTAAATATGCATCTAAGTCATTTTAGTTATTTTTAGAATTATTCTGGGATTTAATATCCGACGTGTGTGCACTATTCATCTGTCGGATTCGGGTCCGGAGTTACGAGTTCTTCTACGTAGGAGGTTCCGATGGAGAAACAGACGGCACGATCAGACTCGTCTCGTCGTTCTGAGCAACTTTCATGTTTTAACTTTTTCGATCCGAGCTACGGTTTAAAAGTTATTAATTTTTAAAGATTATTCGAATTTCTGAAATTATTTTATTTATCAGAAAATGAATTATGACGTCAGCATGACGCGCTGCTGACGTCAGCAAGTCAACAGGACGGTTGACCAGTCAAATATGACATGTGGGTCCAGTGGGACCCACATGTCAGCCTCTGTGACTTAACAGGGTTAGATTATACTAACAGTGGGTTAATTAACTGGGTGGGGCCCTGATGTCAGTGAGTGTTTAGTATAACTAATTAGTTTTATTTTCAAAATCGTTTATTTAGGCTAATTAACAGGAGGGGGTCCCACATGTCAGTCTCACTGGGTTGCCCAGTCAGCACGTTGACTGGGTCAACCCAGTCAACTGGGGCCCGCAGGGCCCACGGTCAGTGACCCAGGCTGGGCCCCACCGGGCCACGTCGGCGGCCGGCGCCGGAGACGCGCCGGCGAACGCCGGTCGCGTCCGAAAGCTCCGGCGAGCTCGGATTTGCTCTACAGAGGGCCATTTCGCGCGTGCTCGGGCTCGTTCGAACGAGCACACCGAGCCGCATCCATCTAGGGCAGCGGCGCGGTCGGGAACGGTCTGGAACGACGGCGGCGAGCGACGGGGCGGTCGACGGAGTGCGGGACCGAACGAATACGGCACAACGGCGCACGACAGAGCGATCTAGGGGGTTCGTCGGGCTCCTACGGGCGTGCTGAGCACGATACCGTGCTCAGCTGGGCTTGACGACGCGTGGGGCTACGGCGGTGAGCTCGCCGGCGGCACGGAGCTCGGGCTCCTCGGGTGCGGCCACTACGGCGACAGAGAGGTGCGGATCGAAGAGGGGAAAGACGAGGGGGAGCTCACCGGGTGGCTAAGAAAAGCCGGTGACGGTTTAGGAGCAGCAGCCGTCGCCGGATTTGGAGAAGATCGCCGGCAGCCGAGAGGAAAGGGGGCGGCGCGTAGTAGTCGTTGTGGTGCTCCCCGGCTCGATCTCTGGCTTCCAGTCGAAGGAGTCGACGAACCCGGAGCTCGTGGTCACGAGGATGGAGCCGGAGGAGCTCGGTGGCCACGGCGGTGCTAAGACGCGGCGACGGCGGCGTTCGGTGGCGGATCTGGAGGAAGGGTGGAGGCGCGGAGCGGCGAGGGAGAGGAATGGGGAACGACTAGGGTTCGGGTGAGGCCGCGGGGCCTCTTATTCCCCTACGCGGCGGCAGCGGCGCCGGAGGATGGTCGACTCGCGCCGCGCTCGTCGGCGTGTCGGCGCGCGCGTTTGACAGCGCGGCGAGGAGGACGATGGGGAGATGGGCTGGGCCGGTTGGACCTCAAATCGGGGCACTGTGCACTAAGGCCCAGTGCACAGTGTCCCTTTTAATTATTTCTCTGATTCTGTTTTCTTTTTCTTTTATTTCCTTTTGTTCTGAAATGTTTGGGATAGTTGTGCACTTTTGAAAAATATGGAAGTTGACCCTAATATTGCAGTGCAATATTAGCCCCCACCAAAAAGTGGTTTGAACTAATTTGAATTCCATTTGAATTTGATATCAATTTAAATAGATTGAATAATCTGTTTTGGGTGCTGTTTCAAGTTGTTTGAGTCAATTATCCCACTCCAAATATTTTGATGTTGATTTTAGAAAGGTTTCTGGATTATTTACCATTAAATGAACATTTTTCCAACAGAGTTTGAACAACTTTATATTTCACTTTAGAATTTGAGTTGATTTTCAGATTTGCATTTGAATTGGATAACTAACCCAAATGATTTGGCACTGCAAATGATGATGACATGGCATTATTAACAGCTGATCACTGTGGCCATTACAAGGGGGTGTTACATCGCCCATTCTATTTCTCATGCTTGCATTAGAATTGCTGCTGCTACTGCTTTACCTATTCTGATGCATAGCCTGTTTATTGTAACCTGCTATTGATACCTTACCTGCTTATCCTAAACTGCTAGTATAGGCTGGGTAGAGACCCACTAGAGAACCCCACTTTGTCCCTTGTTGCCCCGCTGGATTATTAGAAGACCCGATCAACGGGATTGAAGACCTGCCCCCGGCACCACACATCACCCCCCCCCCTTAGTTGTAACAACACTGCAGCGTTACTATCGAGTGCCGAGGGTGATACCTCGTGTAGCACTTCTGATGTTAACTCGGTAGAGTAGTTATTTGGTCGTGGTCATCGAGGGTGATTCCTCCTTCTCCACTTCCGATACGACCCTGTCGTGCAACACATCAAGTGTGAACCCATCGAGGGTGATTCCTTCTAAGTTCAACTTGATGGTTACATCGAGTGGGCATCGATCGAGGGTGATACCTCGGATTCCCTTGATGTTATAGACACACGGTTACTATGACTGTACCCCCTGGATCTTGTTAGAAATGGGTCGGCCCCGAGGGGTGGACCCGAGGAAGTTACTTTACTGCAGGATTGAAGGGACAGGCGGTACCGCCCAGTAGAGGTGGACCTGAGTTCCCGACAGTCTTTTGCGAGACGGGTTGACCTGGATGGTGCCCGAGTGATGAATACGAGGCGTGGCCGGGCATTCTTAGCCCTTGTCGCAAGTCCTCGAGACGGGGCGACGGGGTCACACCGATCGTGAGTCTCTGCTCGTTTTCCGCAAGCCCCTAGTCCACTAACGATTTGGATATTTGATCCGAGCAGGCCTTTGGCCTGATAGCACTAACCATCACGTGGGCATAATATGGGTGTTCTGCATCATATGCATCAGCCGAAAGCTCTGTCAGACGTCCAGTTCAGCAGTGCGGCATGGAGTGATTGGCGCCATTCCCGACCGAGGTGGTGCTTGGATCTGAGCCATGTGCGCAATGACCCAGAGGGCGAGGGGCGATGGCCCAAGACCCCCTTGCGCTTAGGATGTAGACCGACGGGGACCTCTCTGCTGAGCCGTAGGTAGGGTTGCGGTGTATCGTTTGGCCGAGGCCGGGCATGATCCAGGAAAGTGTGTCCGGCCGGAGTTAATCGAGCATGTTGGGTAAGTTGGTGCACCCCTGCAGGGAAGAAAACTTCTATCGATAGCCGGTCCTACGGTAAAGGACACTCAGAGTTGTATCCCGATCGGTACAACTAGAACTGGATACCTGTGATGATACCTGGATATGTGGCTCTGGGATTGCTTCTCGCAGGGAGTCGAGAAGAGATCTCAGGACGAGGTTGATGACTGTATGGCTCTGGGATTGCTTTCTCGCAGGGAGTCGAGAAAGGATCTCTGGGTGAGGTTGATATCATTAATGCTACATTATATTGTATTGTTCTACTCTCTTCTATTGCTGCAAGACCGCTGAAGATGCTAGTCTTCTATAGGACTAGGCCTTCTCTCTATTCTGGCATTTCTGCAGCCCAGTCCACATATACAGCCTCCCTTTGATAATGTTGCATATGTAGTGTAGATCCTTGCTTGTTGAGTACTTTAGAGTACTCACGGTTGTTTTGTTTTCCTTTTCTCCTGATATCAGTTTCTTGTGACCAGATGACGGAGCCCCTGAGACAGCTACCCCCGCCGACGATCGACTACTACTACCACCCCGAGGGTGGTTACTACTACGAGCTTGCCGACGATCAGGAGTAGGTTCGGAGGGTCCCAGGCAGGAGGCCTGCGCCTTTCAATCGTAGTGTTTTATTTTGCCCCGCCTTTTTAAAGGCCTTTCTGTTTCTCTTTTATATCTGTACCCAGATATCTGATGCTTCCGCTGACGCTTGTATGCCATCGAGCTATGTATTCGAGCCCTCGAGGCCCTGGCTTGTAATATAAAGCTTGTATGACTTTATTTATGTTTTAGAGTTGTGTTCTGATATCTTCCCGTGAGTCCTTAGGCTTGATCGTGTGCATTTACGTGTATGATTAGTGCACGATTAAGCCGGGGGCGTTACACTACCCTCCCGGCGAGTACTTCTACGAGGAGCCGACCGACGACCAGGAGTAGGTTCGGAGGGTCCCATGGAGGAGGCCTGCGCCTTTCGATCGTAGAGTTTTATTTTGCCCCGCTTTTTTAAAGGCTTATCTCTGTTTTTGTAATATATCTGTACTCAGATATCTGATGCTTTCGCTGACGCTTGTATGCCATCGAGCTATGTATTCGAGCCCTCGAGGCCCTGGCTTGTAATATAAAGCTTGTATGACTTTATTTATGTTTTAGAGTTGTGTTGTGATATCTTCAAGTGAGACCTTAGGCTTGATCGTGTGCATTTGCGTATATGGTTAGTGCACGATTAAGCCGGGGTCGTCACAAGGTGTTTCATCTATTCAATATTGATCTGAAAGCCGAGATCAAGTTACACAGAACTAACCTCTATGAAAATAAGGCAAGGAAGGGAAAGAAAAACTGAGACATAATTAAGTAGACTCATATTCCACTGAATAAACATAGTACTGCTATAACCAATTATCAGTTAACATAAGTGGACGGTTGGTATAAAATGATGTAACAGATATTATTCATTGGAATATATTATATCAATTAAACAGTTGATGTGCATAATTGTGAAAGAGGCATGTCAAACGATTTAGATTTGTTGCAGTGCTCAAACCATAGGGTCCAGTATAGCATTTATCCATTTAATTCACATTACCCAGTGGTGATATCATGATCAAGTCTCACAACCCTATTTGCACTTTAATTTAGGCAACAAACCACATACATTGGAGCAGGCATACATCCATGATTAGAGGTGTAGTCATAATCAGTGCATCATAAATCAATGAAAAATCCATCAACATGTGATGCTAATTTTGATAGCAGAGAAACAAACATCGTAAAATCTTGAATTACTGACTTGCCAAGAAGAACAACCACCCAAAACAGAAGCAGTGGCGGAGCCAGGAAAATAGCATCAGGGGGACCAAGTGCTGTGAAAACTAGTTGGGGAGGGCCAATCCAACAAGAAAAAGGCTTTTAACAACAATTTATAACTAATGTTCGCACTGTTCATCAGCAAAGTACCACTAAATCCATGGTGTTATGGGGGCCAGGGCCCCTGCTGGTCCCCCCTGTCTCCGCCACAGAACAGAAGAGCAGGAGCAACGTTGGTTACCCATGGTGGCTGGGGTTTGGTGGAGCTCGAGGTAGATGCACGGCCGCCATTCCTGCCATGCTGCTCTATGCTGGCTGTTGGCCACCGGCAAACAGAGGGATGCGCGCGTCCGTACACCAGAGAGAGGGACGCGAGCGACCTTTCCTCTGTAGGGATCCACAACCATAGAGTCAGTCAGAGTCGGCAAAAGAACCTGTCTGGGGGTCGCATAGCAGCACGAGGCCACGACGTCGAGGAACAGGAGAGGTGGGAGCCGTGCTGGTAATCAGTGGCGACTAGGGTTCGCTGCTTCCATCCGTCGCAGTAGACCGCGGGCCATCGCACGGCCGCTCCGCTCTGACAAGGCCGGCGGCGGGGTTAGTGTTTCGTGCCAGATCTGTGCGCGCAAGATGTCACTGCCACTGCACCTAGTAGGAGGGAGGAGGAAGGGATGCCATTGGGAGTGGTAGTGGAGGAAGTTTAGGAGATTCCGGGAAAGAGAGAGGGCGCGGGTGGGGAGGTGGAAGATGGAGGACCGCCGTGATGGTGAGGGTGCGGAGGAGGGATAGTGGAGGGGATCAAGGATGAGGGATACGATGAGGGGGCGGCGACGGGGGCAGAAAGACACTGGGGAAGGGAGTGCTAAGGTTAGGTTTTATACATGAATGGTTTGGGTCGGCTCAAGTGGGCTCTGGGCGGGCTCGGGTGAGTTTGCCGGGTTGTACTAGACTGTCGATGACGGTTTCCGAAAATGTCACCAGAAATATGTGATGGATTAACAAGTTTCTTGTAGTGTTGGTCGACTCCTTTTAGACTTCATCTATCTCTACTCTTTTTTAAGTATAGAGATAGAGGTAGAGATATAAAGTACAACCCGTAGATTCCGTCAAACTGACAACCAGTGAAAAATGTTGGTTAGCACGCAAAACACTTTCCTCGAAAAAAAAGCTAACGAAATGTTGGTTACTACGCAAAACTCTAGAATTCCCGCCTGAACTCAATTATGTCACCTGCTTGGAATTCCTATGTCAATTACCTAACCTGATAGGGCCAACCTATTGGGAATGAATGGATGAACTTGTTCTTCTTGTTTGGTATGCGACGCCTCCTCCTGTAGCACCGGAATCAAGCAGGCTTGCTCACCTCCATCGGCTTCGCTGTCGTCATTGATTATCATTGACTCATACTCCTAGTGAGGTGTATGTCCTTTTGTGCCCCCCCTGAATCGCCCCATCTATCCTCCTAAGGAGAAGTTTGTTTGGTTTCAAAATCCGATTCAAACAGCATGCTAATGTGCCTTAGATGATCCACATCGTTGGGCCAGACACTGATAAGCACATTGAACTATCCCATGTGGCTGAGAACCCTCACAGCCCACCTAAAGTACACTGTAAAATTGTAAAGAAAGTCTACGGAACACTAGGGGCATAGACCCGACCCGTATCTATAAATGTCACACAAATTAAATCAAAGTTTGAAGCACAACTTCGAAAACAAAAATTGCAATTTTTTTTGTCACCGGTGATAATGGCCAAAATCAAAGCCCGACTTGCATTATACACTATTTGATGTAAAATTTGTTCATTATTTTCAGTTTGTGTTACAAATATTGATTTGAATTTTGGTCATATGTTAGATATCGGTGTTATCGATGTCATTTATTTCTTTCATTTATTTTAACACTTCCCAAAGCATCAACGGGTGTTGGATGCGCTGGGTGTAGGACATAGAACTTGAAATCCACGAAGAAAGGAGTGCACTGCATGAGGTGGAATAGAAAAACAACCTAGCTATTTCTTTCACTTATTTTAACACTTCCAAAAGCATCAACGGGTGTTGGATGCGCTGGGTGTAGGACACAGAACTTGAAATCCACGAAGAAAGGAGTGCACTGCGTGAGGTGGAATAGAAAAACAACCTAGTTTAGAAGCACAATTTTGATTTTTTAGGAAAGGCATGTATGCTAATGATGTCATCGCATTTCTGTGTATGTAGTACTATCTGTTGCTCATATTATACGGAGAAACATTATTGGGGTGAAATGTCCTCTTGAATCCTAAATCCTTAGAGAAGTCCTCTTGAACCCCGAATCTTTAGAAAAGTTAGGGTGATTCTCAAGGAAACCATTATTAGATGTATGAAGAATATCTTGTAGAGATAAATATCTTGTTCCGGGAGGGGTGACATGTCCTCCTGAATCTTAAATCCTTGAGAAGTACAGGATTTTGGATCAAAGACTAGCTGATATCAAAGAGACACAAAGGAGTTGTAACAAGAGATTCGAGTGGATACCATATCAGCTGGTAGCAACTTCAGAATTGAAATTGAGTTGTAATTTGATTTATGAGCATCTGAATGAATGAATCAATTCTTCAATTACCCTCCAGGTTCATGAGCATCTGTATGAACAAATCATTGCGCTGAGAGACAAGAGCAACAAGCTCTCTTAGTCACGGTCAATGCAAAACACTCAGGATAATTGTACTCGATCAAAACAACAGGGAAAATAAGAAAATCCAAACCAGAGATATGCATGTCTAGATTTAGTTCGTTAGGGAACAAACAATCTTTGGGCACAAATACAAAAATGTTCCATTCTTTGAATAGTTGCCACACAAGCATTCTAATCTTCTAGGACAACTTCCAATTAGTTTAGTTTTTCAGGAAGCTCCCCTAACCAGCATGGAGTATACGGGAAAGACTCTTGCGCCCGTGTATTCCAGTAAGTGTCGCGCTGCTCCTTATAGAATTCTGGAAAAAGCTTGCCTAAATCTTGAAGCTTTGAGCTCGACCAATGATAGGCTAGCGCTCTGTCCCATAGAGCCAAGAACACAACCTCTTTGAAAGGATGGAATCCAAGGAAACATATATCAGTTGTCTGGCACCTACTTCCAGGTTCAAGTACATTATCATTGTCCGAGTCCCACTCAAATTTCCCTTCTTTCACTATTGCTTCAAATTTCTCCTTTTCCACTATTGCTTCCCTGTTGCCCTCCACAACAGAATCATCTTCATCAGAATGTTCATGGTAGTCAAACTGTTGTAGGATCCAAGGTCCATCACAAGGGTTGCCATAGTCGAGATTTGGCAGGATGGGGAAAATATCCTTGTCATGCTTCAAAACCCACTCGTTCAGGTCATTAAGGAACCAAACGTGAAGGTGGGACCCATGTAACGCGAATATTGATGCACAATATATCCCCTTGGTTGATTTTCCTAGGTAAAACTCTTGATCACCTTTGGAATCATCTTTGGGCAATCTTGTTGGCAGTCTTATTACTCGATACCTGTTGTCTGACAGCGATATTCTGCAAGAACAAAAGTTGGAAAATATTCCTTAAAACCAAAACCAGAATAACATATATATGGTGCTCAAGGAGTTGACCGAGTTGGTATATACACTACCTCAGAATAAAACAGTTGTCGCAACATATATAGAGTGATCCTCTCCAGTAGGCAGACTGACGTTCATTGCAAGCCCGTCTTTCCCCAACCATGGCAGGTATCGTCCCTGCAGCCGGCCCTTCCCGACCAAATGTCGTGTTCTCCCATGAACCAATCTTGGATGAAAACACAGGAAGGATCAATGTGGACGGTGGCCATTCAACTTGCTCACATTCGATATCGCGGGTCAGTTCGAAAGGAACTTGGGGCATTATGAACAAGTCGAAATGGTTGGGCGACAGCATGGGGTCAAACATGAGGTACGAGTATTCAAGAATATGCATGCCTGGAGGTGGGGGTTGGGGCAGGTTCGGGGACGGGGGCAGGGGCGCCCACTGCTGCGTGGCAGGGTTAACAACGCAGTGACGGAGCAAGAGGAGGCCATTGCAATGATCAATCACGTAGGGATGGGGCAGAGAGCGGTGGTCCGGATGGCAAGCATCCAAGGTGTAGTCGAGCCGGCCGGAGACGGCGGCGCCCGTCGTGGGGCGGGAAAGGAACTGCGTAGCATATATTAGTTCCAAGAGGTTGAGGAAGATGCCGCCCAGCTTGAGAGGGAGGAGGTCCGCGCGCAGCAGGCGGTGGCCGTCGACGACGCGGCGCAACGACTTGCAGACGCAGCGGGACGCTGCGACGTCGCGCGGCGCGAGGCGGCGGAGGACGTCCGCCACCGCGTCGTCAGGCAGCGACGGGGCCTGGCCCATCGCCGTCCTCAGATCCGGTGCCTGGGCGAGAAACACGGCGGCGACGGCAGATGACAGACCACAGGGACGGCGGCGGAGGGGAGCAGCAGTCAGCAGGGCGGGGGGTCGGCGAACGGCGGAGCCGCCGTCGCCGTGGAAGGTGGAGAAGGGGAGAGAAGGGGATCGGGAGGCAAGAGCTTAGGGTTCCAAGGGCTTAGGCACACGCTTCGGGAGTTGGTATTGAAGCCCAGAAATGGATACTGCCATTGGGCTGCCCCAACGTGGAATCGAATTGCAAAATTGGCCCGTTCACGCTATCACCCGCGCAGCCCCTTTTTCAATTTCACTTTTCAATTCGGAGCTCTTCGCTCGGTTTTTATCGTACTCAGTGGTCTGATGGACGAATATGCCCCTGATATCCAATTTGGTACAACGATTTTAACCCAAAAACTCTCAAAACCGGACAAATGTTTCCCTTAAGTGCGTTTGCTGCTGATTTTAGGCATTGCAAGCGGTTTTAGAATATGTGTGGGCATGACAGATGACACTTTTGATGTGGCACCGGATCGCTTGTTCTTGGTTGCAGTGGACCAGACAAGTAAGTATGCGTTCCTTCCTTCTCCATTAGCTAGGATGGCGATGACAACACCATAGTGGTCAACACCGTCCAAATCATCAGCCCTTGCTCGTCCTAGTCTTCCTCTCGTCCAAATCCCCCATCCTCTTGGCCCTTCAGCTAACTGCAAATACTAAAAGTCTAGAGCCGAGACAATCAGACAACGACAGTGAGCTATGCTGGATTGTTTCCTCTGCATCTCATTATATCTTGGCTGAGAATTCACAATGGCAATGCATTCTTATGTTTTCACTGAAGTGACTGCAAGTTCACTGCCGAGGAAGAGCCAGTGGTGATCGAGCTGCAGGCGCAGCTCGGGAACAAAGTGGGCGAGCATTGCCTTACATGCCGGGTAGGACGGACAACGATGTTAATAACTTCTGGAGCAACCGCCAAAAGGGGCTCGCCAGGCTCATGCGCGTGGCTGTTCCAACAAGATCAGGAGCAGGAGCAGCAACACCAAAGCGCTCGCATCCTCTCTCGAGTCTGCTGCCATGGTGAGTATGCGCCTGCAAATTGCAATCGAGCTGTTATTTTTCTTCACTATATCCGTTTGTATTCTTTGGATAAAATTGTCTTCACATACAGTAATGATGCATTCACACACACACGTTCACTGTACTAGTACTAGCTCACTATGCAATCGTTTCTCTGTCTGGAACTCTGAATTTTGAACCGGAGCTCTTGCCAGAATCAACTCTTCCGGTGGAAAATGCATCACGTTTGCAGTCTGCACTGCTTATGGAGTACGAGGACACCGCGCGAATCTTGCATGATATGATGACCCCGATTTAATCGTGCACTAATCATACACGCAAACGCACACGATCAAGTCTAAGGACTCACTTGAAGATATCACAACACAACTCTAAAACATAAATAAAGTCATACAAGCCTTATATTACAAGTCAGGGCCTCGAGGGCTCGAATACATAGTTCGATGGAATACAAGCATCAGCGGAAGCGTTAGATATCTGAGTACAGACATAACAGAGTTACAGATAAGCCTTTAACAAGCCGGGGCAAAATAAAACACTACGATCGAAAGGCGCAGGCCTCCTGCCTGGGACCCTCCGAACATACCCCTGTTCGTCGGTCGGCTCCTCGTAGTAGTACATGCCAGGGGTAGTAGTAGTAGCCGTAATCGTCAACAGGGGCAGCGGTCGCAGGGGCTCCATCAATTGGTTGCATCAAATGGATATGGGAGAAAAAGAAAGTAAAGCAAACGTGAGTACTCATCCGAAGTACTCAGCAAGCAAGGATCTACACTACATATGCAACATTATCAAAGGGAGGCTGTATATGTGGACTGAACTGCAGAAATGCCAGAATAGAGGGGAAAGCCTAGTCCTATCGAAGA
Organism: Thinopyrum elongatum; assembly: GCA_011799875.1. Lineage (NCBI taxonomy): Eukaryota > Viridiplantae > Streptophyta > Magnoliopsida > Poales > Poaceae > Thinopyrum > Thinopyrum elongatum. The sequence continues at coordinate 635,679,065 of CM022299.1, read as the reverse complement.
CTAGCATCTTCAACATTTTCAACGGTCTTGCAGCATTAGAAGGGTGCAGATTAACAGAAAGTAAAGTAGTAGTTGTATCATCAACCTCGTCCAGAGATCCTTTCTCGACTCCCTGCGAGAAAGCAATCCCAGAGCCATATTATCCAGTTATCATCTCAAATTCTAGTTGTACCGATCGGGATACAACTCCGAGTGTCCGTTACCGTAGGACAGGCTATCGATAGATTAGTTCTTCCCTGCAGGGATGCAACAAGTTACCCACCATGCTCGTTTAACTCCGGCCGGACACACTTTTCTGGGTCATGCCCGGCCTCGGCCAAACGATACGCCGCAACCCGACCGAATACTTAATAGAGAGGTCAGCACGCCGGACTAAACCTATGCCCCCAGGGGTCTTGGGCCATCGCCCCGGGAACTCCTGCACGTTGCGTGGGCGGCTGAAAGCAGACCTAGCAACCCCTTAATACAAGCGCGCTTGCGTAACCAGTCCAATCCAGTGAGCGCCGCTCAGTCGCTGACGTCCATTAAGCTTCGGCTGATGCATACGACGCAGAATGCCCATACTATGCCCACGTGATGGTTAGTGCTATCAGGCCAGAGGCCCTTCGGATCAAATATCCAAACCGTTAGTGGATTAGGAGCGCGCGGTAACGAGCAGAGACTCACGATCGATGTGACCCCGTCGCCCCGTCTCGAGGACTTGCGGCAAGGGCTAAGAATGCCCGGACATGCCTCGTAGTTATCTCGCGGGCACCTTCCAGGTCAACCCAAATCCACATCACTTGCAATTAAGCTCGCGCGGGTACCCCTCAGGGCCGACCCGTCTTTAGTAACATGGTTCAGTGTAAAGTCATAGTAACCATAGTAACCGTGTGTCTAACACCAAGGGGAACCCTGAGGAATCACCCTCGATGGAATTCCACCTGATGTTATTGTCAAGGTGAACGAAGGAGGAATCACCCTCGAGGTCCACTCTTGAGGAGTTGCACGACAGTGTCGTTATCGGAAGTGGAGAAGGAGGAATCACCATCGATGACCATAACCGATGAACTAACCTACAAGGTTAACATCAGAGGTGCTGATGAGGTATCACCCTCGGCACTCGATAGTAACCCAGTAGTGTCGAGCAACTAAGAGGAAAGTGATGTGTGGTGCCGGGGCCTGGTCTTCAGTCCCGTTGAACGGGTCTTCTGATAATCCAGCGGGGCAGTCGGGATAAGTCGGGGTCTCTGATGGGTCTCTATCCAGCCTATACTAAGCAGTTTAGGATAAGCAGGAAGGTAACAAAGCAGGTTACAATAAACAGGCTATGCAGCAGATATAGGATAACAGTAACAGCAGCAACTTCTAATGCAAGCATAAGAGAGAAGAGAGTAGGCGATATTGGAATGCTCAAAAAGGGGGTGCTTGCCTGGTTGCTCTGCGGCAAGGGCAAGGTTGTCAACGGTGTCGTCGGGGACGTAGTCGTACTCCGGAGCTGCTTCGGTCACAGGAGCTACGTCGATGTCGGGGTCTACCGAGAGAGAAGAGGGGGAGGAAAAAAATAAATACACGGCAAATAATGCAACACGGAGCATGCTATGCCTAGGATGCAGTGCAGGGTTGCCTAAAGATGCATCTATGTCATTTTAGTTATTTTAGAATTAACGTGGGGTTTATTAACCGGTATGTGTGCACTATTCATCTACCGGAATCGGGGTCGAAGTTACGAGTTCTCCTATGTAGGGGGTTCCGACAAGGAAACAGACGACACGATCAGATTTGTCTCGTCATTCTGAGCAACTTTCATGTTTTAATTTTTTCAATCCGAGATACGGTTTAAAAGTTATTAATTTTCAAAGATTTACTTGATTTTGAGGAATTAATTTGTTTAACAGAAAATGATATATGACATCAGCGAGTCAAACTCGGCTGACCAGAGTCAAACCTGACATGTGGGTCCAGTGGGACCCACATGTCAGCCTCTGTTACTTTTAACAGTGAATTAAACTAACTTAATAAGCTAATTATAGGGGTGGGCCCCATACGTCAGTGGGTAATTAGGTTAACTAAATAGTTTTATTTATTAAAACGTTTTATTAGGTTAATTAGCAGGAGGGGACCCACATGTCAGTGACTGGGGCTGCCTAGTCAGCACCGTTGACTGGTCAACCCAGTCAACGAGGCTCGTGGGGCCCAGCGTCAGTGTCACAGGGGCCCCACCTGTCATGCCACGTCGGCGATCGGCGCCGGAGCTGCGCCGGCGACCATTTGCGCGGCGGTGCGTCGCCGGACTTGGCCGGAAATGCTCTACAGGGGTCCATTTGACGTGGGGTTGTGCTGGTTCGAACGAGCATCCAATGCCGCGTCTAGTGGTGGTGGTGGTTCCGCCGGAACCGGCCGGAATCATCGCCGGCGACGAGCAAAGGCGGCAGCCCGTACGGGAGCTCGATGGAACCGGCATTGCAGGGTGCAGTAGCTCGAACGGAGAAGCTAAGCGTGCTCTACGCCGTGCGGCGAATCTAGCAGACACACGCCCGTGACCATTTGGTCACCGGAGCCTCGTCGGCGACGAGGTCTGCGGTGATGGGCTCGGGCTTGCATGGAGGAGCCCCTACGGGCACGCCGGAGCAGAAAGAAGGGTGCGGGAAGGAGCTGCGGCTCACCTTGCGGCATGCACGTAAGGCCGTTGGGGGATTAGTAGCTGCAGAGGCTCGCCGGAGACGGAGGAGATCGATGGCGTGCCGAGGAAGAAGACGACGCGCCCGTGCGATGTCGTGCTCCTCAGCTCCCTCAAATTGCTCCAGGGGACGGGGTCGACCACGACGCTCCTCCCTGGCACACTCAGGCGACGCGGGGAGACCGCTGGCCACGGCGGTGATGTGGCGTGGCGACGGCGGCGCCCGGGAACGGATCTGAGGGGAAGAAGTGGGGCGAAGAGGGCGAGGGAGAGAGGGGGAGAGTGATGGAGGAGGTCCAGGGGGAGTGGACGAGCCTCTCCCTTATCCTCTCGTCGACTGCGGGCGTCGGTGGCGTCGCGCTGTCGGCGTTTCGCCGGCGCGCGCGCTTGGCCAGGGAGCGGCCGACACGACGAAGGAGAGAGAGGGAGATGGGCCAGGTGGGCTGAATTTCGGGGCACTGTGCACTTAGGCCCAGTGCACAGTGTCTCGTTCTATTTCTCTGTTTTCTGCTTGGCTTTTCTTTATTTCTTTTCTGTTTAGTAATTGTTAGGCCACTTATGCACTTTTGTAAAATATGGAACTTGGCCCAAATATTACAGCGAATTATTACCTCTCACCAAAAACTTGTTTGGGCAAAGTAGGATTTTATTTGAATTTGATATTATTATAAATGGATTAAATAATTCCGTTTGGTGCTGTTTCATGTGGTTTGAGTCTCTCAGCTAACTCAATTATCTTTGTTTATATTTTTATAATTGCTTCTAGATTATTTGTTGTTTAATGAACATTTTTCCAACAGTGTTTGAGCAACTTCATATTTCACTTTTGAATTTTGAGTTGATTTTCAAAATAGAATTTGAATTTGAAGTTGAATTATTTTCTAAATGCAATTAATTCAAGATGATCATGATGACATGGCAATTTAATTAGTTTAATGAAGATGGGGTAATCTAGGGATGTTACACATGATCAGAGGTGCTCTGAATTCCTAAGTTTCAAGCAGCCGTTGCCGCCACAGGTAGCAGCACCGGCCATTGAAGGCTAAGCGAGCTTGTCGAACAAAGCTTACCACTTTGCCCAGAAGTCGTCGTTTTATCAGTATCCGTACCATAACCTTAGTCCTCCAACTCCCCAATTGCCATGGATCACAAATTTGGTGCCTCGATCATGAGATGCCCCGGCTACGACCCAATGCGATGACCGCGACTAGAGAGAAGGGGCGAAATGACTAGGGAAGATTTGCCTCAGTGACCATCAATGAAAAAATAGCGCTACAGCAAAATAGTTCAGGCCTTGAAATACGCTATTAGCACGTTAATATCGTGCTATTAGCGTGCCATTGTACACGATTTATTTAGCGAGACAATTCTCGAAACGCTATTGCGTGCTATTAGCGGTGCTATAGCGCGCTATTTTTTTTCATTGGGACCATGCAGGGTGAGCTGATGAAGTGAGCCATAACATGTCAGGGCCCTTTATTCTCTCTACCACAAGCCATGTCACAAGCTCAAACCAGAAACCACCTAAAATTGGAGAAAACCCGCTTAAGGGGGGCATTTACCCGGTTTTGAGGAATCAAAATCATACCAAATATGAATTTAGGGGGGTATTTATCCCTCGGGCCGCATATGAGGGTGAAAAATGGACTTCTTTCTAATTCTGAAATCACTAATTAAGGGGCATCCCTCGCAAAGTTCAATCTCATTCTCTCTAGTGCTGACAAGTGGGGCATTGCATTGGATGACGTCACTTGTTGCAATCTGAGAGTTTTTTTTTCCTTTTTTTAGAATCATTTTTACAAAACGTTTTATCTCTTGAACTATGCATCCAAATTATGAATCATTTTCACCATTGAATTTCTCCCATTAAGATCTTCGAAACTAGATCCCTGTTAATAGGTTTCAATGATTTTTTTATTCGCAAAATAAAAAACCAAAAAAACAGGGAATAGAAAAAAGAAAAAAAAAACGAAATCGAAAAGAAATGAAAGCAACTGTAGAGTTACATCATGGTAGATTGCAGTATCTACTTCCCAGACCAGTGCAGCCAAGTATCGACTTCTCATCATCTCAATTTTCACAAACTATTAGGGACTAAACTATCAGGGGGTAAAAAGCTGAATGCAACTGCAGAGTTACATGGTCAGGTGATTCACCTCCTCCAAGTTTTTGGAGGAGCGGAGATGAACAACATGGTGGAGAAGCATACATAGAAGAAATGTCCAAAGAAGAGAGGTGGAAGTCTATGCAAATAGAAGCATACCTAGCAGAAAAATGCTATGAGGAGAGACTAAACCATCAGATTGCAGAACCAAGGATGAGCCCATGAGAAAAGAGGAGGGAAGCATGATGCGTGCCTAGTGTAAAGAGAGGCAAGCATTAGAAGAGGAGATGGTCAGAACCGTACCTCTTCTCAACGTTCTTGCCAGCGATGATGGCATTTGCCGCCAATGTAGAGGGATGGCAAGGTGAAACGCCTGGAGAAGCGGGGGTGACATAGCGAGAGTTGAGAGGAGGGAGGATAGATGGATACAGGGCGACGAGTAATGCTAAACTCATGGAGGGATCAATGGACTAACATACATGGACGATTGGGATTGCAAAAGGGGGGAGGGTGGGCCCCACCCTGGCTGAAAGTCAAGGGGGGGGGGGGGGGGGGAGATTAGTTTAGAGGAAAATCCGTCCGAGGCATGTTTTCATGCAATGACAATGGTGGGTAATTTTCTTTCACTTAATTCTGATCTAATGGCCATTAATCCTTAATCTGCTGAATAGAAAGATGGATGTTTCTAATATTTGTGGGATTTTCTAGCACATTTTTCTATTTCTTACTCGTATTTTGCTTTTAGTCTATTATTGTAGATCATAATAGATAGATAGATAGATGCCGCGGATTTGGTACATGGTTCCACACACACCCATTATGAATAGTAAATTGGAAAAAAGTTAGAAAAAAATCAAAAAAATCTGAATTTATTTTTGTAATATATATAGTCAACCGGTAAACCCGTGTATGAAGAAATCACATCCGTGGTAATCTAGCCGTGCGAATGCACAGGCTAGTAAGAATGGAGAAAAAACTTCATAAATATATCTTTGAAGTATGGAGTTATGCTCTTTAATTTTGTACAGAATATTTCCTACAATAGTCACCTTGATTGAACGATGTATGTGTGCATTGTAACTATGTTTTAAACATTACGCACTGTATGTTATTGCTTCATCTATGCCAATTGAATTGTTAGAATTTGTTTGGGATTGCAACATGTACCATTGGAATGCATGTCTTCTAACATAGTTATTTGAGACATGGCCTATCTTTGAGATCCATACATGTCACAATTGAATGCATATAACTTTTATGGCTGGTAATTTGCAAAATTGTAAATAATAATTAATTGTACATTTAATGCAGATATGTCATGCTGTAGCACATTGGACATCCATTTCGATGTACACTATAAAAATATTTGGTCTCAGCTCTCACTTGACATATAATCTACTGTTTTGATCTGTTTTCGGTCTTTCTCTTAACTATTTTGATTGTATCTAAAAAATAGAGAGAAAACGCGAAAGCTCCTTTATGTCGTAATTTTGTACATGTTATGTCTCTAAAAGATATTACTTAAAACAATTTTACCTATACATGAAGGAGTTAATAAAATACACATATTTATAATCATGTTATAAATTCTGAATCATTCTTTCTTCTCTCTCCCTTCAAAATAAAAATTAAGGTCACGGAGAGTATAGACAACTTTGTATAAAAAAGGTTTAAAAGATAATACCCTACAGGAAACTTGCAGCAGGGTGCAACATAGCAGCAGGAGGATATCCAAGCTAAGGTGCTTACAGAAGGGCTTCAATCTGCTAACAACAGGCGGCAAAATGGGCTCTCCATTGACAGTAAGTTAGTGACAGGACCGAATGATATGCTTGGGGAATTTTGTGTGTTAGCACAAAATTAATAATGATATAATCTGGAACATGTTGCCTCTTATATTGAAATAAATCTGGTCTCAATGCACACTGGTAGCACTCACTGAAGCCCAAGAAGAAGGAACACCAAAGCATGAAAAATGTGTGTACCTAGAAACATAAGATTTGCCCTTCTTTTTCACATGTCGTTGGTAACTTACTTGAAAAACGTAAACGAACTGTGCAAAGATACGGAAAATCCAATCACCTTGTTGCCATGTTGTTTACTTCCATCAAGGCATTTGCCATACGTACTCTCGAACATCAGTTAGCCTGGTACATCCGAGCACCAAACTCAAGTAAGCATGTGGCTATAATGTTCATTCTCGTTTTTTCTTCCACCCTATATTAACCATTAAAAAAACTCATGAATGAAAAGCCCACTCATCCTTTTGCAGATTATGAAAGAATGGAGCCAACGTCTGCATGATCAAGAACATGTGCGTCATGTAAACGCTTATGTGAACGCCATCCTAGATCAGTTGTATCATGTGAGTTTAGGCGTACGGGTTGAAAGGCCTGTCTATTGGCTAAGTTTGAAGATCACAATTCAAGTCATGGCTTATACTAGCCGTAAGTACACGGCCGAGTGCACAATGCCGACCTGCTGCTGGTACTTGTTTGTTCAGTCTGGGGTACATGTTGAATCCCCGACTCGTCGTGCATGAGACATGGTCGGGTGCTGATCAAACATGCAGGTCATCTGGACACACCAAATCAAAGTTTGTTTTGTGTGTGGCTTTGGCAGGTAGCCGAAACAGATATAAATTAGTTGGTCTTCTAATCAAACATGTTCGACCACCTTGCAGTTCCTCCATGCATATCAATCTGTCTTCTGTAGATCTATCTCACCCAAGTGAGAACGGGTAAACAAACCAAGAGGACACATGGATATCAAGATCGGAATTAGAAGGCAAAAGATGAGCAGAGTGTCAGCAACCGTCCCTATCATCACCATGGGCTGGACCATGGGTTGCATCTACTTTGCTTGGGCTTCAGCCACGGAGGGCAACAACTACTATATAAACGAGGGATGGGTTGCAGAGAAGTCGGCTCGGATGGAATAAGAATGGAATAAGAATGTAGAAGCAGATATTAGGAAAAAGAAAACTGCTCTCACAGAAGAGTATGATGAGCTGGACATCAAGTCTGAGACAGCTTGTCTATCTGATGTGGAGAATGTTAGGATGCAAAATATTTTAAAGGAGCTTCAATATATCTGGATTAAAGAAGAAATCAAAGCTAGACAAAGGTCTAGAGATAGAGATATTCTTGAAGGAGATAGGAACACCAAATATTTCAATGCTGTAGCCAACCAAAGGAGAAGGAAGACTCTTATTCATTCTCTTGATGGTCCTGATGGTTCTACCTCAGACACAAAAGAAATGCTTAAGATAGCTTCTGACTTCTATAAAGACCTCTTCAAAAAAGAGGATAGAGGAGGTTTCAGTCTAAGTCAGGATTTTTTCTCCTATGAGGAAAATGTTTCTGAAGATAATAATGAAACACTTCAAGCTCCTTTTACTGAAAAAGAAGTGAAGGAAGCCATCTTTGGTTCATACTCTGAAGGAGCTCCTGGACCAGATGGCCTCTCCTTCCTATTTTTACAAGAATTCTGGGAAGTCATCAAGCATGATATTATGGCTCTGTTTGATGATTTCCATGCAGGTAAATTAGACATATATATACTGAACTTTGCTATGATTACCCTCATTCCTAAAGAAGAAGATGCTACTGACATGAGGAAATTCAGACCCATTAGTTTGCTGAACTGTATTTTTAAAGTTTTCACAAAGGTTCTGACTAACAGGCTGGCTGTTGTTATGAATTTCCTCACATCTAGTAACCAGTCAGCTTTCATTAAAGGGAGATATATCCTTGAAAGTGTAGTGACTGCACATGAGGTTTTACATTCTACTTATCATTCTGATAACTCAGGTCTTGTGCTTAAACTAGACTATGAGAAAGCTTTTGATAAGGTTAATCTAGACTTCTTGTTGGAGATTCTCCACAAAAGAAACTTTGGTCCTGTTTGGATTAAATGGATTCATCAAATCACACATATGGGCTCTGTTGGAGTCAAAGTCAATGGGGCGGATAGTGATTTCTTCATAACCAACAAAGGGCTAAGGCAAGGGGATCCTATATCCCCTTTACTCTTTAACATTGTTGTAGATGTACTAACCAGAATGCTCATTAAAGCATCCTCTCATGATCTAATAAGGGGGCTCTGTTCTGATCTTATCCCTGGTGGAGTGATATGTCTGCAATATGCAGATGACACTATCCTCTTCATGGATAAGGATGAATCTAAAGCTGCTAACCTGAAAATGATCTTGACCTGCTTTGAGAGAGTATCAGGTATGAGAATAAACTATGCTAAGAGTGAACTCATACCTTTAGGTGTTGAGGGGAAAGATTTAACCACCTTTGTTAATACTTTTGGATGTACTGTAGGTACATTTCCAATAAAATACCTAGGGATTCCTTTACATTATGATAAACTGAGGAGAGAAGATATCCAAGCTCTCATTGATAAGATTTTAAGGAGGATGGCTAGCTGGAGGGGAAAGTTACTGTCCTACTCTGCTAGATTAACCCTCATTAAGGCCTGTTTAGCTAGCAGTCCTGTGTATCTGCTGTCCTTCTTTAAGTTTCCTAAATGGGCACTGGACTTGATTAATAGTCAGCTAGCTCACTGTCTATGGAGTGACTTTGAGGGGAACAGGAAACTTCATCTGGCCAATTGGCATTTGGTCTGTATGAAGAAAGAGCATGGAGGGCTAGGGGTGCCTAACATCATAGATCTCAATTTACGTTTGCTAGGTAGTTGGGTCAAAAGATATGCCCAAGATGAGGGCAAAATCTGGAAAACCATCATAGACAATAAATATATTAGGAATGCTCCTAATATATTTGCTTGTAGGCCACAAGCCTCCTCTAAATTTTGGCAAGGGGTTATGTGGGCTGCTAAAGCTCTTAAATTCGGTTATAGATGGGTAGTAGGAAATGGTAGGAAAACTAGATTTTGGGAGGACATTTGGTTTGGTACCTCTCCACTCTATGTCCAGTTCTGGCCTTTATACACCATTTGTCATCAATAATGCGTGACAGTCTCTGAAGTTTGGGATGGGAGTAACATCAAACTCTCTTTTAGGAGGGTTTTTACCCCTGCTATGATGGAAGAGTGGTACTGCCTTGAACAAATCATAAAAGAGACTGCCCTCAATGGAGATGAGGATGCTATGGTCTGGCAGTATGAATCCAAGGGAGTTTACTCTTCTAGCTCCATGTTTGCTATCATCAACTTTAGAGGGGTGAAACCTATCTTTATCTCCTCTATTTGGTCTATTGTTGTGCCACCCAGAATCCAAGTTTTTCTCTGGCTTCTGGCGCACAATAAACTGATGACTAAAAATAATGTACTTAAAAGGGGTATTGATAAGAACCCCGAGTGTTTGTTCTGTTCTGAGCAGGAAATAGTAGACCACTTGTTTTTTGAATGTGTGGTAGCAAAAAACATCTGGTGTGAGGTCTCCTCGTTTCTTTCACTAGAATTAGGGTCTAGCTGCTTTTCCATTGCCAAGTTTTGGCCTGCAAACAAGAAACATGAAGTTCTTAATGCCTTTTGTGCATGTGTCTTGTGGAGCTTGTGGAAAATTAGAAATAAACATGTTTTTGACAATGCTGTCTGGTCTGACAATAAACAGATCTGGTGGTTGGTCTGGAGGACCCTCAAGAGGTGGATGGTTCTATACACCAAGGACTCGCTCGAGAAAATGCAGAGGATCTTGCATTGGATATCCTGCATACTCAAAGCCCCCCTCCAGTTGACTTTGGGATGAAAAAGGGCTTGATGGACACTGGAGGTGCCACTCATGCCTCCTTTCTCTCCAAGTCTGCATTGGGGATACGCAAGGATGGTTTCCAGAGCCCAGACATCTCAAGGCCGAGCGATGCACCAACTAAAAAAACGACCCAGGCGAACTCAAGCCCTGCATCGCCCCTCGACTGGCCTGGCACGCCAACTCAACCTCTCAAGAAGATGAAAGGGGAGATCCTGGAGCAGATCAAGGAGGTTCGCCTGATGCTCGCTGCTGAAGACAAAAGGATGCTGGCTGATGCAGGTGGCATGCTGTGACCCCTGTAGTGGCTCCGCTACTTAGTTTATCATCTTGATTCTCTTCTGGGGATCAGTCGTCAGGGTTTCAATTAGAGGGTTGGTAACAATCTGAACTTGTACTCGGCTGTAGGCCTTTTTGCTTTTTGCCTTGTTTGTTCCTCGTACTTTCAGAACATGCGCTTTGAGGCATGCGTGGCTGTCAAACTGTTTGGTTTCATTTTTATTAAATGGAACCGGGGGGGGGGGGGGGGGGGGGGGGCAGCAAAACTCCCCTGATGATCTAAAACAAGAAGTCAGCTCGGATCAGGACGGCTTCAGCCTCCTCTGCTTCTGTCTTCCTCTTCCTCTGGTGTTCCTCTCCTCCTTGTAATGGCTAGAGCTTGATGAATCCATGGCTTGTAATCCGAATTGATGAGGAATAGATCCCTGTGAGAAGAGTGCTGCTAACAATTGGTATTCGGAGCCATTTTTACCATCCTTCTCATTCAATTTCACCATTCGTCCTCAGTTCCATGGATTCGAAAGCCCAGCTCATCAGCTCCATCAAGGCGGCCGTGGATGCGTCCGTCAATCACGCGGTGCAGCCGGCCATGAATGAGATGTGTGCCTACACGTATGACTCGAGGCAAGGGATCCACCAAGAGATCAAGGAGATACGTTGTGCTCGAGCGGTGGGCATCCACAATGCCGGCACCACTTCTTCTCTGCCTGATGTGGCCACCACCGAGGCCTCCTTCAACCGCGGCGCCACTCTACGGCTCGGCAACGAGCCGGGCGTGGCCGCGTCCTACAGCGTGGACCTTGCTGCCAAGTTGTCCACAATGTGTTCGACACAATGCCCAAGCCTCACCGCCACCATGTCTGTGTCAGCGGCCGCTCTCGCCGCAACAACAACTTCATCCAAGGTCACCGCCAGCGTCGTCCCCTAGTGCTACTGCTTCGGCCTCGAGCTAACGATCACGACCTCGACTCCGACTTCTGCACTGGATGTCTCAGGCGCATGCTCAACAGCGGCGAACTCCCTCACTCACGGTGCCATCTCCACCACCATAATTCCAGCGCCAGAGGCAACGGCGGCGATGGCCATGGACATCTCCATGCCGACCACCACGTGTGCATCAGGCGACATCGACTTCCCTGCATCACCAACTTTGGGTACTTCCGTTGTCTACATCGTGCTTCCAACCTCTAACGTCCTGGGCGTCGACCAGAACACCGGCGGAGAAGACCCCGTGGACATGTTCCGGGCTTTGGTGAGTGCATCCTTAATCTTGTCTCGGGAGGACTCGCCAGCTCTGTTATGTGAGCCACTGGCAGTTTTTTTAGGAAGACAAGGTACCGCCCACCACCTGTTCGACCAAGTGCCCAGGAAGCAATCTGGGCGCACCATCTATTGCGTTCTCGACTACTCATGTCACAACATCATGGCTGTTGCAAGCAACAACAGCGTTTCTCGATTCGGAGCTCACGGTGCAAGCTCAGATGTAACCAACAACCTGCTCTTCGGTCTCGGCGCATGAGGATGACATCAATAGCAATGACACCTACACCATGGAGGTGTCCATGACCAAGGATGACATGTTCCTGACCAATCCAGTACTCCCAGCAGTCTCACATGTCCACCCCCTGAAATTGTTCGTCGACTGTCAGCTTCAGACACGCCGAGGTGGGTTACAAAGAAGTCGGCTCGGATCAGGATGGCTTCGACCTCCTCTACTTCTGTCTTCCTCTTCCTCTGGTGTTCCTCTACTCCTTGTAATGGCTAGAGCTTGATGAATCCAGGGCTTGTAATCCGAATTGATGACGAATAGATCCTTGTGAGAAGAGTGCTGCTAACACAGAGACATAAGTACCCATATGTGTTAGATGACATGCTCTCTAGACCTATCAAAAGAATCATAAACCAATCAAAAGAAAGTTACATACATAAGAGAGTCTGTAGCTCTGGCCTCTTGGATATATACGTCCATGAACCACCAATTCCATGCAGGGAGTGTATCCCATAGGCCGGTGCATGATTTGCTAGAGGTGGCCGAAGGCTGACTTGGGTTTGCAATCCAAACAGGAGATGTCCCTTCGATCGATGATTTTTATGACCTCATCGACCTGCGATGTGGCAGAGCCGTCCCCATGCGGAAGGAGACTTCACAGTATATCAGGAGGCCAATCTCCTGCGAGGGTCTGCAGCCGAGATAGCTGCAGCGCATCAGGTGTGGAGGGAGTAGAGCTTGATGAATCCATGGCTTGTAATTCAATTTGATGAGGAATAGATCCCTGTGAGAAGAGTGATGCTAACATAAAGACATAAGTACCCATATGTGTTAGATGACGTGCTCTCTAGACCTATCAAAATAATCACAAACCAATCAAAAGAAAGTTACATACATAAGAGAGTCTGTAGCTATGGCCTCTTCGATATATACGTCCATGAACCAGCAATTTGGATGCAGGGAGTGTATCCCATATGCCGGTGCATGATTTGCTAGAGGTGGTCGGCGGTTGACTTGGGCTTGCAATCCAAACGGGAGATGTCCCTTTGATCGATGAATTTTATGACCTCATCGACCTGCAATGTGGCGGAGCCGTCCGTTCGTAGTATATCAGGAGGACAATCTCCTCCGAGGGTCTGCAGCCGAGATAGTTCCAGCGCATCTGGTCTGGAGGGAGTAGAGCTAGATAATACATGGCTTGTAATCTGAATTGATGAGGAATAGATCCCTGTGAGAAGAGTGATGCTAACACGGAGACATAATTACCCATATGTGTTAGATGACATGCTCTCTAGACCTACAAAATAATCACAAACCAATCAAAAGAAAGTTATATACATAAGAGAGTCTGTAGCTCTGGCCTCTTGGATATATACGTCCTTGAACCACCAATTTGCATGCAGGGTGTGTATCCCATAGGCCAGTGCATGATTTGCTAGAGGTTGTCGGCGGCTGACTTGGGCTTGCAATCCAAACGGGAGATGTCCCTTTAATCGATGATTTTTATGACCTCATCGACCTGCGATGCTGCGGAGCCTTCCCCATGTGGAAGGAGACTTCGCAGTATATCAGGAGGACAATCTCCTCCGAGGGTCTGCAATCGAGATAGTTCCAGCGCATCAGGTCTGGAGGGAGTAGAGCTAGATAATACATGGCTTGTAATCCGAATTGATGAGGAATAGATCCCTGTGAGAAGAGTGCTGCTAACACAGAGACATAAGTGCCCATATGTGTTAGATGACGTGCTCTCTAGACCTATCAAAAGAATCACAAACCAATCAAAAGAAATTTACATACATAAGAGAGTATGTAGCTCTGGTCTCTTGGATATATACGTGCATGAACCACCAATTTGCATGCAAGTAGTGTGTCCCATAGGCCGGTGCATGATTTGCTAGAGGTGGCCGGCGGCTGACTTGGGCTTGCAGTCCAAACGGGAGATGTCCCTTTGATCGATAATTTTTATAGCCCCATCGACCTGCGATGTGGCAGAGCCGTCCCCATGCGAAAGGTGTCTTCGCAGTATATCAGGAGGACAATCTTCTGCCAGGGTCTGCAGCCGAGATAGTTCTGGCGCATCAAGTCTGGAGGGAGCAAGTCATCCAGAGGGGTGAGGGAGGTCTCTTGTGCACTGCCTTCTACCTAGATTATATAGCAAAACATCAAGAGGAGGTGGATGTCGTGGAAGAGAAGGAGGGGATTGGAAGGAGAAAGCATACGGAGAAAAATATTGCGTGAGGATCTGAAGTTCTATATAGGAGCACCATAGATTCATTTTTTTGACAAGTTGCTTAGATTGGTTTTTCAGAGTAGTGCTATGTTGGTTTTCTTTCTTAGATGGATTATACTGATGGATCTGCACCATTATAACTCGGCCCCATCAGATGAACAGTCGGTAATTAGTAATTAACGTGAGATTTTTTTGGAAGTGCCAAATTAGTATAGGTATATAGAGGCATAGATAGATAGATGTATGATTGTTTGGTTGAACTATAAACTAAAAAACTGAACACGTGTGTCCGCCTTCTTACAGACACGTTGAGCTAGCTAAGTAGCAATCATGCAAGACCCGAGGCTCAAATAAATGCATGAAGGGGAGATAGGATGCACCCATCCATATTATTAGAAAAAGGGAGAAATCACTATTCTTGGTTAATTCCTACCTGATCAGCAAGTGGCTCGCCGATCAGTAGCTGTCACCGGTGCAAATTAGTGGTGGTGGTTGCATTTTCCTTATTAAGGAGAGATAGGTTCATCTGATGTGTTACCTCGGTGACTTATTCTATGAAATTTAATGGAACCCTACTTGAGTCATTTCTCCCCACCCATGGTTTGCGCCACGGAGGTCCCCTTACGCCCTTTCTGTTCCTTTTTGTGGCAGATGGATTGTCAGCACTACTCCAAAGGGAGATCAATAAGATTGTGCCATTAAACATTTGCCTCAATGCCCCTAGAATATCACATTTGCTCTTCGGTGATGACACACTCCTATTCTTCAAGGCAGGGGTCGACCAAGCTGCCCATGTGCAGCAAGCTATCAATTAATATGCTCAAGGGACGGTCAGCTCGTTAACCTCGACAAGCGCCTCTCATGTTTGAAAAATCATGCCCGGCTGATGCTCAAGATGGAATTGAAACGTTGTTGTAGATCACCCAGGTGGAGTTTTAGTCTAAGTACCTAGGCTTGTCGATGCCGGAGGGCAGAATGTCTCGGGGTAAATTCCAAAGCATACAAGAGAAAATGGTTAAGGGAATTGTGCAATGGGGAGAGGCTCCCAAGGAGGGAAGGAAGTGCTAATTAAGGCGGTCGCTCAAGGGCCCCTACGGCTTATACGGGGATTTAACAAAAATGATACGCAACTTCTTGTGGGGGCGGTACAAAGACAATGTCGTACTCATTGGGTGTCATGGTACATTATGCTTAGACCCAAATCACATGGTGGCATCAGATTTTGAAACATGAAGCTTTTTAATCAAGCGCTGCTCGCCAAGCAGGCCTAGAGGCTTATTGAGAACCCCTGAAGCTTATCTGCGCAAGTGCTCTAGGCAAAGTACTACCCCCAACGGGTTCCTGGTCATCACCATCTTCACTAGTAATGCGTCCTCGACATGGCAAGCAATTGAGTATGGGCTAGAGCTACTAAAAAAGTGAACATTTGGCATGTAGGCAATGGCTTGTAGGTCCGCATATGGCATGATCTGTGGCTCGACGGCCTATCACCCCGAAGTGTCACTTCCGCCTAAAGTGGTTTTTTGGTTTCTAAATTGCTCAACCTAGATGGTACGTGGAATATAACTCTTCTCCACCATCACCTCTGTCAGCTGAATATTGGTTGCATCCTTGATATCAAGGCCTCGAGCAGGTTAGACTCCGATGTCCTTGCATGGCACCCAGATAAGTGCGACTGCTTTTCAGGATGTAGCGCCTGCTACCTTGGTCTGCAGGAACATATGGCTAAGCAGGACACCAGCTCCTCAAGCGGCCAACAGGGCGTGCGACGATCGGTTTGAAACCTGATATGGGAAAACCATGCATCGGCCAAAGTCTGTGTCTTTGCAAGGCAAGCTGCCCAGGAGGCCCTTGCTATACAAGCAACCAATACATCCAGGCACCTCAAATTGGACTAGATGTGCTTGTTATGTGTCCAGGCAGAGGAGGGTGTGCACCACATCCTTGTCACCTACCCTCATGCGGTGGCGCTCTGGGAGGCAATGCAAGAGCACTGAGCATTACCGACCCCTGCTGACATGCTCAACACTGAGCCAAATTAGCTGTTTCGCCTGCTTGATAAACTGCCAGCCGTGCAAAAGATTTTTTCATTGATGATCATGTGGAGGATTTGGTATGCAAGAAATAATATCACACATTATAAACTCCTGATCCTGTTTGAGGCCTTTGCATCGTTTCTTCTGGAGTTATATCAGTTCCCTACTTGCAATATAGTAGCATCCCGAAGCGGACTTAACGAAGGGATAGCAGGTGAGCAATTACTTGGGAAGCACATCAATGAACACACATGAAATAATAGCCACCCCGCAATGGAAGGCCCTTGATGTGAACTATGCTAAATTGAATATAAATGATGATCATGTGTGATAATGAAGGAGCAGTCATCTTTGTCGGGATGCAGGTGCTCTTCAATTGTGGTGACCCTCTGGAAGTTGGGATGACGGCCATGGACTAAGGGCTTCAGCTTGCGCTTCACTGGTCCAACTTGTCGTTGGTTTTTGAAACAGACTGCGCTCAATTGTTGAAGTGGTGCAATCTAAAGATGTTGAGCGCTCGTGGTATGCGAACCAGGTTAATGAGATCAGAAGGATTTTGGCTCATGAAAGAAACATTAGTCTAGCTAAAACTAGCAGGTATGCAAGTGTAGCGAGTCACACCCTTGCTTGGATGGGACGCTCGCAATAGCGTACTGCCTCTGTTGGCTTCGAAATTCCCCTATGGAAATAGCTAGCATTGTCATATCTTAATGTAATCACCATGGTTGTTGAATGAGAAGTTCCTTTCCCACAAAAGAAGGAAGAGATAAGATGATGATCGACGTGTGTACTTACGTGAAAACCGCAGTGCTGCCTTGTCTCCCTCTAAAAGCATGTTGGGCATTAATTAAAATTAACGCACATATATGTATAAATAAGGTCCCCTAGCTACTCCAGTAGGCACCACTGAGTGTAGGAGCAAACCGATCCAATCAGAAATGACCAGGCACTCTAGGACTTTCACGACCAAGGAGTAGTATGTAAGCATTCTCCTTATTAAGGAAGAGATACGATGATCTCTAGCTTGTTGGTTTCTCACACCGATCGATGCTCAATCGTGTGCACTCTACTCACCCACTCTCCATAGTGTCAAACCTAGGGGTGGGCGAGGGGGGCCATGCCCCCCTCCAAGATTGAGAAAACTCACTACTAGGAAAAAGGCTTATAGGTGGTCTCAAATAAGTGGTGGGAGGGGCCAGGTATCTCCACTGCTATTTTGAAGTTGTACAAGTGGCGGTTAGCAGCTTGCACCCGCCAGCGGAATCAACATAGCAGTGGCGGGCAGGTATTCATACCCGCCACACATAAATTCTTCCAAATTTGCCCGCGTGCTGAATGTTATCAGTGACGAGTGAGTATAGAGGCCCGCCACTGGTTTATAAGGCAACATTGGTGGGCCGATTGCAAGCCCGCCACAGATAAATGATTGTAACCCGCACCAAACAAATCAAAATATCTAGAACTTATGTTGTAGAGCACGGGCCGAAGTCCCCCGATTTGTCCTGATGTTTATGAATTGGAGGTGGATTCGAAGAAGAACATGAAGAACATGACAAACAAGAGGGAAAATGGGGAGAAATCAGAAGAGGAACACTCAAGAACTAGTCCAATCACACATCCACTAGACTAGCAAACACATAAGATCCATAAAGGTACATGAACAATCAAAGGGAACAAAGATACAAGGTAGAGTTCATCCCAAATCCAAAGGAGATGAGATCTTGCATTACATGAAGGAATCTTCCCTAAGAAGGGATCTTGAATCCCTAAGGATCTTCTCCAAAGTAGGTCTTGAACTCCAATGGAGTCTTCTCTCTCAAGAGGAATCCCACAAGGGGAGATACATGAGCTAATCTCCAATGTCTAGATCTTATTTTAGGTATCCCACAAATGAGATGGAGGAGGAGTATATATAGGTCCAAGGCATGAAGGGGTAAGCAAGGGCATAATAAGGATTACATGGGCGAAGCCCAACAGCTGCATGCAGGAGGCCCCGTGCGCACGGGGTGTCTAGAGAGCAGGCGACTTAGCGCTTGTGCACGGGCCTGTATCGTGGGCACGGGGTGTCCCAGAGAGCTGGTGGCTTAGCCCGTGTGCACGGGCCTGTACCGTGGGCACGGGGTCTAAGGGCCCATGCGCATGGGTTTCCAGAAGCTTCGCAGCTTGTCGCCTTCTCGTGGACATCCGTCGATGCACGTGGAACCTCGCCTTCTTATTAACGGTCCCTTCTCCGCTTCCAAGCTTCTCTCGTGGATGGCGTAGGTGCTCGCTTGTGGATGACCTCCTCCATGTCGCATTCGTCATTGGGCTCAAACCTATATGGGCATATGGTAGGACGGTCAAGTAGTATACCATCCTCGAGGGAACTAAGAAGACACGCATTAAGGATGTAATTCACCTTAGTATGCATGAAGTAGAAGTTGGGCGTGTCTCTTAGCAATGGGACTCTTGACATTGTGATATCTGTAGGATGCTCTGCATCATCCCCTGCCCCTTGGGAAAGATCCGACCTCGAATCGAAATCCAAATCACCATGGGAAAGAGATGGCGTCGCCGTGTAGAAGTGGACTATCACCAAGCATTCATCATCTTGAAACTCTAAATGAGCACTCTCCAATGTTGCACGGACGTGTGGTTCCTTCAAAAGGGACAAGGATAACAAACACTTGGAAAAACAAATGTGGTTAGCATTAGTGCAAAACCAAGCATTCGAGTGGTGATTCACCCCACAAATGTTGTCATCATGCATATCATAAGGTGTGACAAAGAAGTGAGACATGGCATTTAAAATTGAGCACAATCAACGGCATCATGGAAACATGCATGTAAATGGGAGGTATAGTTGCTCTGATGTGTGACAAGTGAACAAGCATCTACCACGAGGTCATAGCAAGCATGCATAAAGCGCTCAACAAATGGTCTATGGTATGGATAAGAATCATTCACAACACTAAAGAAGATGAGATGTCTAAACACATGGGGCATACAGTGTATGAAATGTGCAATAGGCAAGCCAAAGTGTTAGACAATCCAAGCATAATGTGCATCGGGTGTGCTGAAAATAGTGTGACACTGAACACAAATGAAATAGCAATTGTGCAACATGTGTGAGTTAATCAAGTCATTCAAGCGAGTAGTGTGAAGATGCAATATACTAGAGGTAATCATGGCAATCATGTCATGTGTGCAAATAGTAGGCATAGGCGATGCACATGACATATCACAAGCATGAAAATAAGATATGATCAAAGGATCATCATAAGCATTGGGCACAAATCAAACATGGCAATAGCAACTAGTAGCTCAACCAAGCATGCAGATACACATAGAAATAGTAGAATCATAGGTCATGTGTAATGCAAACCATGGGTCACCAAAGCATGTCATCAAAATGGGAATGAGCATATCATGCAAAGTGATCAGGGCAAGATGGACATATAATATGTAATGGACAATAACCCATAGCCATGTGAGGGCCATGTAGAAGAAATACGTGAACTCATTGCGCAAAGTGTGTGGGTGGAGGGTAAGTACTCCATGAAAGTGCACGTCTTCATTGCTCTCTAGAGCTCGTTCCGTCGACTCGTGCTCTTGCGAAGTTGACCAGTAAGTGTGAGGACCTACATAAGAAGGACACCAACGAAAAAATGTGTGCGTGGTAAATGTACACATCATCCATCATGATGTGTATGTGCACGTGTGAGTTAGCACAAGATAAACAATGATCAAATAAATTTGAGGCATGGTAGAGAAATATGTCATCCATCATGCAATGATAGTTATTGTGTTTAACATGATTGGGACACAAATTATAGCAAGTGTGTAGCACATCAATAGCATTTTTATTCATGGGATCCATATGGTGCACACAATCATGGGAATCATGCAATTCATAGGATGGAGCAACATCTCCTAATAGGTACGAGAAAACTATGGGGTCTCCTCATGTGCAATACCGGAATCATTATATGGAGAAAATTGACAACATGACAAACAATGCATGCCTGAAGCTAGGTGTTCATGGCATGGCATGTGAGATGAATTGCACAAATTTTGCAAAGGGAGCACATCAATATCATCACAAGAAAAGCAAATGCCAATAATCATGGACTTGTCATCTATGCCATATGTGCAAATTGGGTTTATTTTAATGGCATATGTGATGGAAGTATGCCCTAGAGGCAATAATAAAATGGTTATTATTATATTTCCTTAATCATGATAAAGGTTTATTATTCATGCTAGAATTGTATTGACCGGAAACTTAAATACATGTGTGGATACATAAACAAATACCATGTCCCTAGTGAGCCTCTACTAGACTAGCTCATTGATCAAAGATGGTTAAGGTTTCCTAACCATAGACATGAGTTGTCATTTGATAACGGGATCACATCATTAGGAGAATGATGTGATGGACAAGACCCATTTGTTAGCTTAGCATAATGATCGTTCAGTTTATTGCTATTGCTTTCTTCATGTCAAATACATATTCCTTCGACTATGAGATTATGCAACTCCCGGATACCGGAGGAATACCTTGTGTGCTATCAAATGTCACAACGTAACTGGGTGATCATAAAGATGCTCTACAGTTATCTCCGAAGGTTTTGTTGAGTTGGCATAGATCGAGATTAGGATTTGTCACTCTGAGTATCGGAGAGGTATCTCTGGGCCCTCTCGATAATACACATCATAAGCTTGCAAGCAAATGACTAAGGAGTTAGTCACAAGGTGATGTATTACGAAACGAGTAAAGAGACTTGCCGGTAACGAGATTGAACTAGGTATGTGTGACGCCCCCGGCCCGATCGTGCACTAATCATACACGCAAATGCACACGATCAAGCCTAAGGACTCATGGGAAGATATCACAACACAACTCTAAAACATAAATAAAGTCATACAAGCTTTATATTACAAGCCAGGGGCCTCGAGGGCTCGAATACATAAGCTTGCGAACAAGCGTCAGCGGAAGCATCAGATATCTGAGTACAGATATGAAATAGAAACAGAAAGGCCTTTAGAAAGGCGGGGCAAAATAAAACACTACGATCGAAAGGCGAAGGCCTCTTGCCTGGGACCCTCCGATCCTACTCCTGGTCGTCAGTCAACTCGTAGTAGTATCCATCCTCTGGGTAGTAGTAGTAGCGATCGTCGGGGCATCTGTCTCAGGGGGCTCCGTCCTCTGGTCACGTCAAACTGATATGGGGAGAAAAAGGAAAACAAAGCAACCATGAGTACTCAGAAGTACTCAGCAAGGATCTACACTACATATGCAACATTTTCAAGGGGAGGCTGTATATGTGGACTGGGCTGCAGAAATGCCAGAATAGAGAGAAGGCCTAGTCCTATCGAAGACTAGCATCTTCAGCGGTCTTGCAACAGTAGAAGAGAGTAGAACAGTACAATATAATGTAGTAGTATCATTAAGTCTCAACCTCACCCAGAGATCCTTTCTCGACTCCCTGCGAGAAAGCAATCCCAGAGCCATACAGTCATCAACCTCGTCCGGAGATCCCTTCTCGACTCCCTGCGAGAAGCAATCCCAGAGCCATACATACAGGTCTCATCACAGGTATCCAGTTCTAGTTGTATCGATCGGGATACAACTCCGAGTGTCCTTTACCATAGGACCGGCTATCGATAGAAGTGTTCTTCCCTGCAGGGGTGCACCAACTTACCCAACACGCTCGATTAACTTCGGCCGGACACACTTTCCTGGGTCATGCCCGGCCTCGGCCAAACGACACATCGCAACCCTACCTACAGCTCAGCAGAGAGGTCCCCGCCGGTCTACATCCTAAGCGCAAGGGGGTCTTGGCCATCGCCCCTCGCCCTCCGGGTCGTTGCGCACAGGGTGGATACCAGCATCGCCTCGGGTGGCCGACACGATCCGACCGTGCCGCCATGCTGAACTGGACGTCTGACAGAGCTTTCGGCTGATGCATACGATGCAGAACGCCCATACTATGCCCACGTGATGGTTAGTGCTATCAGACCAGAGGCCTGCTCGGATCAAATATCCAAATCGTTAGGACTAGGGGCTTGCGGAAACGAGCAGAGACTCACGAAAGATGTGACCCCGTCGCCCCGTCTCGAGGACTTGCGGCAAGGGCCATGAATGCCCGGCCACGCCTCGTATTCACCACTCGGGCACCACACTGGCAACCCGCCTTCACATCACACGCGGGTACCGCTCAGGGTCGACCCGCCTTTCCAAGTAACATTGTAAAGTCCAAGTATCCGTGTGTCCATAGCATCAGGGAATCCGAGGTATCACCCTCATTGAATTCCCACTCGATGTATCCGTCAAGGTGAACTAGGAGGAATCACCCTCACTGGGTCCACACTTGAGGTGTTGTACGACAGCGTCGTTATCGGAAGCGGTGAAGGAGGAATCACCCTCGATGACCACGACCGAATAACTACTCTACAGAGTTAACATCAGAAGTGCTACAAGAGGTTTCACCGTCGGCACTCGATAGTAATGCTGCAGTGTCGTTACAACTAAGGGGGGGGGGTGATGTGCGGTGTCGGGTCCTGGTCTTCAATCCCATTGATCGGGTCTTCTGACGATCCAGCGCGGCAGTCGGGGTAAGTGGGGTCACTGATAGGTCTCTACCCAGCCTAGACTAAACAGTTTAGGATATGCAGGTAATTATCAACAGCAGGTTACAATGAACAGGCTATGCATCAGAATAGGTACAGCAGCAGCAGCAGCAGCAATTCTAATGCAAGCATGAGAAATAGAATGGGCGATATCGGGATGATCAAAGGGGGGGCTTGCCTGGTTGCTCGGCGGCAAGGGCAAGGTTGTCAGTGGTGTCTTCGGGCTCCGGAGCTGCGTCGGTCTCGGGGACGACGTCGGTGTCGGGGTCTAACGAGAGAGAAGAAGGGGAGGAAACAGTATAAATACACAGCAAATCATGAGCAACGCAAAGTACGGCATGACAATATGCAGTGCCGGGTATGTCCTAACTTATGGTTGCACGGCACCGAGGAAGGAGGAATCCATCCGGGAATGTTTTCCCGGTTCCGGACATTTGTCAGACAGATGACCGGAGAGGAACGGTTGCATGTTCGGATAGTTAGGGACGTGTGACGGACGAACGGACCGCGTATTCGGATTCGTCTCATCGTTCTGAGCGACTTTCATGTACAAAGTATTTCCATCAGAGTTACGGATTATTTAATATGATTTTCTAAAGTTTTTATTAATTTCTGGAATTTATTTAAATAGGTTGACTAAGTCAAATGGTCCAGTCAGCAGATCCAGTCAGCGCTGACTGGGTCAAGGTTGACCAGTCAACAGGGTTAAGGGGGACCCACATGTCATAGTCTACTAACACTAATTAACAGATTAATTAGACTAACTATTTAATTAGTTTAATTAAACAGAATTAATTAAGTTAATTATTCATTTAATTAACTAATTAATTAATATTTATTTATTTTTAATTCCGTTTTAAACAGGGGCTGGGCCCGTCTGTCATAGGCCCAGGGGGGAGCCTAGCGGGCGCTGGGCGTAGCCCGACTGGGCACCCGCCCAGGTCGACATGGGAGGGACGGGCGCTGGGCGCCTAGACCCGGGCGCCCGACGGGGCGAGGCAAACAGGGCGGCGGCGGGGCGCCGACGGCCACCCTGACGAGCGGCAGCAGCTGCAAGCGAGGGGAGAGCAGCGGCAGGGCGAGGCCAGGTTGGGGGGTTGGTTTGGATACTCAAGATGTTGGTGCAGGTAAGTTATGGGTGGTGTTAGTTGTTGATTACTTTCTTTTTCCGCATCAGGGACGGGCAGCGGAGCCGCGGCGAGCCACGCTGTCGCGGGCGGCTGCGGTGGAGGGAAGGAGGCCGGAAGCGGCGAAGAGCATGCGGGGGGGGAGGGGGGGAAGAGGCGCGGGCGCCAGTAGCTGCAGCGCGGGGCGTCGAGCGACACACGGGCAAGGGCAGAGTGCGCTGGGCGGGGCGCGAGTTGGCCGCAGGCGCAGGCGGTGGGCGCGGCGACGTCCTGTACGGGGGAAAGGGGAAGGTGGGGAGGCGGAGGCCGATGCCTCACCAGCGTTGCTGGGGAACGGGGGTCGGCGAGGCTCGGTGATGGCCGGCGATGGAGAGACGGGGACGGCGGCGTGCGACGGCGAAGGCCAAGGAGGAGCGGCGCGGGGGCTCGGGGAAGACGCGCGGTGCAGGAGGGAGATGCGGAGGCCGGGAGGGAGCGCCGGCGACGTGACTCCGCGGAGGAGGACGGAGGCACGGCGGGGCGGCGACCGGCGGCGTCGGGGCCAGTTCCCCCGATCTGGATCGAGAGGAACAGAGAGAGGAGAGGGATTCGTTCGGTGGGGGGGGGTGGGGTGTCGTGGGCTAGGGTTACGGGGAGTGAGGGGATAAAGGAGTGGGGAGGGTGGGCCGCATGGGCCAGCTGGGCTGGGGCCATTTGGCCGGGGGGGGGGGGTGTTTCTCTTTTTATCTTTATTTGTTTTTTCTTTTCTTTTTATTTATTCTCATTTCCTGTTTTGTAATTAGCTAGGCACCCAAATGACTTTTGTAAAAATTGTGACCTGGTCCACAAATCACAGGGTATTGTATACCACTGCAATAAAATAGCTTGGTGTCCATATCTTTTTGTTTGGATTTAATTTAATTGAGAAAAGATTAAATAGTGCTGTCTTGCTGCTGTTTCTATTTGTTTGAGCCACTTAAATATTTTAGTTAACACTGCTGCTAATTTTATATTAGCCTCTGGATTATTTGCAACATGATGTACATTTTTGTTTCTGGATCTGAACAACTTTTATTTTCCACTTTAGTTTAAATTTGAATTTGACTTAGGAGTTGGAATGCAATATGATGCAAATGATGATCATGCACTGTTAATCATGCTGACTTGGCATAATCAAAAGGGTGATTACTGTGGTTAACCACTGGGGGTGTTACAGTATGAAGATACCGACGATCGAATCTCAGGCAAGTAACACCGATGGACAAAGGGAATTATGTATGTTGTCATAACGGTTCGACCGATAAAGATCTTCGTAGAATATGTAGGAGCCAATATGGGCATCCAGGTTCCGCTATTGGTTATTGACCGGAGAGGTGTCTCGGTCATGTCTACATAGTTCTCGAACCCGTAGGGTCCGCACGCTTAACGTTCGTTGACGATATAGTGTTATATGAGTTATATATTTTGGTGACCGAATGTTGTTCGGAGTCCTGGATGAGATCACGGACATGATGCGGAGTCTCGAAATGGTCGAGAGGTAAAGATTGATATATAGGACGAAGGTATTTGGACACCAGAAGTGTTTCGGGACGTACCGAGAAGGAATCGGGTCACCAGAAGGGGTTCCGGGCACACCCCCCCCCCCCCCCCCCCCCCCCCCCCCCCGGGAAGTTATGGGCCTTATGGGCCAAAGGAGGGGACATACCAGCCCACAAGGGGGCTGGTGCGCCCACTCCCTTGTTTGGCAAGCCCTAGGGAAGGAAAAGGGGGAGGGCTAGCCCCTCATGCCTTTCCCTCTCATGGGAGAAAGGAAGGGGGGCGCCACCCTCCCCTGCCTTTCCCCGCACTCCAAATAAGGAAAGGGGGGGCGGCTTGGGAGGGACCCCAAGTAGGATTCCTCCAACTTGGGCACCTCCTTTGGCTGCTCCTCCCTCCCTCCCACCTATATATATGTGGGAAGGGGGCGCCTAGCACCCAACAGACAATTGCCTAGCCGTGTGCGGCGCCCCCTCCACCCTTTACACCCCCGGTCATATTTTCGTAGTGCTTAGGCGAAGCCCTGCGGAGATCACTTCACCATCACCATCACCACGCTGTCGTGCTGCCGGAACTCATCTACTACCTCGCCGTCTTGCCGGATCAAGAAGGCGGAGGACGTCACCGAGCTGAACGTGTGCAGAACGCAGAGGTGCGTACGTTCGGTACTTGATCGGTTGGAGCACGAAGAAGTTCGACTACATCAACCGCGTTGTTAAACGCTTTGTCTTATGGTCTACGAGGGTACGTAGACACACTCTCCCCTCTCGTTGCTATGCATCTCCATGGATAGATCTTGCGTATGCGTAGAATTTTTTTTGTTTTCCATGCAACGATTCCCAATAATATGCATAGTTACTACGATGAGATTGCAAATATGACATATGGGTGATCTCATGCATAGCATATGAAAGTCAAGTGAATTGTCAAACATGATGTGACCGAGAGAATTATCACAAGAAATACTATGCAACATGGAATCACAACTAATAGACTCCACATGGCAATAATCAAACTCATCATAAATGGGTAATAAATCATCGCATGGGGAAATCATACTAGCATGGTGCATGGGAATAGGTAGATCATCATCATGCAAGCAATCAATGTCCACTAGTGGGACAACAGCATCACCTTCACCTATGTTACCTTAGTCATTCCACTCATGTGGTGTAGGTGAGGTGGCAAGGACCAACTCGTGGTCATCTTCATCGTGATGGAACCATGTGGGGGGTGCATCATATGCCACCATGGCCATCGTCTTGTCCAAAGGAAGGACGAAGTCATCGAGGATCGACGCATCATCATAGATGGCACCTGGTACCAAATGAGAAGACACAATAGAGGTAGAGGTTAAGTTTTTAGAAATCGAAATGGCCTCACATGCCCTATCAACTACCCCACTCTCTCCATGTGGTGGTGGCTCACTCCCTCCCTCAAGGTAGGTGCACTCAAAGTCACATATGGTGGAGTCACTCATATCACTCAAGTGGTTGTGGTGGTGGCTCTCCTCACATGGGAATTGGGGCATCTCATCATATATGGGGCTAGTGGTGAAATCACTCTCACTCTCAACATAGGTGCACAAGTCTCTCAACTCGTCACCATACGCCTTCTTGGTCGAAGGGAAAATTCCATGCTCAACCGTCTCGACGCCGTCGCCATGGATGAAAGCCGAAGATGGCACATCATCACTCTCCTCCATGACCGAAGGAAAAATACCATGCTCTATCATCTCACTCTCACCTTCAAAGATGGAAGCATCATCCTTGCTCGCCACCATGTCACGTGCCTCCAAATCTTGGTCCTTGATTTGCTCCATAGTCGTAGTCGTCGCCCCACCATCTTGAAAAAGAGTCGTGGTAGACTCGGCATCGTCAATGCCACAAAGATGGATGGCGGTGAAGTCGAACTTGGGAGTGTCGTCTTGGAGCTCGTCGGGCTTGGACATCTTGGTGGTACTAGCCTCATGCTCACCGTCTTGGAGCGTGGTCGTCATGAAGTGTGCTTGGGGTGGAGAAGACTTGGCCTTCTTGAGTTATCGTTCCTCCTTGAGAGCACCAATGTAGAGGTCATCAAAAGTCTCATAGTTGTTGGTGAAGATAGTCTTGACGATGGTGTTGTTCAATTCCATCGTGAAGTCGAACTTTGTCCAAATGGGGTCATGCACACCGGCTCGCCTCAAGGCTTTCTTCATCTCCATGAAGTACTCATTGAGGGACTTGGATCCTTGCATGGTGGTCTCAAATTGGCGTTGAAGATGTTCCATGTAGGCGGAAGGCACAAACTCTAGCTGCATAGCTATCTTCGTCTTGGGCCAACTCATGTCGAAGTTCTCAGAAGGTGTGCGAAACCACCATGTCGATGCGTAGTCGTGGAATTTACTTGTGGCGCACATCACTTGATCTTCGGAGGTGACTTGATGTAGCTTGAGGTGTTCGTCCATCTTGCGCACCCACTCGAGGTACTCTTTGAGGTCATGAGTCCGAAAGAATGGAATCTCATTGTCGTTCGCGAAGTTGAAGTAACTCATGGAAGTCGCGGACTTGAGCTTCGGAAGCTTCTCTTGAGCATATTCTTGAGGTTCTTGTCAGTGAAGATGCCGCATATCCAAACGCGAAAATGCGTTGAAGTCACTTGGTGAAGATGAAATGAGAGATGATGAAGTCATAGAGCCAAGGTTGGTGTAGAGCTCTTGAACTTAACGCTTGTTCATCATTGGATGCCTTGATGTTAGCGTCATTATTTCTTCATGTCGGTGATGGTGTCGATGCCGATGTGACCTTGCCGGAGATAGTAGCTCGGGAGCATATGCACTTGAGGTCTTCTTGAAGATGAGGAAGCAGGGCCGGTCCTGAGATTTGGGGGGCCCGGGGCGAGACTAAAACTCAGGGCCCTTAGTATAAACAACAATATATAGTTATGAATATACCTCTACATGAACTATTACTAATAAACACTGAAAATGCATCAACAATAGTACACACATAAGATATTATACATAATACCTTCATAAAAGTTCTTCATTTCCTTGATTTGAAGTCACTTATGATGGTGTTGATATTAACCACTTCCAATAATTTATTTGTCGATGCATAATGTTGCCACGCCATTTAAACTCTTTGTTGACCTCAAATAGTTCCCCAATAATTTCAAATTTGAAAAGTTTCTTTCAGTCAATGCGATAGTCACAGGCACTGTAATTCAAATGCAATAGACAATACAACCAAATTCTCTCACATGCATGTAAACCTCCATGGCATTACACCATCTGCAAAGTGAATTTTATAATCATCAATTCAGAAAAAAGGCAAAATTGAATGTTCATCAACACTAGCTATCAGATTGTGCATGTGCACCTGATGAATTAACTGTCCTCTTAGAACCACCTACATTATTTTCACCGATGTTGATGTCAACATTTTCCCCTTATTTGGGTTCACACTACAAGAAATATGTCAACTTGTGACCTTCTGTCAGTGACCCTGGACCATTTGAGACCAATTGATCAAAAGCTGTTCGGGGGGATCCAAACTCTAAACCATAACGACCATTTTGGTCAAAAAGGCCGTAATTTCCTTACACGAAATGGTCTTAAAGCAAACAGCACTGGCCCGCTGCGTTATTTCTAGCTGATAACGACCAATATAGATGGTCATAGCCTTGTAAATTGTGGTGCATTGCTATGACTAGGCGCCACATCATGCCCAAAATTCCCAAAAAATTTGGGCATTCTTTACTATCCAAATCATTGCCTCATGACAATATTCAACTCCATTTGCCTGGTAAATCTTCCTCGGCAAATTTCCAAAGTTTTTGTTCAGCTAGAACCGTTGTGAAGGAAGTACTAGCTAGGCATATCCTAATGAGCTGAATTTTAGCCACATCTTCTATATTCCCAAATCATAGCTCTCCACAAAATTTGAGCCCCATCTAACAATCCATGTGAGCTCACCATCCAATCTTTGTTTCTGGTAATATTTTCAGTTTGTGAAGCAACTATATTTTATGTTAATTTATAATTGCTGAAAATTTACCACGACATGACCCTGCCCATAGAACCTCCCTCCACCAAATTTTAGCTCATTTATTCAAGCCAATTTCCCTCAACATTTTCCCAATTTTTTGTTCAATGGAGAGCACTATGAAGGAAGTACCATTTTTATTTATCCAAATGGTATGAAAATTTTAAAGTGCCTTCATATGCCAAAATTATCATCCTCCTCCAAATTTTAGATGAATCCATTCATTCATTTGAGTCCAGCTTCAACATTCATATTTCTGTCCAGTGTGGTACTTTGCAAAGCAAGTGACACCTAAGCTCCTCCATTTGAGCTGCAAATTTTCCAAGACAGTGTCCTTAGTAGATGAATCCGTGGCCAAAACTCAGGCCCATTAGCCATGTGCATTTTCCCCACCACTAATCAAACACTTGGCTGCTAATTCAAGTTCGAGCTCAGTTCAGTCTCCTCGTGAGATTCTTCTATTGCCTTCTTCTTCCTGACACCTACCGGGGGAGTTCCAAACCCACTAGACATGCCTAGGCCGCCCAGAACATGTGGCAACGCCACGGTCATGCATTGACCACGCGGCGGGCATGCGAGTTTACGCGCTCTGGAGTTGGGGCCCTCGGCCAACATCCAAATCTCGATGTGTCGCCATCAAACCATGTATTTATGATTAAATAGATACTTATGTACCTAGAAATGATTTTTGGAAAAAATAAAGAG
The DNA here is from genome assembly GCA_011799875.1 of Thinopyrum elongatum. Lineage (NCBI taxonomy): Eukaryota > Viridiplantae > Streptophyta > Magnoliopsida > Poales > Poaceae > Thinopyrum > Thinopyrum elongatum. Next base: position 635,648,565 of record CM022299.1, on the reverse strand, counting down.
CAAACTATAAGGCAGGTGCAGTTCAAATTTGACCCGCTTCCTACTGAATTGGTGGAAATTTGTCTTTTTCACGAGAGGTGGATCAAAGCTTTTGATACCCAACCATTTGGTCAATTATGCATTAAATATGTCCTAGTATTTTATAAAATTGATTTGATACAATTTTGCAACAAATATATGTTAGGTCCTTCACAAAGAAACTCATTTTGGGCACTCGAAAAATGGAAAATAAAATTTCCGTCCAAAGAAAATGAAAACTTCCTTAGTCAACATTGTTTGCCATTCCAATATGCACCCTTGTGAACAATATTATATCATTTAAAAAAACTATGCCATGAATGTGGCCATAAGATTGAGCATTTGATTTGAAAGCCGTGAATCTTCACACATGATAGTTCATTTCTGAGAACTCTTTTTTGAAATAATTGCCGTAATACAAGTTTATTATTTTTCCTGGTAACTTTGTCACATATAATGACACAATGCGAAGGTTTTCCAATTTTTTGATTTTTTTAAATTTTTTATGCCCGTTTCAAAATGCGGTCAAAACGGCGGGAATGACCGTTCCTAGCTAGTGGTTGAATCTTGGAAATTTTTTGGTGTTTCTCTGATTAAGTAAATACTTATGTACCTAGAAATGATTTTTAGAAAAAATAAAGTGCAAACTATGAGGCAGGTGCAGTTCAAATTTGACCCGCTTCCATTTGAATCGGCGGAAATTTGTCTTTTTCACGAGAGGTGGATCAAAACTTTTGACAGCCAACCATTTGGTCAATTGTACATTAAATATGTCCTAATATTTTAGAAAATTGATTTGGTCCAATTTTTCAACAAATATATGATAGGTCCTTCACAAAAAAACTCATTTTGGTCACTCAAAAAATGGAAAATGAATTCTACGTCAAAAGAAAATGAAAAAATTCCTTAGGCAACATTGTTTTCCATTCCAATATGCACCCTTGTGCACAATATTAGATCATTTGAACAAACTATGCCATGAATGTGGCCATAAAATTGAGCATTTGGTTTGAAAGCCATGAATCTTCACACATGATAGCTCATTTCTAAGAACATTTTTTTAAAATAATTGCCGTATTACAAGTTTATTATTTTTTCTGGTAACTTGGTCACGTATAATGACACAATGCGATGGTTTTCTAATTTTTTGATTTTTTTTAATTTTTCATTCCCATTTCAAAATGCGGTCAAAACGGCGGGCATGACCGTTCCTATTTAGTGGTTAAATATTGGAAAACTTTTGGTGTTTCTATGATTAAATAGATACCTATGTACCTAGAAATTATTTTTGGAAAAAATAAAAAGCAAACTATAAGGCAGCTGCAATTCAAATTTGACCCGCTTCCAACTGAATCGGCGGAAATTTGTCTTTTTCACGAGAGGTGGATCAAAACTTTTGACACCGAACCATTTGTTCAATTGTACATTAAATATGGCCTAATATTTTAGAAAAATGATTTGGTCCAATTTTGCAACAAATATATGGTAGGTACTTCACCAAAAAACTCATTTTGGGCACTCAAGGAATGGAAAATCAATTTTTCATCCAAAGAAAATGAAAACCTACTTAGGCAACATTGTTTGCTATTCCAAGATGTACCCTTGTGCACAATATGAGATCATGTAAGCAAACTATTCCGTGAATGTGGCCTAGGATTGATCATTTGGTTTGAAAGCCATGAATCTTCACACATGATAGCTCATTTTTTAGAACACTTTTTAAAAATAATTGCCATATTATAAGTTTATTATTTTTCCTGATAACTCGTTCACATATAATGACACAATGCGGAGGTTTTTCTAATTTTTTTGATTTTTTTGAAAATTTTCATGCCCATTTGAAGATGCGGCCAAAACGGCGGGCATGACCGTTCCTAGCTAGTGGTTTAATCTTAGAATTTTTTTGATATTTATCTGATTAAATAGATACTTATGTACCTAGAAATGATTTTTAGAAAAAATAAGAAGCAAACTATAAGGTAGCTGCAGTTCAAATTTGACCCGCTTCCAGCTAATCGACATAAATTTGTCTTTTTCACGAGAGGTGGATCAAAACTTTTGACACCGAACCATTTGGTCAATTGTACATTAAATATGGCCTAATATTTTAGAAAAATAATTTGGTCCAATTTTGCAACAAATATATGGTATGTCCTTCACAGAAAAACTCATTTTGGTCTCTCGGTGAAAGGAAAATGATTTTTGTGTGCAATGCAAATGAAAACCACAAAATCATCATTGTTTGAAATCCTAAGTTACACACATGTGCATAATATTGGGTCATTTAAATATACAACATGAGGCTAATATGTTGAGTGTTTACCCAAAATAAGAGGGTAAAAAATTTAAAAGAAACAAAAAAAACACAATTACATAAGCTTGATTCTGATTGGTGGAACCATTTGTGGCACCGATCGATGACATGGCAGACATCCTACCATCCATTGCTAGCAATCCCACGTCCATCCATCCATCCATCTAAAGAAAAAAAAACACCGCACCAAACCAGTCCTTGTCCTCGCGAAGCCTACCCAACCACTCGTCGCCTCCTCTCTCCATCTCCTCCGCAACTCTCCTCGCCACCGCCACCTACGCCGATTCCAGCAGCCTCCGGCGGCGCCCACCACACTCACGTGATCCCCTCGCTCCGCTTCTCCATCTCCTCGGACCAGATACGACGAGCACGTCCTCCTGCGGCCACGCGCAACCCTCCCCGAAATGGATCCCGCCGCGTGGAAGGATCTGTACCAGCACATCGAGTCCTTCGACACCGGCCGCCTCAGGGTCTCCGACGTCCACACCATCTACTACGAGCAGTCCGGGAACCCCGGGGGCTCCACCTGTCGGCGGCGCCACCGCCAGAGCCACTGGTTCCCCCCACCTCCGATCCGGCGCCGCCACCCCATCTTCTCCCAGATCTGGTGCTGCCGCGCCCTCTCATGTTCTCCTTCTCCCAGCTCGGCAGAGGAGCAGCAGCAGTGGCAACTCCTCCCCGCCTGGCGTGCCCCGCCCCGGCCCTGCCCTTTCTCCTCCCCATCCGCCGGTGTACAGGACGCCCTCCTCGACGCCAACCATTCCCGACGAGCTCTCTTCGCCCGGAGGAGGCGGATGAGATGTCCAGCGCCGCAGACGGATAGCTGCTTCCTCCTCCCTCCTTCAGACCTGGACATGGTGAGCTTCCCCTCTCAACCCCCTCGATCTGCCCCCAGATCGATCTGCTGCTTTTTCAATTGTAATAACAGCACGTTTTGGTGGTTCCATTGTTTGTACCGTGTCAAAGCCATTTATTTTCTATGCACCATTTGTTTTTTGATTCAAGCACACAGCCTACGACACTAGCTACTACTGGTAGCTTTGTTCAATTTCTACAGAATTTGTTCAAGGCTTGGTAGCTATGTCAGTCCGTTGGTTTTTTGTGGACACCACTTGCGATTGCACGTGCTGGACAGAAAGAACACCATGGTTTGGTTCCATTTGTGCAGGCTTATTAAAACTGGAGCATCAAGTTTTTGGCTCCAGTTGTATAGCCCAAATTATTACAGTGAGCGCTTTTTTTTTCAATTTCTTCTATGTGGACATCTAAACACTGTGTATTTCATGAATTTTTAGAGGCTCTCATAGCAATGCCAGTCTATTTTTAGAGGCTGCCGATGCGGTGGCTGGCTGGGGGCTTATTAGTTTTGGTATTGCTTGCTTGTTCAAAGGGAGGAGCTAGTCACAATTTCTTTTCTAAGCCAGATACGGAGCGTGTTGGTAAAACATACAGTGGTATTTATCTTCTTACTCATCTGTTGATGCTCGTGGATGATGGATACGGAGCGATGTTGTGCTTGCTGTTCCATATTTTGTTGATGCACTGATTGCTGATCAGTTGATGAGAATTGCAGTTAGTTTTTTGAATGATTTGGTGTGCATGTGATCAGTATCATTTGCATAGTATTTCAAAGGCCATTTTTATGTAGTTTCATCTCAGTTATGATATTGATTACTGGTCCTTCATGCACTTAAGCAATATATTTTCATAATTATTGTTGCTCAACAACCATTATACAACATGTCGCTTTTTCATGCAGATTTGGTGCGCAAAGGCTTGTCTGATTCCTTGAACGACACCTTCCTGCTGCTCCAACTCCGACGCCTTCCTGCTGCTCCAACTCCGACGCCGTGTGCCTCCTCGACGACTTGCCGCTGATCTCCGAGGATCCGCCGCTGCTCTTCTCCAACAACGGGGCTGCTACTGATTCTCTCAAGCCTGGAACTGGGACCAGAGAGAAGAACAATCAAGATCCAGGGAACTCCCCTCTCTTTACACTTCCTTGTCTCCGCGATGTCTAGTTTCTCGCTTGAATGCCTAGGATCACATATCTAGTAGAATCAAGTTGTTCTCGTTTAAATTCTGTCACTTACCATGCAACACTGATTTTTTTGTTAATACACTGTCCAAGTCATGAATTTCCTGAACTGGTGCATGTATATATATTTGGGTGCTAGTCAATTAAAGAATGTCTGTGATACCATGTTTGTACTACGTGCTAGTGTAGCCGTACTGATGCAAATACTACTTGTGTACTTATGGAGTAGTAAATAGCCTTTCATGTCATTCTCCAAGTCTGCACATAGCATTGTTATTTTAGGAGCAGATTTCTCATCCTTCTTTGGATAAGAAACCTGAACTTGCTGAATAACCAATTTAGTTGTTTATCTTCTTGCTAAATCGAGTGCTCCCTTATATATTTTGTATATATCATTGTTGTAGTTTTAGTGTAGTTCTAGCAAATTTAGGTTAGTAGTAGGAGTATATCATGAATTGTATTTTAACTGAACTAGGTGCTCACTTTTAAATATGGTATGATATTAATGTAGGTTCAATTGGGTTAGCTGTAAATTTTCCATCTTTAGCATATGTGCCCTGTAGATTATGTTCAGATGATTTTACTTTTCCTTGTTTGAACCAAGAATCTGAGCAACAACAACATAGGTAACTGTCAACTCAAGGATTTGAATTTATTTGGCAGGCACCAATTGGAAGTGAGAGGCAGAAGAGGAATGCTGACACCGCGTTCCATGCTCCTTCAGACATGGAGTCCAGGCGCGCGTGCCTCCATCGCCCCGCGCGCTCCATTGGAGGAGCCCCCGCCCCGCGCGTGGCTGCCTTGGAGTTGGAGGGCTTCCTGCCCCACGCCCCTTGTCTGCTCTGGCAGTGGGTTCCTCCTGGCCGCGACGATGCCCGAGGCCGGCCGGTACACCCACAAGAAGGACGACGGCATCTGCAACAACGCCTGCAGCGAGGTGAGCCATTCCCCTCCCCCTCCCCTCTCCAGATCTGCTCTGTTCAATGTGGGGGGTTTGATTCCCCAGTCCAGGTACGATGGGACCAAGATCATCCCCCTCGTCCCTAGCTACTACACTACAGCCATCCTGCATACTCCCTCTAGTTCATGGACCATCTGGACCTCTTACTGTAGTAGCTGGTATGCCTGCTGCGTGTATCCCCGTCTATTTGATGTTTTGCTAGAACCATAAATCCTGATGCATGACGATTATGGTCTGGTTTGGTATATATCTGTTCTACTGGTGCTTAAAATTTTACATGCCTGGATTTTGATTGAACTCGTTCTTACAGGTCAATTTAGTTTCTCATATGTACTTTAAATATTTTGAATGAATTTACACGTCTTCTAATAGTATAGTAAGTTAAGAGTTGCACATGTCAGTATACTATATACCAAAAATTCCTAGCTAGTGAGTACATTTTAGTCATTCCATGAACACATACTGGTTAGTGTTAGTCTACTATTTATGTATACGAAATTTGTTGCCAATTCTTGCTTATAAGCTATGTTTGATGCTGCCTACAGGTTCTTATTATTATTTTTACACACATGAAGTACGGAGCCACGTGCGAAGCCGTGAAGCCTATCAGCAAGAGTAGCATATTATGTATTGTAATATTAGGCAGAGTGTAAATGTTGTAATAGACTAATTTAGTGTTGTTTTGGATGAATTTCATTTGCTCTCTAGTCTGTTTGAAAATATTGATTGTGTATATAATTTCAATAAGTGTGAAACGGAAACCTGACCATGGGTACCCACTTATGAAAATTGTTTGACAATTTTTGAAATTTCTGACGTGTGGGTCCAATTATGATATCAGCATGACAAATGGGACCAATCTGACCAATGGGGCCAGCACAAAAATAATATGGCCGAAAATAGAAAATCAATAGTCATGGCCTAGAAAATAAAAAGGCTGAATTGTTGGGCCAGACCCATGTAGCTAACCAAAGTTAACACGAAAAATATATATTAAATGGGCTGAATTACTGGGCTCTGCATATATAGACACCGAATTGGACCGGACTGATTCTAATCAACGACCTTTTCATTTGATCGTAATTTTGCCACGTCAGTTTGCTACGTCGGATCCGACGTGGTCTGGGCAGGCTACTAGCGACCAAAGCAATTGGTCGTAGAATCAACGACCTTTTGCTTTGGTCGTTGCCTTCAAAGACCTTATCACAAAGAAGGTCGTTAATTTTCATTAAAGACGGTCAGCTTTTAACCATCAGTTTTTGGTCACAAAAATGTCGCAAATGAAAAACAATGACCATTCAGCGACCAATAGTGATGGTCGCAAGTTAACATATTTCTTGTAGTGTCAAAATTCCCTTTTATATGTTTCTCTTCCTCCACAACAACTATCGCCAACTCACCATTTGAGTCCATCGAAGCACTAGTATTACCATTGATATTTTTTTTTGTCAATGGCTTCTCTTTGTGATTGTATGAGTCATCCACACATTTTTTTTATTTTTTACCATGCTGAAAATAAATAAATGATGACATCAAAGGTTAAACGGTCGTAATGTACTATAGGGAGATTTACCTTGGATTGGATGGGTCAGAGCGGCGTCGTTTATTGGGAGTTCACCGATGAGTCGATGACGTGATGTGTACTCATTCGTTTCTAGATCTCGACGAATCGACGATGTGCGTGTGCTTGTCCAGCGCATGAAGTTGGGAGAAAAAAGCGCCCTCACGTACTGACTACCGGCTAGAGTCTCATGATCGGGGCCTCGGAATAGAAATCGGCGAGACGGCGAACTATGATCGTAGTTAGAAACGAAATTAGGAGAAAGACACAAGACATCATGTTTGTTCTTGACGGCGGCGTACTCGCAAGATTTGGGGATTTTTACATAACAGATTAGGAAAGAAGGAATCGCTACGTCCGCGACCTGATATAAATCGCTACGTCCCTCTTGGCCACGACCCATGGGTTTTATTAGCGCAAGCCCATACGCTGTATGCATACCTGAGGAGGGGCCGCAGGATTTTCAGGGGTTCTCCTTATAAATTTTCTGGATGCCAAAGGTGTGTGACTGTCGTGGTTCCCCTATAAAACTCTCTCTCTCTCTCTCTCTCTCTCTCTCTCTCTCTCTCTCTCTCTCTCTCTCTCTCTCTCTCTCTCTCTCTCTCTCTCTCTCTCTCACACACACACACACACACACACACACACACACATTACTTATCTTGTAGGTCTTTCTAGGACGTTTGGATGGTGCGACATCAGCGAGGTGGTGGTGGGCGACGGCGAGTTGGCGGGCAGAAGCGGCTAGATTACAAAGCGGTGTGTTGGTGTCGGTCGGCGACACAGCGAGGCGGTGCGAGCGGTGAGGTGATGGTTGCGTCGGCGGCAGTCGAGAGTGGTGAGGCACAACGGCACGGTGGACGGCTCGGGCAGCAACTCGTGCGGTGAGCTCGAGGGCTAGGAGGCAGGTCTGGCGACGGTGGCTTCCCGGTGGCGAGGCCGGATGGTGGCGCAGCGGTCCCGGCGGTGGCCCGACGATCGCCAGCGGCGGTGGGGCGTCCGGCGGCTGCTGCTCATGGCGGTCGGCTCGTGGTTCCCACCAACCCGTCATGAGTGATAGGGGAAGATGCATCTTCTTCTCTATACTAGTGGTTGGGGCGCCCCCTTAGGGCGCCTCCTGAGTCGAAGCTCGGCAGTGCCAGGTAGGTAAGCGTCCCTTTCACTTTCTTATCTGTACTATGTGATGTTATTTCGTCAGATTCATAGTACAACAATATGAAGCCATGGTATGTACGCATTTATAACTGAAACAATAAGATAGTTGTGCAAAAGCAACACAGTCGGAGTATGGATTCTTAGAGGTTACATGAGCGATGATACAGATGATAGTGGTTTAGAAACAACGGATGGCAGCGGATCGACAATATATCTAGAGGAAATGAAAACCACTGCTTGTTTCCTGGATCGAGTAAGACACGCTTATCTCCTTGGCGCACTTGGCCACCAGGATCCCCATGCCTTGGTCTTTGCTTCCGCAGCACCTTGAAGGCATCCTCGTCGGTGCAGACGTCCCTGATGTACACCGCAGGACGTCGCTTCAGTAGCATCAATTGTTACCACATGTTTTTTCAGCTGTAAAACAAGCAGACAAATTGCATGAATATGACGGATCATGTGCCTAAACATGCCCAAGGTAGTTTTTGTTTTTGTTCTACACACTACACCTCCATCTTAGTTTATTTTTGTTGCCTGTTCCGTCTGATTCACGAAAAAGGTAATCATCCTTCGTGTCAATCCCACAATTTTTAGTCACAAATTTATAAACATAGTTCATGAGCCTAGCCGCCACAACCAGCATTGTAGGAGTTGTCCCAATTGATTAGTTCCTGTTCAGAAAGGCCGAGAAGAGAGCCCGGCATGATCTTGTTTATTCCTTTCATGGCACATGTAGATGAGAAGCTCCAACAAGCACCTGAACGACAATCCAGAACACATTAACCGGAAGTACTATGTGGTTTAGTAATAAGGAATGAGGTAAAATTGAAAAATACGTAGTAGTATGTATCAAGGCACTTGAGTAAAAGGAAACAATACAAGTAGAAAGGAGTGACTTCGTGGAAACAGAGACTTGCATCTTCACTTCAGTGTCACTCTTGTTATCCTAATCTGTAAAACAGAAGTGCTGACATAGTTCTTTTGTAGCATCTCTAACTGCACATCAAACACAGTATAGCCATCAGCAACCTAACATAATCCCAAACCTAGAATTCTAGATTGCTACGAGCATAACAATTTTTTCTAAGATTCTTAATTAAGACGTAATACATAACTGGTCTACATAATAGCATTTAATGCATCATTTTATGTTTATACTATATACATGATGATCAATCGAGTACCATATGTTATTAGAACTGAAGCCTCTAACACAAGTTGAATTTGAAGATTACAGAAACTATGCGAAGTAGATGGAACTGCAAATAGTTTATAAAAAATTGAAAACACAAGTAAAAAGAAGGAAGCTTTGAATTATTTACAAGCAGTGTTTCTCCTTCGCCTGAATAAATTAGGACATGGCTGGTAATCTTGGGACCACTTAAAAGGTCATTGGAATGCACAATGCTTTACAGAAAGAAAAAAAACAGTAAGCATACTCACCGAAGACTGCAATGAGTGCAAATGACAAAAACATGAAATCATTACTACCATACTGTGCTTATTCAAGAGGAATAAATTTTGAGACGATGCAACTCATGGTTAAAGTAAGGACCTTGAAAGTTTTTTCGAAGTGCGCTCAGAAATATCCCAATAACTGGGGCCTTTTTGCCAATAGAACAAATTCATCAGCACAATCACCCCGGAGAACAAATCAGATTTCATTGCCACTACATATTTAGGGAAATAGAGAATGCGAATGAGTCTAAACGTGAATGGCAGAAGACATAACTGAAAAGCAGAAAATAAATAGATTGCAGAACCCACAACAAATCTTTGAGCATCATTGTCCTTATCTTTGATGGCTCTGCCTGATGCATTTTTCAAAACATAATTGCAGCAACCTCGAGATTTCTGCTTGTGAACGACCATTGAGCATATCGAAGTAAATAAATTCATGTGCAGTTCAGCAAGAATAAAAGGGAGCTCTCCAAAAGAAAACTGACATGAGGAAACTACAAACCATGGCCATGGGGACCCTACCTCCTGGCCTGCTTCTCCTCGAGTTCTTTGGTCCTGTACAACACCTTCATCCCCCGAAGAAAAAGAAGAAGAAGAGAAACACAGAAAGAGACTCAGAACAAGGAGATTCAAATTGGAAGAGAATTGATCAGAGGCATATTTATTGATACGGTAAGCCTAAAAGAGGTGATTATTAGAGATCAGACCAGGGGGGCTACCTGATTGGATCAGCGGCGACTCAGCTTGGGTGGCCCAACGATGTGCCATCGTGTCGGTGGTTGCTAGACGAAGCCGCTGTGTTTCAGTGTTGATCTGGCGCTGTCGTGTCAATCGAACCAAAGCTGGCAATGCAGTTCAAATGCATGGTTTAAGTATGACAAAAACTTGTGGAAAACCAAAAGATCGCACATACAAATAACACAAATAACATAAAATGAGCAGATCAGTACATCATGGCAGAGAGTGGGCTTAGAGGCAAGAACACTTAGGACATATAAGCAGCAGATGACTATTGTAAAAAAAAAAGACTAAGATATAGTTATTGACGTGAGAAACATGTTTAGATTGACACTGAATATATCATAGCAGAAAATAATATGAAGGAGGGTGGATATTAGATCCTTATCATCTTGATGCAGTTAACTTTTACGCAACCTCTGAACAGGATGTAGAGGGCATTCCTATAAAACAACCTGCTTACTTCACAGAGAACACATATGAGCACAAAGAGGGTCAGCAGTGCTTTCCTACAATTGTAGTTGGATAACATAGTTGTGAATCAGCATGTCAGATCATTTGGCAACAGAATTGGTAGATTAAACATCTTTCACATACCGTCCATAAGTTGTGTCAGCATAGATATCAGGTGAGCAAAAATCTGCAATAATCAACTGTAAAAAACAAAAGAAATGTCGATTAGTAACCTGATGCATAAAGGCATAATTATAACAGCCATATGAAATGTGGATTAGTAATCTGATTTTGTTTATAATTCAAAAAGATGGAGACTTATCAAAAACAAACTGATGCTGAATTTGATGCAAACGAAGATGTCAGTGGCAATCATAAAAGTGCCAAATTTTGGATTGATATGCATATAAAAATATAGTTTTTTTTGTTTGCTAACTAATAATCAGTAATCAGTCTTTGCTTTTCACTAAATATTACTACCTCTGTACAGAGGGAGTATCTAACAACTGGTAAACTGATAGACATAGACCAGTTGATAATTAACCAATTGATGCAAACAAGATGGACTTTTATGGTGTTTGTTGGGCACCAACCGATGCACCTCAATTGTGATTTAGTATGCTACAACTAAACCTAATACCACATCACACGAGATGGCGTACATGCCTATAAAATTCCAAAGTCAGAGAATGTCACCTACTTGGGACATACATCACTTCCCTTCCCCAACTCGGGCAACCTCTTGCTCCCGTACAACTTGGATAATAGATGGGCAAGGGCCGTAGGGTGAGCCTGAGATATGTTGCAGCCCAGCACATGGATGCAACATTGTGTTCATTCTGTTAGAGATTCTAGATGAGGTCCAATGGTAGAAAGATGGAGGCATGGCGTTGGCGGCAACTTACAGGGAGGAGACGATCAAAGCAAGAGGATGCAGTCGTGCTGGACGCCATAGCAGGCAAGCAAACAGTCAGCGTCATCGAAATGACAGCCAACAAGAAGAGCCGCTGCTTGGCCACCGGTATGAGCTCCCAGGACATAACCATGCCCTTGACCTGCGCCACATTGGCCCTCCTCGTCGATGGAGACAGGCGGCTGCTGCACCAAATCTGAGAGACAGAAGTAGAGGTGAGAGTCAGAGCTCGAGCGGAGTAGAGAGGAGGAGGAGGAGGGGGGATGAACTCACCGATGCAGAGGAGGTACGGCCCGACACACCGCGTGCACCTCATGAGCATTGGGCGTGGCCGTCCATGAGGCGGAGACACGCGTGGGGGGCATGATGGAAGGCGACGGAGACGAGCCGCCGGACCTCGCCGGCGACGAAGGGGCGCCGGGCCGAAACCCTAGCCACCGCTGAGGGTCGGGAGCAGGGGCGGATCCAGCCTAGCCCAGCGCCCCGGGCCCCCTTCATATACTGTAGCAATTGCCACAGTATATCGCTACAGCCCACGAAGGAAATGGGCCTCACGCCCCGGCCCTGGGCCCCCCCGGCCTGGGGCCTAGATCCGCCACTGGTCGGGAGCGAGAGTGGGAGGCCTCTAGCCACGGGTCTGTAGGGATGGGAGGAAGGAGCGGGGCGAGGGGAGGCCGTTGATCAGCCACCCGCCGCCGGTATTCGTCGGAATCGGCCGTCGTGAGTGGCGGCGGCGGCGACGAGCCACGGGGGGAGAGAGATGTCTTGAGAAAAGGAGACGAGAGGAGACTTGCGTGTGAGAGCAGGGATCGAGAGGAGCCGCGTTTTTTACGTTTTCCCTTCGGCACAGTAAAACTGACATGGCATAGGCGAGGCGGCATCATTGACGCGTAGCTTAATATTGGGTTTGATGGGGGAAGATCGGTCGTTTTTAAGGTGAGATCGTAAACAATTTCCAACAGAAGCCCATGCATATTGAACCAAACTCCCCATGTTGCAGCAAAAGTATATCTGTGCAAAAAAAAAATTTACCGTCCAAACGTCCTAGAAAGACCTACAAGATAAGTACTGGATGCCCCGCAAAAAAAAAAGAGATAAGTACTGGATTTGTAATTCAAAATAAAAAAAAGAGATAAGTACTGGATTTGTAATTCAAAATAAAAAAAAGAGATAAGTACTGGATTTGTAATTCAAAATAACTAAGTGTTGTGATTCGCTGCCGGTCTATTTCCTTGCTCCCAGTAATTAGTGATAGATTTTTTTTTAGTCAATTACACCGGTGATGCTTGAACTTGACGCAAATGATCACTTTAGTGCTACAACTTGTGGTATACATTGAAGTGATAAAAAAACTTGACTTTGGCATTCACATACAGTGCACTTCTCATCCGTAGACGTTAACTATGCTAACCTGGCATTGTATTTGGGTTTATTCCGTCTACATCACGTGGGACCCAACTGTCGGTGGAACAACACGAACAAGATTTAATAAAAAAATATGCGCTCGCGGTATAGCTCGAACACACACACACTTCCTGCAGCAAACGCGCTACCGAGGTCCGCAACCAGCCCAATGGTTTCTGATGGACTAGGTCAGTACACAAGCTTCATATCCTTTAACACACTATATAAATTAAAAATTTAATCCGAAGAAAACAGAAGTAGTGGCGGCACCGCAACAGTTCGAACCAGCTACCTTTATTTTTAGGGGTCCAACAAGCTACCTAAGGTAATTAATTGGCCTTGCCTACCACTCCAACGGAAACCATTTCATAAATCTACAGGATAATAAAAAGAAAATCTAATGCATATAATTTTTTTCAAAAGTCAAATAGTACAAACTTTGATCAAGTTTATAGACAAAAATATATATATTTAAAATACCAAATGCATATCATTGGATACATCATCCGTTATATTTTCATGTTGAAATTTTTTGGAATTATTTATAAAAATAGTTTTCTCAATAAACCCAGTCAAAGTTTGTTTAGTTTGACTTGTCAAAAAGTTAATACTCCCTCCGTTCCAAATTACTCGTCGTGGTTTTAGTTCAAACTCGTCGTGGTTTTAGTTCAAATTTGAACTAAAACAACGACGAGTAATTTGGAACGGAGGGAGTACTTCCTATAGCAATAAAATTAAATTAGAAGTCAGTAGAATTTATCTCTTTAACCAGAAGACTGTAATGCCCAAAAAAGATAATACTTTCTATAGCAACAAAATAAAATTAGAATATTCTTATTGTTACAAATATTATACTACATACAAATTTTACAAATTAAAAAATGTTCATGTTTTTTAAAAGAATCACGTATTATTTGGAAATATATATATAATATTCATTATATAAAAATATTTTTTAGAAGCACGCACAAACTTTATTAAAATACATGAACACTTTTTAAAATAAGATAAAAAATTATTAAAGCTTGAACACTTTTATACACTGCCTGATTAGTTTTCTTTTATTAAAACTGTGAATGTTTTTAAAATTATACTCCCTCCGTCCGGAAATACTGGTCGAAGAAATAGATGTATCTAGATATATTTTAATTCTAGATACACCATTTTTATCCATTTATGAGACAAGTAATTCTGGATGGAGGGAATATAAGATTTTACTTAAATATATAGGAAGAAAATTAATATCTCTTGAATATTTTATTTAATATGCAACTTGTGCTGTGAATAATGTTGCAATTCGTATTTTAGTTATATGAATGTTTTTTTAATTTATCCTCAAATATTTATATACTATAATTTAGTTTTTTCTAAAATAATTTATTTATTTGTATTTATATTATTTATAACACACAATTATAGTGTATTTAGAAGAAAAAACTAATAGTGCAAAATGATCCGCACTGTTAGCAGCCCATTTATAAGCGTCAAAGGATACAAAGTAGACGTATCCAGCGGAGGAGAGTCAACGGTGTCTGGTGTACTGGCCAAGCAGACGGAAATACAACTTCTACGGACGGCACATGCATCGTATTTGCATATCAAAGCCAAGTTTTTGCACCACTTCGATGTATACCACAAGTTCTAGCACTAAAGTGATCATTTGTGCCAAGTTCAAACACCACCAGTGTAACTGATTCATTTTTTTTAGGGATAGTAATTAGTAGATGAGAAAGAAACGAACAACCAACAAGGTGAAAGGGATCAGCGATGGACATGGACCTGTCGAAACGATTAGGCGAGTAGGCAACATGCGTTCTCAATTGCCAAGCCTAGTTCTCACGCAGCCCATTACCACAGGAAGACCAATAGTGGTGGGCCAACAATTCTGCCCGGGAAACAACGATACAGAGGTCGATTCTCCCAGTTAACGCACGACATCATACACTGTCACGTACATGCCCATCGCCCGATCTGTAGGATCAATTTTTCACCTGTAGCATCATGAAAGACATGGAGTGACTGTCATGGAGCCTCCAAGAAGGTAACACCGGCCATGAACGTCGCCGCCATCGGTCTGGCAGAACCAGACAAGTTATGTACCGTGACGCTCACACACCTCGACGGGGTACCACCAGACACGAATGCACTTGCCGCACCACCGCCATACTATGCCGAACGTCAACAACAATGCCACCCATGCAACCATGGCATCTAGCCAATACCCGAGCCGCATGCTCTTCCATGAACACCACATCTCCCATTGACAGGACCTCCGCCCTGCATCCAGACAACCCAGTGACCATCCAAAGGCAGCGGCTTCGCCCCCGCAGGCAAACCGCTAGCACCCCCGCGTCGCACGCCATCTGGTGCTGGAACCGGAATGGTCTGACCGGACTAAGGCACGCAAGTACCACCGCTCCTGCACCCACAACGCGCCGCATGAACGACACTTTGCCAGACACCGCCCCCACACCGCTCGCAGCGTGCCGGCTCCAGATTCAAGGGAGCCCGACCTAGCCCCCACCACCACCGCCATGGGCAGCCCCGCCACCTCCCAGCCCAGCAAGCGCTGCATCCACACGCGCCACCGTTGGGAGCCTCGCTGGATCCCTTGCGCCCGCGAGCAACTTTCCTGCGCTGCCGAGACCCCGAACAGCGGAGGGAGGCCAGAGCCCCGCCGTCGCCTGCGTCGTATGGGCTTCGCCTGGGAGACTCCTTCCGATGATAGCGAGGAGGAGGAGGAGGAGGAGGAGACAGGGGGTGGTGAGTACCGGCGGGCGGCGGCAAAGCAAGGGCTCCCGTGACATGCGCGGGCCGCGTCGTGGGAATGAGGGGATTTTTTTTGCCTTATTATTAATACTAGCACAAATGCCCGCGCGTTGCAACGGTAGAAAATGATGGGCTGCTGATGAAAAAATTAATGGACCTATTGAGAATATGGTTCTTCAGGACGCCGGTACGGGATATGTGATGTTTATTCTCGGCGTCCCAAGTCCTAACCTAAATTTGACCATTTATTCTCGTCGTCCCAAGTCCTAACCTAAATTTGACCATAGGCTCCTAGATTTTCAGAAATATTGTGCATCATATGAGCTGTGATATTATTTGAATCTTGGTGCAAAAATTCAGACCAATGTATTCTACCTATTGTTGCTTCTCAGATTCAACATCATTTGAGCTAGGCAAATTGAGCATTATTACCATGTTTAGAAAATTACACCGACTGAAGAAATAGCAATGCGATGTACAACAGATTGGACAAAATCTAAATTTATATATATACTTGCCATCCATTGTGATATATGTGCTAAAGTTACCTGTACCAACATAGAAAGAAACAAATAAAACAAACTGCCATAGTACCGCACGTCTTCCCATGCACATGATATGCCAATGCATTTGTTCCACGTAGGAAAAAAATGAAACCTTTAAAATCAAAAGCTTACACTGATTTTACCTTTTTCGCGTTGAGCAATAGATCAACAGTGTTTTCTGCATCCTTTCAAAATTTAATAGGTTCTATTGATATTTCTGTCAAATTTGAATATAGATGCTAGTGTAGTATAACTATCACTCAAACGTTTGACTATGTGTATTCCGAAACCTGATCGAATTACATTGTTCTGTCTGGCAACTGAATTAAAATGAGCAATCTCTTCCGCTACACTATAATTTCACACCCGGGAGGTAGCGAGCTGCGGGGTATAGAAACTGAGAGAGGCGAGTTGTGGTGTGCAATGGTCATCTGGGGACAGTGGCTGATAGGTGGGGTGCGCCGCATGGGGTGGTGACTAAGGGGCAGGCACCCGGAGGGCGGGCAACCTTGGAGAAGTAGACGGGATAGGGGCAGAGGACGGAGCCCGGTTGTGCTATGGCTGCGCCAATCGGCGGCAGAGGCATGTTGTGAGGGGCAATGGTGGAAAACCATTTGGGTTTAGGTGGGGGCTATAAAATGAAGAATGGGGAGGAGAAGATGGGCAGCTGGAGCGCCGCCCTCGTCGTCGGTGAACCACCGCCCTGCCGCTGCGCGACGTCGTCAACTGAGGCCCTCCGAGAGCCGCGAGTTCAAAATAGACATGAGCGAATATGCAACTTTGCAGTCTATTTTTCTCTAAATAAAAAGGTAGTTGTACAGTGAATTTCCTGAAAGAATCTGAATGTACAGAGAAGCAGGTACATGAGCTAAGCATCTTGACTTGATCTTCCGCCAGATGTGCGAGCAGCACAAGCATGCGATAACACACAAAACACACATACATAGAACAATTTTTCTGGACACATGAAGACTTCTAAATGCTTCTAAATTTTAGGAAAAAACATATTTCCTTCATGCCACTTATTAACATGACATTTCTGGGAGTGAAATGAAACGCCAATAAAGGGAAAAAGAAATAAAGATAGATATGTCATATGTGACAGATAACAGTGCTGAACATCATGTTAAGGAGGTAGCCAAGATACGGTATCTAATTGGCTATCTGGAGGGAACATAGTAAAGACTAAAGATAATCAATACAAATGATCTCCAACCATAGCTTATGAGGAAACAAGGTCTAGTATTTTCCATAGCATGAAAATATTAGTCGGAATATCTATACAGATTCATGTAAACATGAAGGAAACACATTTGTCTAACTAGAATAAGACAAAGAAGAGATCCTTACTGTAATTGCATTCTGAACCAAGTGAAATACTACGCCTTGCATGCCTATGAGCTCATCAAAAGGAATATCCTCGGCACCATCCATGTCATCCAGACCATCTAACATATGCTCAACTTGGGCCTATTAGAGTGATTTGGATGTTTGTCAGAAAGCTTCTTCACCCAGCTGGCAAGTCGTCAAATCAAGCATGCAAATGTAGATTATTTTCCTTTACAATGTTTCATGCATGATCAATAATCTACAGTCCGATGATCTGCTTGCCAAAAATCAAATATCGAAATTAATCGCAGGTTAATTATGCAGTGTAGGAGTAATGCAACAGACCTATCAGTTACACAAATCGTTTCAGTCACATGATTCTCTCTCTTCGTGCAGGTCTTTCCCATATCATGTACCCCATTATGGCTACCATGGCGGCTACTTATTTCCTGCCACAACCACCCTGTCGCTTCTCCCCCTGTGCTATGCTCTCCCCACTATGTCATACATGGCTCACTACAGGAGAAACACATATTGTTTTATGTTTCTCCACAAGTCCAATGTAATTTATCGACCACTCAGCTTCTAGCCATGTAAGGCGAACACAAACACTAAAACACATGGTGAATAAAGGCCCCTCGGTTTAGATATGGCGCTCTCCTCGGCAGCCTCGTTGAGATCTTTCTGTAGGTTCCTATAGTTGCTAGCCGGTTTTGTATATTTCGTCGCTTGCCTCATCTTAGCTTTGAGTGCCTCCTCGACCTGAAAGAGCTCAGCCCGGCGATCTCTGAGGTACCGTTGTTCCTCTTGGATCCGTTTTTTCTCGCTTGTTATCTTGCCGGCGATATAGACTAGACTTACCCTTAAATAATCGTAGGCCGGGTTGCTGAGGGACTCGTTCAGGATGTCGTTGTCCGCATGCTGCTGCCCAGGTCACCGGCATCATCGTGGTTGGCATTTGTTGCCATTGTTCCCATCGCCGTTGCTGTTACCGTTGCCACTGCTGTCACCGGCTCCGCCCCCGCTGGAGTCATCCACTAGTAGAAAAAGGCCCATTTATCCCGGTTCCAGAGGCCCATTTGTCCCGGTTCTGGAACCGGGACTAAAGGGTCGGGACTAAAGCCCAACACCTTTAGTCCCGGTTCGCTTACGAACCGGGACAGATGTGGCTCCACGTGGCCACTGCGGCGAGCCCATGCAGGAGGGCCTTTAGTCCCGGTTGGTAACACCAACCGGGACCAAAGAGCATCCACGCGTCAGCATCTCAGGAGCTGTGGTTTTTGTTTTTTTTTTAAAGGGGGGGGGGGAGGGGCTTTGGGGGTTTCGTAGGGTTAATTTAGGGGTTTCATATATTGTGTTAGCTAGCTAATAGAGAGAAGTGTCCTCTCTTATCTCCGTGCTTGGTCGATGCTACGTACTATACATATAGAGAGGACTCGACACGCTAGCTAGTAAGCAAATGAAGGAAACCATTAAGTACACAAGATCGTCATGAACATATACAAAGAGAAGTGATCGACCTCCTCCTTCTCCGAGAGGTTGGTCGAACAAGAAGTTCTCGTATATCTATCCGACGCTACTAGCTACATATATACAATATAAGATCTCTTACAATCCCTAACATCTGATGTCAAGTTTCACATGGTATTCTCCGGCTAGATTGATGACGTGGTCAAGAAAGAATCCCGCCAATTCCTCTTGAATTGCTTTTATGCGATCTTGTGGTAGGAGTTCATCCCGCATCTGCCAAATCTAATTTGAAGAAGGGGGTCAATACATATATATGAATGAAACTCAACACAAATGATGGTAATAAAATAAAATTGTGAATATTATTGCTTACGCACTTCATATTGTTTTTCAGAGTAGCCTCGCTTAGAGGTCGTCGCATTGTAGATGTACTCGCAAACGTAGTATCCACAAAAATTATTCCCGCCTTCCTGCCACAACCACTTTACGAGAAATAGAGGTCAATCAAACTGATAATCAAGCATTATAAATGGTATTGATGAAACTAGTTAGAATCAATGGGAGATGCGCGGAACTAGCTAGTAGTACTTACTTTCGGGTGTGTAAATCGCAGCTCTCCCGGCAGTCCTGGAACTTCTGCGGTGAACACTTTCCAAACCCTGCGAGACAAAGAAAATAATTACTTGATATCAGGAAATGAACAAAGTTGCTGATATGGTGCGATAATGATCGATTGAACTTACTTCTGGAGCATTTCAGTCATGGCCGCATACTCCTTGGGATCTTTTCGTTTTGAGTCTAAGACGGTTACTAGTCCCTGCTCAAGCTTAATCTCTAGGAGAATAAAGTGGAAGCTGCGCACGCATGCATAACTCACCAATTACATTACTATAACCTCGAGTAATAAGGGAAACCGAATATGCACAAGACAGTAACACTCACTTGAAGTTGTAAGGAAAGAGTATTTTATCTTTGTTTTGATTTCGAAGCAACGATTGTAGCAAGTTGGCCTGGGTTTCTTTGGCATTATATTTAACCGTCCATTCATCTATGAGATTTGTGTTAATGAACCAAATATCATAGATTTGTGCATTTGTGCATTCGACGATCTTCAATCTGCATAATATAGTGAGGATAATTATATATACATGCAATGAAAGAGCTGAGCTATATATAGAGACTTAATTACAGAAGTAGTACTTACAGACAGTAGCAAGTGATGATTATTTTATCGAGGTCCTTTTGATTGAAAAACTGGAAGAACTCCTCAAATGGAACAGACAACAGATCAATTCCAACGAGATCGTGCTCCTCTTTAACTCTCAGCGTCAAAATAACCTTCCCAGACTTGCAGGTGTCCATGTACCACTAATGGAATCTTCGCATCATCGTTGTTAGAGGAGGATGACCAGGTTTGATGACAGGCTTCCCGTACCGGTATTTGTGTTCGTCCACCTCCATTGTATCAAAATGTGCATCGTCGGGCAGGTAATCACCAGGATTGGTACCGGGCAGCATCCCCGGCAGATTTGCGACGATATCGCTAGACACCTTGAGCCGGGGGCACGATTGGTTCGCCTGTTCGCCGAGCTGGTGAATTTTTTCCCACTTCTTCGTTCTTGTAACCTTTTGTCAATTGAAGTAGTTCCCGACCAACGCGCTCCTTGCACTACCTTTTTAAGAGCGCGGACATGGTTGTCATCCGGCGGAGGCGGTGGTGGTCGCTTCAGGGCATCCAAAGTGCGCTTCAATTTCACCGGATCTATCTTCTCCTCCGGAGGCGGATTTTTCTTTGCAAAAAAGTCCTTCACTTCGGCTTGACAGATCTGCGTGTTTTCCTCCTCGGTCATCTCGTATGGTAACTTCTCTAGAGGCTTGAGAGATGGACCGAATATGTATTGCCTCCCGCCTCTGGCTGTACTGCTAGACGCCGGAGCAGCCGGAGTGGCTGCGGCTGTCTTCCTTCGTTGCTTACGAGGCGGAGAAGGAGGCGGAGTGCTACGACGCGCCGGCGCAGCCGGAGCGGCGGCGGCTGTCTTCCACTGTTGCTGACGAGGCGGAGGAGGAGGCGAGCTGCTCGGACGCGCCGGCGCAGGCGGAGAAGGAGGCGGAGTGCCGCCACGCGCCGGAGCAGCCGGAGAAGGAGGCAGAGTGCCGCCACGCGCCGGAGCAGCCGGAGAAGGAGGCGGAGTGCCCTGATCACTCGCCAGAGGAGGAGGCGGAGGAGGAGGCGGAGTGCCCTGACTTGTCGGAGGAGGAGGCGGAGGCGTCCAGTTCGGAAGGTTGATGAGCTCCTTCCGCCATAGACATGGAGTCTTCAGAGCAAGACCCAGCTGAGTCTCCCCTTCACCGGTAGGGTGGTCAAGCTCGAGCTCCTCAAATCCCTCCGTTATTTCATCGACCATCACAACAGCATAGCCTTCTGAAATCGGAAGGCAGTGAAAAGTTGCGCCGGGTTGAGGTGGTGCAACAGAGCCGACAGCCGACTTGACTTTGACGTGCTGCCATTGCGCCATAAGGTGGCAATCTTGAGCCTCCGTGATAGCATCCACGGGGTAGCTGGGAGCCGTGAAGTGAGGCTGCTGAAGGAGCTCGGTGGAAGCCACGCTGCTTCTCCGCTGAGATGGCGGGGTAGCTTCCGGGGTAGCTCCGACAGGTCGCTGCCTCTGAACTAGTGCTTGTTCCTCTAGCGCTCGTACCCTTGCATTCAGCTTCTGCAGTTCGGTCTGCTCCACTTTCCTCCTCCTCTCCCGGGTTTTGTAACCGCCTGCGCTGGGAAACCCAACCTTCCACGCAACGGAGCCTGCCATGCCTCGTGTTCGTCCTGGGTGCTCAGGATTCCCGAGGGCCTGTGTGAGCTCGTCGTTCTCTCTGTCGGGAACGAACATCCCTTGCTGCGCTGCGGTGATATACTTCTGAAGCTTCTTGACGGGTATTTCAAGTTGCTCCTTCGTCCAACGGCACTTCCCTGTTTCAGGGTCCAAGGTTCCCCCAACCCCGAAGAACCAAGTCGTTGAACGGTCTAGCCAGTTCAATGTCTCTGGTTCGACCCCTTTATCAAGCAGGTCCTTCTCAGCCTTGTCCCACAACGGCCGGGCTTTGAGGTAGCCACCTGACCCCGTGCGATGTTGATGCTCCTTCTTTGCAGCATTTTTCTTGTTTGTCGCTGACATCTTCTTACTCTTCTCCGATGTCTTGTGGGCCACAAATGTGGGCCAGTGATCTCTTATCTTCTCAAATCGGCCGGTTAATTCTGGAGTCTTCCCTTTGTCGACAAACGTTGATTTCAACTCATTCTTCCACCGCCTGAATTGATCTCCCATCTTCTTGAGAGCATGAGCCTTGACCAATGGCTCTATAACTGGCTTATCAGGATCCTCCTCTGGCGGTAGGGTGAAATTTGCCTTCAGCGCGGTCCAAAGATCATCTTTCTGTCTATCGTTGACAAAAGACACTTGAGGGTGTTCGCTCTTAGGCTTATCCCATTGGTGGATGCTGATCGGGATCATGTCCCTAACAAGAACCCCGCACTGAGCAGAAAATGCTTCCTTGGTCCGGCTGGGTTCAATCGGTTGGCCATCGCCCTTGATTGCTGTGATCGTGAACCTTTCATCCTGGCGCAACCTTTTCTTCGGGCCTCGTCTTGTTACCGAAGTTTGGCTCGATCCGGAGGGCTAGAAAAGAAGAAAGAAGAGAGTTAATATGTGTACATACCAAAACAATTAATGCATCAATTAGCTAGTCAGCACAGGCTTAATTAATATATATACCTCGCCGGACTTTGCAACATCTCCTTCCTCCGTTCGCTCACCGGAGCTGTCATCACGGTCTCCTTCTTCGACCGGCATTCCGTCATCGGAGCCATCATAATCATGTCCTTCCACCTCCATTGTTCGATCACCGGAGCCTGCTTCATCCTCTCCTTCCAGACCATCGGTGTCGTTGAGATACGACAAGACATCACCTCCGCCGTGGATTATGTCCCCCAACAACTGTTCTGCTTTGATGTCTCGGTGCTCCATAGTTTCTACAAATATTACAACATGGCAATTAATTAATATACAAACATGACAGATGGATATATTAGTACAAACGTAGACCTAGCTAGCTCGACGCTTCTACGGTTTGGGGTGGCCTCGACAACGCTTCTAGGGTTTGGGCCGGACCGCCTCTCTTATGAATGTCCGACGTCCGGACCGACAAGGGATTTAACAAAATGACGCCATTCTGGATGTGCAGAAAATGGTCCTCGACAACGCTCTTTTAACTTGGTAGATTTGGGTGGCCTCGACAACTCTTCTAGGGTTTGGGGTGGCCTCGACAATGCTTTTTCAGTCCCGGTTTGGGTGGACTCCAGAGTTGGTCGGGTGAGAGGGGGTTGATCGACGTCCCCCCTCATGTCTAAGTCAATGAACAACATGAAAATTTCTAAGTGAATGAACAACTCTGAATTTTTTTACATGTACTCCTACAACATGAAAATTTCTAAGTGATTGCCAAATTGTTTGCTAAACTTTTATGCTTCATTTATATGAAGATCAATTGTCCAATATAACTATGTTCGCGATATGAGGCATTGGACATTATCTAGATCACATGCCTCAAAATTAAAGGAAAAACTCCTCTCACAACTATCCGCGGTGCCCAACAATATGAAATCATTAACAAATATTGATCAAACACATACAAGTTACAAAAATTTCTATGCTCACAAAAATATAAGCCCAAGGGGAATTGAAGTTATCGGGGTTATGTTTATACAACAAATGGACATCTCATCTCATTTCATCTCATCTGAAAAAACATAGCACATCTAAAAAAATACATACATACATACATGGAAAAAAATTGCTATGAACAAAAAAAACATCATATATGAACATTTTCTATATCCATCCATACATACATACATACATTGAAAAAAATGTTATGAACAAACACATCAGTAGTAATTATTTTTATAATGATTTGGCCTCAAAAAATTCTTTTATTAGTATTTTCAAACTCTAGAATGACCCTGTTGCACTAGAACTATTTCAAATAATTCTTTTCAAATGCCACAAATTTTTTGAGAAGTCCTCTGATACCTATAGATCATTTTTATGCAAAAACCCACTTTGGTCATTTGAAACTTTTGAGCACAACTTCCATTTTTCAATTTTGGTCCAATCTTGGCATTGAACTACAACCCTATTTTTTCCTTACTAATTTTTTTTGAAAAATTACTCCATCTTCATGACAGTACCCACACTCCATTTCACCAAAAACCTTCTGATCCATAGTTCAAAATTTTCAAATTTCTTTCAAATGAAATTTGAACCAGATTCAAATTCCTTGCTGAAAACCTATTCTAAACCACTCCAAAAATTCTGAAATTTTGCCATCACCTTTGTCTTGCATCAGTACCTCACCACAAAAAAATTCAGAAATTTCAAAAATGCTCAAAGCCATCTAGCATTTCATCAAACACCTTCTATGCATTTCATCAATAAATTTCAGAAAATTCAGAAGGGGGGGAGGGGGGGGCTGCTGCTGCTCTTCACTGTCCACTCCTTCTCCTCTCCTTCACGGCGTTGCTGCTGCTCTTCAATGCGTCGGGGCCGGCGGCGACCATGGAGCAGTGGCAGAGCAAGGTCGAGCTCGGGGGAGCACGCGGCGACGGGGAGCAGGGGACCATGGGAAAGGGGGGTGCTCACTAGGGGACAACGATGGCTGGAGGCCGGCGACGAGGCCGGCGGGCTCGGGGCGGCACGCGGCGACGGGGACGAGGACGGCGGGGGAGAGAGCGCAGGATCGAAGAACTGAATGGAAATTTTCACAAGTGCTGCTTATATACACTAAGCATTGGTCCCGGTTCGTGGAACCAACCGGGACCAATGCCACCTTTAGTCCCGGTTCGTACCACCAACCGGGACCAAAGGTCTCTCTTCAGCAGCCCAAAGGGCGGGAAACAGAGGCCTTTGGTCCCGGTTGGTGCCAGCACGAACCGGGACCAATGCCACCCTTTAGTCCCGGTTGCTGGCACGAACCGGGACCAAAGGCCTGGTGCTGCCCGCGGCCAAAAGTTTAGTCCCACCTCGCTAGTTGAGAGGGGCGCGGAGTGGTTTATAAACCCCACTGCCGCTGCCCTCTCGAGCTCCTCTCAAATGCAGGCTTACGGGCCTAACGTGACACTCCGCTGCCTGTGGGCCTACTGGGCCTTCTGCGGGCCTGAATCCTGGCCAGTGGTTGGGTTTCTAGTCGTATTCAGGCCGTGGTGGCCCAGTAGGTGGCATTTTTTTCTATTTTTTTCCATTTTTTTTCTTTTTTGCTTTATTTATTTTATTTTGTTTCTACTTACAACAAAATACAAACTGTTTTTAGTGATTCTTTTTGCTTTTAGGTAATAAAAATTATAAACTTGCTGTTAGTGCCATTAGTTTTCCAATTTGAATAGTTTAAATTTGAATTCTTTGAAATTTGTGTGAATCACTAGTTTGTGATTAACTTTACTATAAAAATAGATTTTGGAGTGATTCTTTTTCCTGCTATTTAATATTACTGTGTTTTATCATTATATTCAAAAACAGCTTTTGTTATTTTAGCTTCTAAAAAAAAAGTCTTTATGATAATTCTTTTTGCTATTAAAGTTTTCTAGTTCATTATTTTGTGTGTTCAAAATGAACCATTCAAAGCCACATCATCAATTTTCAACCCTTTCTGACTTCATCTGTTATTTTTCATGCATTTACTGATTTTTTTGAGCTAAACGACCCTGAAATTGAAAAGCACTTCAAATGAACTCTGAAGAGGTTGAAAATTGGCATGATATCATAATTTCACCCATATAGCATGTGCTAAAAATTTGAGAGGGTTACGGCAAAAACTGGATGCACTTCGTGTACAAAATGGACAATCTCTTTCAAAGTATCAGGGTTTCGGACGAAAACTCATCTATTACAAAGGGATTTCATTTTTTTGAACTTATTTGAACTCCAGACTTTTTGTTTGCTCAAAATGAACCATTCAAAGCCACATCATCAATTTTCAACTCTTTCTGACTTCATCTGTTATTTTTCATGCATTTACTGATTTTTTTGAGCTAAATGACCCTGAAATTGAAAAGCACTTCAAATGAACTCTGAAAAGGTTGAAAATTGGCTGATATCATCATTTCACCCACATAGCATGTGCTAAAAAGTTGAGAGGGTTACGGGAAAAACTGGATGCACTTCGTGTACAAAATGGACAATCTCTTTCGAATTAACGGGTTTCGGACGAAAACTCATCTGTTACAAGGGATTTCATTTTTTTGAACTTATTTGAACTCCAGAATTTTTGTCTTCAAAATGAACCATTCAAAGCCACATCATCATTTTCAACCCTTTCTGACTTCATCTGTTATTTTTCATGCATTTACTGATTTTTTTGAGCTAAATGACCCTGAATTAAAAAGCACTTCAAATGAACTCTGAAGAGGTTGAAAATTGGCATGATATCATCATTTCACCCACATAGCATGTGCTAAAAAGTTGAGAGGGTTACGGCAAAAACTGGATGCACTTCGTGTACAAAATGGACAATCTCTTTCGAAGTATTAGGGTTTCGGACGAAAACTCATCTGTTACAAAGGGATTTCATTTTTTTGAACTTATTTGAACTCCAGACTTTTTGTGTGCTCAAAATGAACCATTCAAAGCCACATCATCAATTTTCAATCCTTTCTGACTTCATCTGTCTTCACTTTTTCTTCGCTTGGGTCATTTGCTTATTGGGCCGTAACCATGGATATTCTTCATCGCTTAACAGGGTGCTTGGGTCAGCCTTGACTTTGAAGGGAGGAATTTCATGAAACTTTTCATAATCTTCAGACATGTCTGTCTTACCCTCCACTCCCACGATGTCTCTTTTCCCTGAAAGAACTATATGGCGCTTTGGCTCATTGTATGATGTATTCGCTTCCTTATCTTTTCTTTTTCTCGGTTTCGTAGACATGTCCTTCATATAGAAAACCTGCGCCACATCATTGGCTAGGACGAATGGTTCGTCTGTGTACCCAAGATTGTTCAGATCCACTATTGTCATTCCGTAATGTGGCTCTACCTGTACCCCGCCTCCTGACAGATTGACCCATTTGCACTTAAACAAAGGGACCTTAAAATCATGTCCGTAGTCAAGTTCCCATATGTCCACTATGTAACCATAATATGTGTCCTTTCCCCTCTTGGTTGCTGCATCAAAGCGGACACCGCTGTTTTGGTTGGTGC
Organism: Thinopyrum elongatum; assembly: GCA_011799875.1. Lineage (NCBI taxonomy): Eukaryota > Viridiplantae > Streptophyta > Magnoliopsida > Poales > Poaceae > Thinopyrum > Thinopyrum elongatum. Next base: position 635,621,193 of record CM022299.1, on the reverse strand, counting down.
TCTTTTGATCTTGGGCGATCGTGTAAAATGTATTCCCATTTATCTCGTATCCTTTGTAAGTCAATACAGTCGAAGATGGTCCCCTGGACAACGAGTACAGCTCATCAGAAATAGTGTTGTGACCTCTGAGACGTGTTTCCAACCAACTACCGAAAGTCCTGATGTGTTCACATGTAATCCAGTCGTCACACTGCTCCGGGTGTTTGGAGTGCAGAATGTTCTTGTGTTCATCGACATACGGGGTCACCACGGTAGAGTTCTGTAGAACTGTGTAGTGTGCTTGAGACCAAGAATGCCCGTCCCTGCATATTATTGAGTCCCCTCCTAGCGTGCCTTTTCCAGTCAGTCTCCCCTCATACCGCGATTGAGGGAGACCAATCTTCTTAAGGTCAGGAATGAAGTCAACACAAAACCCAATGACATCCTCTGTTTGATGGCCCATGGAGATGCTTCCTTCTGGCCTAGCGCGGTTACGGACATATTTCTTTAGGACTCCCATGAACCTCTCAAAGGGGAACATATTGTGTAGAAATACGGGGCCCAGAACGACAATCTCGTCGACTAGATGAACTAGGACATGCGTCATGATATTGAAGAAGGATGGTGGGAACACCAACTCGAAGCTGACTAGACATTGCGCCACATCACTCCTTAGCCTTGGTATGATTTCTGGATCGATCACCTTCTGAGAGATTGCATTGAGGAATGCACATAGCTTCACAATGGCTAATCGAACATTTTCCGGTAGAAGCCCCCTCAATGCAACCAGAAGCAGTTGCGTCATAATCACGTGGCAGTCATGAGACTTTAGGTTCTGGAACTTTTTCTCTGCCATATTTATTATTCCCTTTATATTCGACGAGAAGCCAGACGGGACCTTCATACTGAGCAGGCATTCAAAGAAGATTTCCTTCTCTTCTTTGGTAAGAGCGTAGCTGGCAGGACCTTCATACTGCTTCGGAGGCATGCCGTCTTTTTCGTGCCAACGTTGCAGGTCCTCCCGTGCCTCCGGTGTATCTTTTGTCTTTCCATACACGCCCAAGAAGCCTAGCAGGTTCACGCAAAGGTTCTTCGTCACGTGCATCACATTGATTGAAGAGCGGACGTCTAGGTCTTTCCAGTAGGGTAGGTCCCAAAATATAGATTTCTTCTTCCACATGGGTGCCCGTCCCTCAGCGTCATTCGGAACAGACAGTCCGCCGGGACCCTTTCCAAAGATTACTTGTAAATCATTGACCATAGCAAGTACGTGATCACCGGTACGCATGGCGGGCTTCTTCCGGTGATCTGCCTCGCCTTTGAAATGCTTGCCTTTCTTTCGACATTGATGGTTGGTCGGAAGAAATCGACGATGCCCCAGGTACACATTCTTCCTGCATTTGTCCAGGTATATACTTTGGGTGTCATCTAAACAATGCGTGCATGCATGGTATCCCTTGTTTGTCTGTCCTGAAAGGTTACTGAGAGCAGGCCAATCATTGATGGTTACAAACAACAACGCATGCAGGTCAAATTCCTCCTGTCTGTGCTCATCCCACACACGTACACCGTTTCCATTCCACAGCTGTAAAAGTTCTTCAACTAATGGCCTTAGGTACACATCAATGTCGTTGCCGGGTTGCTTAGGGCCTTGGATGAGTACTGGCATCATAATGAACTTCCGCTTCATGCACAGCCAAGGAGGAAGGTTATAGATACATAGAGTCATGGGCTAGGTGCTGTGATTGCTGCTCTGCTCCCCGAAAGGATTAATGCCATCCGCGCTTAAACCAAACCATACGTTCCTTGGGTCACCAGCAAACTCAGCCCGGTACTTTCTCTCAATTTTTCTCCACTGCGACCCGTCAGCGGGTGCTCTCAACTTCCCGTCTTTCTTACGGTCCTCTCTGTGCCATCGCATTAACTTGGCATGCTCTTTGTTTCTGAACAGACGTTTAAACTGTGGTATTATAGGAGCATACCACATCACCTTGGCAGGAACCCTCTTCCTGGGGGGCTCGCCGTCAACATCACCAGGGTCATCTCGTCTGATCTTATACCGCAATGCACCGCATACCGGGCATGCGTTCAAATCCTCGTACGCACCGCGGTAGAGGATGCAGTCATTAGGGCATGCATGTATCTTCTGCACCTCCAATCCTAGAGGGCATACGACCTTCTTTGCTGCGTACGTACTGTCGGGCAATTCGTTATCCTTTGGAAGCTTCTTCTTCAATATTTTCAGTAGCTTCTCAAATCCTTTGTCAGGCACAGCGTTCTCTGCCTTCCACTGCAGCAATTCCAGTACGGTACCGAGCTTTGTGTTGCCGTCTTCGCAATTGGGGTACATCCCTTTTTTGTGATCCTCTAACATGCGATCGAATTTCAGCTTCTCCTTTTCACTTTCGCACTGTTTCCTTGCATCAACAATGACCCGGCGGAGATTATCATCGGGCACATCGTCTGGTTCCTCTTGATCTTCAGCTTCCCCCGTTGCAGCATCACCGTATTCAGGGGGCACATAGTTGTCATCGTCCTCTTCTTCTTCGCTGTCTTCCATCATAACCCCTATTTCTCTGTGCTTGGTCCAAACATTATAGTGTGGCATGAAAAAAATGAAACCTTTAAAATCAAAAGCTTACACTGATTTTACCTTTTTCGCGTTGAGCAATAGATCAACAGTGTTTTCTGCATCCTTTCAAAATTTAATAGGTTCTATTGATATTTCTGTCAAATTTGAATATAGATGCTAGTGTAGTATAACTATCACTCAAACATTTGACTATGTGTATTCCGAAACCTGATCGAATTACATTGTTCTGTCTGGCAACTGAATTAAAATGAGCAATCTCTTCCGCTACACTATAATTTCACACCCGGGAGGTAGCGAGCTGCGGGGTATAGAAACTGAGAGAGGCGAGTTGTGGTGTGCAATGGTCATCTGGGGACAGTTGCTGATAGGTGGGGTGCGCCGCATGGGGTGGTGACTAAGGGGCAGGCACCCGGAGGGCGGGCAACCTTGGAGAAGTAGACGGGATAGGGGCAGAGGACGGAGCCCGGTTGTGCTATGCCTGAGCCAATCGGCGGCAGAGGCATGTTGTGAGGGGCAATGGTGGAAAACCATTTCGGTTTAGGTGGGGGCTATAAAATGAAGAATGGGGAGGAGAAGATGGGCAGCTGGAGCGCCGCCCTCGTCGTCGGTGAACCACCGCCCTGCCGCTGCGCAACGTCGTCAACTGAGGCCCTCCGAGAGCCACGAGTTCAAAATAGACATGAGCAAATATGCAACTTTGCAGTCTATTTTTCTCTAAATAAAAAGGTAGTTGTACGGTGAATTTCCTGAAAGAATCTGAATGTACAGAGAAGCAGGTACATGAGCTAAGCATCTTGACTTGATCTTCCGCCAGATGTGCGAGCAGCACAAGCATGCGATAACACACAAAACACACATACATAGAACAATTTTTCTGGACACATGAAGACTTCTAAATGCTTCTAAATTTTAGGAAAAAACATATTTCCTTCATGCCACTTATTAACATGACATTTCTGGGAGTGAAATGAAACGCCAATAAAGGGAAAAATAAATAAAGATAGATATGTCATATGTGACAGATAACAGTGCTGAACATCATGTTAAGGAGGAAGCCAAGATACGGTATCTAATTGGCTATCTGGAGGGAACATAGTAAAGACTAAAGATAATCAATACAAATGATCTCCAACCATAGCTTATGAGGAAACAAGGTCTAGTATTTTGCACAGCATGAAAATATTAGTCGGAATATCTATACAGATTCATGTAAACATGAAGGAAACACATTTGTCTAACTAGAATAAGACAAAGAAGAGATCCTTACTGTAATTGCATTCTGAAACAAGTGAAATACTACGCCTTGCATGCCTATGAGCTCATCAAAAGGAATATCCTCGGCACCATCCATGTCATCCAGACCATCTAACATATGCTCAACTTGGGCCTATTACTGTGATTTGGATGTTTGTCAGAAAGCTTCTTCACCCAGCTTGCAATTCGTCAAATCAAGCATGCAAATGTAGATTATTTTCCTTTACAATGTTTCATGCATGATCAATAATCTACAGTCCGATGATCTGCTTGCCAAAAATCAAATATCGAAATTAATCGCAGGTTAATTATGCAGTGTAGGAGTAATGCAACAGACCTATCAGTTACACAAATCGTTTCAGTCACATGATTCTCTCTCTTTGTGCAGGTCTTTCCCATATCATGTACCCCATTATGGCTACCATGGCGGCTACTTATTTCCTGCCACAACCACCCTGTCGCTTCTCCCCCTGTGCTATACTCTCCCCACTATGTCATACATGGCTCACTACAGGAGAAACACATATTGTTTTATGTTTCTCCACAAGTCCAATGTAATTTATCGACCACTCAGCTTCTAGCCATGTAAGGCGAACACAAACACTAAAACACATGGTGAATAAAGGCCCCTCGGTTTAGATATGGCGCTCTCCTCGGCAGCCTCGTTGAGATCTTTCTGTAGGTTCCTATAGTTGCTAGCCGGTTTTGTATATTTCGTCGCTTGCCTCATCTTAGATTTGAGTGCCTCCTCGACCTGAAAGAGCTCAGCCCGGCGATCTCTGAGGTACCGTTGTTCCTCTTGGATCCGTTTTTTCTTGCTTGTAATCTTGCCGGCGATATAGACTAGACTTACCCTTAAATAATCGTAGGCCGGGTTGCTGAGGGACTTGTTCAGGATGTCGTTGTCCGCATGCTGCTGCCCAGGTCACCGGCATCATCGTGGTTGGCATTTGTTGCCATTGTTCCCATCGCCGTTGTTGTTACCGTTGCCACTGCTGTCACCGGCTCCGCCCCCGCTCGAGTCATCCACTAGTAGAAAAAGGCCCATTTGTCCCGGTTCTGGAACCGGGACTAAAGGGTCGGGACTAAAGCCCAACACCTTTAGTCCCGGTTCACTTACGAACCGGGACAGATGTAGCTCCACGTGGCCACTGCGGCGAGCCCAGGCAGGAGGGCCTTTAGTCCCGTTTGGTAACACCAACCGGGACCAAAGAGCATCCACGCGTCAGCAGCTCAGCAGCTGTGGTTTTTGTTTTTTTTTTTTGAAAGGGGGGGGAGGGGCTTTGGGGGTTTCGTAGGGTTAATTTAGGGGTTTCATATATTGTGTTAGCTAGCTAATAGAGAGAAGTGTCCTCTATTATCTTCGTGCTTGGTCGATGCTACGTACTATACATATAGAGAGGACTCGACACGCTAGCTAGTAAGCAAATGAAGGAAACCATTAAGTACTCAAGATCGTCATGAACATATACAAAGAGAAGTGATCGACCTCCTCTTTCTCCGAGAGGTTGGTCGAACAAGAAGTTTTCGTATATCTATCCGACGCTACTAGCTACATATATACAATATAAGATCTCTTACAGTCCCTAACATCTGATGTCAAGTTTCACATGGTATTCTCCGGCTGGATTGATGACGTGGTGAAGAAAGAATCCCGCCAATTCCTCTTGAATTGCTTTTATGCGATCTTGTGGTAGGAGTTCATCCCGCATCTGCCAAATCTAATTTGAAGAAGGGGGTCAATACATATATATGAATGAAACTCAACACAAATGATGGTAATAAAATAAAATTGTGAATATTATTGCTTACGCACTTCATATTGTTTTTCATAGTAGCCCCGCTTAGAGGTCATCGCGTTGTAGATGTACTCGCAAACGTAGTATCCACAAAAATTATTCCCGCCTTCCTGCCACAACCACTTTACGAGAAATAGAGGTCAATCAAACTGATAATCAAGCATTATAAATGGTATTGATGAAACTAGCTAGAATCAATGGGAGATGCGCGGAACTAGCTAGTAGTACTTACTTTCGGGTGTGTAAATCGCAGCTCTCCCGGCAGTCCTGGAACTTCTGCGGTGAACACTTTCCAAACCCTGCGAGACAAAGAAAATAATTACTTGATATCAGGAAATGAACAAAGTTGCTGATATGGTGCGATAATGATCGATTGAACTTACTTCTGGAGCATTTCAGTCATGGCCGCATACTCCTTGGGATCTTTTCGTTTTGAGTCTAAGACGGTTACTAGTCCCTGCTCAAGCTTAATCTCTAGGAGAATAAAGTGGAAGCTGCGCACGCATGCATAACTCACCAATTACATTACTATAACCTCGAGTAATAAGGGAAACCGAATATGCACAAGACAGTAACACTCACTTGAAGTTGTAAGGAAAGAGTATTTTATCTTTGTTTTGATTTCGAAGCAACGATTGTAGCAAGTTGGCCTGGGTTTCTTTGGCATTATATTTAACCGTCCATTCATCTATGAGATTTGTGTTAATGAACCAAATATCATAGATTTGTGCATTTGTGCATTCGACGATCTTCAATCTGCATAATATAGTGAGGATAATTATATATACATGCAATGAAAGAGCTGAGCTATATATAGAGACTTAATTACAGAAGTAGTACTTACAGACAGTAGCAAGTGATGATTATTTTATCGAGGTCCTTTTGATTGAAAAACTGGAAGAACTCCTCAAATGGAACAGACAACAGATCAATTCCAACGAGATCGTGCTCCTCTTTAACTCTCAGCGTCAAAATATCCTTCCCAGACTTGCAGGTGTCCATGTACCACTAATGGAATCTTCGCATCATCGTTGTTAGAGGAGGATGACCAGGTTTGACGACAGGCTTCCCGTACCTGTATTTGTGTTCGTCCACCTCCATTTTATCAAAATGTGCATTGTCGGGCAGGTAATCACCAGGATTGGTACCGGGCAGCATCCCCGGCAGATTTGCGATGATATCGCTAGACACCTTGAGCGGGGGGCACGATTGGTTCGCCTGTTCGCCGAGCTGGTGAATTTTTTTCCCACTTCTTCGTTCTTGTAACCTTTTGTCAATTGAAGTTGTTCCCGACCGGCGCGCTCCTTGCACTGCCCTTTTAAGAGCGCGGACATGGTTGTCATCCGGCGGAGGCGGTGGTGGTCGCTTCAGGGCATCCAAAGTGCGCTTCAATTTCACCGGATCTATCTTCTCCTCCGGAAGCGGATTTTTCTTTGCAAAAAAGTCCTTCACTTCGGCTTGACAGATCTGCGCGTTTTCCTCCTCGGTCATCTCGTATGGTAACTTCTCTAGAGGCTTGAGAGATGGACCGAATATGTATTGCCTCCCGCCTCTGGCTGTACTGCTAGACGCCGGAGCAGCCGGAGCGGCTGCGACTGTCTTCCTTCGTTGCTTACGAGGCGGAGAAGGAGGCGGAGTGCTACGACGCCCCGGCGCAGCCGGAGCGGCGGCGGCTGTCTTCCACTGTTGCTGACGAGGTGGAGGAGGAGGCGAGCTGCTCGGATGCGCCGGCGCAAGCGGAGAAGGAGGCGGAGTGCCGCCACGCGCCGGAGCAGCCGGAGAAGGAGGCGGAGTGCCGCCACGCGCCGGAGCAGCCGGAGAAGGAGGCGGACTGCCCTGATCACTCGCCAGAGGAGGAGGCGGAGGAGGAGGCGGAGTGCCCTGACTCGTCGGAGGAGGAGGCGGAGGCGTCCAGTTCGGAAGGTTGATGAGCTCCTTCCGCCATAGACATGGAGTCTTCAGAGCAAGACCCAGCTGAGTCTCCCCTTCACCGGTAGGGTGGTCAAGCTCGAGCTCCTCAAATCCCTCCGTTATTTCATCGACCATCACAAAAGCATAGCCTTCTGAAATCGGAAGGCAGTGAAAAGTTGCGCCGGGTTGAGGAGGTGCAACAGAGCCGACAGCCGCCTTGACTTTGAGGTGCTGCCATTGCGCCATAAGGTGGCAATCTTGAGCCTCCGTGATAGCATCCACGGGGTAGCCGGGAGCCGTGAAGTGAGGCTGCTGAAGGAGCTCGGTGGAAGCCACGCTGCTTCTCCGCTGAGATGGCGGGGTAGCTTCCGGGGTAGCTCCGATAGGTCGCTGCCTCTGAACTAGTGCTTGTTCCTCTAGAGCTCGTACCCTTGCATTCAGCTTCTGCAGTTCGGTCTGCTCCACTTTCCTCCTCCTCTCCCAGGTTTTGTAACCGCCTGCGCTAGGAAACCCAACCTTCCACGCAACGGAGCCTGCCATGCCTCGTGTTCGTCCTGGGTGCTCAGGATTCCCGAGGGCCTGTGTGAGCTCGTCGTTCTCTCTGTCGGGAATGAACATCCCTTGCTGCGCTGCGGTGATATACTTCTGAAGCTTCTTGACGGGTATTTCAAGTTGCTCCTTCGTCCAACGGCACTTCCCTGTTTCAGGGTCCAAGGTTCCCCCAACCCCGAAGAACCAAGTCGTTGAACGGTCTAGCCAGTTCAATGTCTCTGGTTCGACCCCTTTATCATGCAGGTCCTTCTCAGCCTTGTCCCACAACGGCCGGGCTTTGAGGTAGCCACCTGACCCCGTGCGATGTTGATGCTCCTTCTTTGCAGCATTTTTCTTGTTTGTCGCTGACATCTTCTTACTCTTCTCCGATGTCTTGTGGGCCACAAATGTGGGCTAGTGATCTCTTATCTTCTCAAATCGGCCGGTGAATTCTGGAGTCTTCCCTTTGTCGACAAACGTTGATTTCAACTCATTCTTCCACCGCCTGAATAGATCTCCCATATTCTTAAGAGCATGAGCCTTGACCAATGGCTCTATAACTGGCTTATCAGGATCCTCCTCTGGCGGTAGGGTGAAATTTGCCTTCAGCGCGGTCCAAAGATCATCTTTCTGTCTATCGTTGACAAAAGACACTTGAGGGTCTTCGCTCTTAGGCTTATCCCATTGGTGGATGCTGATCGGGATCATGTCCCTAACAAGAACCCCGCACTGAGCAGAAAATGCTTCCTTGGTCCGGCTGGGTTCAATCGGTTGTCCATCGCCCTTGATTGCTGTGATCGTGAACCTTTCATCCTGGCGCAACCTTTTCTTCGGGCCTCGTCTTGTTACCGAAGTTTGGCTCGATCCGGAGGGCTAGAAAAGAAGAAAGAAGAGAGTTAATATGTGTACATACGAAAACAATTAATGCATCAATTAGCTCGTCAGCACAGGCTTAATTAATATATATACCTCGCCGGACTTTGCAACATCTCCTTCCTCCGTTCGCTCACCGGAGCAGTCATCACGGTCTCCTTCTTCGACCGGCATTCCGTCATTGGAGCCATCATAATCATGTCCTTCCACCTCCATTGTTCGATCACCGGAGCCTGCGTCATCCTCTCCTTCCAGACCATCGGTGTCGTTGAGATACGACAAGACATCACCTCCGCCGTGGATTATGTCCCCCAACAACTGTTCTGCTTCGATGTCTCGGTGCTCCATAGTTTCTGCAAATATTACAACATGGCAATTAATTAATATACAAACATGACAGATGGATATATTAGTGCAAACATAGACCTAGCTAGCTCGATGCTTCTACGGTTTGGGGTGGCCTCGACAACGCTTCTAGGGTTTGGGCCGGACCGCCTCTCTCATGAATGTCCGACGTCCGGACCAACAAGGGATTTAACAAAATGATGCCATTCTGGATGTGCAGAAAATGGTCCTCGGTAACGCTCTTTTAACTTGGTAGATTTGGGTGGCCTCGACAACTCTTCTAGGGTTTGGCGTGGCCTCGACAATGCTTTTTCAGTCCCGGTTTGGGTGGACTCCAGAGTTGGTCGGGTGAGAGGGGGTTGATCGACGTCCCCCCTCATGTCTAAGTCAATGAACAACTTGAAAATTTCTAAGTGAATGAACAACTCTGAATTTTTTTACATGTACTCCTACAACATGAAAATTTCTAAGTGATTGCCAAATTGTTTGCTAAACTTTTATGCTTCATTTATATGAAGATCAATTGTCCAATATAACTATGTTCGCGATATGAGGCATTGGACATTATCTAGATCACATGCCTCAAAATCAAAGGAAAAACTCCTCTCACAACTGTCCGCGGTGCCCAACAATATGAAATCATTAACAAATATTGATCAAACACATACAAGTTACAAAAATTTCTATGCTCACAAAAATATAAGCCCGAGGGGAATTGAAGTTATCGGGGTTATGTTTATACAACAAATGGACATCTCATCTCATTTCATCTCATCTGAAAAAACATAGCACATCTAAAAAAAATACATATACATACATGGAAAAACATTGCTATGAACAAAAAAAACATCATATATGAACATTTTCTATATCCATCCATACATACATACATACATTGAAAAAAATGCTATGAACAAACACATCAGTAGTAATTATTTTTATAATGATTTGGCCTCAAAAAATTCTTTTATTAGTATTTTCAAACTCTAGAATGACCCTGTTGCACTAGAACTATTTCAAATAATTATTTTCAAATGCCACAATTTTTTTGAGAAGTCCTCTGATGCCTATAGATCATTTTTATGCAAAAACCCACTTTGGTCATTTGAAACTTTTGAGCACAACTTCCATTTTTCAATTTTGGTCCAATCTTGGCATTGAACTACAACCCTATTTTTTCCTTACTAATTTTTTTTGAAAAATTACTCCAACTTCATGACAGTACCCACACTCCATTTCACCAAAAACCTTCTGATCCATAGTTCAAAATTTTCAAATTTCGTTCAAATGAAATTTGAACCAGATTCAAATTCCTTGCTGAAAACCTATTCTAAACCACTCCAAAAATTCTGAAATTTTGCCATCACCTTTGTCTTGCATCAGTAACTCAACCACAAAAAAATTCAGAAATTTCAAAAATGCCCAAAGCCATCTAGCATTTCATCAAACACCTTCTATGCATTCATCAATAAATTTCAGAAAATTCAGAAGGGGGGGGGGAGGGGGGGGGTGCTATGCTCTTCCATGTCCACTCCTTCTCCTCTCCTTCACGGCGTTGTTGCTGCTCTTCAATGCGTCGGGGCCGGCGGCGACCATGGAGCAGTGGCAGAGCAAGGTCGAGCTCGGGGGAGCACGCGGCGACGGGGAGCAGGGGACCATGGGAAAGGGGGGTGCTCACTGGGGGACAGCGATGGCTGGAGGCCGGCGACGAGGCCGGCGGGCTCGGGGCGGCACGCGGCGACGGGGACGAGGACGGCGGGGGAGAGAGCGCAGGATCGAAGAACTGCATGGAAATTTTCACAAGTGCTGCATATATACACTAAGCATTGGTCCCGGTTCGTGGAACCAACCGGGACCAATGCCACCTTTAGTCCCGGTTCGTACCACCAACCAGGACCAAAGGTCTCTTTTCAGCAGCCCAAAGGGCGGGAAACAGAGGCCTTTGGTCCCGGTTGGTGCCAGCAACCGGGACCAAAGGCCTGGTGCTGCCCGCGGCCAAAAGTTTAGTCCCACCTCGCTAGTTGAGAGGGGCGCGGAGTAGTTTATAAACCCCACTGCCGCTGCCCTCTCGAGCTCCTCTCAAATGCAGGCTTACGGGCCTAACGTGACACTCCGCTGCCTGTGGGCCAGAATCCTGGCCAGTGGTTGGGTTTCTAGTAGTATTCAGGCCGTGGTGGCCCAGTAGGTGGCATTTTTTTCTATTTTTTTCCAGTTTTTTTTTCTTTTTTGCTTTATTTATTTTATTTTGTTTCTACTTACAACAAAATACAAACTGTTTTTAGTGATTCTTTTTGCTTTTAGGTAATAAAAATTATAAACTTGCTGTTAGTGCCATTAGTTTTCCAATTTGAATAGTTTAAATTTGAATTCTTTGAAATTTGTGTGAATCACAAGTTTGTGATTAACTTTACTATAAAAATAGATTTTGGAGTGATTCTTTTTCCTGCTATTTAATATTACTGTGTTTTATCATTATATTCAAAAACTGTTTTTGTTATTTTAGCTTCTAACAAAAAAATCTTTATGATAATTCTTTTTGCTATTAAAGTTTTCTAGTTCATTATTTTGTGTGTTCAAAATGAACAATTCAAAGCCACATCATCAATTTTCAACCCTTTCTGACTTCATCTGTTATTTTTCATGCATTTACTGATTTTTTTGAGCTAAACGACCCTGAAATTGAAAAGCACTTCAAATGAACTCTGAAGAGGTTGAAAATGGCATGATATCATAATTTCACCCACATAGCATGTGCTAAAAAGTTGAGAGGGTTACGGCAAAAACTGGATGCACTTCGTGTACAAAATGGACAATCTCTTTCGAAGTATCAGGGTTTCGGACGAAAACTCATCTGTTACAAAGGGATTTCATTTTTTTGAACTTATTTGAACTCCAGACTTTTTGTGTGCTCAAAATGAACCATTCAAAGCCACATCATCAATTTTCAACCCTTTCTGACTTCATCTGTTATTTTACATGCATTTAATGATTTTTTTGAGCTAAATGACCCTGAAATTGAAAAGCACTTCAAATGAACTCTGAAGAGGTTGAAAATTGGCATGATATCATCATTTCACCCACATAGCATGTGCTAAAAAGTTGAGAGGGTTACGGCAAAAACTGGATGCACTTCGTGTACAAAATGGACAATCTCTTTCGAAGTATCAGGGTTTCGGACGAAAACTCATCTGTTACAAAGGGATTTCATTTTTTTGAACTTATTTGAACTCCAGACTTTTTGTGTGCTCAAAATTAACCATTCAAAGCCACATCATCAATTTTCAAGCCTTTCTGACTTCATCTGTTATTTTTCATGCATTTACTGATTTTTTAAAGCTAAATGACCCTGAGATTGAAAAGCACTTCAAATGAACTCTAAAGAGGTTGAAAATTGGCATGATATCATCATTTCACCCACATAGCATGTGCTAAAAAGTTGAGAGGGTTACGGCAAAAACTAGATGCACTTCGTGTACAAAATGGACAATCGCTTTCGAAGTATCAGGGTTTCGGACGAAAACTCATCTGTTACAAAGGGATTTCATTTTTTTGAACTTATTTGAACTCCAAACTTTTGTGTGCTCAAAATGAACCATTCAAAGCCACATCATCAATTTTCAACCCTTTCTGACTTCATCTGTTATTTTTCATGCATTTACTGATTTTTTTGAGCTAAATGACCCTGAAATTGAAAAGCACTTCAAATGAACTCTGAAGAGGTTGAAAATTGGCATGATATCATCATTTCACCCACATAGCATGTGCTAAAAAGTTGAGAGGGTTACGGCAAAAACTGGATGCACTTCGTGTACAAAATGGACAATCTCTTTCAAAGTATCAGGGTTTCGGACGAAAACTTATTTGTTACAAAGGGATTTCATTTTTTTGAACTTATTTGAACTCCAGACTTTTTGTGTGCTCAAAATGAACCATTCAAAGCCACATCATCAATTTTCAATCCTTTCTGACTTCATCTGTCTTCATTTTTTCTTCGCTTGGGTCATTTGCTTATTGCGCCGTAACCATGGATATTCTTCATCGCTTAACAGGGTGCCTGGGTCAGCCTTGACTTTGAAGGGAGGAATTTCATGAAACTTTTCATAATCTTCAGACATGTCTGTCTTACCCTCCACTCCCACGATGTCTCTTTTCCCTGAAAGAACTATATGGCGCTTTGGCTCATTGTATGATGTATTCGCTTCCTTATCTTATCTTTTTCTCGGTTTCGTAGACATGTCCTTCATATAGAAAACCTGCGCCACATCATTGGCTAGGACGAATGGTTCGTCTGTGTACCCAAGATTGTTCAGATCCACTATTGTCATTCCGTAATGTGGCTCTACCTGTACCCCGCCTCCTGACAGATTGACCCATTTGCACTTAAACAAAGGGACCTTAAAATCATGTCCATAGTCAAGTTCCCATATGTCCACTATGTAACCATAATATGTGTCCTTTCCCCTCTTGGTTGCTGCATCAAAGCGGACACCGCTGTTTTGGTTGGTGCTCTTTTGATCTTGGGCGATCGTGTAAAATGTATTCCCATTTATCTCATATCCTTTGTAAGTCAATACAGTCGAAGATGGTCCCCTGGACAACGAGTACAGCTCATCAGAAATAGTGTTGTCACCTCTGAGACGTGTTTCCAACCAACTGCCGAAAGTCCTGATGTGTTCACATGTAATCCAGTCGTCACACTGCTCCGGGTGTTTGGAGTGCAGAATGTTTTTGTGTTCATCGACATACGGGGTCACCACGGTAGAGTTCTGTAGAACTGTGTAGTGTGCTTGAGACCAAGAATGCCCGTCCCTGCATATTATTGAGTCCCCTCCTAGCGTGCCTTTTCCAGTCAGTCTCCCCTCATACCGCGATTGAGGGAGACCAATCTTCTTAAGGTCAGGAATGAAGTCAACACAAAACCCAATGACATCCTCTGTTTGATGGCCCATGGAGATGCTTCCTTCTGGCCTAGCGCGGTTACGGACATATTTCTTTAGGACTCCCATGAACCTCTCAAAGGGGAACATATTGTGTAGAAATACGGGGCCCAGAACGACAATCTCGTCGACTAGATGAACTAGGACATGCGTCATGATATTGAAGAAGGATGGTGGGAACACCAACTCGAAGCTGACTAGACATTGCGCCACATCACTCCTTAGCCTTGGTATGATTTCTGGATCGATCACCTTCTGAGAGATTGCATTGAGGAATGCACATAGCTTCACAATGGCTAATCGAACATTTTCCGGTAGAAGCCCCCTCAATGCAACCGGAAGCAGTTGCGTCATAATCACGTGGCAGTCATGAGACTTTAGGTTCTGGAACTTTTTCTCTGCCATATTTATTATTCCCTTTATATTCGACGAGAAGCCAGACGGGACCTTCATACTGAGCAGGCATTCAAAGAAGATTTCCTTCTCTTCTTTGGTAAGAGCGTAGCTGGCAGGACCTTCATACTGCTTCGGAGGCATGCCGTCTTTTTCGTGCCAATGTTGCAGGTCCTCCCGTGCCTCCGGTGTATCTTTTGTCTTTCCATACACGCCCAAGAAGCCTAGCAGGTTCACGCAAAGGTTCTTCGTCATGTGCATCACGTCGACTGAAGAGCGGACCTCTAGGTCTTTCCAGTAGGGTAGGTCCCAAAATATAGATTTCTTCTTCCACATGGGTGCGCGTCCCTCAGCGTCATTCGGAACAGACAGTCCGCCGGGACCCTTTCCAAAGATTACCTGTAAATCATTGACCATAGCGAGTACGTGATCACCGGTACGCATGGCGGGCTTCTTCCGGTGATCTGCCTCGCCTTTGAAATGCTTGCCTTTCTTTCGACATTGATGGTTGGTCGGAAGAAATCGACGATGCCCCAGGTACACATTCTTCCTGCATTTGTCCAGGTATATACTTTGGGTGTCATCTAAACAATGCGTGCATGCATGGTATCCCTTGTTTGTCTGTCGTGAAAGGTTACTGAGAGCAGGCCAATCATTGATGGTTACAAACAACAACACATGCAGGTCAAATTCCTCCTGTCTGTGCTCATCCCACACACGTACACCGTTTCCATTCCACAGTTGTAAAAGTTCTTCAACTAATGGCCTTAGGTACACATCAATGTCGTTGCGGGGTTGCTTAGGGCCTTGGATGAGTACTGGCATCATAATGAACTTCCGCTTCATGCACAGCCAAGGAGGAAGGTTATAGATACATAGAGTCATGGGCCAGGTGCTGTGATTGCTGCTCTGCTCCCCGAAAGGATTAATGCCATCCGCGCTTAAACCAAACCATACGTTCCTTGGGTCACCTGCAAACTCAGCCCGGTACTTTCTCTCAATTTTTCTCCACTGCGACCCGTCAGCGGGTGCTCTCAACTTCCCGTCTTTCTTACGGTCCTCTCTGTGCCATCGCATCAACTTGGCATGCTCTTTGTTTTTGAACAGACGTTTAAACTGTGGTATTATAGGAGCATACCACATCACCTTGGCAGGAACCCTCTTCCTGGGGGGCTCGCCGTCAACATCACCAGGGTCATCTCGTCTGATCTTATACCGCAATGCACCGCATACCGGGCATGCGTTCAAATCCTCGGACGCACCGCGGTAGAGGATGCAGTCATTAGGGCATGCATGTATCTTCTGCACCTCCAATCCTAGAGGGCATACGACCTTCTTTGCTGCGTACGTACTGTCGGGCAATTCGTTATCCTTTGGAAGCTTCTTCTTCAATATTTTCAGTAGCTTCTCAAATTCTTTGTCAGGCACAGCATTCTCTGTCTTCCACTGCAGCAATTCCAGTACGGTACCGAGCTTTGTGTTGCCGTCTTCGCAATTGGGGTACAACCCTTTTTGGTGATCCTCTAACATGCGATCGAATTTCAGCTTCTCCTTTTCACTTTCGCACTGTTTCCTTGCATCAACAATGACCCGGCGGAGATTATCATCGGGCACATCGTCTGGTTCCTCTTGATCTTCAGCTTCCCCCGTTGCAGCATCACCGTATTCAGGGGGCACATAGTTGTCATCGTCCTCTTCTTCTTCGCTGTCTTCCATCATAACCCCTATTTCTCCGTGCTTGGTCCAAACATTATAGTGTGGCATGAAACCCTTATAAAGCAGGTGGATGTGAAGGATTTTCCGGTCAGAGTAAGACTTCGTATTCCCACATATAGGGCATGGACAACACATAAAACTATTCTGCTTGTTTGCCTCAGCCACTTCGAGAAAATTCTGCACGCCCTTAATGTACTCGGAGATGTGTCTGTCATCGTACATCCATTGCCGGTTCATCTGCGTGCATTATATATAATTAAGTGTGTCAAAAACCATTACAGAACATCATGAATAGATAAGTGACCAAATTAATAGAAGTTCATCATCACATTAAAACCAAAGTACATTCATAGTTCTCATTGAACAACATATAGCTCTCCAGAGCATCTAATTAAACCATACATTGAAACTATGTAAAACATTTCAATGCAACAACAAATGCGATCATAATCGCAACCAAGGTAACAATTGATCCAACGGCATAATGATACCAAGCCTCGGTATGAATGGCATATTTTCTATACTTTCTAATCTTGAAGCGCATTGCATCCATCTTGATCTTGTGATCATCGACGACATCCGCAACATGCAACTCCAATATCATCTTCTCCTCCTCAATTTTTTTTATTTTTTCCTTCAAGTAATTGTTTTCTTCTTCAACTAAATTTAACCTCTCGACAATAGGGTCGGTTGGAATTTCCGGTTCACATACCTCCTAGATAAATAAAATCTATGTCACGTTGGTCGGCATAATTCTCATAAACAATAAATGAACCAAATAGTTATAAAATATAATATATACCACATCCGAATCATAGACAGGACGAGGGCCGACGGGGGCGGATACCAAAACCATCGCACTATATAATAACAAAGAATAATAAAAGTAAGAAAATTATACAAGTATCTATCTAAATCATACAAGTAAGAATTTTTCTCTTTTAGAAAGAAGATAAGAACAAAAGGCTCACCACGGTGGTGCCGGCGACGAGATCGGCACGGGCGATCGACGACGGTGAAGACGGGGACGGGACGTGACGGACCGCTAAACCTAGACAAATCTTGAGGAAAATGGAGCTTCGAGGTCGAGTTTGGAGAGGAGAAAGCTTAAATAGTGTGGCTCGGGCATTTCATCGAACACCTCATGTGCATAGGAGGTGAGCTAGAGCACCACAAAGCCCTCCCCTCGCCGGCCAGAAAAAACAGAGCAGTGGAGTGCTCTGCTCGCGGGCGAGGGGTATATATAGCCACACCATTGGTCCCGGTTCGTGGCTGGAACCGGGACTAAAGGCCACCCTTTGGTCCCGGTTCCAGCCACGAACCGGGACCAATGGATGTGGGCCAGGAGCGAGGCCCATTGGTCCCGGTTTGTGTCTGGAACCGGGACAAAAGTGTCCAGACGAACCGGGACCAATGCCCCACGAGGCCCGGCCGGCCCCCTGGGCGCACGAACCGGGATGTATGCCCCCATGGGTCCCGGTTCGTGACTGAACCGGGACTAATGGGCTGGGCAGGCCTGAACCAAAGCCCTGTTTTCTACTAGTGATCTCCACCACTGCCTCGTGGGTTATTCACCATACTTGGATGTTGCCGCCCACTTTCCTTTGGGTGTGTTGGCTACTAGCAGGATGTCCAAGGACATATCCTCCTCTATGTAGTCTACCTCTTCGCAGCTGCTCTGCGGGACCACAGTTAGGTCCTTAATATTGGGAACTAGGTGGATGGTGGGTGGGTCGAAATATCCGATCTTTCCACGGGACTCTCATATCAGATCATAAATGGAGGGTTGGTCGTCTGATATCGCGAGACTCTGGATCCGATCATAACATCTCGTTCAGAATGGCATTGTCCCAGTCCTACTGACCCTGATATGACATTAGCGCCAGGGGAGATTCTTCTGAGATCCGGTCTGACATGGATCCTAGGTGTTCCTGCGGGGCCAAGTCCATGGCCTAGCATCCGAGCTGTGTTTCCGTGTCGGTCACTTTGGCCGGATCCGACGTAAGGTTCTCGTTCTCGCCCTGAGCCTGATCTGACATCGACGTCGGGACGGGCATGACTTGTTATTCCTCGATCTGGTCTGACTCCTAGCTCATATTTGGCCGAGAGGGAGGTTCTCGACTTGACCTTGGTGGTCGGTCAAGTCACCAGAAAGCATGATGATGCTTAAGACGAAGATCTGGCCCGACACGTAGGACATGCCAGAACCAAACTGCTCACCTATGTTGATTCCCATCGAATGCTCGTGACTATCAGCGGGGACCTGTATGGGCCACCAAAGACGGAGTCAATTTCGGTGAATCTCGGGTAGGGGGTCTTGAGTTAATAGCCTAGATGCGATGGTAACAGTAGATGCGAGGTTTTACTGAGGTTCGGGCTCTCCTAAAGAGATAACACCCTACGTCCTGCTTTTGTTTATATTGATTGTTGATGGAGTACAAATTACATGTTTATCTAGCACGAGATTGTCTATGATCCTCTACAGGCCCTACCCCCTAGTTTATATAGATAACGAGGGGTCTAGGGCTACAGATATTTTGGCTACGTATATTAGAGATCGTCGTGTAGTCGACATGTAAGTCTTAAAGTATGTGCCAAGTCTTCGTAAACCTTCCTTGTACACGTTGTGGGTCTTCTAGATACGTCCCATTAGTGAATTGTCATGGGATCCTCGACCCAGCTCACCAGGTCAGGAGTCGATGTGGTGAGTACCCCCAGTCCAGGACACCATCACCCGGATCTTATGGTTGCAGGCATCTTCACCCTGCTTCTCCCATAGAAGTGGCAGCTTAGCTACACATCAGTCAGCTGAATTTCGAATTCGGGGTCAGTCGATTTTTGAATGATGGAAGGAGAAGGAGGGGCCTCGCCGGAGAGAAGGAAGGGGCTTACCATCATCACCCCATTATCTATCCTTAAGGGTTCAGGTTGGGGGGGGGGTGGGCGGGGGGGGGGGGCGCGGGGCGGTGTGGGGGGGATTCGCCGGAAAAAAAAACTCGACGCCGGGGAGCCTAGAGGGATGGCCGGGGGCGGCGGAAGACCGGCGGTGGGGGGGGGGGGGGTGGTTCAGGAGGGCAGGCAATCGAGGCGGTCGCGGGAGCGTCGCCGACCACGAGCGGTGGGGGCCGGCGGTTAGGCCAGTGGTAGTTGGCGCGGGTGGAAGGAGATGTGCGGGAGGTTGAAGAAAATGGGCCGTGGGCCGTTCATTTCGCATCCGACGGTTCACAAAATCTACTGACCCTAATTTTTTTTCAGCTGACTGACGTTTAGCCACGCCGTAGAAGTGGTGGGTTCTTCTCTGCAGCAACTTTGGGAGGGTTTGTTTGGTAGAGCAGGCCACTGTTGGTCTGCGTGCGTGTGGTTCGTGTGCTTCTATGATGTTTGTCTATCACGTCATTGACAAGAATGGTGTGTCCATGAGATTTGACGATTCGAGTTAAGTTGGGCATGTGTCGTGTGTGGGCTTGACCCTGTTTTGTATCGGTTGGAGGTTGCTTTTGCTCGATATCGATCGATGGGCATGTCATTGTCTGCCGTGATAGCCCTCGTACGCAGCGAACGGACAGACGTACAAGATGGATGGGTGTGTCGGGCCGGGTGCATGTGATGCATGGCATTGCCATGCATGTCACCAGATATATCGACGATTTAGCGATCGGGCCCAGCCTGACTGACTTGTACTATAGTCGTCCACTCCATATGGTCGCATGGGCAGATCAGTCTCATGATGCACACATTTTGTATTATTTGAATAGGAGAATATATGTAGAACTCTCACTGTTCTTGCATTGGTTCCAACTTCCAAGCTACTCGATCAGCAGGTCGGGTGCAAGTGGTGGCAGTTGCGCATCTTTATGAAACCTCCTCAACGTTCTTCCTTATTAAACCCATTCATCTATCTATCTATTATATATTTAAAACGATAGAAAAGTAACGGCTGAGATTTACTGCTTTTAAGTTATGAGAATTAAACGGCTAAGATTCATTGACCGAACCAATAGCCTGCGGCCAGCAAGCGTACATCATATGGATGCCTGCGGCCAGCAAGCGTACATCATATGGATTCTAGCCAGTGGCCAGCAAGCGTACATCATATGAATTGTTTGGAAGCAAGTACAAATCCAATGTAACACGTGTAGACTAGAGGTTGATGCTGATCGCTACATAGGGAAGGTCTATCCGGAATAAAAACAAAAGCACACAGAACACGTTAGCTGAGAAGGAAACTTAGAAGAAGGTTTTTGGAAGAGAGAAACATGCACACGTAACCATCCTACAAGCAAAAAAAAAAAAAAACCCTGCCTACAAGGAAAATACATACTACGTACAAGGATATGCACCTTTTTTCATCGAACAAGGCTATGTACATGCACGAGCGATATCTGCCCCCATATGTTTGTATATCCAACTCAGGTACAGACATGTCACCACAGTTTATACTACTAGATATCTCTTATTAATTAGGTGGATAAATAATACTACTTTATATATGTTTCTCACAGATGAATAAAGGAGGATACTTTTGCCAAAAAAATTGCAAAACCATAAATAATAAACAAAGTATTCAATGTATATTCTTTTATATAAAATTTAGCTGTAGGGCTTAAATATAAAATTTAACCCGTGCAGTTGAATATAGAATTAAAGTTAAAATAAACTAAAATCTAATTTCAGTTGTAGTAGAATATAAGTTGGTGTAGAACAGCAAGGACACAAAAAAGTACCTACGAACAAGATTCGGTAAGACAAAGTTTAATACCATTTTAAATGAACATACACCAATAGTTACTTGGTTTTAGATAGCCAAACAGCATAAACATTTAGAGTAAGAGGACAGTGCCCACATCTGGAAAAAAAGATCGAACATGGACGTACATGATAATATGATATCTGGAAATACCCCAGACAAAAAAATCTGGAAATGCAATTGCAAGAAGGATAATGGCCATGCAGATTGCGGAAGAGGACATGAAGTTTATTAATTAGGAGGACGAGAACATATACTACTAGATATCTCTTATTAATTAGGTGTAAGTGGACATGAAGTTTAGGCATTTTATTATTGATTAAATGGTTTTGACATGTACGATACTAACCTTGGTGCCATTAATGATTTGCTGCTACACGCCAGTGACTTTAATATAAAAAATACATATACCAAAAAGATTCCCACGGGAGTTCTCCAACTACAATCTTTTTATGTATTCAAATGATATATAAATGGTGGGATGGTAGATAAGTTAATATTTGCCTATGGGAAAACAGTGACTGACGAAGAGTAGTAAAAGAGAGAAATATTAATATTAGTATGGATACATGGCTTCGAATTGCAGGATGTCGATCTTTGTCAAGAATGAGTGTATTTTAAAAAACAATACAATTAAACGCAGAATTCCCAAGTCTTATATGCATACTGGAGTCACATGTGTTTGGCTAATATCGTCTTTATATAATTTAAATGTCATGTCAATGCTACAATGCGACAACAAAAACAAATTCAATAATATTTGACCAAGTGGGGAAATACTGTTGGAGAGAAGAATACCAAATATAATTGTTAGGACTGAATGATAGAGAATGTTTTATAAAAAAAACCAATGCATGTCAAATATGTAATAAATCATTGTACTTTGCTTAAAAAATACAATTACATGAAAAATAAATAAACACCAACATAAGTGAGAAGCTTCGGCGAGCCCAATGAGAATATTTTAGAAACTTTCCCACCATTCACTGTTTAGATTCTTTTAAATTGGTGAAAAAACATGCGGTGCCCCCATGTTTGGTTTTGGTAATTGATGCCAATCTCTATGGACTAATGGTTGCCTTTAGTTATATTTGAAGGATTTGTCCATAGGCTTTTCTTGGAGTCCATTTGTTGGTTTCAAGGAGAGTTTGTGATGACCAAGACGCTATTCAAGGAATTACCTAAAGATTGGTCATGTGAGAGGGTGATCAAGACTAAGTCAAAGAGTGAATCAAGTTGATCAACACACAAAGCGTAGAAGATGTACCGAGGGGGACCAAGCGATCCCATGGTATGGTAAGCATTGTCAATTACGCTTTGTGTACTAACCCATGGTCTCTGTGAGAGTTCTTTATGGGGTTAGGTTGCGGTGTGCAAGTTCAAGTGGATCATCACGAAGAGATCATATGCTTGAAGCTTGCCGTCCATTGTGGTGGCAATGGACTTGTGAAGATGAGCCAAAGAGTGGCTCACCCATAGTGGAGTATGGGGGAGCAATCAACTAGTCTTCACCGAGCCAACGCAATCAAGAAAGGTGGTCCAACTTGAGGAAGTCAAGATCGTCATCATCTAGCTCAAGTGGACTTTGTGCAAGGCAAAGGTTTGTCCTTAATAGGTTTTCTCTTTTACCAGTCTCATGGTGGTAGTTGGGAGACCGGGTTATAGGATCGATTGCCGTACTATCAAGGGGGGCTCTCGATGAGTAGCTTGATCGTATCGTTCGTAGAGAGCTCAAACCATTGCATCCTTACATCATCTTTATTGGTTCTTGTTTGGTTCTCCTTGTGAGTCTTAGAGCTTTTGGTCATCTTGATGACAAGCTCGAGTTCATCGAAAACGGAGTTCACTTGCATCTTCTATGATGTTTTCGATGTTGGAGGTTATGCCGGTTCTTCTCTGTTGGAGGTTTCACTCCTCTATAAGCTTGGCATACCTCCCCTGCCTCTTCTTACTATATCCAACAAGCTTGAGTTTGCTCAATTCGGAGCTCATTTGCAGAAGTTATGGCAGTTCTGGTTTTATTGTATCCTTCTGTTGTCTTTCGCTGTGAGATGAAGGCTTCCAAGTGCTATAGCTTCTATGGCGTGCGGTAGTACTGCTCAAGGGAGCAGTAGTACCGCAGGGGTCCGCGGTAGTACCGCTCAGGGAAGCGGTAGTACCGCAATGTGCGGTAGTACCGCTGCCTCTAGCCCAGAACGCTGGCGCGCACGGAAGTAGGCGCGGAAGTAATTTTTTACTTCCGCCCCTACGCGGTAGTACCGCTCCCTTCGAGCGGTAGTACCGTGTCGGATTTTCGCACGTCCCAAACTCAGCGGAAGTAGTCACGGAAGTAATTTTTTACTTCCGTGCATTTTCTGTACCAGTTGATGCCTGCCTTACGGTAGTACCGTAGGGGGGCGCGGTAGTACCGCTCCGGCGGTTCTACCGCTCGTTTCCCTGTGCAACAGACCCTCATCTGGTCACCACCGCGCAAGCGGTAGTACCGCACCCTGCAGCGGTAGTACCGCAACCCTGTGCGGTAGTACCGCGGCCGTGTGCGGTAGTACCGCGTCGCGCGGGCTGAGTGAGGTGATAACGGTTGGATTTTTCCCCATCCTATAAAAGGAGGCCTCCTTCCCCATTGAGTCTAATCCTTTGAGCTCGTGTTCTTTCCCCATTGTTGACCTTCTTCGAGCTTGTTATCTCTCAATTCCTCCATGGATTCTTGCTAGTTTTGGGGGGAAAAGAGAGAGGAGATCTAGATCTACGTTTCCACCAATCACTTTCTCCTCTAGGTGAGGGGAACCCTTTGGATCTAAATCTTGGAGTTCTTCGTGTTCTCTTCTTCGTTCTTCCTCTTATTTTCCTCCCTAGCATTAGTTGCTTTGGTGGGATTTGAGAGAGAAGGACTTGGGCATTCCGTGTGCCCTTGCCATTGCATTTGGTGCATCGGTTTGAGTTCTCCACGGTGATACGTGGAAGTGAAGTTGAGTATCTTATTACTCTTGGGTGCTTGGTACCCTTGAGCTTGTTCCTCATGGGTGCTTGGGCGCCCTAGACGGTTGGTGGTGTTCGGAGCTCAATCATTGTGGTGTAAAGCTCTGGGCCAGCGTCAGGGTCTCCAATTAGGCTGTGGAGATTGCCCCGAGCAATTTGACGGGTTTCGGTGACCGCCCCCAAGGGTTACCAAAGTGTACGGGTTCGGTGACCGCCCCCAAGGGTTGCCATTTGTACGGGTTCGGTGACCGCCCTCAAGGGTCCCTTAGAGGAATCATGGCATCTTGCATTGTGCGAGGGTGTGAGGAGATTACGGTGGCCCTAGTGGCTTCTTGGCGAGCATTGTGCCTCCACACCGCTCCAAACGGAGATTAGCAGCCGCAAGGGTGTGAACTTCGGGATACATCGTCGTCTCCGCGTGCCTCGGTTATCTCTTACCCGAGCCCTTTACTTATGCACTTTACTTTGTGATAGCCATATTGTTTCATGTCATATATCTTGCTATCACCTAGTTGTTTATCTTGCTTAGCTTAAGTTGTTGGTGCACATAGGTGAGCCTAGTTGTTATAGGTTTTGTGCTTGACAAATTAACCGCTAGGTTTATTCCGCATTTGTTCAAGCCTAAACCGTAATTATTTTAAAGCGCCTATTCAACCCCCTCTAGGCGACATCCTCGATCTTTCAATTGGGAAGTAGACGGATAATGGATATGGGATATATGACAATTTAGTAAAAAAATGTATAAAATCAAATATTTACCATCGAATAAATAAATTTTACAGAAATATACCTTGCAATGTTTAATAATTTATCCAAACACATCTAAGCTACATTTCTTAATATAAAAAACTTATGTAGTGGAAAGAAGATAGGCAATGAAAAACCATCAAAATATATTAAAAAACATTGAAATCTAGCCGCGCAAATACGCGGGTCACCCTGCTAGTTCAATACTAAAGTGCCTAGCTTTTGGTTTTTCTGGTTCTCGACCTTATTTTTGCCGTCCATGAGGTTTACCGCTGAGAGGCGACCTAAATATCTCCAGTTGGGCCCAAAACCCCCCGCCAATCTCTACCTCCTACATTTCTCCGTTCATCTAGATAGAGATAGAAAGTGGAGCAGCCGCCGTTGTCTCCATAGGTCCATCGCTCGCCGTCCAACACCAGTCATTCCTCCCCCGCATACGCCACAGGCCATCATCCCCATTTGCCTTCGGCCGGCGTTGCGGCTTGCCGGCGAGGTCTTCGGAGGAACGGGTAAATCTAGATGTGGTGGATTTCACCTACGAGGCCGTCGACCCTTTCTCCTCTTCTGCGCGATTCAGGCGTGGGGCATCGAATCCTCTCCGATTTTATCACTCCAGTAGTCCAGCCTCCATACACCACATGTGATTTTGATTCATTTATCAAGTCATGACATAATCATCGAGATGAATTGTCAGACTGTCCATCTTCGGTGTGAAACTAGCCTCTGTATAATGATTAGTATTTGCCAAAAAACATACACACCTCTATCAATAAATTTAGCTTTTAATAATGCAGCGTTACGTTTCACATTTCTTAGGATATATCCAACACTGACCTCAAGCCGCCTGCATACGTCCAGACCGCGCTGTCCAGACGTGTTGTGCCATCCAACGCGGTCCTGTATCGGTCCGGACGTGCCTTCTCCCGCAAGCCGGAGACAAACTAGGGGGGCGGGGGGCTTTGCGGGCGTCCGGACCTCTGCCACGTCCACTCCTAACCGCCCTGGCCAACAAAAAAATCCCACCCGCCTCTCCCGCGCTTTCTGTCGAACGCCCACGCCGCATTCATGCCGGCCTAGAGCATGCAACATCCAACAATGATGCCCATGATTTGACCGGACGGGATGGCGGCGCAGATAGATGCGGCCTCTCACTGTCGGCCTTGAAGTGGCGCGTCGGTCGAGAGAGCGCTACCCGCTACTCGCCCGGCTGAACATGCCTCATCACCGCATTCAAACGGCCACATACTAGCCACACCCACAGCTTTTAATTACACATTCTGCCAACATCCACATTTTAAAACATACGGCTAAACATCCGCTTATATTTTGATGAACCAATCATTAGGGATATGCAACGGAACCCAATTGCTGATCCCCAGACTTGGTGAAAGAATATTTAGAGAGGTTATTGCAGGACCTAACAGCGGTTAACGTGTATGAATTCCTCTCATATCATTTTGATGCACCAAGGAATAAATGGCCATTCAGATTATGTCGATGTCAATTTTCTGTTCTCCTGTCTTATAGTAATACTCTTAATAAAAGTCCTAGGCAAACACTTTCAAAACTATGTATTTGTCTTCCCAACCCTGTTTCTCCCGCGGTTATATGTAGTAGTGTCACATGTGATCTCAAGGGAATGGTTGACATATTTTTATCGAAGATGACCGCCCGAGTATCAACTAGTATCAGAATGAATATTGTATACAAGGATGGTGTGTACTCTAGCCACACCCTCTTCCACTGCGAAGGAGCTGGGGGGGGGGGGGGGAGGCATGGCCCCCCAGAAGATTGAGAAAACTGCACATATATCCATCAAAGTTTCATGTAAAGTAGCTCAAACCCTGCTTGTCTAGGGCCTTTCGAAGCTGGTCAAGCACAAGGGGGAACCAGACATTATGCTTCGCATCGGTCTCATGTCCGGAAAGGAACGCGCCATCCTTGCCATCCAGCCCCGATAACCTTTACCTGTAGGCCTGCTACTCATTCGCCTTCAAGGGCAAGACATTTATCCTTCCTCGTTCAACTGGGTTGTCATTCATGGACGACTACAAGGGCCTCACCAGCGGAACTGGGGTCAGCCACATGGTGAAGGTCACCATCGGCAAGGCCGCTGTGCAGCACGCCACGTTGTCCCTTGCAGGGTACAAGGTCAGTCGAACCATCGCCGAAGACAAGGTACAAAAGCCGCTAGCAATGATGGTCCTCATCGTGTGCAAGGCCCAGTGTTTCACGATGGTCCTCAACAAGGTGCTGGCAGCATGGAGCGTTGATGGCTTTGTTTCCACTGGGGCGATCAAGCTCCTCCGACACTGAAAAAAGCTGAAGCCATGAATCCAAGGCATAAATACATAGACTGCTCTTTGATAGCAAGGAAAAGAAAACACTACGTGCCGCCCTTATCTGGACTTTCAAACAAACATAGCAGCGCAGCCAAGCTGACAGTGTATCCCGCTACCTTTTCAATGGAATGTCCACGAATTACACTTTACCATGTACACGGCTCCTCTTCCATGTTACCTCTACTCAAAATATTAAACAAAAACAACAACCAAATAAGCCAACGACAAGCTTAAACACGGGCGCGGCGTGACACAGCACCTTCGCCTGCTTGTACATTACGAAACCTTCAAAGCATTCTTTTTAAGCAAGAGATAGGATGATCCCTAGCTTGTTGGTTTCTCACATCGTATCGATGCTCGATGGTGTGTACTCTACTCACCCCCTCTTCCACTGTGAAGAAGCTAAGGTTAGAGGGAGCATAGACCCCTCCAAGATTGAGAAAACTGCACATATATCCTTCAAAGTTTCATGTAAAGTAGCAAAAAAGTTGTGTTTGCCCCCATAACGATTTGTAGTTTGTGTTTGTATCCATAGCAAGGTGCTGGCAACGTGGAGCGCCGATGGCCATGTCTCCACCGAGGCGATCAAGCTCCTTCAACGCTTGGTGAAATTTCCTGCATGTTGATTGGCGCGGATTAGAAGAAGCCATCCAAAATCCCCGAGACGGGGTTGATTAAGGACTTGGGCAGCATGCCGATTGTGGATGCCTCATTGGCAGCCAGAACACCATCTTTGTTCTGCAGGCGATGGATTGCAGGAAAATCACTAACTCACGTACGTTAGTAGGGCTTACATGCATCGTTAGCCCTTTTAATGATGTGGCAGTCAATTGTACTAATAAATAAGGTGAAGAGTGAGTGTGAGGTAGTATTAAGGTGTTGTTTAAATGAGAGAACTAGCCGTGTGACCCTCCAAATGCGAGGTCGTTTGAGTAATATATGTACATATTCAATCATATTATGCTATTGCAAATAATACATGTTTTTATAGACACTACAAATGCCATGATGAAATATATATCAAAGAGGATATATTGCATGCAACTATAAGCGAAATTTGAATGAAAGATATTAGTCTTGTAAGACCATGTGTGACTAGATTACAGAATAAGATTCGATGAAGTACTTATTCTATAATAGTTGCATAACTGAAAAGCACGAAGTCCAAGTGCTTGCTAGGAAGAACACATCGTAATAAAAAAAAGTAATGTAATTGTTTCTCTAGTTCAATTAAGCGTCGAGTGTAGGTAACAACAAAATAAATACAATATAACCACACCTAAAATTCCTTCAACAGGTGAATAATACACCATCCAATGACCAAGCATGTGGTGACCCTCATCCTTTATTTAACAATTTCATAAAAGAAGAAATATGCTTTTGTCATAATATTGCACCTGTAATTAATAGTACTCCCTCCGATCCAAAATAAGTGTCACAAATTTGAACTAAGGTTAGTTCAACCTTAGTTCAAGGCCATGACACTAATTATCATCTTATCCATGTGATTTGTGCATGTCAAAAAAAAAACTTATCCATGTGATTTGTGTAAAATAATATGGTCATTTGAAACTTAATAATGCAGCATTCTCATCTTAATTTTTGTGCAGGTCACAAATGGTAATTAATATTAATAGGCTACTACATGGTTGTGTGCATCTTGTGATGCAGAGGCCGGGGTACTCCCCTTTTGCCAAAAAAAAGAGATATCTAATCAGCTATCTGCGCTGACCATAGCGGGCACTTTGCCACATCAACGCAGTCCAGAGGCCTCGGCAGTACTTGATGAAACCTTACCATCGGCGTGACTGGCGGTACCCAAAATGATCAAATCATGCTAAACTTTTAAAGTGGGGTCAAATTACGCAAAACTTTGACCAAAAGATAAACAGTGGCAACATCGGCCCCTCGAAGGCTTCGTCGATGTACTCAACGATGGCCAGTTTGTGGACGGGGTTGCATGTGAGAAGGCTCTTGTTGCACAAATCTACAGATGCACTCGTGCTTATTAATCGAATCATTTCATTACAGAACGTAACTGCACGCATCCAGTCATGCTGCTTCTGTTTTTCTTTTTCGTATTTTCAACTTTTTTATTTCCTCCCTTTCCTGTTTCTTTTTTGAAGAAATACTTACTTTTTTACAAATACATAAATCTGTTTTAAGATACATAAACCATTTTTTAAAATTACATGCATATTTATGGAAACTGTAAATGTATGCACAATTTTTTAATTCTCATGAATATTTTTAAATACTATAACCCTTTTTTTACTTCATGCACATTTTAAATGCATGCAAATATTTTAGTTACATTAACATTTAAAAAATACATGAACAATAGTTAATACATGATGTTTAAAAAAATATCTGAACACTTTTTTAGTCACATATTATATTCAAAATGCGTGAACACTTATTTAACTACATGAACATTTTTAAAATATGTGAACAATTGTTTAGTTACAACTTACGAATAATATTTTTCTCAAAATATGTGAGCAATAATTTTGACTTACATAAACATTATAAACCATACGTGAACACTTTCTAAAATATTTGGGAAGATACTTTATGGCACACAGATATTTTACCCTTTTGTAGTTAGTTATATACAAATTAATAGTATAAATATTTTAAAGTTTTTTTAGGATTTTTTTCAAGTTTTATGAGAAAGAGAATAATTGTAGTGTTTTTAGTGGGCCACACTAATTGTGGCTCATTTACCTCGGGCGTGGGCGTAGCCACTCTTCAACAACAGGTTGCTGACATCTACCCCTAAATGGGTCTCCCCGTCTCTTCTATGTTAGTGCCCACTCAAAAACAAAATAGTTACCCTATAACACCAACCATTGGATCGTGTCAAATAGATAGCTAATATTCATTCTAGAGTATGATAACTTTTGTCAGAATTAGTAAATGTGTACGTGCAACGCATGTTCATATTTGATAGAATATATATATTAGTTGCACATTGATATCAGGAAAGATATTAATTGCACGATAATTATGTGATTATAGCTGATATTGATATTTGGAACAATATTTATTACATGTTAAACATATTGAATGCACGTCATTGAAGCAATCTTGGTCGTTTGATTGCAATGAACTGATGACCAAGATTAGTTGGATCTACCACTTTGGGTCTTTTTATATTAGATTATACAACAGATAGATATAGATAATCAGATTATACAACAGATTCTAATGATGCTGGTGGTGCTTCAGAAGGTACAAGCAGAAACACATAAACTCGTCTTCATAACCAAGTGACCAAAAACTCTAAAATCAGAGCATCAGTTTCAATCAATTTGTAGTAATCGATGGCAACTCTGATTGGCATATGTGTCGTTGTATGTTGATGAGTTCAAAGAAACCAGCTTTTGCTTCTTTTAATCCTATAATTTCTTGCAAATGGGGTCAAAGTCTAAGCCATGAACCACATTTCTGTTCTGTGACATGTAAAATATGGTAGCTACACAATTTGTGACATACAGAAACCGACACACTTTGTTCATATATTGGAACCATTTTTGAAAGAGGTTATGGTTCAGTACTCCAGTCATGATTTTCTAAAAAGACTACCGTAACATTACAAGACAAATAAGACATGTATAATTTTACCACTAGGAATCATTCAACTCGCGTCTTCTGTGTTTTTTTTAGGGAAGGCCACCATCGCGTCTTCTATGTTAGTAATCCCTCAAAATATAAGTCCCTCAAAACATAACAGAGTACCATATAACACCAACCAGTGGATCGGGTCAAATAGATGGACCATACATTTAGAGTATCATAATATCGATGTTTTCTCAACACAATCAGATTGTGCAGCAGTTCCAAATTACATACAGCTTCACATAATAACATTCCAAATGAAAAAAGAAACACACAAACTCGTGGTCATAAATAAGTGAACAACACTCTGAAACCAAAGCGTCAGTTTCAATCTACTAGTTATTGAATTCATGTTCCAGCCAACTCATTCAAAAGTCCGAACTGATGCGGGATCTTTTTATTTTAATACTGCGTTGGCAAGGTCTTGAACTCAAGACCTCTTGGCTCAGATACCATATTGAATTCATGCTCCAGTCAACTCATCCAAAAGTCCGAACTGATAAAGAATGGCGGGTAATATATTTCAACACTAGTAATGGTGACTGCACTCTGCATTGGAAAAGAAGTACAGTCCGCCATGTCTTTACAGATTTCTGCATCTGAGAAAGCAAGACAAGTTACAACCAAATGGGAATTACACAGTAGTAGTACTCTGGAGAAATCCGGCACAACACTTAAGTAGCTTGTTCCTTTTCCCAGGAAACCATCATCATTAACATGTCCATACGATTGATTTATGTCATAACCATGATATCCTCGCACTGATAACACTGGATCACTTCTGAACCTCTGCCATCGCTAGAAACTTCATCTTCACTGCAGTGAACTTGGCAACCAGTTCATCCTTGTTCGGCAGGCACTCTTTAGCATGCTCGTCGCCGGCATATTCTTTCGCCCAGCGGCACAGAGCAGGGAACTCCTCATCGGTGAGCAGATCCACCCCGGAGATCTCCTCGAAGGCTGCGAGCCAGCGAGCCAACCCACTGGCAGCTATGTCCACGAGGCCAATGGAGTCACCTCCAAAGAAGCTCTTCCCCTTTATCTGCCCATCGAGAAGCAGCAGATTCGCCTTGGCCTCCTTCAAGAAGTCCTCCTCCTCCTCCTTGTCACCATCCGCCATACACATCGATATCCAAAACGGCCTTGCAAACTGCAGTACAACTCAGAACACGAACATATTGTTCAGAAGCTCACAGGAGAAGAGATGGTACCTTTTGGTCGATGAACTGAGCCCAGAAACGGGCCATGGCCCTCTCGTAGGAGTCGGCCGGCAGCAGCGGCGGCCCCTCGAACGCCTCGTCGATGTACTCGACGATGATGAGCGACTCGCAGACCGACCTGTCGCCATGGAGGAGCACGGGGACCAGTTTGTGCACAGGGTTGTGCCTGAGCAGCAGCTCGCTCTTGTTGTTGGGCAGGTCTTCGAGGAGCAGCTCGTAAGGTATTCCCTTGAGCCTCAGGGCCACCTCCGGACGGTGGCCGTATATGCTGCCGGAAGCGCTCAGGACCTTCACCGGCTCACTCATTTTTCCTTCCAAATTCCTGACCTGAAACTCAAAGCCCGTGACTGCTGGCTGATATGAACGGGTGGTACTATTTATATGGTTCAGGTCAGGGGATGCTTTGTTGCTGTTTCTTCTCTTGAAAGGTGAGATGTGTAAAGATGGGGGAGCGAAACTACTCAGCTGCTTCCATCCAAAGTTGAGATGTGTAAAGAAACCTATCTGATCCTCACCCCAATAAACTTGTTCTTGGCTGAAAGCATCTGTACAGGTTCGGTTCAATGGAGTTACTCGGTAACCACACATGTATTTTAAAAAGATAAGTAAGCGCCTCGAGATGATGCAAGCCATGGGATAATCATGGTATATATTCGTATGGGTGTGGTTAGGTCTCAGTCGACTGAGATTTAACCAAGTCTCAGTCAAGTGATATGTAACATCTTAGAGAGAAAAAGAAAAACGAAAAAGAAAATTTTGCACGGATCTCAATGTAAAATCCCATGGGTATAACATCGACTGAGAGTTAACGAAATCTCTGTCGACTGAGACTTGGCAAGACTGTATTCGTATAGAAACAGAATAAGAAAGTTGTAAAACAAGATTGTATGCATGCGATACATACATTGCCTACAAAGCATTGAGAAAGAAACACAAGCAACCATGTGTTATTTAGCTTTTTTTAAGCTTTTTTATATAAAGGATGAATTATATTGACTCAAAATAATCTATCAAGGGATACAAACAAAATGAATGCACCCAACCTCTTTATGATTAGGACGCATACATCCAACACCCATACACACACACAACTAGGTGCTCTTACTCGCTAATTTCCCCCGACCCCGAGGTTGACGTCAACGCCGGCTACATCTGGAGCTCTATGGTCCCATCAAGCTCAATTTTCTTGGTTGGCTTCTATTCCGAGACATGTTGAACAGAAAGGCGAGCTTTTTTTTTTTATGGAAACACAAAGGTCAACTTATTCCATAAGACCATCACCACTTCGAAGACACGTCCCACTTATTTCTCCCGTGCCCCGAGACAACGGAGATGTCACTCTTCCTTGACGTCCCCACCTCCATCGGCCTCATTTGGGACACCCTCACCCCGTCCGGCCTCAACATCAATATTTGGACTATCGTCGCCCACACCATCTGGTGAAAATTTTGGGATGCTCACAATGCCTGAGTTTTCTGCCATGCGTACCTCTCGGTTTCTGATACCCTTAGGGAAATCATCTCAGACTGCACGTTTTGGATCTATAGGTTTAAGGATCCTGTTAGCAAAGAGGTTGTCATGTGGTGGTACCACTGTAACTCTGGCCTTCTAGCTCTTTGAGTAATGCATTCATGTGGGGATCCTCTCCTCCCAGTGATTGTTCCAAAAAAAAACCACTCAAAAGATCACACCATACAAGGGAAAAGTCTTACAAGACGGAATTTATGCCTATGTGGACGGAAAAAAAGGAAAAAAAACTCCAAAGCAATTAAAACAACGATCGACGAACTGCAACAACAACAACCATTCACACCAACCATCTCTTGACATCACAAGAAAAACAATAAAAGGTTCTCATGTAGCGACGCCTACAGGAAGGGAATGATGCACAAATGTCGCCATTATCGGAGCCAACCACCAAAGGCCAACGACATTATCGGAGCCAACCACCAAGTCGCTAATGACGTTGTATATCAAATTTGGTCAACCCTAGGGTTTTCAATCAGGGTTCGAGACTGGGTACTTGAGAAGCACCACCAGATCAATGTGCTCATCTGATGTCGCCACCACTTTCGCCACCAGATCTACTCAAAAACGTGATTGCTGATAAGAACGGCAGGCACAATTTATACAGCTTTGTTGTGGTATCTACTCTTAAAAGGTGAGACGTGTAAAGATGGGAGAGAGAAACTACTAAGCTGCTCCCTTCCAAAGTTGAGATGTGTAAAGAAACTTATCTGATCCTCACCCCAATAAACTTGTTCGGTTATTCCTGGCTGAAAGAATTTGTACAGGTTCGGTTCAATGGAGGAACTCGGGAGCCACACAAGGTAATTTAAAGAGAAAAGTAGGCGTCTCAGTAGAGATGATGCAAGCCATTCTTGGGATAACCATCGCATAGTAACAGGAAAATTATTGAAACCAGATTAAAATTTGCACATCGTCTGGATGTGCACCGTGTGGAGGCTCGTACCGACTCATCTTTTAAGATTCTTTTTTCCCCTTCAGTTTTCCAATCAGTTTTCTCTGTGAAAAGGGTTTGCTGTATTATTCCGTGAAGGATTAAGAAAATATTTTAGGATTAAAATATTCATAATTTTTTCCTATATATTTTTAAAATGCATGGACATTTTTTTAAATGTGCTTTTCAAAACTTCTGCGAACATTATCTGAAATATATGAACTTTTATGAAGAAAGATGTGAATATTTTTAAAATCTATTGGAACATATTTTAAAAATTTACAATTTCTAAAATTATGCAAACATTTTTTAGAAAAGTGTGAATATTTAAAATTCCAGAGAAAATATATAAAATAAGGAAGATAAACAATAGCGAAGCAGAAAATAAAAAAATTAAACCTGTAAAAACTAAGAGAGAAAACAACTGAAAACCCGAACAAGAATTTACTAGAAAACTTTTTAAAACTGGACAAACCATCCACAATGCATTCCCAAAACCGTGAAAACAGGAAATGCTTGTTGGGCCAGCCCAACTTTGCTCGATGTGTGTGTTACCCTGACATCTTATCGCAAAGAGCGACAAATAGGATTGACAATTTTTCATCTCAATGTCCGTAACGTCTTAAAATGGACTGCTCAACACTTTGGGATAGCCCAAGTAAAAGAAGACAAAAAATACAACTTTTTCAATAAAGTATCCTTTTTGTTACATTAAAATATAATCAAGGGGTATATAGCGTAATGAACATACTCTTGACATCTGCATACCTAAGCCTAATGCAGAGTGGGTGAAAGCCCATTCGAAGACTATGATGCCACCCGCGTGGGGTTAAAACATCCTAGATCAGTTGCTCCAACCGTTTGCAGACCATTTCTTTTTTGAGCGAACACCACCTTATAACAGTGGAGTAATTTACCATTTTGAGCAACCTAAAGTGCTTTTTATCTAAAACTGTGGAGTAAATTTTTATCCTATGGAGTGGAATCAGTATATGGGTCCGCGTAGTCTACGCGTGGATGAATTGTCACTAAAACGGGCACATTGGATGGCCCAACATATCCCACGTGCCGCACCTCTTGTATCAAAATAAAAATGGCGCTCCTAAAAACAATGGTTGAACGAAACTCCTGGCTCTAGAAGAAAACCAGCACCCCGGCTTTTCTGACAAGTTTAAAACATATTACCTCCGTCGGAAATTGTTTATTTTACATTTGTCTAGATACGGATGTACCTAACACCAAAACGTGTCTAGATGGTTTCATAGCTAGATATCTAAGACAACTAATTCGGGACGGAGGAAGTATATAATTTAAAAGTAGTTAAATACATGCATAAATACATATAATATATCAAAAACTGTCTATGTATTAGGAAAGAAACATTTACGTCTTTAAGCAATTCATGCGTTAAAAAAACTGTCATTTGTTATTTTTGCAAATAAAAAAAGCAACATGAAAATAAATGGAAAAGAAAAATGTAAAAATAAAAACAAATTTGTTCATCAAATTTGAAAAATATTCATCAAATTTGAAAAAGTTCATCGAATTTGAAAATATTCATCAAATTTGAAAAAGTTCATCAAATTTAAAAAATGCATCAAATTTAAAAAAAGATCACTGAATTTTTGAAAAAAATCATTGATATGAAAAAACATTCAGGTATTTAAGAAAAGAAAAAAGAAATAGGGAAAAAAGGAAACATAAAAAACATAGGGGGGCAATTCCTAGTTGGCCTAGTGGTTGGTGTTGTTCCCCTGCAACAATGAGATTGCGAGTTTGAAGCCTTTCGTACACACCTTTTTATTTTTTAAAACAAAATAAGTAAATGGGCCGGCCCAGAACTAAAGGTAGGGTGCGCCGGTTTGCAGAATGAACTGCTACTGGCGTCTGAAGTGCTAAATAGGAAACTCCCCCACAAAGCAAAGAGCGACAAATCGGATTCACCTTTTCATCTCAACGTCCGTAAATTCTAAAAATGGACTGCTCGACACTTTTTGGCAAGCACAGGAATAAAAAGACAAAAAACACAACTTTTTCCAATAAAGGATCCTTATTGTTAAATTCAAATAAAATCAAGGGGTATATAGCATAATGAACATACTCATATCTAGGCCTAACGGGAGTGGGTGAAAGCCTATCCGAAGACTATGATGCCACCCAGGTGGGGCTAAAACATCCTTCATCAGTTACTCCAACCATGTAGACAACATCTTATATTTTTTTCGAGGGAACACCACCTTATTACAGTGGAGTAATTTATCATCTTGGGCTACCCTAAGTGCTTCCACCTAAAACCTGTTGGGAAACGTTGCAGGGAAAACAAAAAAATTTCTACGCACACGCAAAATCTATTAAGGAGATGCATAGCAACGGGAGGGGGAGAGTGTGTCTACGTACCCTCGTAGACCGTAAGCGGAAGCATTTCACAACACGGTTGATGTAGTCGAACTTTCTTCACGATCCAACCGATCTAGTACCGAACGTACGGCACCTCCGCGTTCAGCACACGTTCAGCTCGGTGACGTCCCTCGCCTTCTTGATCCAGCAAGACGTCGAGGTAGTAGATGAGTTCCGTCAGCACGACGGCGTGGTGACGGTGATGGTGAAGTGATCTTCGCAGGGTTTCGCCTATGCACTACGAAAATATGACCGGGGGTGTAAACGGTGGATGGGGGCGCCGCACACGGCTAGGCAATTGTCTGGTGTGTGCTAGGCGTCCCCCTCCCACATATAAATAGGTGGGAGGGGGAGGGGAGAGGCCAAGTGGCACCCCAAGTAGGGCCGAATCCTACTTGGGCTCCTCCCAAGCCACGCGCCCCCCTGCCATATTTGTCGGAGGGGGAAGGAAAGAGGGGGGGGGGGAGAGGGAAGGAAGGGGGAATCCTATTCCACTCTTTCCTTTCCCTTCCCCCTTTTCCTTCTCCTCCTAGGCCGGCCCATATGGGGGGCGCACCAGCCCCTTGCGGCTGGTGCGTTTCCCCTCTTGGCCCATAAGGCCCATATCTTTTGCCGGGGGTGTCCGGAACCCCTTCCAGTGACCCGATAAGTACCCGGTACCCCCCGAAACACTTTCGGTGTCCGAATACTATCGTCCTATATATGAATCTTTACCTCCCGACCATTTCGAGACTCTCGTCATGTCCGTGATCTCATCCGGGACTCCGAACAATATTCGGTCACCAAAACACATAACTCATATAATACTATATTGTCATCAAACATTAAGCGTGCGGACCCTACGGGTTCGAGAACTATGTAGACATGACCGATACACCTCTCCGGTCAATAACCAATAGCGGAACCTGGGTGCCCATATTGGCTCCCACATATTGTACGAAGATCTTTATCGGTCGAAACGTAATGACAACATACATAATTCCCTTTGTCCATCGGTATGTTACTTGCCCGAGATTCGATCGTCGGTATCTTGATACCTAGTTCAATCTCGTTACCGGCAAGTCTCTTTACTCGTTCCGTAATACATCACCTCGTGACTAACTCCTTAGTCGTTTGCTTGCAAGCTTATGATGTGTATTACCGAGAGGGCCCAGAGATACCTCTCTGATACTCGGAGTGACAAATCCTAATCTCGATCTATGCCAACTCAACAAACACCTTCGGAGATACCTGTAGAGCATCTTTATAATCACCCAGTTACGTTGTGACGTTTGATAGCACAGAAGGCATTCTTCCGGTATCCGGGAGTTGCATAATCTCATAGTCGAAGGAATATGTATTTGACATGAAAAAAGCAATAGCAATAAACTGAACGATCAATATGCTAAGCTAACAGATGGGTCTTGTCCATCACATCATTCTCCTAATGATGTGATCCCGTTATCAAATGACAACACATAGCCATGGTTAGGAAACCTTAACCATCTTTGATCAACGAGCTAGTCTAGTAGAGGCTTACTAGGGACACAGTATTTGTTTATGTATTCACACATGTATTTAAGTTTCCGATCAATACAATTCTAGCATGAATAATAAACCTTTATCATGAATAAGAAAAATATAAAATAACAACTTTATTATTGCCTCTAAGGCATATTTCCTTCGGTCTCCCACATGCACTAGAGTTAATAATCTAGTTCACATCGCCATGTGATTAACACCCATAGTTCACATCGTCATGTGACCAATGCCCAAAGAGTTTACTAGAGTCAATAATCTAGTTTACATCGCTATGTGATTAACACCCAAAGAGTACTAAGGTGTGATCATGTTTTGCTTGTGTGAGAAGTTTAGTCAACGGGTCTGCCACATTCAGATCCGTATGTATTTTGCAAATTTCTATGTCTACAATGCTCTGCATGGAGCTACTCTAACTGATTGCTCCCACTTCCAATATGTATCCAGATTGAGACTCAGAGTCATCCGGATCGGTGTTAAAGCTTGCATCAATGTAACACTTTACGACGAACTCTTTATTACCTCCATAATCGAGAAATATCTCCTAAGTCCTCTTAGGTAACTAAGGATAATTTTTGACCGCTGTCCAGTGATCTACTCCTGGATCACTATTGTACCCCTTGCCAAACTCATGGCAAGGTACACAAAAGGTTTGGTACACAACATGGCATACTTTATAGAACCTATGGCTGAGGCATAGGGAATGACTTTCATTCTCTCTCTATCTTCTGCCGTGGTCGTGTTTTGAGTCTTACTCAACTTCACACCTTGTAACACAAACAAGAATCCTTTCTTTGACTGATCCATTTTGAACTTCTTCAAAATCTTGTCAAGGTATATGCTTTGTGAAAGTCCTATTAAGCGTCTTGATCTCTCCCTATAAATCTTGATGCCCAATATATAAGTAGCTTCACCGAGGTCTTTCATTAAAAATTCTTATTCAGGTATCCTTTTATGCTATCCAGAAATTCTATATCACTTCCAATCAACAATATGTCATCCACATATAATATAGGAAATGCTACAGAGCTCCCACTCACTTTCTTGTAAATACAGAATTCACTGTAAGTCTGTATAAACCATATGCTTTGATAACCTCATCAAAGCATATATTCCAACTCCGAGATGCTTGCACCAGTCCATAGATGGATCGCTGGAGCTTGCACACTTTGTTAGCACCTTTAGGATCGACAAAACCTTTTGGTTGCATCATATATAACTCTTCTTTAAGATATCCATTAAGGAATGCAGTTTTGACGTCCATTTGCCAGATTTCATAATCATAAAATACGGTAATTGCTAACATGATTCGGACAGATTTAAGCATCGCTACAGATGAGAAAGTCTCATCGTAGTCAACTTCTTGAACTTGTCGAAAACCTTTTTCGTCAAGTCGAGCTTTGTAGACAGTAACATTACCATCAGCGTCAGTCTTCTTCTTGAAGATCCATTTATTTTTTATGGCTTGCCGATCGTTGGGTAAGTCCATCAAAGTCCACACTTTGTTCTCATACATGGATCCTATCTCAGATTTCATGGCCTCATGTGATTTATCAGAATCTGGGCTCATCATAGCCTCTTCATAGTTCGTAGGTTCGCCTTGGTCTAGTAACATGACTTCCAGAACGGGGATTACCGTACCACTCTGGTGCGGATCGTGTGTAACATCCCCAGCCTCTCACCACAGTGATCACCCTCTGATCATGCCAAGTCATCATCATTATTCCATAAGAAAAATAATTCAACTCCAAATTCTTCAAGCCAAATAATTATTTCTTCAAACAGCAGATCCAAAATTTTCATAATGTTTCACATAATCCCAAGACGATTATAAAATTGAAACCAACATTTTTCTAAACCCCAAATTGCCCCTGGAAATTATTTCATTGGTCCAGGAGCATTTATTTTGGTCCTTCCTTTCTCTAAAAATGCTTAGATGTTTCAAAGTGTCCTGAAACTTTTTGTGCAGAACCATATTAAGGTGCATGGTTTTTGTGCAAAGTTTTCCTCCTAGCAAAACTCGTTTGATAGCTCAACTAATTTGCAACAGGAGCTATTCTTTTTCCGAAAAGAAAAAGAGAGTAATATCCCTATGCACTTACCGGCCCAGCGCTACAGTATCCTTTCAGCCGGCCCAGCCCAATGCATAGTCGTCATCCCCCTCGCTGTCGACGCCGTAGCCGCTCCGATCGCCGGCGCCGCACGCGTCGCCCATCCGTGCCTCTCCGGTGTGGATAAGGCCACCCCGCCTCCCTCTCAAACCCTAGACCCCCCCCCCCCCCCCCCAGATCCCCTCGCTCTCTCCCTTCGCTCCCTTCCCTCGATCCAGAGCAGCCCCGATGCGATCGTCGCCGTGGTCCGGTCGATCCCGCGTCCACCGAGCCCCTCTCGCCTCACCGCCGTGACAGCTCGCTCCGCCTCTGTTCGCTGCATCGTCCGCGCAAACGACCTCGAGACGGGAGACTCCGCAGCGCCTTCCCCGCCCTCTTCTTCCCCTGCGGCTGCCGCGACCTCGCCGTCGACTCCGGCCAACCCGCGCCTCCCCCGAGCCCACTGCCAGCCCCTACGTCCCCTCGATGAGCTCCCGCTGCTCCTCTCCCTCTCCTCAGTAGCTCGCTGCACCACTAGCTAGACCTCCCGCGATGCCATGGCCGCACCGCCGCCCTGCTCCATCGCCGCCGTGGCGATGGCTCGTTTCCGCATTTGCCAGGCACGGGCGTGTGTTTAGGACCTCGTGGCGAAGCCGCCCGTGCCCTCCGTTTGTTCCCCGCGTCCCCGCAACACCGAGTGCGCCCGATCCCGAAGTCCGGCGCCGCCCGCGGTGGTCGCCGTCGACGTTCCCGACCTCCTCGCGCGCTGCAACCGCCGCCATTGGACGCGGCGTGCTCCCAGCGTCCATTGGAGCCCAAGTCCGACCCGAGCCGAGCTCCGTACGTGTTTTTGGGCCAACTCCGGTGACGCGCCGCCGTGCGTGTCAGTCGCCGGCGTCACTACGGTCACCGGAGCTGACCTGGCCGCCACCTGGCGCGCCTCTGTGCCGCTGCCAGCGGGCCCCACGGCTTGTTGACTAGGTCAGCACCGCTGACTGGACCTGGTCCAGCCACTGGCTAGTGGGCCCGTCCACTGTAGCATTAGGTTTAACACTAGTTAATCGACCCTGTTAACTTAATCACTCACTGACACAGGGGCCCACCCATCCAATTAAACCCTGGTTTAATTTAACCTCTGTTCTAATGTTGAGTCAATGACAAGTGGGGCCCCCGCACTGTTTCTATGGATAAGATGAGCCCAGTCAGCACTGACTCAGCTCACTGGGCCCACATGTCAGCCTCTGGATGCAAAACTGGGTACACTCTCCTGTGTACCCGTAGCATTTTCTGTTAAATGATTTTGAATTAATAATAATTCCAGAAAATCATTTAATCTTTAAAAATTAATAACTTTTAAACCGTAGCTTAGATCAAAAAACTTAAAACATGAAAGTTGAACAGAACGACAAGATGAATCTGATCGTGTCGTCTGTTTCCTTATCGGAACCTCCTACGTAGGAGAACTCATAACTCCGAACCCGTATCCGGTAGATGAATAGTGCACACATGTCGATTAATAAATCCCCGGTTAATCCTAAAGATAACCAAAATGACTTAGATGCATATTTAGTCAACTCTGCACTGCATCACAACATAACACGCACCGTGTTGCATTTGATTGCATTGTATTTACTTGTTTCCTCCCCCTCTTCTCTCTCGGTAGACCCCGACGTCGACGTAGCTCCTGAGGCAGACGCCGCCCCGGAGTACGACTACGTCCCCGACGACCCTGCCCTTGCCGTCGAGCAGACAGGCAAGCACCTCCATTTTGAGCATTCCGATATCGCCCACTCTCTTCTCTCTTATGCTTGCATTAGAAGTACTGCTGCTACTATTGTCCTATATCTGCTGCATAGCCTGTTTTATTGTAGCCTACTTTTGATACCTGCCTGTTCTCCTAAACTGTTTAGTATAGGATGGGTAGAGCCTTATCAGAGACCCACTTGTCCTGACTGCCCCGCTGGACTCTCGGAAGACCCGAGCAATGGGATCGAAGATCGGACCCTGGCACCGCACGTCACTTCCCCCTTAAATTGCTCGACACTACTGGGATACTATCGAGTGCCGAGGGTGATACCTCGTCAGCACTTCTGATGATAACCTTGTAGGTTAGTTAATCGGTCGTGGTAAGCGAGGGTGATTGCTCCTACACCACCCCCGATAACGACATCGTCGTGCAACTATTCAAGTGTGGACCTCGGGGGTGATACCTCCTTCGTTCACCTTGACGAGAACATCAGGTGGGACTCCATCGAGGGTGATTCCTCAGGGTTCCCTTGGTGTTAGACACACGGTTACTGTTGTTACTGTGACTTACATTGAAACATGATACTAAAGACGGGGCGGCCCTGAGGGGTGCCCGCGCGAGCATGAATGCGAAGTGATGTGGAGTCGGGTTGACTTGAGTGGTGCCCGCGAGATAACTACGAGGCGTGGCCGGGCATTCTTAGCCCTTGCCACAAGTCCTCGAGACGGGGCGACGGGGTCACATCGATCGTGAGTCTCTGCTCATTTCCGCGCGATCCTAAACCACTAAACGGTTTGAATATTTGATCCGAGGGGCCTCTGGCCTGATAGCACTAACCATCACATAGGCATAGTATGGGCGTTCTGTGTCGTATACTTCAGCCGAAGCTTAACGGACGTCAGCGATTGAGCGGCGCACGCCGAGTTGGTCTGGTTACACAACTGCACTTGTATTAAGGGGTTGCTAGGTCTGCTCTCGGCCATGAACGTAACGTGCGGGAGTTCCCGGGGCGAAGGCCCAAGACCCCTGGGGGCATAGGTTTAGTCTGGCGTGCTGACCTCTCTGTTAAGTATTTGGTCGGGTTGCGGCGTGTTGCTTAGCCGAGGCCGGGCATGACCCAGAAAAGTGTGTCTGGCCGGAGTTAAGCGAGCGTTGTGGGTAAGTTGGTGCACCCCTGCGGGGAAGAAAACATTTATCGATAGCCTGTCCTACGGTAACAGACACTCGGAGTTGTATCCCGATCGGTACAACTAGAACTGAGATGATACTGGATAGTATGGCTCTGGGATTGCTTTCTCGCAGGGAGTCAAGAAAGGATCTCAGACTGAGGTTGATGATACTACGACTACTACTTTACTTTGTGTTAAGATCCACTCTTCTAATGCTGCAAGACTGCTGAAGATGTTGAAGATGGTAGTCTTCAATATGACTCGGTTTTCCCCCTCTATTTTGGCATTTCTGCAGCCCAGTCCACATATACAACCATCCTTTGAAAATGTTGCATATATAGTATAGATCCTTGCTTGCTGAGTACTTCGGATGAGTACTCACGTTTGCATTATTTTCTTTTTCTCCCCATTTTCCTTTTGATGCCACCAGACGACGAAGCCCCTGAGATAGCAGCTCCTGTCGACGACTACGGCTACTACTACTACCCTCCCGGCGAGTACTACTACGAGGAGCCGACTGACGACCAGGAGTAGGATCGGAGGGTCCAGGGCAGGAGGCCT
The DNA here is from genome assembly GCA_011799875.1 of Thinopyrum elongatum. Classification (NCBI taxonomy): domain Eukaryota; kingdom Viridiplantae; phylum Streptophyta; class Magnoliopsida; order Poales; family Poaceae; genus Thinopyrum; species Thinopyrum elongatum. The sequence continues at coordinate 635,577,266 of CM022299.1, read as the reverse complement.
ACGCCTTTCGATCGTAGTATTTTATTTTACCCCGCCTTCGAAAGGCTTATCTCTCATTCTGTAATATATCTGTACCCAGATATCTGATGCTTCCGCTGACATTTTTATGCCATCGAGCTTTGTATTCGAGTCCTCGAGGCCCTGGCTTGTAATATAAAGCTTGTATGAATTTATTTATGTTTTAGAGTTGTGTTGTGATATCTTCAAGGGAGTCCTTAGGCTTGATCGTGTGCATTTGCATGTATGGTTAGTGCACGATTAAGCCGGGGTCGTCACAGGTTGGTATCAGAGCCGACTGCCTCTAGGAATCCCCCTATCCACTTCCTTGGCCGAAGTTGAGTCTAGTGGTCCAAAACTGTTTTACTAACATGGCTGTGTGGCTTACGGGCTCACTACGCCAACTGGATGGTATTAGGATCTTTTATTCCTCATCTATACTCTGGGACTCTGATTTCTCTTCTATTCGGGTTAAAATTTTACTAACTTCAACATTAGGATCTCGTAACCGCTTTCTCCCGGAGAGCCCCTCATGCCAGATGATCGCTTGGTTCATCAGAAGACTCCGACGACACTCCTCGAAGTTCCCGAGACCCTGTCCCACTGCTTTGTAGTTCCTGACCACCGATAAACTACGATGGATAACTACTTACACTCGTCGTTCATAGATTCATTTTAGTTACTCCCGGGTTTCATCCGACATATCGAAGTACTATCCGACATTTCGAGAATTCTCTGAACCTACTACCTTGCAGTCCCTTTCCGCCTGAACACACCTACGAATAAATCCTCATACTACACGGGATCCATTCATTCCCAGTTATTCGAGTGCTTTCCAGAACACATTGAATTGCTATCTGATCTCCCGAAAATCCTCTGCAGTCTATTGCTCTTGAAATTCTTGCCTGCTTGCCTTATGGTTAATTCCATATGTCTGGCAATAATCATTCGTATCCTTTGACACCGTCATTTAGGTCTTATTGATCCAACATGAGTGCGAATGCTCGCAATCATCAGTCGATTCCTAGAACTTGTCCTTCCGGCTCAGTCACCATTCCAGACATGAGCTGGTTCTCAGCCAATCAAGTATTGATTGATTGTTCAAGTAAGCATGTACAACTCACTCGTCCCTCTGCCCAGGTGAACTAATTGTCACTCCTGACTTTGGAATTCGTGAACCCTCCGAATTTTAAACCTGGGTTGTTCAAGTGCTTCCTTAATTCGTTGTGCTTGATCCCGTCCTTCCTCAAGAGGACTCTCAGGTGGGACCAGTTGTTAAAACCATACCCCGTTAGTTCTCACGGATCACTTGATTCCTTTTGTGGACAATTATCCGACCGATTCTTTTCTATTCTAAGAACCTTATCGGTTCCTTCCCCGTTGACATTGCCTTTGGCACTGAAGCATTCTCTACTTCTTGCCGTCTGTATATCCGCCCAACTTGCATGCCACAGAGAGGTATTGCATTCCTTCACCATATTGACCTGGGACTGACTACTGACCAGGACATGTCATGTAACCATGGGTGGACATCTCTGCTAGGCGGAACACTAAAGTTGTCCATCTAGTTCTTTTCAACCTACTCATCTTTTGATCAGAGCTTTTGCTTCTGATCCTTCATTTCTGAACCATAACTCCTTTCTACTTAAACGTCGGATTGTTCCGATGTTTCTCTAATCTTATGCCGCCACATCCTTCTTCTTCTGGTTGAGTACCGCTACTCACGTCAGATCCTTTGTCGTCTACCTGATTATTTGTTGGATTAATATCCGACTACATCTTATGAGCTCCTTCCTTGGTATTTAGTACCTCCGGTAAATTGTATCATCCGCTTTGACTTCGACACTTTGCTTTCGAACTCATATCCCTTGCTTTGGTTGTTGGTTGTATAGATTCGTAAAATGTCCCAATGGGTTGTATCTATGCTTCTGCCATCCGCGAGAACCCAGAAACTTCCACGAGTCATACTCTTCTGGTGCTTCACCGGATAAATTTTCAGCACTATAGTTTCTTCGAAAGGGAGAAGTGAATGAAAGGTTATGCATTGAAGAAGTGGGAGTCGGCCTTGAACCTTTGCGTTCATGCCCATGGACACGATGCAGAACTTATCATGGAAGCTGCTCGTAAAAATAACAATCCCTTGTTATAAATCCATCTTGTATTTTGCTTTGATCCCTTGCAATCATGGTTCCGACCATATTTCCTCCTTGATTCCATTTCCCGGACAAGTAAAAAGCACTTGTCTTTTGCAAATCAATATGCCTGTCCAACCTCTATACTGAACTACCTCGAGTATTACCCCCTCTACTATCTCGAGGATATCATCCTATTGTACTAAGTCCTATGAATTTTCCGATGGAGTGATACCTTTCCCTGTCTTAGTCACTCCACGGGTTCTGGGTTGTCGTCAACTGAGACCACCGAACAATGAATCGATTCCGCTCAGTGATTCAATACCCCTAGTAATTGTTGCTGGGAAATTTACTACTCCATCATGCTATCCCTAGCCTGATCGGCTATATCTTCATCACGCCAACTTCTAACTGTGCTACCTGGTCCTTAGGCCCAGAGCAACTTCCGACGACGAGCTAAGCTTACGTCGATCTTCCTCACCTTATCATTTTGCCCCAAACAACGAGCTTGATTTCGAGATTATGCCGAATCCGAAGTTCTCATAGCCTTTCACTTCATCCTTCCTTTTGCTTGATGTCATCGCTGACCGATTACATCTTCTTGAACCCTCTCGATAATTGTGTCGTGATCATCATCAACATTCCGAGCTCTTCAGGATATCAATTGAATTCATGGCTAGAAATAACATCCCTGCCCCTCGATGATTTGAGATATCATCGATGACATCCTTGACTTCCTGCCAACACAAACCTGGTCGTGTTTGGTTATTCCCTACGTCCCGAGATACCCTTCTAATTGTTTCTCGGTATCTCTTGAGATCTTCGAACCCAATCTTTACTTGACACCATAATCATTGCTGCCTCAAAGCATGACTGTGTTATTCCGAACTCCAGCATGAACATTGGAAGCACAATGCCAAATGTGTCTCGATCAATTATCCAAACACCGTTGTATGGGTAATATCATGATTCTTCCTTCGCCCCTCTGTCTAAATGAGTTGGAACTTGCTGTCCCATCATGTATGTCCTGTTCCGCTTTTCCTAGGACAGAATATACTCCCAATACTTGTGTGAAAACACATTTTCCTTTCCATTGTTTTGTTTAACCTTTCTTGTGATCTCTATGATATAAGCAGAAATAATTCCCTGCTTATAAAACACCCCGGTCAACAGCTCTGACAGTGAGATCCTGTTACTATTGTTGATGACATTCCGGTAACCCTCGATGGACAAGAACTTTACCTATTGGTCCGCCTCATTCAACGAGCAGGAAAATGGTTCTCTTCGTCCCTCGTCCTTGGTACCGACGTTGTTGCCGACATAGTGACAGACTTTCCTCTGACATACCTTGTTGTCGAGACCAGTAAGATGTCACCAATCTCCCTACTTTGATCGACACCCCTCCACAGTTCCACAGGATCGGAACCAGACTCTCCTGTAACATCCTTGATTCAGAAGCATCCTTTGCCCTTGACCTTGTGTGTTATCCCGAGCCACCCCTCGAGAGATGATCTACTCCCGATACCCTGAACCCCTGTTCACACTTCGTTCAGGTATCGATCGAATGTCCATTCGATTGATACTTCCTATTGTACCTTCATACTTTGCTCTCGATGTTTCCTAAGTTTCAACTCGAGAGATACTTCTGCCACATTCCCTGAATTGTTCGTCAGATATTCGACCCTATAAAGGTCAGTTCTTCCGCTAGTTACCCTTACTTCCCCACTTAAATCTCGGGACGAGATTTCTTGTAGTGGAGGAGATTTGTAACATCCCCAGCCTCTCACCACAGTGATCACCCTCTGATCATGCCAAGTCATCATCATTATTCCATAAGAAAAATAATTCAACTCCAAATTCTTCAAGCCAAATAATTATTTCTTCAAACAGCAGATCCAAAATGTTCATAATGTTTCAAATATTCCCAAGGCGATTATAAAATTGAAACCAACATTTTTCTAAACCCCAAATTGCCCCTGGAAATTATTTCATTGGTCCAGGAGCATTTATTTTGGTCCTTCCTTTCTCTAAAAATGCTTAGACGTTTCTAAGTGTCCTGAAACTTTTTGTGCAGAACCATATTAAGGTGCATGGTTTTTGTGCAAAGTTTTCCTCCTAGAAAAACTCATTTGATAGCTCAACTAATTTGCAACAAGAGCTATTCTTTTTCCGAAAAGAAAAAGAGAGTAATATCCCTGTGCACTTACCGGCCCAGCGCTACAGTAGCCTTTCAGCCGGCCCAGCCCAATGCACAGTCGTCATCCCCCTCGCTGTCGACGCCGTAGCCACTCCGATCGCCGGCGCCGCACGCGTCGCCCATCCGTGCCTCTCCGGTGTGGATAAGGCCACCCCGCCTCCCTCTCCAACCCTAGAGCCCCCCCTAGATCCCCTCGCTCTCTCCCTTCGCTCCGTTCCCTCGATCCAGAGCAGCCCCGACGCGATCGTCGCCGTGGTCCGGTCGATCCCGCGTCCACCGAGCCCCTCTCACCTCACCGCCGTGACAGCTCGCTCCGCCTCTGTCCGCTGCATCGTCCGCGCCAGCGACCTCGAGACGGGAGACTCCGCAGCGCCTTCCCCGCCCTCTTCTTCCCCTGCGGCCGCCGCGACCTCGCCGTCGACTCCGACCTGTAGCATTAGGTTTAACACTAGTTAATCGACCCTGTTAACTTAATCACTCACTGACACAGGGGCCCACCCATCCAATTAAACCCTGGTTTAATTTAACCTCTGTTCTAATGTTGAGTCAATGACAAGTGGGGCCCCTGCACTGTTTCTATGGATAAGATGAGCCCAGTCAGCACTGACTCAGCTCACTGGGCTCACATGTCAGCCTCTGGATGCAAAACTGGGTACACTTCCCTGTGTACCCGTAGCATTTTCTGTTAAATGATTTTGAATTAATAATAATTCCAAAAAATCATTTAATCTTTAAAAATTAATAACTTTTAAACCGTAGCTCAGATCGAAAAACTTAAAACATGAAAGTTGCTCAGAACGACGAGACGAATCTGATCGTGTCGTCTGTTTCCATATCGGAACCTCCTATGTAGGAGAAATCATAACTCCGAACCCGTATCCGGTAGATGAATAGTGCACACATGCCGATTAATAAATCCCCGGTTAATCCTGAAGATAACCAAAATGACCTAGATGCATATTTAGTCAACTCTGCACTGCATCACAGCATAGCATGCACCGTGTTGCATTTGATTGCATTGTATTTACTTGTTTCCTCCCCCTCTTCTCTCTCGGTAGAGCCCGACGTAGACGTAGCTCCTGAGGTAGACGCCGCCCCGGAGTACGACTACGTCCCCGACGACCCTGCCCTTGCCGTCGAGCAGACAGGCAAGCAACCCCATTTTGAGCATTCCGATATCGCCCACTCTCTTCTCTCTTATGCTTGCATTAGAAGTACCGCTACTACTGTTGTCCTATATCTGCTGCATAGCCTGTTTTATTGTAGCCTACTTTTGATACCTGCCTGTTCTCCTAAACTGTTTAGTATAGGATGGGTAGAGCCTTATCAGAGAACCACTTGTCCCGACTGCCCCGCTGGACTCTCAGAAGACCCGAGCAACGGGATCGAAGATCAGACCCTGGCACCGCACGTCACTTCCCCCTTAAATTGCTCGACACTACTGGGATACTATTGAGTGCCGAGGGTGATACCTCGTCAGCACTTCTGATGATAACCTTGTAGGTTAGTTAATCGGTCGTGGTAAGCGAGGGTGATTCCTCCTACACCACCCCCGATAATGACATCGTCGTGCAACTGTTCAAGTGTGGACCTCGGGGGTGATACCTCCTTCGTTCACCTTGACGAGAACATCAGGTGGGACTCCATCGAGGGTGATTCCTCAGGGTTCCCTTGGTGTTAGACACACGGTTACTGTTGTTACTGTGACTTACACTGAAACATGACACTAAAGACGGGTCGGCCCTGAGGGGTACCCGCGCGAGCATGAATGCGAAGTGATGTGGAGTCGGGTTGACCTGAGAGGTGCCCGCGAGATAACTACGAGGCGTAGCCGGGTATTCTTAGCCCTTGCCACAAGTCCTCGAGACGGGGTGACGGGGTCACATCGATCGTGAGTCTCTGCTCGTTTCCGCGCACTCCTAAACCCCTAAACGGTTTGGATATTTGATCCGAGGGGCCTCTGGCCTGATAGCACTAACCATCACGTGGGCATAGTATGGGCGTTCTGCGTCGTATACTTCAGCCGAAGCTTAACGGACGTCAGCGATTGAGCGACGCGCGCCGAGTTGGACTGGTTACGCAACTGCGCTTGTATTAAGGGGTTGCTAGGTCTGCTCTCGGCCGTGAACGTAATGTGCAGGAGTTCCCGGGGCGAAGGCCCAAGACCCCTGGGGGCATAGGTTTAATCCGGCGTGCTGACCTCTCTGTTATGTATTTGGTCGGGTTGCGGCGTGTTGCTTAGCCGAGGCCGGGCATGACCCAGAAAAGTGTGTCCAGCCGGAGTTAAGCGAGCATGGTGGGTAAGTTGGTGCACCCCTGCAGGGAAGAAAACATCTATCGATAGCCTGTCCTACGGTAACGGACACTCGGAGTTGTATCCCGATCGGTACAACTAGAACTGAAATGATACTGGATAGTATGGCTCTGGGATTGCTTTCTCGCAGGGAGTCGAGAAAGGATCTCAGGCTGAGGTTGATGATACTACTACTACTACTTTACTTTGTGTTAATCTGCACTCTGCTAATGCTGCAAGACTGCTGAAGATGTTGAAGATGGTAGTCTTTGATAGGACTAGGTTTTCCCCCTCTATTCTGGCATTTCTGCAGCCCAGTCCACATATACAGCCATCCTTTGAAAATGTTGCATATGTAGTATAGATCCTTGCTTGCTGAGTACTTCGGATGAGTACTCACGTTTGCTTTATTTTCTTTTTCTCCCCATTTTCCTTTTGATGCCACCAGACGATGGAGCCCCTGAGATAGCAGCTCCTGTCGACGACTACGGCTACTACTACTACCCTCCCAGCGAGTACTACTACGAGGAGCCGACTGACGACCAGGAGTAGGATCGAAGGGTCCAGGGCAGGAGGCCTACGCCTTTCGATCGTAGTATTTTATTTTACCCCGCCTTCCAAAGGCTTATCTCTCTTTTTGTAATATATCTGTACCCAGATATCTGATGCTTCCGCTGACATTTGTATGCCATCGAGCTATGTATTCGAGCCCTCGAGGCCCTGGCTTGTAATATAAAGCTTGTATGAATTTATTTATGTTTTAGAGTTGTGTAGTGATATCTTCAAGTGAGTCCTTAGGCTTGATCGTGTGCATTTGCGTGTATGGTTAGTGCACGATTAAGCCGGGGTCGTCACATCGTGCTCTGGTTGACCTACGAGGTTCAGTAGTAACTTGATCTGAAGTTTCATGATCATCATCATTAGCTTCCTCTCTAGTTAGTGTAGGCATCACGGGAACGATTTTCTGTGATGAGCTATTTTCCAATTCGAGAGAAGGTACAATTACCTCATCAAGTTCTACTTTTCTCCCACTCACTTCTTTCGAGAGAAACTCCTTCTCTAGAAAGGTTCCATTCTTGGCAACAAAGATCTTGCCTTCGGATCTGTGGTAGAAGGTGTATCCAATTGTTTCTTTAGGGTATCCTATAAAGATGCACTTCCCCGATTTGGGTTCAAGTTTATCAGGCTGAAGCCTTTTGCATAAGTGTCGCATCCCCAAACTTTTAAGAAATGACAGCTTAGGTTTCTTGCCAAACCACAGTTCATACTGTGTTATATCAATGGATTTAGACGGTTTCCTATTTAACGTGAATACGGCTGTCTCTAATGCATAACCCCAAAATGATAAAGGCAAATCGGTAAGAGACATCATAGAACCCACCATATCTAATAAAGTATGGTTACGATGTTCGGACACACCATTACGTTGTGGTGTTCCAGGTGGCGTGAGTTGTGAAATAATTCTACATTGTTTTAAATGAAGGCGAAACTCGTAACTCAAATATTCGCCTCCGCGATCGGATCATAGAAACTTTATTTTCTTCTTACGATGATTCTCAACTTCACTCTGAAATTATTTGAACTTTTCAAATGTTTCAGACTTATGTTTCATCAAGTAGATATACCCATATCTACTCAAATTATCAGTGAAGGTGAGAAAATAACGATACCCGCCGCGTGCTTCAACACTCATCGGACCGCATACATTGGTATGTATTATTTCTAATAAGTCATTAGCTCGCTCCATTGTTCCGGAGAACGGAGTTTTAGTCGTCTTGCCCATGAGGCAAGGTTCGCAAGTATCAAATGATTTATAATCAAGTGATTCCAAAAGTCCACCTGTATGGAGTTTCTTCATGCGTTTTACACCAATATGACATAAACGGCAGTGCCACAAATATGTTGCATCATCATTATCAACTTTGCATCTTTTGGCATCAATATTATGAATATGTGTATCACTATGATCGAGATTCAATAAACCGTTTACATTGGGTGTATGACCATAGAAGGTTTTATCCATGTAAACAGAACAATAATTATTCTCTGACTTAAATGAATAACCATATCGCAATAAACATGATCCAATCATATTCATGCTCAACGCAAACACCAAATAACATTTATTTAGGTCCAACACTAATCACAAAGGTAGAGGGAGTGTGCGATGGTGATCTTATCAACCTTGGAATCACTTCCAACAGACATCGTCACCTCGTCATTAACTAGTCTCTGTTCATTTTGCAACTCCTATTTCGAGTTACTAATCTTAGCAACTGAACCGGTATCAAATACCCAGGGACTACTATGAACACTAGTAAAGTACATATGAATAACATGTATATCAAATATACCTTTGTTCACTTTGCCATCCTTCTTATCCGCCAAGTATTTGGGGCAGTTCCGCTTCAGGTGACCATTTTCATTGCAGTAGAAGTACTCAGTCTCAGGCTTGGGTTCAGCTTTGGGATTCTTCACGGGAGCGGCAACTTGCTTGCCATTCTTCTTGAAGTTCCCTTTTTTTCCCTTGCCCTTTTTTCTTGAAACTAGTGGTCTTGTTAACCATCAACATTTGATGCTCTTTCTTGATTTCTACCTTCGCCGATTTCAGCATCGCGAAGAGCTCGGGAATCATTTTTGTCATCCCTTGCATATTATAGTTCCTCACGAAGTTCTTGTAGCTTGGTGATAGTGACTAGAGAACTCTGTCAATCACTATCTTATCTGGAAGATTAACTCCCACTTGATTCAAGTGATTGTAGTACCCAGACATTTTGAGCACATGCTCACTGGCTGAGCTATTCTCCTCCATCTTGTAGGCAAAGTACTTGTCAGAGGTCTCATACCTCTTAACACGGGCATGAGTCTGAAATATCAATTTCAACACTTGGAACATCTCATATACTCTGTGGCATTCAAAATGTTTTTGAAGTTCCGGTTCTAAGCCGTAAAGCATGGTGCACTAAACTATTAAGTAGTCATCATAGCGAGCTTGCCAGACGTTCATAACGTCTGCATCTGCTCCTGCAATAGGTCTGTTACCTAGCGGTGCATCAATGACATAATTCTTCTGTGCAGCAATGAGAATAATCCTCAGATCACGGACCCAGTCCGCATCATTGCTTCTATCATCTTTCAACTTAGTTTTCTCTAGGAACATATCAAAATAAAATAGGGGAGCTATACGCGAGCTATTGATCTACAACATAGATATGCAAATACTATCAGGACTAAGATCATGATAAATTAAGTTCAATTAATCAAATTACTTAAGAACTCCCACTTAAATAGACATCCCTCAAGTCATCTAAGTGATACGTGATCCAAATCAACTAACCCATGTCCGATCATCACGTGAGATGGGGTAGTCATCAGTGGTGAACATCTCTATGTTGATCATATCTACTATATGATTCACGTTCGACCTTTCGGTCTCCAGTGTTCCGAGACCATGTCTGTACATGCTATGCTCGTCAAGTTTAACCCAAGTATTCTGCATGTGCAAAACTATCTTACACCCGTTGTATGTGAACGTAGAGTCTATCACACCCGATCATCACGTGGTGCTTCGAAACGCCGAACTTTGGCAACGGTGCATACTCGGGGAGAACACTTTTATCTTGAAATTTAGTGAAGGGATCATCTTATAATGCTACCGCCGATCTAAGCAAAATAAGAAGCATAAAAGATAAACATCACATGCAATCAAAATATGTGACATGATATGGCCATCATCATCTTGTGTTGTTGATCTCTATCGCCAAAGCATCGTCATGATCTCCATAGTCACCGGCTCGACACCTTGATCTCCATCGTTGCGTCGTGGTTGTCTCGCCAACTATTGCTTCTACAACTATCGCTAACGCATAGTGATAAAGTAAAGCAATTACATGGTGTTTGGATTTCATACAATAAAGAGACAACCATAAGGCTCCTGCCGGTTGCCGATAACTTTTACAAAACATGATCATCTCATACAATAACGTATATCACATCATGTCTTGACCATATCACATCACAACATGCCCCGCAAAAACAAGTTAGACGTCCTCTACTTTGTTGTTGCAAGTTTTACGTGGCTGCTACGGGCTTCTATCAAGAACCGTTCTTACCTACGGCAAAAATCACAATGGTGATTCATCAAGTTTGCTTTTTTAACCTTCTTCAAGGACCGGTCGTAGTCAAATTCGATTCAACTAAAGTAGGAGAAACAGACACCCGCCAGCCATCTTTATGCAAAACTAGTTGCATGTCTGTCGTTGGAACCAGTCTCATGTACATGGACATGTAAGGTTGGTCCGGGCCGCTTCATCTTACAATACCACCGTATCAAAATAAGACGTTGGTGGTAAGCAGTATAACTATCACCGCCCATAACTCTTTGTGTTCTACTCGTGCATATCATCTATGCATAGACCTGCCTCATGATGCCACTGTTGGGAAACGTTGCATAGAAAACAAAAAAATTTCTACGAACACACAAGATCTATCAAGGAGATGCATAGCAACGAGAGGGCGAGAGTGTGTCTACGTACCCTCGTAGACCGTAAGCGGAAGCGTTTCACAACGCGGTTGATCTAGTCGAACTTTCTTCGCGATCCAACCGATCTAGTACCGAACGTACGGCACCTCCGCGTTCAGCACACGTTCAGCTCGGTGACGTCCCTTGCCTTCTTGATCCAGCAAGACGTCGAGGTAGTAGATGAGTTCCATCAGCACTACGGCGTGGTGGCGGTGATGGTGAAGTGATCTCTGCAGGGCTTCGCCTAAGCACTACGAAAATATGACCGGCGGTGTAAACGGCGGAGGGGGCGCTGCACACGGCTAGGCAATTGTCTGGTGTGTGCTAGGCGTCCCCCTCCCACATATATATAGGTGAGAGGGGGAGGGGAGAGGCCAAGGGGCGCCCCAAGTAGGATCGAATCCTACTTGGCCTCCTCCCAAGCCGCGCGAGCCCCCTGCCATATTTGTCGGATGGGGAAGGAAAGAGGGGGGAGAGGGAAGGAAGGGGGAATCCTATTCCACTCTTTCCTTTCCCTTCCCCCCTTTCCTTCTCCTCCTAGGCCGGCCCATATGGGGGGCGCACCAGCCCCTTGTGGCTGGTGTGTTTCCCATCTTGGCACATAAGGCCCATATCTTTTGCCGGGGTGTCCGGAACCCCTTCCGGTGACTCGATAAGTATCCTGTACCCCCCGAAACACTTCCGGTGTTCGAATACTATCGTCCAACATATGAATCTTTACCTCTCAACCATTTCGAGACTCCTCGTCATGTCCGTGATCTCATCGGGGACTCCGAACAACATTCGGTCACCAAAACACATAACTCATATAATACTATATTGTCATCGAACGTTAAGCGTGCGGACCCTACGGGTTCGAGAACTATGTAGACATGACCGAAACACCTCTCCGGTCAATAAACAATAGCGGAACCTGGATGCCCATATTGGCTCCTACCTATTCTACGAAGATCTTTATCGGTCGAACCGTAATGACAACATACGTAATTCTCTTTGTCCATCGGTATGTTACTTGCCCGAGATTCGATCGTCGGTATCTTCATACCTCGTTCAATCTCGTTACCGGCAAGTCTCTTTACTCGTTCCGTAATACATCACCTCGTGACTAACTCCTTAGTCGTTTGCTTGTAAGCTTATGATGTGTATTACCGAGAGTGCCCAGATATACCTCTCCGATACTCGGAGTGACAAATCCTAATCTCGATCTATGCCAACTCAACAAACACCTTCGGAGATACCTGTAGAGCAACTTTATAATCACCCAGTTACGTTGTGACATTTGATAGCACACAAGGCATTCTTCCGGTATCCGGGAGTTGCATAATCTCATAGTCGAAGGAATATGTATTTGGCATGAAGAAAGCAATAGAAATAAACTTAACGATCAATATGCTAAGCTAATGAATGGGTCTTGTCCATCACATCATTCTCCTAATGATGTGATCCCGTTATCAAATGACAACACATGTCCATGGTTAGGAAACCTTAACCATCTTTGATCAACGAGCTAGTCTAGTAGAGGCTTACTAGGGATACAATATTTGTTTATGTATTCACACATGTATTTAAGTTTCCGATCAATACAATTCTAGCATGAATAATAAACCTTTATCATGAATAAGGAAATATAAAATAATAACTTTATTATTGCCTCTAGGGCATATTTCCTTCAAAACCGTGGAGTAAATTTTCATCCTATGGATTGGAAATAGGTATATGGGTCCCCGTATTTTACGCGTCGATGAATTGTCGCTAAAATGGGCACATGGGCTGTCCCACGTGCCGCACCTCTTGCACCAAAAGAAAAATGGCACTCCTAAAAAAATGTTTGAACGAAACTCATGGCTCTAGAAGAAAACCAGCAAACCTGGTTTTTCTGACAAGTTTAAAACATATTAGCTTTGTTCTAAATTATTTGTCTTACATTTGTCTAGATACGGATGAAGCTAACGCTAAAACGTGTCTAGATACATCTGTATGTAGACAAGTTTAAGACAACTACTTCTGGTCGGAGAGAGTATATAATTTAAAATTAGTTCAAAACATACACGAATAAAATACATTTAATGTATCAAAAAATGTTCATGTGTTAGGAAAGAACTATTTATGTCTTTAAAACAATTCATGCTTTTGAAAAAAAATGTCCATGTGTTATTTTTGCAAATAAAAAAACATGAAAATAAATGGAAAAGAAAAAAGTAAAAAAATCATTTTCTTGCAAGGTAAAACAAATTTATTCACGAGTAAGATTCATTCATAGGCTACATTGTTTCAAGCACAGATCTATTTTTATTCAAGTCGTAAAGCATGCATTCATGACAGGCCAGCTACGTACATAGGTGTTGACTTTTCGCGTCATTAGAGCATTCATTCACAAGCACCCCGCTTATTAATTGGGGAAGGTGGTCGGGTAGACAGGTTGCTTGTTGGGGAAGAAGAGCCCGAAGTTCCTCTCGACCTCATCCCCTGGTTTTTTGTTCTCGTTGAACATGGCGAATATGTACGTCTCGATTGCCCCTGGTCGTTTCGGCGTGCCGTTGCGGATGTGGTCAATCAGGCCCTGGTTGTAGTTCCGCGCGTTGTCCACCGATGCCCCGAACCCGCCCGCCGACGGCCAGCCGCTCTCCGACACCACCACTCTGACGTTCGGCGTGCCCGCCTTCTCCAGCGCGGCGTAGATGGAGTCGACCATCGCGTCGAAGAGGCTGGTGTAGTTCAGCCCGTTGCCGTTGTCCCTCACCGTGGTGCCCGGCTGCAACGTCGCATAGTTGAGCCTGATGTTCTGGCCACGGTCGTCCCTGTAGGCGAAGTAGGGGTAGACGTTGGCCAGGAACGGGGCACCGGTGCGGTCCAAGAAGCGCACGATGGGCACCAAGCCGGAAGGGTCCCTGAACACGCCGCTGGAAGGCGGGAAGGAGTTGGTGATCACGTCGAACCTCACCGCCGTTGACACCTTGATGTTGCTGGAGAGGTTGGCGGACGCCAGGGCGTTGTGCACGTTCTGCATGGCCGGGAGGATGATGCCCGTGTCGCCAGCGGGGACCTCATTACCAACGGCGATGTACCTGATGAAGACGTCCGGGTAGTAGGCCTGGACGTTGCTCCGGACCCAGCTGGCGGCATATGACGGGTCGCGGGCGAGGCGTTGGACCTCGTCGAGCCCACCGACATCGAGGATGAGGAAGATGCCACTTCCGCGGAGGGCTGCAAGAGCCTCCTGATCCGGGTTGTAGATGCGCATGGCGTGGATGTTGCGGGATTTGTACAGTTGCACGACGTCGCTCCGCGAGGGCAGGTTGTCGCCGACCATTCCGTAGCACACACCGTGCACGGCTACACAAACATAATTTAATGTCAGAACTTGTTTGGATCAGATCCATGACAACAAAATCATCAATTAAGGAGCATATATAAAAACGAAACTTAACACTAATTATATATACACGTGGGTTATCTACAAGTTGCCCGTAATATTAATTTGTGTAAGTCAATTATCATAGAGAAGAAGAAGAGGCGGAGACATTGTGAGGCCGAGTCTGGAACTCAGGATCTCTCCGTAGACGGGACACCACGGCTCACCATAGTGTCTCCCGTCGAGGAGAGGGCGGGGGCTCACAAGTTCGGGTCATTTTCTTTCGTTTTGACGCCGCTTGGATTAAACAACGGATGTCCTCGAGACACGGACGCCTGGTAGGGACTGGCTTGGACCACACCGAAGACGGCCGCAAAGGAGGGGCAAAGGGTGGAGAAGGAGATGGGCTGGCTGGAGGAGAAACGGCTGGTGGAGGAAGAAAAACGAAAGCCGTTGGATTTTTAATTCAAATATTACTGCAAAATCGACCGATTTGAAAACGTTTTTCAGCCCACATACAAATAGTCAATGCTATTTAAGATCTGTAAAAACCTCTTGTAGGAATAAGAGCGCTCATAACTACATTTGCGAGACTGAAGGAAAAAAAAAAGAATCAGTAGACTAGAGAGGCAGAGAGGGAATGGAGCATGATGCTTACCTCCCATTTTTTGCTTAATGGCGTCAACTCGGATATACTCTGCTCGCTCAAATATGTGCTTTGCTCCTTGCTTGTTCCCATAAGTGTAGCCCTTAGCCAGCCTTATATAGGGAGAGATGTGTGTCTTGTTCCATCAGCTAACCAGTTCCAGATTCCAGAATATTTCTCTAACTAACGTAACAGCAAGATGCCACTTGGGTTTTCCAAAAAGTGCCACTTGACCATGTGTTTGCTCCAGTTGCAGACCTGCGAACGTGCCATCTCTATCCCTTTCTACAAAACTTTGGTAACTTGTTGGACTTGGCGTTGGTACGTACTAGATGTTGAATCGATCATACATTCACTTAAAAAAAACTGATAACGAAATCAATCATACATTGACAGATGGCATTAATAAGCAATCATGCCTTCTTTGGTTAGGACCTTGACAAAACTTGATACCAATCCACGCACGATGTCAGTTGTCAAGTCTGTTCGGTGAGCTCAACGGTGACTAAGATTAGATAATTAAGACGAGCTCGACCTTAAATGATGCCATGCTCAGTTTCAGTTTCCTGTACCTAGCCGCTAGTCGACCGGGTCATTCCTCAATAATATACAAGAATGGTGGTTCACATCTCACTAGACTAGGTGCTGCGTGCACGCACGTATTAGCCGCCCCCCACGACGTCGATTGAAGGAGAATGATGGTTTACTAGTTACTACGGGTCGACATCGATTATCATAGTTATACTCTCTCCGTTTGCATATAGATTTTTTAAAAAGTCAAACTTTAAAAACTTTCACCAAGTTCATAGAGAAAACTTTGTGTTCCGTCACAAGTTGACGCTTCCGAGTGGACGTCATCGCGCCATTCACCACCAAGTGGATGTCACAAGTCAACGCTTCCGTCCATCTTGATTCAAACATTCAGAATGAGGCCAACCTTTGGGTAACCGCTGCCGCAAAGCACTTGGGGTCAAATCATGCCTGGAGAGTAGTGGCCTTGTAATCTTTCTTTTCGCTTTTTATTGTAAAAGCAACTCTAAACTCCTTAATTAATGGATGAGGCAAATTTTTTACCTCCGTTTCGATAGAAAAACAATTAGAGGACTAGGTTTTGCTGGTATTAAAGTTGAGGGACCTTGGAAGAGTTAAGGGACGAAAAATATACTTTTTCTTCTTTTTATTATGTTACTATATGAATATAGAGAAAAGTATGTTTTTCGTCTCTCAAGTTTCCCGAAGGTCTACATCTGGTCCCTCAACAATTTTTCGGCCACATTTGATCCCTCATATCTCAAAACCAGACAAAATCAGTCAAAACAAGATTTAGAGAGGAAAGCCAGATATCCTTATATACTCCATTGTTTTATGGTGGTGCGTATACGGTTGGAGCAGCCAACCAATGATGTTTAACCTCACATGGGTGGCATCAAAGTCTTCGGATAAACTTTCACCCACTCTGCATTAGACTTACGTATGCCGATGTCGAGAGTATGTTCGTTATGATATATACCACTTGATTATATTTAATTTCATAATAAGGATACTTTATTGAAAAATGATGTGTTTTTCTCTCTTTTTTTACTCGGGGTAGCCCAAAAATGTTGTGGAGTACATTATTAGACTTTACTGACGTTGAGATGAAAAATGGTGAATCCTAGTTGCCGCCTTTTGCGATAAGATGTCGTTGTAACGCACACATCGAATGAAGTTGGGCTGGCCAAATAGCACCGAGTGAAGTTGGCTGGACCAAAAGGCATTTCCTGTTTTCACAGTTTTGGGGAAGGCTTTGTGGATGGTTTGTCCAGTTTTACAAAGGTTTCTAGAAAGTTCTTGTTCGGGTTTTCAGTTGTTTTCTCTCTAGGTTTTTATATGTTTAAATTTTTGGTTTTTTGTTTCATTCTTGTTTAATTATTCTTTTACAAAAAATGTTCAAATTTTTTTCAAAAAATATAAAATGTTCTAATTTGAAAAACCAATGTTTTTAGATTTCACAAAAGTTTGGAGAAACATTTAAAAAAATGTCCATTCATTTGAAAATATATATAGGAAAATTTCTAAATATTTCTTAAATCCTACAATTTTTTTTAATCCTTCAGGGAAATATCTAGCAAACCCTTCTTGCAGAGAAAACTGAGTGGAAAACCGAAGGAAAAAGACAAACTTTTGAAACAATCACTGGGTAGGAGCCTCCACGCAGCGCACATGCAACGACGAAGTGCAAATTTCAATCTGGCTTCAATAATTTTCTTGTGTATAGGATGGTTATCCCATTAGTATACGATGGTTATCCCATGCATCGCTTGCATCATCTCGATCGAGACGCCTACTTTTCTCTAAAACACCTTGCGTGGCTCCCAAGTACCTCCATTGAACCGAACCTGTACATACGCTTTGAGCCAAGAACAAGTTTATTGGGGTGAGAATCAGATAAGTTTATTTAAACATCTAACCTTTGGAAGGAAGCAACTTTGTAGTCTCTCCCCCCTGCCTCTAATCAAGGCGTCAAAAGCTCAATCTTTCAAGAGAAATACACCAACAAAGATACACCAACAAAGCATCCCTGTCCCTAAACAAAAACAAAGCATCCCCTGACCTCTATAAATAGTACCACCCGTTCATATCAGCCAGCAGTCCCGGGCTTTGAGTTTAAGGTCCGGAATTTGGAAGGAAAAATGGGTGAGCCGGTGAAAGTTCTGAGCGAATTTGGGAGCATATACGGCCACCGTCCGGAGGTGGCCCTGAGGCTAAAGGGAATTCCTTACGAGCTGCTCCTAGAAGACCTGCCCAACAAGAGCCAGCTGCTGCTCACGCACAATCCTGTCCACAAGTTGGTGCCCGTGCTCCTCCATGGAGAAAAATCTATTTGCGAGTCACTCATCATCGTAGAGTACATCGACGAGGCCTTGGAGGGGCCGCCGTTGCTGCCGACCAAGCCCTACGAGAGGGCCACAGCCCGCTTTTGGGCGCAGTTCATCGACCAAAAGGTACCATCTCTTCTCATGTGAACTTGTAAACAATACTCCCTCCGTCCGGAAATATTTGTTGAAGAAATAGATGCCGTATTTAGACGTATTTTAGTTCTAAATACATCCATTTTTATCCATTTCTCGGACAAGTATTTCCGGAAGAAGGGATCCTGTCCTATATAGTGTCCTCAACATTGTGCTGCAGTTTGCTAGGCCGTTCTGGATATCGATATGTATGGCGGATGGTAACAAGGAGGAGGAGGACTTCTTGAAGGAGGCCAAGGCGAATCTGCTGCTACTTGAGGGGCAGCTCAAGGGGAAGAGGTTCTTTGGAGGCGACTCCATTGGCTTGGTGGACATAGCTGCCAGTGGGTTAGCTCGCTGGCTGGGAGCCTTCGAGGAGATCTGCGGGGTGGATCTGCTCACCGACGAGGGGTTCCCTGCTCTGTGCCGCTGGGCGAAAGAATATGCTGGCAACGAGCATGCTAAGGAGTGCCTGCCGAACAAGGATGAACTGGTTGCTAGGTTCACTGCAGTCAAGAACAAGTTCCTAGCAATGGCAGAGGTTCAAAAGTGATTCAATGCTATCGGTGAGAGGATGTGCATTGTTATGACATAAATCATCGCATGGACATGTAATGAATAATGATCATGTTTCACTATTGAAGTGTTGACTATCGAGTGTAATTCCCATTTGGGTGTAGAACCTGTCTTGCATTCTATACATAATCCAAAAAGACATGGCAGCGTGTGTTTCTTTTCCAGTGCAGTGCACCCACACGAGCCCTCCTGCAGCTAAGCCACGCCCGATCGATTCAATAGCGGCGGAGGTGCCCCTATCCTAGTCCGCCACGCCTTTACCGTTCAGTAATCACCGTAGCCTCCATTATCAAAACAGGCTTTCGCCCCGCTTTATAGATAAAGCATACGTCCATACAACCACATCTCAAGCACAGTCATAAAAGAGAAATGCTGGGCCACAGCACAAAGATGTCCAAATGGAAGAAGAAGAAACAAAAAGGCCTCCAGGGGCAAGCTATGAAACATGCGAGCGGTCGAAGAGCCGACGCGCGGTAGACACCAGGGCGTTCAGGAATAGCTGAAGTGGACCACGATCCCTCGGCCTAGCGAGCGGATGCCAGTGCTGCAAGAAGGCAAGATATTTGAAGAACGAGTCAGAAGCACGTCGCGGGAACACCCGCTCAATCACCATCTTGTTGCGAGTTATCCAGAGAGTCCACATCATAGCCGCGAAGATGAGCCAGAACAGTCGGCGCTTACGGCCAACCTGAGTGGCCCTAACCAGCAGAAACTCTGCAAGGTCATGAGCCTCCCACTCTGGCCCTAGAGCCTCACGAACAAAGCACCAAAGTGCCTGCGCTGCTACGCAAGAGAACAAAATGTGCGTTCCCGTTTCTCGGACATGGCACAAAGGGCAAAGGCCATTGCCGGGACCATGGCGTTTCAACACCTCGGTCCCCGAAGGTAGACGGTCACGGAGGAGCTGCCATACAAAAATCTTAATCTTCAAGGGCAACGGTGCCTTCCACAATGGGGATAGCCACTGTAGAACCAGCATACGACATAATACCTGATAGGCCGAACTAACGGAGAATTCACCCGAAGGAGAAAGGCTCCAAGAAACAGTGTCAGGGTCCTGGGACAGAGGAAGAGGGACTACTTCCCTCAGGTCTGTCCATTCCCGTACCTCATCTGGTCCGAATGAGCGGCGGAACGCAATGTTCCATCCCTCCTCCAGAGCAGCCGCAGATACAAGAATGGCCGGGTAGACCTTAGCCTCCATTATCGTAGGCCTTATTGCTGCTCCGTTGCGTCTGCCCCTCTCGCCGGCGTCTCCGGTCACGCTGCTACCAACCGTCCCATTCCATCGATTGATTTCCTCTACCTAAGCCATCTTGTCCTTACGCTGCCCACTCCCCTCGGAGAAAATTACATGAACAGTGAACTTGCTGACGCGTAACAGAAATGTTAGAATAAATCCGAGGCCATCGTCTATCTACCGAGGACCAAGCAATCACACGAGGCACGACACCGAGATTTATTAACGAGGTTCACCGATATGGCTACATCCTCGGGGCTTGACTATGGGCGCTCCTCCCCGTGACACCGTCACAATACCGCACCCGGTCACCCTGGACGCCGGCACAAGCCGCCGGCTTCCCCTGCGTTCCTGTGCTATTATGTTAGCATAGGTTATATCGTATGTCTACCCTCGCTATATAGGAGAGGCCTAGGATACAAGTGTCCTATTTGGACACGACTCCATATCATGTCTACACATCGTACGACTCCATGTTCAACTGTAAACTAACTTGTACAATAATATTTGACACAACTCTAACAAACTCCACCTTGAGGAATATTCTTCACCACCTTGGATTCATTCATGCGTCGAATCTTCATGTACATTGGACTTGAGATACACCATGAGCACTGCTATTACTCCCAGACTCCATGTGACTCCACCTGCGACTGTAGTCCCTTCTTGTCTTCTTCACGGTCAACACTCGAGCAAAATTAAGTTTCTCATTACTCTACCTATGCTCCAAACATCCGGAGTATCCATTCAACGCCATCACACACCGACCACTGTTTGCGTGAAAATGAACAACTCACATATTGGAAGCTACATATAAGAGTTACCTGTACTCAACATCACCGCTCTTTCTTAACCGTCTGTCTGAAACTTGAAGGAATTTCACCGTCGCCCTGTGTCACCCTGAGTCAAATTCGCAGTTGTCTCATCCTTTTTCCCGGATAGTCTCTGACATGTCCCACAGCTATAGCACTCCGCCTCCTTCTGTACTTGTCATCCGCACTTTGCCATGTGCACTGAACACTACAGAATATACGGCCATGTACTCTCTCAGCTTTTGACATTAAAACTTTCCGCCACTTTCGCAGATTCTTCATGGTCAACTCCTGTCCATCAACTAGCACCGATAGACCCAGTCACCAACTTGAATCTGGTACTCGTCAACACTGCTTCAGCACCCTTGTACACTTTGTCTGACCACCTGTCTCACCTTTAGTGCCTTGGTCTGTCGCTGTGTCCCGTGCTTACCGCACGCCTCGCCGCTATCACCGCGTCGAGCCTCTGCTGTCCTGGTCGAGTCTCCGGGGTAGCTAGCCGGCCCCCACTGCCTCAACCACCACTGCAGAGAACCATCGATCATCACCGACCGATGCCGAGTATCACGTCTCCATCAGACCACCGGTACCCAGTCCAATCCACGTCTCTCCCGCTATCCCGCTGAAATAGGCTTCGATTCTCCGATCTTACACCGTAGCCCCTCCATCAACACAGAGTGTAGTCATCCATCAGACTCCAGCTCCACCTTCAACATGACTCCATGTAGCTGGTCGTGCTACCCTGCGCCCTGTCGACTTCAAGCTCTCTCATGTGTACACCGCCTTGAATCAACCCCGCGCCATAGTCTGTCGAAACCGCACAAGCCCTCAGGCCTGCACCACGTGTTTCCACGCCCCAGAAGCCGACCACCATCAGCATCGAGCTCTTATGTCGTTGTCGCTGAAATCATCGCTGTCTTCTGCTTTGACCGACATCCCCGTCCATCCGTTAGACAGTCCAGTCCGACCCAGCCGAAATTAACCGACTGCAACCATGCTTCACCCTGCGACGTGTCCATGCCATGCTTAACTCCTTGTGTATGCTTGATCTTGCCACGACGGGCTCCAGACTCCTGCTTCGAGCCTTATACGCGCGCCACCAGCATGCCTCTGCACGCTCCAAGCCCCTCTTGATGTAGGGTAGAACCCTAGATGCCCGATCTTTCACGATTGGAGTGGATCCCACGAAGAACACGAAGAACACGAGGGAAAACACGAGGGGAAACACGAGAGGAAACACGAGAGAATCACTCAAACCAACAAGATTCGATTACACATGTGCTAGATCCTCGAAACACAAAGAGATACACGATCCACGATCAACAAAGGACGATACAAGTAGCTAGTTCATCTCCGTGAGGAGGTCTTGAAGATATCCTAGATGGATCTTCCCGTTAGGGGTCTTGAATCCAAGATGGATCTTCTCCGTAGAGGCCGCGGTCTCTCTCGATGGAGTAGATCCGGATGGATGAGCAAAGCTCTATCTCTAAATGAGCTATCACATTTGCTAACCCTAATACGGAGCTAGGGGACGAGTATTTATAGTCCAAGGGGTAAGTTCGGGATACATGGGGCGAAACCCCTTTCACTGCGCACAGGCAGGGCGGTAGTACCGGTCATGGGGGCGGTGGTACCGGTCATGGAGCGGTTGCACCACTGGGAGCTCAGGTGCTGGTTCCTGGAGGTGTTCGCGGAAGGGAGTAGCGGTTGTACCGGTGGTCGGAGCGGTTGTACCGGTCTGATGGCTATTACGGGGATAAACCGGTGCTGTACCGGCCTTGCACCGCTCGATCACAGAAGCTAGGCCGGTAGTTGGGCGGTAGTCGGGCGGTTGTACCGCTCGAGCGGTAGTTGGGCGGTTGTACCGCCCTTTCTGGACTGGGCAGACCCTCTTCATACTCTCGATGTCCACCTTGCACCATATCTTCTCCTTGGTTGGTTCCTTGGTACCTCAGCACACAAAGCATCTCTGTTTGAGGTAGTAGCCATGTCTCAAGTGAGTCAAAGGGGAGTTCAACACGGAGAGAGTTAACCTTATGTCCAATGGTACATGTTTGAGGTCTTGTCGTATGTCCACTTGGGGCTTGGGGAATAGTCGTAGTGTACATGGGGATGATCGTAGGATGCTCCGCATCATCTCCCCTCCCTTGGGAAAGATCCGACCTTGGATCGAAAACCTCATCACCATGGAAACGGTTGTCGTGGACGGACTTGTAGTTGGACGAAGTGGAAGACATGGCGCAATCCAAGTACTCCAAGGTGTCTCCAGAGTGGTACACATGCAAAAAGAGCAAACACAAAAGACACTTGGAAATACCATGGTTAGCGCACACAAGGTGTCCATCAAGTAAACATGAGTCCGTTCGGCAAGATTGTTCGTGACAAAGCGCATGAAGCTTAGTAAAATGATATAGAATGATATGCAAAGCGTTCATGGGAGCAAAAGCATTCATTGTGCACAAAAATGTATTGTGAATGTGATCAATGCAACCATTGTGCAAAATGATGTCATAATGGGATGGTGTGTCAAAAGCATGAACATGGTAATTGGTGCTCAATGTGACTATGTGATCATGCAATTGATGGTGGGCAATATGATCATGATGTATGAATATGCCATCAAGAAAGATCACAACAAATTTGCTTAGGAAGTTCATAAGCTCATATATCATGGATGACATAGAAATGGAAGATGCAACAAGGCAATCATAATGTGAGTCAATCCATGCATAAGATGCAAATTTGTTATGGGTGGTGTTGTACCATAGCTTAATGTCGTGGTAGAAGGGGTGGTCCGGTGGTGAATCCCCTAGGTCCAAGCACTCCTCAAGTTGAAGGTCCATAGGGTCCATCTCCAATGTCGGTCCTCCATCCAATAGATGTATCATGTAGACAACAAGAAAGAGGCAACGATGAAAGAATGACCCATCCAATTTGCGTATTTGAGAATGGCTCAAAGGGAAAGAGTTCACCTTTAGGAGTTTCTCGAGGATGTTAGAGTTGTACATCATGTATGCCTTCACATGAGCAAGGTGTTTCGTGACAGTACCGTCTTGTGAATCCTTCAAAATGAAAGAACATGACAAACACTCAGAAAAACAAATGAGCTTAGCGAAAATGCAAAACCAAACATTCGTGTGGTGAAATACCCAACAAGTGTTTTCAGCATTCTTATCATAAGAAAGTACAAGATGTGACATGGTATGAAAGAATATGATGCGACTACAACCAAAGACATTAGGCTCAAGTAAACAAGCATGCTTCACAAGTAATATGTCCAAGTCTCCACGATCAATAAGCATAGCAGGTTGGCACTCAATACAAGGTGATATGAGAGATGCAACTAATGGAGACATGAGACAATGATGAAGACAAATCAAGTGAGAGGCATGAACATATATGTCATCAACCCAAGAAAGCGAGGAAGAATGGAACATGGGTGATGCGACAAAGCAAGCAATCATAGTGATCAAGTCAAGCAAGCTAGTAGTGCGAAGATGCAACGTACTAGAAGGAATTATGGCAAGCATGTCATGTGTGCAAATAGTCGTCATGAATAATGCACATGACATATCACAAGCATGAAAGCAAGATATGAGCAAAATATCATCAATGTATTGGCGAGAGGCCATATGTAAATAGCAATGGGATATCATGACTCTCCCAACACAACAAGCATCAATAGCATGGGGCACAAAGAAATCATGGCAAAAGCTACTAGGACCTCCACCAATCATGCAAATACACATAGAAGTAGCATAATGGTGAATCACATGTAAGTGCAAGCAAGGGTCACAATTGCATGGCCAAGGCATGGAAAGAGGCATAACATGCAAAGTGAACACGATAGTATGGGCATAAGGTGACAAGTGATAAATAGCCCATAGCCGTGTGAGAGCCAAGTAAAAGAGATGCGCGTAGTCGTTGTGCGAAGAGAACGGTGGTAAGGATAGTCCACGGGATCCCAAGTCATCGTTGCTCTCAAGAGCTTGTTTCGTCAACTCTTGGGGTTGAGAGGTTGACGAGTATACGTGAGTACCTACACAAAACAAAGGCAAAGGAAAAATTGTGTGTGCATGGTATATGTACACATCATCCATCATGATGCGCACGTGCTTGTGTCGGTTAGCACAAAATATCCAATGCTCAAATAAATGAGATGCGTGATATAGAAACATGTCATCCATCATGATAGGTTTGTTGTTATGTATAGCATAATGGAGACTTAAATTGTGTAATGCATCATGAGAAATATGTAGAGCATTGTTGTTCATGGGATGCATATGGTGCACGCAATTATGGGAATCATGCAAAGTATGAAATGCATCAAAATCTCCTAATATGTATGAGGAAACTATGGGGGTCTCCTCATGAGCATTAGTGGAAACATCACATGGAGAATATTGAAAACATCCAAAACAATGCATATTTGGTTCTATGTGATCATGGCATGGTATAGTAGATGAATTGCGCAAATCATGTAAGGAAAGCATAGCAATATCATCGCATGAAAAACAAAAGCCAATGACCATGATCTCGTCATCTATGCCATAAGTGCAAATGGAATTTATTTTAATGGGGCATGCGTATTTACTATGTTGAGATTGAAATGATGCAATATGGGAGATCTCACTCATAGCATATGACAAGTTTAATTGATTGTCAAACATGAAGTGACCAATAGAATTTTCACATGATATCCTATGGAGCATAGCATCACAACTAGGAAATTCAACATGCTCATCATCATATTCATCATAAATGGGTGGCATATCGAAACAAGACATAGTATGTGATGAATCCATAAGGTGATCAACATCATGCAAGCAACCATTTGCAAGATAGTCCACTAGTGGGATAAGAGGAGCACCATCACCTATGTTACCTTTGGAGCATCGCTCATGTGTTGTAGGTGAGGTGTCGAAGATCCACTCTTTGTCATCTTCATCTTGATGGAACCATGTGGGGGGTGCATCATCGTCCACCATGGCCATCGTCGTCTCCATTGGAGGTATGGACTCGTCTAGGATAGGCATGTCGTCATGTAGGAGATCTAGCACCAAAAGGGAAAACACACTCGGAGTAGAGGGTAAGTCGTTAGAAATCATAGTGGCCTCACATGCCGTGTCAACTACCTCACTCACTAAGTGTTGTGGCTCACTCACTCCTGATATGATGCTCTCACTCGTATGGTTGATGGAGTCACTCAAATGGCTCTCAAACTCACATAGGATGTGTGGCATGCTATCATGTTTCGGGCTAGTGGTGGTCACACTCATCCTCTCATAGGAAATGCACTCAATGTCATATATGGTGGAGTCACTCATCTCACTCATGGGGTGGTGGCTCTCCTCACATGGCAATTGGGGCATCTCTTCATATGTGGGAGTCGGAGAGATGTTGGTGCAAATGTCTCCATGCTCAACTCCTATCGCCGCCTTGGTTGAAGGGATAGTCCCATGCTCAACCTCCTCATCCATAATGCCTCCAAAGATGAATGTCGTAGGAAGTGGCAAAGCATCACTCTCCTCCGAGATCAAAGAGAAGGTCTCATGTGCGGTCTTGTAGCTTGACTCGGAGTATGAGTTCAATATGGGCGCCGTCTTGATGTTGTAGAAGAGGTTCGCGCTCGTCGCCGTGGTCGAAGGGGATGGCCCTTGCTCGACCTGCTTGTCACCGTCTTGTTGTAGGAGGCCCAAATGATGTGGCACCTCGTAGCTCGTCTCCATGACCGAAGGGAATTTCCCATGCTCGGCCATCTTTCTTGTGGGGCTTCCGAAGATTGAAGTGTCGCCCTCGCTCGTAGTTGGTTGCCGTGTTGAAGATGTCGATGTTGGCGAACTCACGGGAAGTAGGCGAAGATGCCGTACGTCCAAAGGCGAAGATGCCTTGATAACACTTGGCGAAGATGCCGAAGTGGTGGTGGTAGCCGTAGCTCCGTCTTGGTGGTGCTCGTCTCGCGGTCTTCTCTTTTGCTCATGAAGCTTAACCTTGGCGTGAAGTAGGGCTTGTTGGGACTTGTGCATTTGCGCTTGGCGAGCATCTTCATGATGATGGTGTCGTTGTCGTGCTTGAGCTCGATGGGATTCGTCGTCGTCGTGCACATGATGCTTGGAGGTGACTTGCCCTTCATGACGATGTGGATCACGAATGTGATGATGATCGCCATGTAGATGTGGACGTGGACGACTTGCGCTTTCATCTCTTGGGCGCTCCGAAGATGATCGACTTGCTCACCGTCGCCTTGAGGATGATGAAGGGGAAGAACGGTTGATCAACAAGGTCCGAATCTCCTCCATCCTTGCATCTTCCTCCTTCTTTTGTGTGGAGAGCTTGTGGTCGAGGTAGTCTCTTGTACGTAGCTCGGAGTGTCGCATGTCGATGGCGAGGTTGTCGATGTGCTCTCGCAATCCTGATTGTGCGCCTTGCATTTGTCGTTGTAGATCGAAGATTGACGATTTGGTGATGTAGTTGTTCGCGCCGTCGTTGTCGTGGAAGACCGGAGATGAAATGCCTTGCCTATCCATCACAAGACTCGAGCAAATATGAGTGGGAGAAAGAGAAGAACTAGACCAAATGTACCTTATCCAATGTTGAAAATGGATCAATGATCACTCAATAGTGTAGCAAGGAAATAGCATAATTGGTACCGGATCTTGTCAATTCTCACACCTACACAAGTAAGGCTTATGGTGGAGCTCGGTGAGGATAGTGGCACAAAAATTTGATGCAAAATGTTAGCAAGAGTCAATAATGTTGAAAGAGATTCATAAATTCGCAAGTAAGACAAGTAGACCAATAGCAATATGGGTGGCACACGGAAACACACACACGGATAGATAGATGGGGTCGTGCAACCAAGGAATGAACACAAAATGTGGAGTCCATCGAAAACGCTCGTGTTGCACAACTCAAGAGAGACGCTAGCACGATTGCTCAATAGGCGGATACGACACTTGTGCACAACCTATAAGATGCAAAATGGATAAACGTTCTATCCCAAGTATGCTATTATGTATGGTTCCTGGTGTTTCTTCTCAAGATGATCCAAGATGATCTTATATGCAATGTGGTATGATGCTATGGCTATTGCTTACAAGCTTCTTTGCTCTTTTTTTTATGGCCACTATGCGAAATGCACAAACCAAGATAGCAATTGTGTATATGCGGGAACAAACTTGTGGCACACGAGATGATATGATGATACCAATATGATATGGTATGTATGCAATGGAAGGTGTAGATCAATGATCACTAATGTGCATAAGTAACATTGCCGGCAATACTCAAATGGCTAGTCTCGATAGGCAAGTGACGCAAAATGGGCTAGGGGTTAACAATACAATGGCAAGGGAGAATATACAATGGTGTCGTCGAGGTTACCGTCAAAATGATGAAGTGGTCAATGACGATGTCGAGACCGGGGCGATGATGAGTGGCGGTGGTGTCGATGTCGAACCGTTCCTAATTAGCCGAAACACCTTAGGAAACGGAAAAACCGCGAACTCAAAATCTCAAAGGCAAATGTCAAATGGTGGTAGCGGAAAGCGGTGGTGGTTGCGGAAGTATTGATGGGAACCCGCTCAAAATGGGTTATGGTGGTGGAAAGGTATGGTGGGGCTATACACGTTATCGGAGTTGAAGTCATGGGCCCTAAGTAGCCGAAACACCTTAGGAGACACAAGGCACAACTCAAACAAAATTGGGTTAGGTTGGGGTGGCGGAAGTGTATGGTAGGCAAGCCTATGAGGAAGTTATGGTGGTGGTTGATGAAGAAGCAATCGTCCCTAAGTAGCCGAAACACCTTAGGAGACTCGAATCACTACTCAAGCAACCACTAATGCTATATGGAACAAAATGGATTAGGTTGCGGAAGTCGGTGGTGGTTATGCGGATGATGTGGTGAAAGCCCTAGGCAAAGATGCCAAAGTTCCAAAAATTTGATGGAGTCAAATGATGATGGTAGTATCTTTGTGGGATGGGGAATGTCAATAGCTTCAAAACGAGCTGAAGAACGTCAAAAACAGACTCCGGATGAATTAGTTATGAACAAAACGGTCAATCAGCAGAGGCTGAATCTGGGAGGGGCGGTTGTACCGCTTGCTAGGGCGGTTGTACCGCTCCTGGAGCGTCCTGGGGTTCCAGTTTTGGGCTGGCAAAAGTATCAGGTGTTAGGGGAGCGGTTGTACCGCCTCGGGGGCCGGTTGTACCGCTTGTATCAGGAAAATTCTCAGATCGGGATACGGGATGGATTTGGGGCGGAAATGGCTGATTTTGGGGGCAAAATTGGAGAGATTTTGTGGATGAAAAGTGGGGAAACTTGGGGAGATGCAAGATCCACTTGAAACCAAGCAAATCCATGGATCAAAATCAACAAAACATCATCAAAACCAACAAATCACAAAAAAAAATTGGAGGCTATTTTTGGTGGGGAATTTTCGAAATTGGGACAAAATCAACAAAAGAAGGCTAGAAAAAGAGGGGTAGGGGCTCCGAAATCGTGATCAACCTAAGCTCTGATCCCAAGATGATGTAGGGTAGAACCCTAGATGCCCGATCTTTCACAATTGGAGCGGATCCCACGAAGAACACGAAGAACACGAGGGAAAACACAAGGGGAAACACGAGAGGAAACATGAGAGAATCACTCAAACCAACAAGATTCGATTACACATGTGCTAGATCCTCGAAACACAAAGAGATACACGATCCACAAAGGACGATACAAGTAGCTAGTTCATTTCCGTGAGGAGGTCTTGAAGATATCCTAGATGGATCTTCCCGTTAGGGGTCTTGAATCCAAGATGGATCTTCTCCGTAGAGGCCGCGGTCTCTCTCGATGGAGTAGATCCGGATGGATGAGCAAAGCTCTATCTCTAAATGAGCTATCACATTTGCTAACCCTAATACGGAGCTAGGGGACGAGTATTTATAGTCCAAGGGGTAAGTTCGGGATACATGGGGCGAAACCCCTTTCACTGCGCACAGGCAGGGCGGTAGTACCGGTCATGGGGGCGGTAGTACCGGTCGTGGAGCGGTTGCACCGCTGGGAGCTCAGGTGCTAGTTCCTGGAGGTGTTCGCGGAAGGGAGTAGCGGTTGTACCGGTGGTCGGAGCGGTTGTACCGGTCTGATGGCTGTTACGGGGATAAACCGGTGCTGTACCGGCCTTGCACCGCTCGATCACAGAAGCTGGGCCGGTAGTTGGGCGGTAGTCGGGCGGTTGTACCGCTCGAGCAGTAGTTGGGCGGTTGTTGGGCGGTTGTACCGCCCTTTCTGGACTGGGCAGACCCTCTTCATACTCTCGATGTCCACCTTGCACCATATCTTCTCCTTGGTTGGTTCCTTGGTACCTCAACACACAAAGCATCTCTGTTTGAGGTAGTAGCCATGTCTCAAGTGAGTCAAAGGGGAGTTCAACACGGAGAGAGTTAACCTTATGTCCAATGGTACATGTTTGAGGTCTCGTCGTATGTCCACTTGGGGTTTAGGGAATAGTCGTAGTGTACATAAGGATGATCGTAGGATGCTCCGCATCACCTCTTCAAACTTGTGCCTACTGCTTTGACAGCTCCACAATTACTTCTAGCCTCGCGCAGTGTTCTGAAATTTTTTTGCGTCCAATAAACCAATTTACCATCGATTCTCCATGGAGCACCTTATTCTCAGACGTCAAGTAGACCGTAATCAAGCTGAGCCAGTGCAAAATATTCCCGCAACCTTGCGTGTACCCTTAGTACATACGGATCAATTCCTCCTTTTTAATCCACCTCAATGCTCCTGGACACTGGTGCGCCTTGGGGCTTGCACCTTTTTTTTCTGTAACAAATCCCGTGATCCATTGCTCCTGTCAGACAAATTAGCTCGCAGCCTACTTCCCACACATCGGTGATGCGACTACCAACAACCCAGCATGGGCCTCTGCCACCGCTAGCCTGGGCCTCGCAGCCGTGCCCACCCGCTAGGCGTCCTCCGTCCTCCAGCGCCTGGGCCACGCCCGCACCTGGACCGCGACGCCTTACTACATGCTTGGGCCAGCATTCCGCGCACCCTGGCAAGCGATTCCGCTTGCGCCGCCGCGACCGATCGCATCTCGTCAACATCGAGAGTCTGAGATGCCACGAAAACTGTGATGCAGCACGACTCCGCCGAGATCCGCATCTAACCCCGATGTCGCCGCAATCGCCAGATCAAACCCGACGGCATCGATCAGCCAGACGAATCCCACGTCGACAGCTTCCAATGGTTCCTCCGGCCGCTACCATCAACGTGAACAAAACCCCGCCGCACCATCGATCTTCCTCGCAGTCGCCGATTGAGCGACCGATTACTGTGTGACCGATTTGACGAGATAATCTGCTCCTTCCTCTAAATCAACGAACCGCGACCTCCTCATAACCTTGATCATGATATCACTTGTTAGAATAAATCCGAGGCCACCGTCGATCTACTGGGGACCAAGCACCGTACAAGGCCTAGGATACAAGTGTCTTATTTGGACACGACTCCATATCATGTCTACACATCGTACGACTCCAAGTTCAACTATAACCTAACTTGTACAATAATATTCGACACAACTCTAACAAGAAAGGTCCCGAAAATTGAGAAATGCTTCAATACAATACTTATATATGCGAATACCTAACATATGGCTCACTGCTTCTGGGATAATTATGAGGGACATCATAAGTACCACCTGGCTAATTGGGGGCTTCTAACCCAGAAGAAGCAATATGGTGGCTTAGGTATACCTAACATTGCTGAAATGAACCTAAGCCTCCTAGCCTAATGGGTTTATAAATACCAGTTGGGAGACCAGAAGATGTGGAAGCAGATTGTTGATTCCAAATATAGAACTAGAAATCCCAATATTTTCTCTTGCCCTGATAACAACTCCTCTCCTTTTTGGAAAGGTGTACTCTGGGTAGCTAAAGCTGCCAAAGTAGGATTCCAATGAAAAATTCGAAATGGGAGAAAAGTAAATTTTGGGAAGATAATTGGTTTGGATCCTGTAGCTTGGCCATCCAATTTTGGGAGTTATATAGTATTGCTAATGAGCATAATATCCCCATTGCTGACCTTTGCGATGGGGTAAATCTTAAGATCACATTCAGGATGTGTGTGGATAATGGACTGTTGCATCTCTGGTTTGATCTAGTTAGTATTGCTCAATTGATCAGCTTATCTGATGAGGATGATGCATTAATTTGGAAATTAGAATCTAATGGTAAATATATTGTTAGATCTATGTATGCCGTGATTAACTTTAGCGGTATTAGCCCTGTTAATATCCCTGATATTTGGCAGATACATGTGCCCCCTAACATTCATATTTTCTTGTGGCTATTGGCTCATGACAAGTTGTTAGTTAGCGGGAATTTAAGTAAGAGACAACAATTAAATAATCTTACTTGCCTATTTTGCTGCGAATATGAAACAACTAATCACCTCTTCTTTGAGTGTGATGTTGCTGCTGAAATCTGGAGAATTATTCATTCCATTACTGTTTGTGTGCCCCTGGCCAATTTGGAAAATGTGGGGAAAAAACAAATCATTGTAAGCTGACAATTTGATTACCTATGCTACTCTCTAGGCTATCTGGAGATATAGAAATGATTTGTGTTTTAACAATGCCACCTGGATGGGGGTGCATGTGATTCTGAAGAATATAGTAGGTTTCTGCATTCTATGGAAGATCATGTGCAAGGGCGGTGCAAAAGAGCTCATGGAGAGGTCCACAGCATCTCTGTGGGAGGTTGCCAGAAGACCACCACTGCTGCTCTGGCCATAGCCAGGCTGAGGAAGAGGGAGTTGTGGCTGCAATACTCTCTGAGGAAAGCGAGAGGATGGATAGGTGTAGACAACATGGTAGTCCTGGAGGGATGACAAAAATGTGTTGCAAAGATCCATCTGTTCTCTCTTGTAGACTTGGCTCCCCCTCGGGTGGTTTCTGTTTTATTGGATCTGTTTCCTGCTAGTCTGAATGTTGCCGGGGTTGATGATGCAATCTTCCCTCACGTGATGTAATGAACTATACTCTGTTTGGTTTCGTTTATGAGGAAATGGAACCGGGGCAGATGCCCTTTCCTTCTAAAAAAAATACTCCCTCTGTTCACTTTTATAAGACCTTAAAAGACATTTCAGACAATGTGCAAAACAGCCTATTTTGATTTGTCTGAAACGACTTACAAAAGTGAACGGAAGGAGTACCTAACATATATAGTTCGCCATATGGTCATGCATACGCTCAAGTGCTGTGGTGCAGCTGTGTGGCGTTGCATTTTTTTTTGGAAGGTCTCTAGCTTATCACGAATCGACCCGTGCCCCACGCCTAATCGACATCATTGTTTGTCCGCAACGAGCCGCACCCCAGACTCTAGGTCCCACCAGTCGGCAACCTCACTTAGCAAAGTACGTGACAGGAATAATTCAGTTAACTAAATGTCCAGTTAAACATAGATTAAACCTCTATTTCACCATCAGATAAACTACCAATTTCAACACAGATTAAACACTGATTAAGTACTACTTTGAACAGACACATAACACTAAACACGGCCATTAGATAAACTTGCAGTCAACCAGTGCATCTGCACGGGCTAGCCTATTAAAATTTGTTGGAAGCGAAAATTACAAGACTAATGTGAATACTAGTTTGGAACTAATACATGAAACAATGCATATTGGTTACCGTGTGGCAGAAATGATACATTATTTTCAATTAATTCTTGATAGAATAAGTAACATATAGTATTGTATATATGGTTTAAATTATGTTACAAAAATAATATACTGTCTTGTTATATGTTTTGGGAGTGGTCGGTAGATCTATACTCGCACTATATATCAAAGGAAGGAGAAGATATTGCATGATAACATGACCATATTCACCAATATTTGTATATCTACTAACTGAATCTCCCCTAGCTCTGAATTACTGGCCAATATACCTAACTCTAATTAAAGAGGGTAAATATATATTCTACCAAACAGAATTACTACCTTTTCCCTTCATAAATAGGGCTAGTCAAAGTGTATGATTGGCAAGTCCACTGTCTAAAACCCAGTATCTTGCATCGAGCGGCGCCCAGCTGATTCCTATACAAAACCAAAGAGATTAGTAAAAAATAATGTGCAAAGTGGAGTATTAATCATTGTATCATTAGGTGCATTTCATTCTCACTGCACATCGCAACATTGATGCAAAATTAACCAACACCAAAAATCGCATCAATGTGACTTCAACAAACTCTATAATCTTTCACGTGAAACAACTCATAATATGATGCATCTTGAAAAGAAATGCGAACTATCTCGGTTGAGTTTGTGGTATACATTAGAAAGTATGATGAATTAAACATACAGAGGTTCAAAAGTGATTCAGTGCTATCGGTGAGAGGATTTGCATGGTTATGACATAAATCACCGCATGGACATCTTAATGAATAATAATCATGGTTTGCTATTAAAGTGTTGAGCTGGATTTCTATGGACTGTAATTCCCATTGGGGTGTATAACATGTCTTTCTTTCTATACAGGAATCCACAAAAACATGGCAGCTTGTGTTTCTTTTCCAGTGCAGCACGACTACTACTACCATCTTGTGGTTCTCGTGTACATAGGTTTCAAAATCCTCTCCAAGCCATTCCTCGTCTTTATTTGTCTATAACAAAGTGAAAATAGACCTTTGCTTCTTTTTTTTGAAACGGAGGCAAAAGCTTTGTCTCATCCTTTAATTAAGAAGGAAACGGACAAGAGTTTGCAGCACATTGTAAAATATATATATATATATATATATATATTACATCATGGTCATTACTCTCCCGGCATCAAAAGACCCACATTTTTTGCCCCGGCGGTGACCCAAAGTTTAGCCTCGCTCTTTATGTTGATAAATAGGATGTTGGGTGGCTTGAACTTGTTGCGGAAAATCCTCGCGTTCCTCTCATTCCATATAGTCCAGCTAACAAGCATTGTGAGGGAGGCCATAGCTTTCCTATGCACCCTCGTTGCGCTAGACATGCTTGTCCACCAATCCTTGATCGACCGTTCCCCCGGCCAAGTAGTAATATCCATGGTATCCAATCGTAGCCATACTTTCAGCATTTCCTAGAGCCTCAACGTGTATCGGCACTTGTAGAAGAGGTGGGCCACGGATTCTTGCTCCCTCTTGCATAGCAGGCAAAGCCCGCAATTGTCCCAACCTCGCTTGGCCAAGCGGTCGGAGGTCCAAACACGATTTTGAATTGCTAGCCAAGCAAAGAACTTGATTTTTGGGGGTGCCCAAACCTTCCAAATGGTTTTATTCATCTCTGTGCGTGCAATGTCCAAGAATTGCGCCCTATACGCCGAGGCTGTGGTGTATTCACCATTCGTTGTGTGCTTCCATGCGATGGAATCCACCCTATCCTCCTCGAGATGAACATTCTGAAGCAAGGTCCAAAGATGGACAAATTGACGGATATGCTCGAGCGTAAAGGAGGTCAAAATTCTGACTTTGCCAATCCATTCGCCCTCGAGTAAGGCTTCGCGCACCTTCCAATTTTTCCTCGTAGAGCACTCAAAGATGAGTGGAGCCACATCTTTTGGTTTCCTACCAAATAACCAAGGGGAGTCCCAAAAAGGCGCAATAGCCCCATTGCCAATAGTGATAGTGGTCGAAGCATAGAAGAGGTCCATGTCGTCCTCGTCATAGGGATTGCCCATTCCTACCCACATCCGATGGAGTCATTCCACTCATACCAAGGCCATCGTAATCTTAGTGCACGGGAAAATTTCCCAAGATGAAGCACACCAAGGCCCCCTAGATCCTTGGGGCGGCACACCGTCTTCCAATCGACCTTGCACTTGGCTTCGGTCGTCTTGTCCGTCCCGGACCATAGGAATGCCCTCTCGATCTTTTTGATGCTAGCAAGCGTGCCAGGCGGGATGATGAGGGAAGTGGCATGAAAGATCACCTGTTAGGTGAGCACTGATTTGACAAGAACGCACCGACCCTTTGTGGTGATATTCCCACCTTCCCATGAGACAAGGTTGCCTGCGACCTTGTCCTCGAGGTATTGGCAGTGGACCCTCTTGAGCTGCCACACGGAGAGAGGAAGGCCCAAATACTTCACTGGGAAAGAGGCGCGGGAGGCCGGAAGCCATGGAGGATCTCGTCCAAGTTCAAGCTCCCGCATCTTATGGGGACGGCAGAGCTTTTCTGGAAGTTTGTGCATAATCCCGTGGCCCGACCAAAGCAATCTAGGATGGTTGCAAGGTTCGAAACATCCTCCTTTAAAGGCTTGACAAAAACAGCCGCGTCGTCCGCATAAAGGGAGGTCCGAAAGCAAGTGCCACGCCCTCTGATCTTGTGAAGAATCCCGCAGCAAGTGGCGACATTAAGAACTTGTTGGAGAGGATAAATGGCAATGACAAAGAGGAGAGGAGATAGTGGATCTCCTTGTCGAAGGCGCTTCCCGTGTTTGATGGCATTGCCGGGTATCCCATTGTGAAGGATTCTCGAGGAAGATGTCTTAAGAAGAGCGGTGATCCACTCCCTGAACTTGTTTGGGAAGCCTCTCCTTTGATGGAGGTCGAGGATGTATTCCCACCGCACGGAGTCGAACAATTTGCGGATGTCAAGCTTGAAGAGGAGGGAAGGAGTCTTGCTCTTGTGAAGCCGTCGCGCGAGATTTCGCACATACATGAAGTTATCGTGGATACTTCGTCTCTTAATGAATGCGCTTTGGGCATGCGAGACAAGGTTGTTCGTGAGGGGGGCGAGTCGCAGGGCAAGCACTTTTGCAATAATCTTGGCAATGGCGTGGATGAGGCTAATGGGCCTATAGTCGGTGATTCCTTCCGCCCCTTCCTTTTTGGGCAGCAAGATGACATTTGCGGAGTTTAACCATTGGAGGTTTCCCATATGAAGATTTCCAAACAGATCGATGACACGCATGATGTCAACTTTGATGATATGCCAACATTTTTTTAAGAAGGCCCTTGTAAAACCATCCGGGGCGGGGGCTTTGTCACTAGGCATTTGTTTGAAGGCATTCCACACCTCTTCTGTGGCGAAAGGGTCATCAAGGCTATGAGGATCTATTTCCTCAAATTCGAGGTTCTGCCAGTTGAAGTCCTTGGTTCAAGCGCCCCCTCTTCCAATGGCCTCGGTGAAGTGGTCATGAATGATTTTCTATTTTTGCTCGTGGTTCGTAACCCAACCGTTGTTGTGCTTGAGGCGATGAATATGGTATTTCCTCCTTCTCGCATTCACCCTAAGGTGAAAGTATTTGGTATTAGCATCTCCCGCCTTGAGATTGCTTGAGCGGGCACATTGCTTCTTTCTTGTGCGCTCAAGGACCGCCAAGCTAATAACCCTTCTTTTTAGTCTTGCTCTTAGGTCCACCTCCTCAGCAGATAAAGCCCGTGACTCTTGAGCAACGTCGATCCTAAGGATAACCAAGAGCGCAGCATGTAGGTGCAACTTGGGCTTGGAAAACAAACTTCTACTCTACTCTGTCAATCTCATGCCAACTCTCTTGAGCTTGTGAAAAAGGATTTGATAGGGCTCAGTATGACCAGTGTGCGCAGCCCAAGCATTCTCGACAACCTCGGAGAACCCCGGGATAGAACACCAAAAGTTCTCGAATTTGAAACTCCGAGGCCTGCGAGGCCCTCGATCGTCGGCAAGGAGTAAAGGGCAATGGTCGGAGAGCGAGGAGGAGAGCGCATGTAGCACATGGGTGTCAAACTGAATGTCCCAGTCAGCATTGCAGAAGTAGCTAGGAGTCGAGCTTGCAAAGTGTGGGGTTCAGCCGCTCATTGCTCCAGGTGAATCTTCTATTTTGAAGATGTAATCCTTTTAGCTCACACGCCTGGAGGGTGGCACGGAAGCAGTTGATGCGGCTACGATCTTATGTTATGCTTGTTCTTGTCGCGCGCACGGTAGATTTGGTTGAAATCCCCCAAGGCCAGCCACATATGGCCAGGGGACTAAACTGTCCAAATCGACGCACTACTGTACAAGAAACAATTGCAACAACTACATGCTAGATTGTGTGCCTCCAGGAGACTAAACTTGAAGATATTGACCGCTTCACCGCATCTTATCTTGGTGGCCACCGGCTGAAACATTTTGCCCAGAGGCCGGCTACCGGCACCCGTGGAGGGATCCTTATGCTTTGGGACGATAGTTATGTCAACATCTCCAATGTTGTCACCTCTGAGTTCTGCCTTTCGGCGGACGTGGCCGTCCTGAACTCCGACTCCCGCTTCAAGATAAATATGGTCTATGGGCCTACAGCGCACTCCAGAAAAGACGATTTCTTCTCGGACCTTTGCTTACAATACAAAAAAAAAAAAAAAAATCACTTCCTTCTTAACTGTGTGGCATTGTAAATTCTTTTTAGATAGCTAATCTACTAGTATTCATTACGGGTGCAATCTTATGAAAAAGCATATTTCTTCTTTTATGATATTGTTGAATGAAGGATGAGGGTCACCACATGCTTGGTCGTTGGATGGTGTATTATTCACTGGTTCAAGGAATTTTAGGTGCGGTCATATTGTATTTTTTTTTGTTACATCCACTGTACGCTTAACAGAACTGGAAAAACAATTACATTACTTGTATTATTTTATTATTACGATAAGTTCTTCCAAGAAAGCATTTGGATTTCGTACTTTTCTGTTACGCAACTATTACAGATTAAGGGCCAGTTCTTTTGAGCGATTCTTCCAGAATCGCCCCCCTCCCCAGCTTCTCCCAGAATCGCCACTCCATATTTTTTTTGCAATCCTATCTAGTTAAGGTCTAATTAGCTAGGATTGTAAAAAAAAATTGGAGTGGCGATTCTGGGAGAAGCTGGGGAGGGGGGTGATTCTTGGAGAATCGCCTAAAAGAACTGGACCTAAGTACTTCATTGAAACTTATTATGTAATCTAGCAACCACACATGGTCTTCCAAGACTAATATCTTTCATTCAAATTTGGCATATAGTTGCATGCAGTATGTCCTATTTCAGGGGCGGAGCTACGTTGGGGCCAAACTGGGCCTTGGCCCGCCCAGCCCAGCAGAAAACAGGGAAGGATGACATAAAAACTCGGCCTCAAGAACAAGTGTTGGATGTATTTTCTTAGTCTGGCCCGCCCAGCAAACTGACGGAAGCTCCGCCACTGTCCTATTTGATATATATTTCATCATAGCATTGTCGTGTCTATAAAAATATGTATTATTTGTAATAGCATAATATGAATATGTCTATGTCTATTATTCAAAGAGTTTCGACACACTAAATATGATGACCTCGCATTTGCGGCGATCATTCTGCTAGTTTTCTCATTTAAAAAACTTAATACAGCCTCACACTCACTCTTCACCTTATTTATTACTATTGACAGCCACATCATTAAAGAAAATCTAATGATGAATGTAAGCCCTACTGACGTAAGTGAGTTCGTGATCACAGCACCCTGGCGTTGCAGAACGTGCACAACATGTATGATCCTCCCGGCCATGCGGAACGTGTGCACAAAGCCCTGGCGTCCGCCAACCTCTCCAGCAACATCAAGGTGTCAGCGGCGGTGAGTTTCGACGTGATCACCAACTCCTTCCCGCCCTCCAGCGGCGTGTTCAGGGACCCTTCTGGCTTGATGCCTATCGCACGCTTCTTGGACCGCACCGGTGCCCCGTTCTTTGCCAACGTGTACCCCTACTTCGCCTACAGGGACGACCGCGGCCAGAACATCAGGCTCAACTATGCGACGTTCCGGCCTGGCACCACGCTGAGGGACAACGGCAACGGGCTGAAGTACACTAGCCTCTTCGACACGATGGTCGACTCCATCTACGCCGAGCTGGAGAAGGCCGGCACACCGAAAGTCAGAGTGGTGGTGTCGGAGAGCGGGTGGCCGTCGGCGGGCGGGTTCGGGGCATCGGTGGACAACGCGCGGAACTACAACCAGGGCCTGATTGACCACATCCGCAACGGCACGCCGAAACGGTCAGGGGCAATCGAGACGTACATATTCGCCATGTTCAACGAGAACAAGTCAGGGGATGAGGTCGAGAGGAACTTCGGGCTCTTCTTCCCCAACAAACAACCTGTGTACCCGACCACCTTCCCCAATTAATAAGCAGAAAGTCA
Organism: Thinopyrum elongatum; assembly: GCA_011799875.1. Taxonomy (NCBI): domain Eukaryota; kingdom Viridiplantae; phylum Streptophyta; class Magnoliopsida; order Poales; family Poaceae; genus Thinopyrum; species Thinopyrum elongatum. The sequence continues at coordinate 635,537,377 of CM022299.1, read as the reverse complement.
ACGTCTATGTACGTAGCTGGCGTGTCATGGATGCATGCTTTGCCAAATGAATAAAAACTAGCAAGGTGACCCGCGCATTTGCGCGGCTAGATTGACTGTGTTTTGGTGAATTTGGACCAATTCCACTCTCGGCTATTTGCTCATAGTCAACTGTTGTTCTTAATTGGCCGTTACATGGGCACCAAAATGTCCATCGACAACATCATACAATTGGATTTTGGTAGAAATTTTTCCATTGCTAAGTTTTTCATGATGTGTCTGGTGTGTGGCAATGCAAGTTGGGTGCTATTGAGGTCGAAAACACCCTTACGGAACCATAGACCAATCATACTAATTTTCAGCTTTCTCCCTTTTTACTTCACCTCGTCGTCCCATATTATTCATGTTTCAATCAATTGGGTCTATGATTTTATCCATGCCTTGTGCATAAATCTTAAGTTATTCTCGTACACCCATGCCATCAATCACTTTTTTTTGTGCATTGCGCTGGTATTTTCGGTTTGCAATATGATTATTGGTGTATGTTATCTAAATTTGCAGAATCTATCTCTCTCTCTCTCTCTCTCTCTCTCTCTCTCTCTCTCTCTCTCTCTCTCTCTCTCTCTCTCTCTGTGTCCGCGCGCGCGCGCGTGCGAGTGTGTGTTTGTGTGTGTATTCTCACATCATAGATTATTCTTTGTGATTGTACCCATATTGTGTTGCTATCACATATATTATATAGCTCAAGTTATACAACTTTATAATACATACTCGACATCTATTTCTTAATTTCAACATTACTACAACAACGTTTTACTCCTTTTGTATGATACATCGCTCGTGCATGTTGTGCATTGGAATTGATATTTCTATTACTTTTACGAACCTGATATACTGCATGCATGCATTGGACATTTTTATTCTTCCAAATCTACCATTTTTCCCTTCCGAGCGACCGGCCATCATGAAATACGCTAGCGACTGACAATTTTGTGAAGTACACATATAGACAGAATATTTTCTTATTTTAAATGGTGAAACATATCTCAACTCATCTTTGTCCTAGTCAAATGGTAATCAATGTGATTTTTTAAGTTTAGCTGTCTATAGAATTTGTGAAGTAAAATAGTGTGTTTATTTAAGTTTAGCTATCTATAGAATTTGTGAAGTAAAATAGTGTACTTTGTCCTAGTCAAACATTTATTTTCTATTTTTAATGATGAAACATGCGTATATTTTTTCTACCTAATACAAATTAATTGTATCCAGTAGATACCACTCTGCTAAGAAGCGAATGAGCCAGCAAGGTACAAACCAATGACAACAGAGTGATGTCATCTAGTATTATATTATTAAAATGATAGAAATAATATTTTCTTATTATTTTTAATGATGAAACTATTTCGATGTTTTGGCCTTTGTCCTTTGCTTCGTGGTCCAACATTTATTTTTAAAATAGTGTATTCTAGTTGTCCAAGGAAAAAATAAATTTTTTTTTTACCATACAATGCCACATGCAAAGAGACAGAGTTTTACTATACTATTTAGCATAGCCGTACTGGAGTTGGACTCTTAATTGTCTCTTTTTTAGGCTTGCCCAAAACGTATGAGACCCATAGCCGTATATTATTAATTAAGAGGTACATAGGCGTGTGAACCTTGGACTCTAATTTATGGCGTATTTGTTTCTTCTATTATAAATCACAGCCGTTCTTCTAGTAAATCACAACCGTTCTTTCGAGCTCTTTTTCTACTGTTACATCTTAACCGTTCGTTTTCTATCGTTTTGATAATATAATAGATAGATAGATAGATGTGTGCTTGTGACAATGTAGTCTATGGATGAATCTTCCTCGAGAATAAATTTAATTTTTATATTACTTTTGTTCTTTTCCATTTATTTTCATGTTTCTGTTTTTATTTGCAAAAGTAATGAACGAACATTTTTTTTGACTGCATGAATTGTTTAAAGATGTAAGTATTTCTTTCTTAACAAACGGAAATATTTTCAAATATTATATATATTTTATTTCATGTATGTCTTTAACTAATTTTAAATAATGTACTTTCTCGTCCCAAATTAGTTGTTTTAAATTTATCTAACTATGAAACTATCATGACACATTTTAGTGTTAGGTACATATGCGTATATAGGCAAATCTAAAATAACTAATTTGGGACGGAGGTAATATGTTTTCAACTTGTCAGAAAAACCGGGTTGCTGGTTTTCTTCTAGAGCCAGAAGTTCTTTCAACCATTTTTTAGGAGTGCAATTTTTATTTTGGTGCAAGAGGTGCGGCACATGGGGTATGTTGGACCTTCACATGTGCCATTTTTAGCGACAATTCATCGACGCGTAGAATAGGAGGACCCATGTACGAGAGTAATTGATTGAGGGGTACCCGTCGCAGAAGCCCCTTAAGGATCAGTTTTGATGGGCTGAGAGCGCGTCACTTGACGTGCTCTCAGCCGCCGCCAGGTGTCATATTCTAGACGCTCCATAGGGATTTTATTTTTTATTTTTCTGTATGCGCTTTCGGACTCTAGATGATTTTTTTTGGCTTTTCTGCTTTTGCCTGCTTTACCCTAGGTTTTGGAAAATAAATTGCTTGAAAAAACTTTTTTTTCGTGAGAGGCGTATATTTGCTTCTCATGGAGACAGAGGTTTGCTTCCGTGAGAGGCACAACTATGCGAGAGGCACAAGTTTTGCTTCTCTCATGGAGGCGCAAAGTTTGCTTCGCGAGAGGCACAACTATGACTCTCGAAAAAGAAAAGACACATTTTTTTTCGTCAGACACACAGATTTGCTTCTTGTGGGGACACATGTTTGCTTCAAGAGAGACACAGTTGTGCCTCTTGGAATGAGAAAAAAAGAATTTCTGTGAGAGGCATAGACACTAGTAGAAAAAGGACCATTTGTCCCGGTTCCAGAGGCCCATTCGTCCCGGTTCTGTAACCGGGACTAAAGGGTCGGGACTAAAGCCCAAAACCTTTAGTCCCGGTTCGCTTACGAACCGGGACTAAAGGGGCTCCACGTGGCCGCGTGCAGGAGCGGGGCTGGAGGACATTTAGTCTCGGTTGGTGTTACCAACCGGGACTAAAGGAATTTTTTTGAATTTTTTTTCTGATTTTCAAATCTTTGAATTATTTGACAATTTAATCTCTAATCAACCCTCCCTCCTCACTGCTTCAGAATTTAATCTCTAATCTTTAATCAGCACTCATTTCAAATCGTCTAACTTCCCGGCCGGTCACCCATCCTCTCACTACTCCAGCCTGAGCACGCTTAACTTTCGAGTTCTATTCCCCCTAGTTTCTAAGTCTGCACATGTTATTTTACTGAAAATACTAAGCTGTCAATCCTATTAACCCTTAGGAGTTGAACTTGAGCATTAAGCACCGTTTGAGTTTGAAACTATTATTCTAAAAAACAATAATTATTTAGTAACACTAATATTTCTTGAATAAGTAGTTTGACCATAGTTTGACCAGATTTGACCATAGTTTGACATGATTTGACCATAGTTTGACCAAAATTCAAAAAAACTAAAATAATTAATTAGTAACACTAATATTTCTTGAATAAGTAGTTTGACCAGATTTAACCAAAATTCAAAAAAACTGAAATTTGAGCATAACTTTTTTACCTTTAAGAATTTGAGGATTCTAAACTTTGCAACACGGCCTATGGCGGTCAAAATCGGATGCGGATTTTCATGCTGATTTTTTTGATATATTATGCATTTTTTTCGACATCGTATGCAAAAGATATGTCCGTTTTACTTTTTCATGACACTTTTTTCTAAAACATGTCCAAATTTAAGTTTTTTAATTTTCCCAACTAGTAGATGTAGTAACATAACTACATCTCGAAGGATTTTAATTTTTGAACTTTTTATCATTTTCTTTTGTTTTTTACAAAACTGAAATGGCGATACACCGGGGGGGGGGGGGGGGGCCAGGTGGGAGGGGGGGGCAGGTGGAGTTTGAACCTCTTTAGTCCGGGATGGTGACCATCCAATCCTACCGTCGACTACATCTGCTAGGACCGTCCCAGCCAGAGTCACAAATAAGGTTAACCAAGCCAGAGTCACGTTCTATTAAAGTGGCAAAAAGAATTACTTTTAATATAGCAAAACTAATTCTATCAACTATTATTAAAGGCTAAACAACTACTAATAAAAAACTTTACCAAAATTAATATTAATTAATTATAAAAATTTAGCTACTGTTGTCTAACAGAAGCATACTACAACATGTTAAAATCTACAGAAAGAACTAACTAAAAATAATTGAAAACAACAATTAAAGGACTAAAACAACTATATAAGCAAAACAGTACTATTTTAATTAAAATCATAATATAAATTATTCTAAAAATAACCAAATAAATCTTACTATGACAACAATCTAACATGTGACTAGGAGCGAAAAGAATTAAATTAATAACTATTTTTAAACTCAAATTATTCACAATCTAGGGTTTGAAGCAAATTTGAACAAATTCGTATTTAAATCATTCAAATTTGAAAACTAATGGCAAAAACAGAAACTAGACAAAATTTTGAATCTAATGCAAAAAGAATCACTCAAAAACATCAAATATCCTAAAAGATATAAGCAATTTAAAACAGAAACTAAACACAAAGAAAAAATGGAAAAACAAAAAATAAATTTCAAAACCCCTTTAGTCCCGGTTCGTGGCTCCAACCGGGACTAAATTTCTAACCTTTAGTCCCGGTTTGAGCCACGAACCGGGACTAAAGGGCATCGCACCCTTTAGTCCCGGTTCGTGGCTCAAACCAGGACTAAAGGTCCCATTTGAACCGGGACTAATGCCTACCCAGCGCCCTGGCCGCTCGAACCGGGACTATTGCTCACATTAGTCCCAGTTCATAATGCAACCGGGACTAATGCTCCGATCCGGCTGTGACGAAAGCCCTGTTTTCTACTAGTGAGATTTGCTTCTTATGGAAGCACAATTTTTTTCCACGAGAGGCACAGTTGTACCTCATGAAAAAAAAACAAAATTTGTTTTTTCTTCTTCCACGAGAGACACAAATTTGTTACTCGTGGAGGCATAGATTTGCTACCGCGAGAGGCAAAACTGTGTCTCTCAGAAAAGGAAAAAAAGTGGGAATACAATCATGCTTCCGGCTCGGGATTTTTTTCTTCCGGTCTTTTCGTGAAAAAAAAGTTCATCAGAACCTATTAATGCGAGAAATCCTACTCGGGTTCAGGTTCGAAGATTTCAACGTGAGTAATCCAACGGTGAAAATGGTTCACGATTCGGATGCACGGTTTAAGAGATAAAGTATTTAATAAATGAATCTAAAACAAGGGGGAAACACCCAGGTTGCGACAAGTGATGCAGCACCACTTGTCGCAACCCGGGAATGTGGGAGTGACCTTTGCAAAGAGTACCCCTTAATTTGTAATTTCGTCCATATACCGGTTCCAATCCATGGGATGAAAATTTACTCAATGGTTTTAGGTGGAAGCACTTTAGGTGGCCCAAGATGATAAATTACTCCACTGTTATAAGGTGGTGTTCCCTCAAAAAAAAGTTGGTGTATACACACTTGGAGCAACTGATCAAGGATGTTTTAACCCCACGTGGGTGGCATCATAGTCTTTGGATAGGCTTTCACGCACTCTGCATCAGGCTTAGTTATGCAGATATCAAGAGTACTAGAGGGGACCATGCGCTTAGCTGCGCCTGGCTATAGGCACGTTGTCCATATGTCAGTTTTATGTCCTAATTTTTATTTTATTTTCACTGGGATGGTTAACATGAGCACCATATTGTCGTGAGGTTAGATGTGGGCGGCGGTCTGACATGCGTAGGATTAGTCATATGTGAATTCATTGGGCATTTACATAAGGTGCACATGTTGGTATTGGTGTACCCCGGCGCATGTATTTGTCCATGTAAATCCGTTATGGACAAAAAGAAATCAATAGTATAAGAAATCATGAATAAACTAAAAATAAAGGATTCAAAGAAGGCAAACGGATTGTTTTCTTTGAGTGTGTATAACTTGTATAGTTAGAATGTCTTATATGTCATTAAATTCCATTTAGATTTAAGAAAAAAATTCAATAAGCATTTAATCCTGAAATTTATCGAAATTCATGAGCATTATTTTTTTGAACATTTTAGAAATTCACAGAAATTTTATAAATTTATGAATATTTTTTTAAATGAACACTTTTAAAAAAAATCAACAGTTTCAATGGTTTATGAACTTTTTCTTACATGATATATTTTTTAATGTCAAAATTAGATAGTCTATTTTCCAGAACCAGGAGCTATCAATTTTTCTCCGACTAGTTTTGCTAAGAGCAAAAGTTAGTTTTTCCTCGACCGGGAGTGCATGCACGTGGTGTTTATTGGCTAGCCCAGCCCAGCCGAGGGTTATACCGAGCTCCCGGCCTATGCACTTTGCAAGAAAAGCAGTCGCTATAGGCCCTAGCCTCAAAAAGAAAAAGTTACTAGAGGCCCACGCGTTAGTAACCGTGAAGCTCCTAGTAGCCTGTGCGTTGGCCTAGATGTCCACGCATAAACTTGAAGAAGATGTTCATTCTGCTATATACCCTTGATTATATTTTAATTTAACAATAAGGATCTTTTATTGAAAACAGTTATGTTTTCTACATGGGGTAGCCAAAAGTGTTGAGCAGTCCATTTTTAAACTTTACGGATGAAAAATAGTGAATCCTATTTGTCGCCCTTTGCGATAAGTTGTCGGGGTAACACGCACATCAAGTTTTTTTTTTGAGACAATCTCGCCAAGCTTTATTAAATCATCACAACGTTTACAGGTATGAAAAGAAGTTCACCAGGTTGCCCGAGCCAAACATGACGGCCGAACCCCAGTGTTAAAGCATGCTTAGCGAGATTGTGAGTCTCGGTATTCGAGCTCCTAAACTCATGAACTATGTTACAAGAAGTAAAAGTATGAGAACAGTCCTTTATTTCATGTATGATTGGTCCATAAATTGCTGCTGAACCCTGCTGTATTCCGTCGACAATTGTCTTGCAATCTGATGCCACTTGTAATTTGTGCACATAGAGATCTTCTGCAAGCACCAGGACCTCTCTCACTGCCATTGCTTCTAGAGTCTCCGGATCCGTGTAATTGCTATATGTGATGCATGATGCTTCCAGAAAAATCCCATCCTCATCTCTACAAACAGCAGCTACAGCCCCACCGCTGCCGTTCCTGAAAACAGCTGCGTCCGAGTTGATCTTTACATGTTCTGATGGTGGTGCTTGCCATGACGAAGGACGAGCTATAGAGGAGCGATTCTGACTCTGGTTTGGCTTTATTAATGCCGAGATGTCCGCCAGAAAAGAACTGATAAAAAACAGTGGGTTGACAAAGGACTTTGGAAGATTTCCTCATAGATTGCCTTCCTCCTCGCTTTCCATATAGCCCACAGAGTGACCACCATCCTTGTGAATTCATCATGGTTCATAGACTCATGCATCATAAACAGCCATTCTTTCGCACTTAGCTCTTGATGAGCACACATGTGTTCCACCATTTGCTCAGGCGCCAGAGACCATACACTTCTAGCCATCATACAATTCAGTAATGCGTGCCTCCAGCTATCTCCTGCTGCATAGATCGAGCAGACCAAAGTAGTAGACATATTTCTGTGGTGTAACAAGTCGTCCGTGGGCAGCGAATTCTGGCAGAGACGCCACAGAAATTTTTTGAGTTTAGATGGAACATTAATACCCCACAACTGTTTCCACTTCAGCTCCTCTGCAGTTGTATCAGACGGACCCTCCACGTTCTCCAACCAGTTTTCTCTCTCAATTTTTGTACTAACCAACATCTTGTAAGCTGAGCTTACTGAGAACCTTCCCCTCCGATCAGCATCCCAGGCCCAGAAATCATCTATACGTCTTGAGCACAGGGGTATTTTTAAGATTGCTTCAGCATCAAACGCCGTAAAAGTTGTTCTGACTAGTTCCTCCCGCCAAGATGCCGAGGTGGCATCAATTAAATCCGATACTCGCCAAGGAGGATTGATAACCAGAGAGGTTAAACGCCTCTTAAATCCCACTCGTGGGATCCAATTATGCTCCCAGATGCTTGTATTCTCACCCGTACCAATCCTCTTAGTAATACCCTGAGTCAAAACGTTTCTTCCATCAACCACTGCTCTCCATACTTGTGAAGGGTGGGAGCCGAGTTCTGCTCCAAGAAAATTAGTAGAGGGAAAATAAATTGCTTTCAAGATTCTTGCACTCAGCGTGTTGGGCTCTTGAATCAGTCTCCATGCTTGTCTTGCGAGAAGGGACAAATTGAATAATTCCATATCTCTAAAACCGATACCGCCAAGATACTTTGGTTGTGTACACACATCCCACGAGACCCAACTTGGTTTCCTCCTCCCTCTCTTGCTCCCCCACCAGAACTGGCGAATGATCGATGTTATACTTTCACAAACTCCTCTGGGAAGCCTAAAGCACGCCATGGAGTAAACAGGGATCGCTTGGGCCACGGCCTTAATCAATACCTCCTTTCCTGCATATGATAGAAGTTTCTCCATCCATCCCTTTACCTTCTCCCAAACCCTGTCTCTCAAATATTTAAAGGTACCGTTTCTTGAGTGTCCCACATCAGTTGGCATCCCCAAGTATCTCTCACTGAGTTGCTCATTATGCACATTAAGAGTGTTTTTCATGCTGTCACGAACTGACTGTGGACATCCCTTACTAAAGAAGATCGATGACTTATCGTTATTAACCCTTTGACCGGAAGCATTGCAATAAGTTTCCAACAAGTTTGACACAGAAACCGCCCCTTCATTACTCGCCTTAAACAGCAGCAGGCTATCATCAGCAAAGAGAAGGTGGTTGACAACCGGGGCTGTCGGCGCCACCTTAACTCCCACAAAACTGGATGACTGAGAACTGGATTTCAAAAGGCACGAAAGGCCCTCCGCTGCGATCAAGAAGAGGTAAGGGGAGATTGGGTCTCCCTGTCGAATCCCTCTAGTAGGTTTAAATTGGTCAAGTTTCTCTCCATTGAAGAGCACTGAAAATGAAACAGATGTAATCATACTCATAACTTGTTTGATCCATAATGGTGCAAATCCCAACTTACTCATTATTGCCTCCAAATAAGCCCACTCCAATCTATCATAAGCTTTCATCATGTCCAGTTTTAAGGCACAGTGGCTATTTGATTTTGCCTTACTTCTCTTCATAAAATGTAAGCACTCATAGGCACATATGATATTATCAGTTATGAGTCTCCCTGGCACGAAGGCTGACTGCTCTTGAGAAATTATGTCAAGGAGAATTTGCTTCAAACGATTGGCCACAACCTTAGAGGCTATCTTGTACAACACATTACATAAGCTTATAGGTCTGAATTGTGTTAGAAGAGTTGGATTCATTACCTTGGGGATCAAAACTAGAAAAGTATAATTAATGCATTCTGGACTCTCTTCCCCCCTCACAATACGGAGGACCGCTTTCGTCACTTCCTCACCACATACATCCCAATGCCTCTGATAAAAATGTGCCGGGAAACCATCTGGACCCGGTGATTTTGTGGGGAACATCTGGAAGAGAGCAACTTTTACCTCCTCTGCCGTATAAGCTGCACATAACACATCATTCATTTGATTTGTTACTTTCACTGGAACATGGGCTAGCATGGCCTCCATGTTAGATACCCCCTCCGAGGTGTACAAATCTTTGTAGAAACTAGATACCAACTCCTTTAAAGCTGTCGTATCCTCAACCATAACCCCCAGCGAATTTGACAATGCTTTGATCATATTTTTCTTCCTCCTCATGCTTGCCCGAAGATGAAAAAATTTAGTGTTTTTATCACCGTCCGCTAGCCAGTTGATCCTCGAGCGCTGCCTCCACAAGATCTCTTCACGGTGATAGAGTTCAACTAATCGCTCATTGATTTTTAGTTCTACATGAGAAGGGCCAGTTCTTGAAGGAACATTACGACATCTCTCCAACTCCTTCTTTAAGTGTTTTATTTCCTTTCGCACAGAGCCAAATGTGTCTGAATTCCACCTCCTGAGCCTACTTGATAGCGATGCTAGCTTCTCTTTAATCTCTAGTACTCTCACAGAAGGTTGACTTCCTGCCCATGACTCTTGTATCGTGTCCTTTAGGTTTTCATGTGTATCCCATGCAATCTCATACCGAAACAGAGATCCACTTGTACCCCGAGCTGTCGTCACTTCGTCCAATTGTAAGAGGATCGGACTATGGTCCGACGATGCCGCCGTCAAGTGACTCAACGATGCCAATGGGAACTGGGCACTCCACTCCGCAGATCCTAATGCTCTGTCAAGTCTGACTCTTGTATAGGTACCTCCCGTGACCTTTTTTTCGAATGTCCAAAATCTTCCCTTGAAACCAATGTCCAGCAACATGCAACTGTCCACCACATTCCGGAATCCTTGTATCTGTGCACTGCTTCGCTGTCCAATCCCTTCATGTTCATCCGGACGTAGTACTTCGTTAAAATCCCCCATACAGAGCCATGGGAGATCACTAGTTCCACATATATCTCTAAGCACTTCCCACCTCTGATGCCTTAAGTGTGTTTGGGCTTCGCCATACACGACGGTCAGCCTCCAAGGATCCCTCCCTGGATCAAGAATTTTACAGTCAATGTGGTACACAGAGTAGCCCAAAATCTCAATGTTTATTGTATTATTCCAGAATATGCCAATGCCTCCACTACTACCATTACTGTCTAATGCAAAAGCTGTATCAAAACCTATCGAACTAGCCATGCTTTCTACCCTTGTCTTGTCTATCTGAGTTTCTAAAATACAAAGCACGGTAGGGGCAAATTTCTTCGTGAGTTCACGAAGCTCTCGAACTGTCGAGGCTTTGCCCGCGCCCCGACAATTCCAGCTTAAGATACTCATTGCGCCCGGCGGTACTCCTCTAGGGAGCCCGCCGATCTTGCTATATTTTGTTCTTGACCCTCTTTTCTACCTCTGTCCAGTAGCATAGGTGGAACCAGCAGCAGCAGCTCACCTCCAAACATGGTGATCCGCAGCAGCCGATCCCATCTGGACCGAAAACAAAACCCTAGACGCTCTCGCGAAAAGCCATCAACAACGTAACACCAAGGTCGCGGAGACCAAGCGAACATCATCGGCTATCAGCGAAGGGGCAGGGGAGAGAGACTCCATGCCGGCGTCGCCGCCGGCGGAGTAGGTAAACCCTAAGCGAGAGGGTAGGCTTGACGTAACCGAGAACTTTGATCGCCGGTTCCCCTTGATCCCCTTGATCGCCGGTTCGCGAGCAATAGAGCTCACGCACATCAAGTGAAGTTGGCTTGGCCAAATAGCACCGAGAGAAGTTGGGCTGGCCCAAAAGGCATTTCCTGTTTGCACGGTTTTGGGATGGTTTGTGGAGTTTTAAAATGGTTTCTAGTAAATTCTTGTTTGGGTTTTCAGTTGTTTTCTCTCTTGGGTTTTACAGGTTTAATTTTTCCGTTTTTGCTTCGCTCTTTTATATTTTTTCTTTATCTTAAAAAAAATGCTTCTGGAATTCTAAAATGTTCACTATTTTCACAAAAACTTTTGCAAAATTTTAGAAAAATGTTACAAGAATTTTTAAAAATGGTTGGCTCCCAGGTACCTCCATTGAACCGAACCTTTATATAAAACGGGCTTGAATATCGTCCCATGTCTTGCATCATCTCGTGGCGCTTACTTATCTTTTTAGAATACATACATGTGTGGCTCCTGAGTAACTCCATTGAACCGAACCTGTACAGATCCTTTCAGCCAAGAACAAGTTTATTGGGGTGAGGATCAGATAACTTTCTTTACGCATCTCAACTTTGGAAGGAAGCAGCTAAGTAGTTTCTCTCCCCATCTTTACACATCTCACCTTTCAAGAGAAGATACGGCAAGAAAGGAGTGACCCGTTCATATCAGCCAACAGTCACGGCCTCACGGGCTTTGAGTTTAAGGTCCAAAATTTGGAAGCAAAAATGAGTGAGCCGGTCAAGGTGATGAGCACTTTCTGCAGCATATATGGCCACCGTCCGGAGGTGGCCCTGAGGCTCAAGGGAATACCTTACCAGCTGCTCCTGGAAGACCTGCCCAACAACAAAAGCGAGCTGCTGTTGACGTGCAACCCCGTGCATAAACTGGTCCCCGTGCTCCTCCATGGCGACAGATCCATCTGCGAGTGGCTCATCATCATCGAGTACATCGACGAGGCCTTCGAGGGGCCGCCGCTGCTGCCGGCCGACCCCTACGAGAGGGCCACGGCCCGCTTCTGGGCGCAGTTCATCGACCAAAAGGTACCATCTCTTGTGAACTTCTCAACAATTTGTTTCTGTCCTGAACGCTATATATACTGCAGTTTGCTAGGCCGTTCTGGATGTCGATATGTATGGCGGATGGTGACAAGGAAGAGGAGGAGGACTTCTTGAAGGAAGCCAAGAAGAATCTGCTGCTTCTCGAGGGGCAGCTCAAGGGGAAGACGTTCTTTGGAGGCGACTCCATTGGCCTTGTGGACATAGCTGCCAGTGGGTTAGCTCGCTGGCTCGGAGCCTTCGAGATCTCCGGGGTGAATCTCCTCACCGATGAAGAGTTCCCTGCTCTGTGCCACTGGGCGAAAGAATATGCCGGCGACGAGCGTGCTAAGGAGTGCATGCCGAACATGGATGAACTGGTTTCCAAGTTCACTGCAGTGAGGAAGAAGTTTCTAGCCAAGGCAGAGGTTCAGAAGTGATCCAGTGTTATCAGTGCGAGGATATCATGGGGTTATGACATAAATAAATCGTATGGACATGTTAATGATCATGGTTTCCTGGGAAAAGGAACAAGCTACTTAAGTGTGGTGCCGGATTTCTACAGAGTACTAGTGTACCATACTACGGTGTAATTCCCATTTAGTTGTAGTAACTTGTCTTGCCTTCTCAGATCCAGAAATCGGTAGAGACATGGCGGATTGTATTTCTTTTCCAATGCAGGGTGCAGCCATCGTTACAAGCAATCAATATTTCTTGTTAATTTTGATGGTATACGATCAACAGAGAGGTTCTGGAATTATTTTGTCCTAATTTTGATGATGACAACGTTCAGAGCAGGGCAGGGATCTAAAATTGCCTTCCTGCACCCACCATCCTGACCAGCTTCGTTGGGTTCTGGATAAATCTATTCTTAATCCCTGCCTGCCCAGGGTAAATTAATAAACTAGACCTAGATGGCAGATCTCATGGACAGCACACTGCATCTGTCGCCAACTAGCTTAATTTGTGGTTTCGATGAGTAGGAGTTGAAGAATAATGTGATTCAGTTTTACTGGAATGATTATCTTAGTTCTGGTTGGAAACTGAATATCTGTCCTGTCATTTGTAAAAACATTACCTACTTGCAATGCCTACATATGAAGCTCAAGAATTTGAAACGTGCATCAATATATATGGGGCCTAATGTGTTTTTCGAGATTGCCTTTGACTATTGATAAGATTAATAATATATATGATATGCATAATGTGAAAATTATATCATTGGTAGCTCCTTTCTTGTACGAATTTGATAGTATGCTTTATGTAACTTGCATGTCATATATTAACATGTGTTTAAAGTTTGCCTCGAAAAACACATTAGGCCATATATATATGTGGATAAAGGGAGTAATCAATTCTCAAGATTCACCAAACACCATAGGTTATGTCCAATGGAAACACGAGGAAGCTTTTACGAGGTGCCATAATATGTTTGTAACCATGACCAGAGTTGAGATGTGTAAAGAAACTTATCTGATCCGCACCCCAATAAACTTGTTCTTGGCTGAAAGCATCGGTACAGGTTTGGTTCAATGGAGTTACTCGGGAGCCACACATGTATTTTAAGAAGATAAGTAAGCGCCTCGAGATGATGCAAGCCATGGGATATTCATGGAATATATTCGTATGGATGTGGTTAGGTCTCAGTCGATTGAGATTTAACCAAGTCTCAGTCAAGTGATATAACATCTTAGAAAGAAAAAGAAAAACTAAAAAGATAATTTTGTAGGGACCTCAATGTAAGATTCCATGGATATAGCATCGATTGAGACTTAACGAAATCTCAGTTGACTAAGACTTAGCAAGTCTGTATTCGTATAGTAACAGAATAAGAAAATTGTAAAAAGAGATTGTATTCACGCGATACAACATTGCCACATAGCATTGGGAAAGAAACACAAACAACCATGTGTTATTTTGTTTTTTTTAAGCTTTTTTATATAAATGGTGAATTATATTGACTCAAAATAATCTATCAAGGGATACAAACGAAGTGAACACACCCAGCCTATGTATGATTAGGACGTATACATCCAACACCAATAAACACACGCAACTAGGTGCTCTTACTCACTACTCTCCCCCGACTCTGAGGTTGACATCAACGCCTGCTACATCTGGAGCTCTATGGTCCCATCAAGCTTAATTTTCTTGGTTGGCTTCTATTCCGAGACATGTTGAACACAAAGGCGAACTTTTTTTTTAGGGAAACACAAATGTCAACTTATTCCATAAGACCATCACACCACTTCTAGGACACGTCCCACTTATTTCTCGAGTGCCCAGAGGCAATGGAGATATCACTCTTCCTTGATGTCCCCACCTCTATCATCCTCATTTGGGACACCCTCACCCCGTCCGTCCTCAACATCAATATTTGGACTATGGTCGCTCTCACCATCTTGTGAAATATTTTGGATGCTTGCAATGCCTGAGTTTTCTGCCATGCGTACCTCTCGGCTTCTGATACACTTAGGGAAATCATCTCAGACCGCACGCTTGGAATCTGTAGGTTCAAGGATTCTATTAGCATAGAGGCTGTCATGTCGTGGTACCACTGTAACTCTGGCCTTCTAGCTCTTTGAGTAATGCATTCATGTGGGGATCCTCTCCTCCCAATGATTGTTCCAAAAAAAATACATGCACGCAAAAGATCACACCATACAAGGGAAAAGTCTTACAAGACCGAATTTATGCCTATGTGGACGGGAAAAAAGGAAAAAATATCCAAAGCAATTAAAACAAGGATCGACGAACTGCAACAACAACAACCATTCACACTAACCATCTCTTGACATCACAAGGACAACAATGAAAGGTTCTCCTGTAGTGACGCCTGCAGGAAGGGAACGATGCACAAGTGTCGTCATCATCGGATCCAACCACCAAAGGTCAGATACCGGATTTTCACCCAAAAGATCAAGTTCGAGAAATGTCTTCAATAAGCTACGATGTTGTATATCAAATTTGGTCAACCCTAGGGTTTTCGATCAGGGCTCGAGACTGGGTACTTGAGAAGCACCACCAGATCAATGTCCTCATCTGATGTCGCCACCACTTTCGCCACCAGATCAACTCAAAGCCGTGATTGCTGATATGAATGACAGGCACAATTATACAGCTTTGTTGTGGTATCTACTCTTGTAAGGGGACATGTGTAAAGATGGGAGAGAGAAACTGCTCAGCTGCTCCCTTCCAAAGTTGAGATGTGTAAAGAAACTTATCTGATCCTCACCCCAATAAACTTGTTCGGTTGTTCCTGGCTGAAAGCATCTGCACAGGTTCGGTTCACTGGAGGAACTCGGGAGCCACACAAGGTAATTTAAAGAGAAAAGTAGGCGTCTCAGTAGAGATGATGCAAGCCGTTCTTGAGATAACAGGAAAATTATTGAAACCAGATTAAAATTTGCACTTCGTCGTTGGATGTGCACCGTGTGGAGGCTGGTACCGACTGATGTTTTAAGATTCATTTTTTCCCTTCAGTTTTCCAATCAGTTTTCTCTGTGAAAAAGGTTTGCTGTATTATTCCCTGAAGGATTAACACAATATTTTAGGATTAAAATATTCAGAATTTTTTCCTATATATTTTTAAAATGCATGGACATTTCTCTAAATGTGCTTTCCAAAACTTCTGCGAACATTACTGAAATCTGCGAACTTTTGTTTAGAAACATGTGAATATTTTTAAAAACTATTGAAACATTTTTTTAGAAATTTACAATTTTTCAAATTTTGCAAACGTTTCTGAGAAAAGTGTGAACATTTAAAATTCCAAAAAAATAAAAAAAAGTTCTCTTATAAAAAGCAAAACGTTCTCGAGGACACATGAAAAGTGTGAACATTTACAAATAGTTTTGTAGCAAGATAATTCGTAATAAGTAGCAAGTAATAATAGTAACAAGGTGCGGCAAGATGGCCCAATCCTTTTTTATAGCAAATGACAATTCGGAACGTTCTCTTATAACAAGTAAAGTGTTCTTGAGGACACATGCGAATTCTCGTGTACCCACGTTCATCATGTTTACTTGATTCGCGTTCACTACTTTGATAATTTGGTATGTGGGTGGACAGTGCTAGTGTGATGTTCTTACTTGAACAAGCAACTCTCTTATGATCAACCCCTCTCGCAAGTATCCGCAACTACGAAAGAAGAATTAAGATATCTAACCATAGTATGAAACATATGGATGCAAATCAGCCTCTTATGGAATAACGCATAAACTGGGGTTTAAGATTTTGTCACTCTCGCAACCCATCATCTACTTATTACTCCCCAGTGCCTTCCGTTAGGCCCAAGTATGATGAAGTGTCATGTAGTCGATGTTCACATGACACCAGTAAAGGAAGAACAATATACATATCATCAAAATATAGAACGAATACCAATTTCACATGATTACTTATAGTTATAAGTTATAACAAGACTTCTCCCATGTCCTCAAGAACAAAAATAACTACTCACAAATCATATTCATGTTCAAGATCAGAGGTGTATTGAAAATGCTTAAGGATCCAAACATATAATCTTCCACCAAATAAACCAACTAGCATCAACTACAAGATGTAATCAACACTACTAGCAACCCACAGGTACCAATCTGAGGTTTTGGGACAAAGATTGAATACAAGAGATGAACTAGGGGTTTGACATGAGATGGTGCTGATGAAGATTGGTCCTCCCACGATGAGAGGATCGTTGGTGAATTCGATGGCTTCGATTTCCCCCTCGCGGAGGGAAGTATCCCCGGCGGAATCGCTCCACCTGAGAGCAAAAGTGCTCCTGCCCTGGTTCTGCTTCGAGGCGGCGACGCTTCGTCCCGAAAATCTTTCTCTTAATTTTTTTAGGGAAAATGGCTTCATATAGCAGAACGAGGGGGCGAGAGGCCAGCTATGGGCCCCATAAGGCATCAGGGCATGCCTAGGGGGTTAGCACAAATGTGGCCTTACCTGATCCTTTTTACATGCACCGCCACAACAAGCCAGAACCTCATCGCAGACTACATGTTCCCGTGCATGATTGCTAATCATCCGCATAAGGACACATATCTCATGCAATACTGCGACAAGTAAGTCGTTAACGTTCACTCCTTTATTCTAAAAAATATACATTACCTTGTGGTATGATCTCATCCATGTTGATTTCTTCTATTTTCTATGCAGGGGCTTCCATTGGATTGTAATCGCACTATTGCCTACGCAGGGCTTGACTTATTTCTTCGATGTCAAGAGACACCCTCAAAAGTCTTGGACCAAATTGAAGGAGGTTCTGAATGATGCTCTATGCAAGTGTGAGAAATTCAAAGAAACGGTAACACAACATTCAGAATACAAGTTCATCATCAGCACTTGTTGTTACCAAGAACCAAAAGTCAGAACCTCCCAAAGGTCTGCCCACAGTGCCATGGCCATCATGTACGACTTTCTGCAGAAAAGGCAAATTTGTGAAATCATAGCCAAATCATCAAGTGGGCCGAGGAGAAGGAGAGGGACATGGACATAGGGGAATTCTTAAAAGAGCGTGAGCGACAATAGAAAGTGTTGGCCACAATCATCAACAAGGAGGATGTAAATAAGAACGGAAAGTTCCACTGCAAGCTCGAGCCACAAGAAGAGCGACTTGCCCAACTCGAAACATGTTCTCGTCGATTTCCAGCGACACCCCAAGTCAGTAGATATAATTCTTCGAAACAACTTGTTAAACTGTTAATTATGTGTTCAGACATGTTTGTTTCCGTGCACTTCTTATACTTTGTTTGCTTCACAAATACTCTTAAGTATTGTGTCGATGTTGTAATATGTTGTATGCATTTTATGATTGTTTGAATGCTGAGACAATATTCTATATATGCAATACAATGTGATGATCAAGCGAAAAATGCAGCAACCGCGTCATTAAAATGCTGCCACGGCAGCAAACAAACACTGCGGCGACAACAATTTTTCTGTATGCCTAGATCACTACCAGTGGCGGGCGCAGAAAGGGCTTGCCACTGCTGCTACGAACATGAGTGGTGGGCAGAAAGAAATCCAACAACTGGAACCTACAGTTGTTTTGACGGGTACAAACCTACGCTTGCCACTATAAAAGTCTCACCAGTGGCGTGCGCGCCCTCGCCACTGATGCCATGTTAGCAGTGGTGGGAGGTTAGTGGCGAGCGCCCCTAAGAGCATCGCCCGCCACTGATGGCTTTTTCTCACCCGCCACTTCTAGGCATTACTGCAGTAGTGACATTATCACTCCACCAACTTAATTGTAGGTCTTCCAAACCTTCAGCTATTTGTAGATCTTTCAAACCATCAATCACTTGTAGTTCTTCTATACCTCCATCAACTTGTGAGTTTTTGGGAAACCTACAATAGACCGGAAACTGAAAATGGAGCTCTCATAGAGCGACAAACATGGTGTATCATAAACATGCAACTAGTAATGGAAGCACAAGATAGCACAATAAAAATCAGCTGCATACATCACATAAGGACAATGTTCTAATGAAAATAGCACAAGTCAATATACATTGCATCATAGCACAACAAACATGTGTTGGTACTATTTCAGGGATAATGGGTCAGTTTGGATAGTGTCCTGGACATCGTGCATGGGAAAAGTTCATGCCTGAAAGCTACCTGACACTCATGCCTGGTTTACATAAATTGGAGTCCGCAGATGCCATGTTCCCACTTTAAGCCAAATTCAATTCTCGACAATCCTGCCTTCTGCATGCTCACACCATAGTACATGCCCGCATCAATAAGCTACACGCAGGCATCCACTACAACAAAGACATCAACTAATTTCATTATGGACATGTTTGATCTCTTAGAGTTAAAGAAATCAATCACATAGCACTAATTCTTCATCACGAACATAACACTAGCATCAGTTGCATACAATTTATTCATGCTGTCAGCTTCTTCAATTCAATGATCACACCCACATCTTACTCTGTAATTTTCAGAACCAACTAAACTGGTAAATGTGCAGTTAGTTTATGCATCGCCAGGACCAGAAATTTCAGATGTATGTCAAGCATTTTCCTCATTGTCTATTAATTAATAGAGGGTGCGATAAGGAAGTCTCAAATAAGTATTGCCTAATCAATGCCTTATTAGTGGTGTTGAGAACAACCATGAACATAACACATACAACCAACAATTTGTCTCAGTTGTCATGTTATAATCCACATTTGCACTACTTCATATACTATACCAATAAAAAGGCCAATTACTAAGTTAGAAAATCTATCAAAACTTGAAACTTGTTGTGCTTCCTACCAACTCAAAAAAGAAAGTGAGCGTTAATTTCAACAATTCAGAATCCTTACATAGTTGCACACCCTTTCAAATTATGTGGATGCTGACAACTATACATTCACATAGCTAGTCCAGTACAAATAGTAATGGGTTGTACTAGCTAGTAGTCATCATGAAAGGAATCAGAGCTATTTTGAATACCTTAGTAGTCCATCTCTTGTACGCTCTTCATCATTCCATCTGCAATTCAATGCACTCTTCAGGGACAAGAACAGGCATTGCAGCCTCTTTTTTATTGGAAAATAATGAAGAACCTTCCTTGGGGACCTAGTGCATATGTTTCTCATCAAAGCTATTCTTTTCAGGTTTCCACTTAGAAGTTTCACATGTAGGACAAATGTCCTTATTTGCATGCTCCTTCCAAAATAGAATACAATCATGCTCAGATGCATGAATTTTTATATAACCAAGCTCAAGATGTTTTCTCATTTTCTTAGCTTCATAAAATTTTTTGGGTAGCTTTGCTGTTGTTAAGGCCTCTTTAGCAACCCTATCATTATATCGAAACTTTTATCGCTCCAACCTTGAAGAAATTAGGTATGGTGTAACCTAACAACGAAACATGGATTTGAGAAGGTTATGCACCCTAGATAAAGTTCCTAGCTATCATCAGCCATGAAGTGATGAAAAGCATCCGCATCCTTTTTATTTTTCTTTTCTAAAAGAGGGTGAACACTCCCAAGCTCTGCATCGTGGTGACTTGGATCCTCCGCCCTGCCACTATCACTCAAATCCCCAATTTGATGTACCATATCGTGAATTATTTCAAGCATCTTGTCATAATTATCTAGGTCATTCTCCTCTTGCACATCATTAGGTTGAACCACATCATGGTTACTATTAGATGGAAGAGATGATGATGCCTCCCCACGATATATCTATCTTTTCTTCCCAATAATAAACCCATGACATAACAAGTGTTCATAGACAACACTAGCTTCACTCCAACAACAGTTCAAGCATTTTCTACAAGGACATAATATAGCATTTCCTCTTGCTCGATAAGTAAAAGCAGACTATAAATTTTTCTACCTTGTCAATATATGCTTGTGTGTTTCTAGCTTTATCCATCCAACTCTTGTCCATTTTTGACCAGTTTCACAATAATTCCCTAACATATGAAAGAAAGTATACTTCTATTAATTGGGAAAATCTACTAAAAACATGCATACCATTCATATCTAGTAAAGGCAAGAAGAAATACAATACGGACCAGGAATACAATCTAGCACATCGGAAATAGTGAATTCAAACATGTCATTTTAGGAAATGCTAACACTAAAATAGTAGTAAGAATATCATTATCTATATAATATGAATAACAAAGAACTATCACCATTGATTAATAAGTAGAGGATGCTCGGGCGATGAAGCAGAGGACGTACACAACACTACCCAGGCAAGGAAGTAGAGGCGGGGCAAGGAGGTAGATGAGGCGCTACCCAGATGATGAAGAGGAGGTGCACTGGATGAAGGAAAGGAAGACCAAATACATTAATAGGATACAAATTGAAGGAAAAATCAGGGTTGCGACCATGCTAAATCAAAGAATGCAAGCTACATTGATCATTGGAAAACCACATTCATATCGTGAAGCTATATGTGTGCTAGTAAATGCCAAGGTCATCGCAATGCAATATAGATTATACGCTGAAAGGGAACATCAAATACATTACAAGAGGGGTAATAAACTAGTAATGCAAGAGGCTTATTACATATGGATCACTATAAAGTACATCAAGACTCCCAACAGATCAATACAAGCAAAAATTAGCAAGATAAACTGCATCACTATAATGTAAATAAAGACTCCCAACAGATCAATACAAGGAAAAATTAGCAAGAGAAACTTCATGTTTTTTCTTAAAGCAGTACCAATCTAGTGGAGGCGTGGCCCATAGAGGAGTCTCGTGGAGAAGGTGCAACTGTTGGAGGAGCTCCTTGAGGAGGCACCACTTGAGGAAATTAAGGAAATAGAGGAGGCAGAGCTGCCCACAGGAAAGGAGGGTCAACACTCCGCTACTTGGGGTTGAGGACGTAGAGGGCCTACTCGGGGGAGGAAGATCGCGAGTAGGGTCGTGGCAAGGGATGAAGGAGTTCGGCGGTGGAGGGTGGTCGCCGGTGGAGTAGCTCAGCAACCGTGATAGAGCTAGGGATGGGGGGGCATGGCTCCCTTCAAGATTGATAAAACTACACATATATCCTTCAAAGTTTCATGTAAAGTTGCCAAAAATGGCGGGGCATTTCCTGCGCGTTCATCGGCACATATTAGAAGAAGGCATGTGACAAAATCCTAGAGATAAGGATCATCAAGGATTTGGGCAAGCCGCCCATTGTGGACGCTGCATTGGCGAAAAAGAACATCATCTTCATCTTGCAGCCAAAAATATGCGAGTCAAGAACTAAGGTACGTCAGTAGGACATACATGCATTCTTAGGCTGGTCGTAATGGCAAGTATCATATACTAGTATCATGCATATGATACTAGTGTATGATACTACATCCGTAGTGCATAGTATGATATGTCAGTATCATAGATGACTTCATTTATTAGCATGCATGACACATAGTAGCACAACATTTAATATGATATGATATCATGATATGATACTTAACCCTCTCTTTCTTAATTTAATCCTATGCCACCTCATCAAATTTGCCTAGTTGGCATGCATGATACTACCTGTGATACTCCCATTACAACCAGCCTTAGCGTTAGTAATGATGTGTCCGTCAATAGTAATAAATAAGGTGAATAGTTAGGGTGAGGCAGTATTAAATTGTACTTTTAACAATAAAACTAGCAGGGTGTCCCTCGCAAATGCAAGGGCGTCATATTTACTGTGTTGGTGTCTGAAAAATATATATACCTATTCATTCATATAAATGCTATTTCAAATAATACATATTTTTATAGACACCACAAATACCATGATGAAATATATATATATATCAAAGAGGATATATTGCATGCAACTATGAGCCAAATTTGAATGAAAGATACTAGTCTTGTAAGACCATCTGTGATTGGTAGATTACTGAATAAGGTTCGATGAAATACTTATTCTGTAATAGTTGCGTAACTGAAAAGCACGAAGTCCACATGCTTGCTAGGAAGAACACATCGTAATAATAAGAAAACAGAAATAGTGAAACTATTTTTCCAGTTCAATTAAGCGTATAGTGTAGGCAGCGACAACATAAATACAATATAAACACACCTAAAATTCCTTCAACCAGTAAGTAATACACGATCCAATGACCAAGAATTTGATGACCCTCATCCTTTATTCAACAATATCATAAAAGAAGAAACATGCTATTGTCATGAGATTGCACCCATAATGAATTGCTCAGACGGATGCATCTAGATACATTTCAGTACTAGATACATCCATTTGAGCACCAGTTAATATGAGACGGGGGGAGTAATAGATACACTATCTAAAATGAAATTACAATGCCACATGATTAAGAAGTAAAAAAATGTATTGTATGCAAAGGTCCATTTTAACTTTGTTGTAGACAAAAATAAAAACGAGGAACACTTGCGATAGGATTTTTGAAACCTATGTACACGAGAATCTAGTTCCCATATTTTAGCAAAAAATATTTGTATGTTCTTAGAATTTGTGAAAAAAATCACACACATATGTATTAGTAGAATCTTACCCATGTAATTTTATGTAAAATAATGTGGTCATTTGAAACTTAATTTTGCAGCATTCTCGCCTTCTTCAGGGCCGGCCCTGGGGTGGAGGGGCGGCCGCCCCGGGCCCCCGAATCCAAGGGGCCCCTGCCCAGGTATACAGTGCGAGCACCCCTGCCTCAAATCTCAATCAGTAGGAGCGCCATTAGAGGTCAAGTATTGTACTGTATCTCAACGAAGAAGCAAGATGACAATTTTTTGCGTTTAGGCTTCAGTTGGGCCTTTCTGTCTACTAGATGACCCGTTGCGCCAATGGCGCAAAGGCCGAGTGCAAGCCAAGTATTGTAAGAGTGTGCACTAAAATATGTAAACACAAAATGAAAGCATATATGTCTTTCATCATGGCTGTTTCAAAAGCATACCACACAGCAGTCTAAGCAGCAAATAACCGACAGTTAAATGCACAGGATGGTCTTAGGGGATTACATAAGATCCAAAAGGATGATAAACATAGAAGTCTTGGTAGGCATCTATACTAATGCTAAGTTATATAACAAAGGGCTCTTGCAACTTGCTTATATTGAGTAGACGATCAGGCGCAGTCCCTTGGAAGTGCATTTGAAGGCGAAAGCATATGCTTGTCCTTTGTTCATGCTAGATGACCCGTTGCGCCCATGGTGCAAAAAGCGAGAGTAAGCCGAGTATTAAAATCATGCATATGAGATTGATTTAAACCAACTTAATAAATACTTACATTCCATTACATGATAGCTTAAAAGAAAATATTCATATCATGCAAAAAGGAAGAGCGAGCCGAGCATTCAAACCATGCATATTAGACTAATTTAGAACCATGTTAATGGATACTTATATTCCATTACATGATAGCTTAAAATAAAATATTCAAATCACTTGATAATAGCATACATTGATGGCTTTATAAAGTAAACTATATTAGCAGAGATGCATTGTGTATATAGTGCTTGTCCATTAACCGTTGCCCGAGTCTTCTACCTGCCCGTTGCCCGAGTCTTCTACCTGCCGCGAGTAGGAAGGGAAGAAAGAAGCCAAAAAAATGATGAAATGATATGCGATAATAACAACAAATGATTAGAACAAAAGGCCAAGGCCAAACATCACCTTATCGTCAACTTAAGCATTGATTTTTTTTCAACAAGTTGTGCATCTAAAATCCTACTCAATACCTAAGAAAAGGATGTCTTAGTAACATCCCAGGAGGACAAAGAACAAATGCAACAAGGGATTTCAAGAATACTGGCATTTCTCCATGCCTTGTGCTCACGTGGCTTGCTGTAACCCCCACGTGGCTTGCTGTAACGAAGATCCTTTTTTATCTCTAACATAGCAAGCACCTATACATTTATAGAAAATAGTTCCACAAAGTTGGAAATTGAAAACAGAAGTTAACACTCAAACAAAAAGGAAGAGAGCTGTTGACTTTTCCCCTAGCTTATTCATGTTTGTCACATATGACTTTCATTGCTGGGAGATAATCGTAAATAGAAATATGGTTCTTGTACCTACAAAAAACATGGCTCTTGTGATCTACAGCAAGGGCATCTCTTCTAGTGAAGCCTCTATGTTTGTAATCTCGATTCTTTTATGTGAGTTCATATTCAATTCTCTGGCATATCTTCAGAGATATAGTACTCCCTAAACTCTTCCTCTCAAAAAACATTATATGAGGAATTTTCGTCATGAAGCATCCTTCATGGACAAGTAGATAAAACCCAAACGATTCCTCAAATCTGGAGAAGCACATCAATGGAGGGGACATAGTCAATCTCATACCATTATATATCTATCTAAAATGAACAGTGCTAGGAGGTTGTTTTAAAACTACATGGAAACATCAAATACCCTAGGTTTGCTTTTGACAATGCAATCGCAGACCTGTCGTCATATATCCATAAAAAATGATCTGCTCTAGAAGGTTGCTTTATAACTTAAACAAAAGCAACTATAGTGAAAATGCATTGGAAACAAATGCATATCTTGTGCATGGCATCCTCCCAAGTGAGAAACCATACTCTTCACTAAACCATAAGTGGGAATATGGGGTGGAGGTAGAAAAAATTGTAACCTGGACATATCAATCTGTAGCTTTTCCTGGTTCATTCTTTATGCACTTTCTTCTATTGCAGTAAGTTTTAGTGCAAACCTGGAAATGGAATATTATGTTGAACACAAATACTCTCCTTGCAAAAGAACTAATCAAGGACAAGAGCTAAATGTATAAGGAATAAAAATGAGCAAATAATCAAGCATAAATTAGTTGTCACATGTTTCTATGGCTGTCAAAAGCAGAGATGACTGAGTGAAGCAATTTTTAACATAATAAAAGCTAATGGACCACGTTGGCATCAACCATCATTGAGTGCAACAAGGGTCGGCGGAAATTGTCAATATGAAAACAGAGTGAAAGCATCATTAATCTTGGAATAAAACTAAATATTAGAAAGAAAACATTGTCTATAAAAAATAGAAAGAAGATGATGATGGTCACCTCCAGCTCATACAAAATTAGCGAAATCGAGAGACAACAAATTATAACTCGAATTAAATATTTGCACAATTCAAATACCTACACAAAAATCTACAAGAAAACAAAGCTACAACCCCATGGATCTTTCATTGTACAAAGGCATCTCAATATACACTTAGAGCTTGATAATAGAAATGAGGTATAGTTATTTTAGTCTGCCAAGCATTTTGTGCCTGCCGCAATCATGAAGTATACTGTGTAACCAACCTAATCGTTTTCTCATTGTTACCAAGAAGGAAGAACTACCTGAATAGCTGAGAGGAGGGCAGTGAGGAGGATGGCTTGGGTACTGATTCAAACTAACAACCGATAGATCGGGTTTCACATTAACATAAAACAACATCACATTTATCATCGAGTGCTAAGCTATCATCATTCAAATGCATGTAATTTATGGTTTGACGTGGACATACTGAATGAAGCAACGGGAAAACATAGAGACCATGTAGCAGACAAAGTCAAAATAGCAACAATTTCGGTCGCTTGTAGGACTATTAGCAGTGGGCCATGCACTTGCACGTCCTGTTGCCATTAAAATAGACTCAGGTTACCCCATGGTAGCACATTTAAAAGGTGCCGAAATCTAAACAGAAATCTGAACATATCTTAAGTGAATCAAAATGACTATCCTATACGTGTAAATGCACATAGAATAGCTAGGAAACAGATCAAGTTACTCAATGGCAGCACACACACACATCAAAAGGTGCTGAAACAAAAATAGAAACATAAACATATATTAACCGAATCGATCAAACCTAGCTATCCGATCCAGGCCAACCAATGGCATCACATATATATCGACCGAAATGCATTGGGCCATTGTAAAGCAAACGCAAAAAATTCACACAGGCCAGAATGAGCTAATAAGAAATCTGAATAGAGGATCAATACACAAGTTTATGATTGTGGATAGGTTCGCATTGTTTAGAGATGCGGGTTGCAGGCTATATCCATGTCAGGACAATACCTTGTATGTATAGGACTGAAGGATAATATTTTTAAGAATCTGAACCTAACTTCCATTTAACAAAAATTATAGCACCTATACCGTGTACAAGGTTCAGATATATATTTGTTCACCACGCTTCTTTATTATGTCCATCTCTTTTTTTAGTTGCAATACAACACAACGAGCCATTGTAGTCCGAAACCAGACCGTACGCGAATTTGGGCGCATTAATTTCACAAGCCAGGGAAATAATGTACTTCTCCAAGACGTACCATACCTTATTCCTCTTATTTCTTTCTCAGACATGCACACAACAAAATTAGAGGAATTTTAGGGAAATAAACGAAAGCTTGATGCGAGACAGGAGTGGGCAAGCATATGGGAAACGAGCACTTGCAAGCATATTCTTACTTTATGATGCTAACAAGCCCTCTGTGATGACCCCGGCTTAATCGTGCACTAACCATACACGCAAATGCACACGATTAAGCCAAATGACTCACTTGAAGATAATCACAACACAACTCTAAAACAAAAATAAAGTCATACAAGCTTTATATTACAAGCCAGGGCCTCGAGGGCTCGAATACATAGCTCGATGGCATACAAGTGTCAGCGGAAGCATCAGATATCTGGGTACAGATATATTACAGAAATGAAGATAAGCCTTTAAAAAGCGGGGCAAAATAAAATACTACGATCGAAAGGCGAAGGCCTCCTGCCTAGGACCCTCCGGATCCTACTCCTGGTCATCGGTCGGCTCCTCGTAGTAGTACTCGCCGGGAGGGTAGTAGTAGTAGCCGTAGTCGTCGACGGGGGCAGCTACCTCAGGGGCTCCGTCATCTGGCGGCGACATATGGATATGGGGAGAAAAAGAAAGCAAAGCAAACGTGAGTACTCATCCGAAGTACTCAGCAAGCAAGGATCTACACTACATATGCAACATTTTCAAAGGAGGGCAGTATATGTGGACTGGGCTGCAGAAATGCCAGATTAGAGGGGGAAGCCTAGTCCTATCGAAGACTAGCATCTTCAACATCTTCATCAGTCTTGCAGCATAAGAAGAGTGCAGAAACATAATGTAAAGTATAGTAGTGTCATCAACCTCGCCCAGAGATTCTTCCTCGACTCCCTGCGAGAAAGTAATCCCAGAGCCATACTATCCAGTTCATCTCAAGTCACCAGTTCTAGTTGTACCGATCGGGATACAACTCCGAGTGTCCATTACCGTAGGACAGGCTATCGATAGATTAGTTCTTCCCTGCAGGGGTGCACCAACTTACCCACCACGCTCACTTAACTCCGGCTGGACACACTTTTCTGGGTCATACCCGACCTCGGCTAAGCAACACGCCGCAACCCGACCAAATACTTAACAGAGAGGTCAGCACACCGGACTAACCTATGCCCCCAGGGGTCTTGGGCCTTCACCCCGGGAACTCCTGCATGTTACGTTCACGGCCGAGAGCAGACCTAGCAACTCCTTAGTACAAGCGCAGTTGCGTAACCAGTCCAACTCGGCGCGCGCCGCTCAATCGCTGACGTCCATTAAGCTTTGGCTGAAGTATACGACGCAGAACGCCCATACTATGCCCATGTGATGGTTAGTGCTATCAGGCCAGAGGCCCCTCGGATCAAATATCCAAACCGTTAGTGGATTAGGAGCGCGCGGTAACGAGCAGAGACTCACGATCGATGTGACCCCGTCGCCCCATCTCGAGGACTTGCGGCAAGGGCTAGGAATGCCCGGCCACGCCTCGTGTTCAACTCTCGGGCACCATCCAGGTCCACCCGACTCCACATCACTTCGCATTCATGCTCGCGTGGGTACCCCTCAGGGCCGACCCGTCTTTAGTATCATGGTTCAGTGTTCAGTCATAGTAACCAAAGTCTCCGTGTGTCTGACA
Source organism: Thinopyrum elongatum (assembly GCA_011799875.1). Taxonomy (NCBI): domain Eukaryota; kingdom Viridiplantae; phylum Streptophyta; class Magnoliopsida; order Poales; family Poaceae; genus Thinopyrum; species Thinopyrum elongatum. Next base: position 635,508,694 of record CM022299.1, on the reverse strand, counting down.
CCAAGGGGGAACCCTGAGGAATCACCCCCGATGGGATCCCACTCGATGCTATCATCAAGGTGAACGAAGGAGGAATCACCCTTGAGGTCCACACTTGAGGTGTTGCACGATGGCGGCGGTATCGGGGGTGGTGTAGGATGAATCACCCTCGCTTACCACGACCGATTAACTAACCTACAAGGTTATCATCAGAAGTGCTGACGAGGTACCACCCTCGGCACTCGATAGTAACCTAGTAGTGTCGAGCAATTTTAAGGGGGAAGTGACGTGCGGTGCCAGGGTCTGATCTTCGATCCCGTTGCTCGGGTCTTCTGAGAGTCCAGCGGGGCAGTCGGGACAAGTGGGTCTCTGATAGGGCTCTATCCATCCTATACTAAACAATTTAGGATAGCAGGCAGGTATCAATAGTAGGCTACAATAAACAGGCTATGCAACAGAAGTAGGATAACAGTAGCAGCAGTATCTTCTAATGCAAGCATAAGAGGGAAGAGAGTGGGCGATATCGGAATGGTCAAAATGGGGGTGCTTGCCTGTCTGCTCGACGGCAAGGGCAAGGTCGTCAATTGTGTCGTCGGCCTCCTGAGCAGCGTCGACCTCGGGAGCTACGTCGACGTCGGGGTCTACCGAGAGAGAAGAGGGGAAGGAAACAAGTAAATACATAGCAACGATGCAATATAGGGCATGCTACGACTAGGATGCAGTGCAGGGTTGCTTGAAGTATGCCTACGTCATTTTTAGTTATTATAGGATTAACGCGGGATTTCTTAATCGGAGTGTGTGCACTATTCATATACCGGAATCGGGCTTGGAGTTACGAGTTCTCCTACGTAGAGGGTCCCGATAAAGGAACAGACGACACGATCAGATTCGTCTCGTCATTTTGAGCAAGTTTCATGTTTTAAGTTTTTCAATCCGAGCTACGGTTTAAAAGTTATGAATTTTCGAAGTTTAAATGATTTTCTGGAATTATTTTATTTAACAGAAAATGATATATGACGTCAGCATGACTCAGAGATGATGTCAGCAGTCAACAGAGACGCTGACCAGGTCAAACCTGACATGTGGGTCCAGTGGGACCCACATGTCAGCCTCTGTTAAGACTAACAGTGGATTATTTAAATTAACAGAGTGATTAGAGGGGTGGGCCCCACATGTCAGTGAGACATTAGTCTAATTAATTAGTTTTTTATTTATTTAAATGTTTATTAGGTTAATTATCAGAGGGGGTCCCACATGTCAGTGGCTGGGCTGCCCAGTCAGCGCAGTTGACTGGGTCAACCCAGTCTACTGGGGCCCCCAGGGCCCACGGTCAGTGACCCAGGGCGGGGCCCACCGAGCCACGTCGGTGGCCGGCGCTGGAGCTGCTCCGGCGACCAAAACAACGGCGGCGCGTCGCCGGAGCTCGTCGGGATCGCGCTAGGGGGCACCATTTCGTGCGCGGTCTGTTGCGTTCGAACGAGTGCTCGACGCCGCATCACGTGGTGAGGTCGGTTAGGCTCGGAGATGGACGGAATTGCGCCGGCGACGAGTGACGGCGGCGGTGGAGTTCGGGAGCTAGGGGTTGCAGCGATAGGAGGCACGAGGAGGCACGGGCTCGAGCACGTCGGGCTCCTGGGAGCACCAGGAGCTCGATGCCATGCTCGGACGAGCACGACAGGGCCCATGGCCACGGCGGCGAGGCGATTCGCGGCGACGGGCTCACGGCAACGGCGACGGGCAGCTACGGTGCGCGAGAGATCAATGGGAAAGAGCAGGGAGCGGAGTAGCTCACCGTGCGGCACTCCGAAGGCCGTTGATAGCTTAGGAGCAGCAGAATCATCGCCGGTGGCGGAGAAGATCGGCGGTGACCGAACGGAAGGGGACGGGGCGATTCCGGCGCTGTGGTGGCTTCGGGCTCCAGCTGCTACCACCAGACGTCGAGGAAGATCTTGGCGAAGACGACGGACGCGTCGGCGGAGCGATGCGGTGGCTGTGGCTGCGGAGACGAGCGCAGAGCGGCGGCGATGGCGTTCGGTGGCGATGGGATCTGGGGGAAGAGAGTGAGGGGAGATGGGAGGAGTGGTCGGGGAGGACCAGGGGGAATGGAGGGGGAGTTCCTTATCCCCCCCTGCTCCTGTAGTGTCGGCGGGCGCCGGCGTGTCGCCGCCCGGCTGGCGCGCGCGCGCGGCCATGGCGCAGCCGACACGGGGAGGAGGGAGAAGGGAATGGGCCTGGTGGGCTGGGCTTCCTGGCACTGTGCACTTAGGCCTGTGCACAGTGACCTTTTCCTATTTCCCGTTTTCTGTAATTTGAATTTCATTTGAATTTGAAATGGATTTAATTGGATTAAATAATTCTGTTTTGGTGCTGTTTCATGTGGTTTGAACCATTTAACTAGTTCCAATTCCATTGTTTATATTTTTATGAGTGCTTCTGGAATATTTGCTATTTAGTGAATATTTTTGCAAAAGTGTTTGAGCAAATTTATTTTGCACTTTTGAATTTGAGTTGATTTTCAGAATGGAGTTTGAATTGCTTTGGTTAACCACTATGTTAAAGCACTGCAAATGATATGACTTGGCATTATTAGCAGTAGATCACAGTGACTAATACACAGGGGTGTTACACCCTCGAGGCTCGGGGTGACACATGAGGCGCAGCATCTGGTCGATCACAATGACCATCTGAATTTCAAACACCATGTCAGCTTCCTCTGCTCTAACCCCGTGGCCTGCCAGCATCGGATGCCACCAATGCTGATCCCTGCCTACCAGGACACCAAAATTATAATATGAGAAGATAGTATAGGAAACAGAAAAAAATTGGTTAATCATCCCACAATGCTACTAAATTCCTTGGCTCAGTTAAGGTGCTTTTCAACACCATCACCGAACCCGGAGTAAACTGCGCCCATCTCAGCAGCTGCCACACACTGGTGCCAGCCACACGACAGCAGCGGCGAGGAGGCCGGCGGCATACTTGAACGTTCAAAGCTGTTCAAAGCTCTTCAGGTTGTCTATCTATCTCAAATTCCTCTCTCTTTTACCAAAAGTTAGACACGGCCGAAAAGTCAAAGAAACAAAGTTCTTCTGGTTGTGTATCTCTTAGATTCCTCTCTATTTTCTTTAAAATTAGATGCGGTCGAGAAGGAAAAGAAATTAACTTTGTGCACTGTTTATACACACCGAGAGGAGAAAATATATGGAAGAAGTAAAACCAATTAGAGTAGCATCTAGGTTTATAAATATACAAAATTATCGAGCATGAATTTCCATTTTACACTTTGTCTAGTAGATTAAGTATATAACAAAGCAAACACTCAGTGTCGCTTGTTGGCAAGTAAACGGAAGGCAACCAAAACTGAAGATATACATGTTCTGGACAGGACAGTGGTTGCTTCTGTTTGTTGCTGGCCCTCTTCTGTCCAAGGCTACCAATCATATGGTCAGCAACTAAAACAATCATGAATTAATAAATTAGTTAACTGTAATTAACAACAATAGACTTCACATATGAATCCAAAATGGCAATGAACTACCCGCAAAAAAAGGGCAATGAACGGAGGAGACATATATATTTCTTCTCTACAGATTCTTATAGCAACAAAAGCATTTGTGCATAGAAATAAGTGCCTTTCGTTGAGCTTTTCAATTCAGCACACATGAGGAATTAACTTTCAAAATCCTAGAATAATAGAGGCATAGGTAGGAAACACCAACCTGCAATAGATGTTGCATAGAGAACTTTTCAGTTCAGCACACACGAGTATTTAACTTGCAAAATCCTAGAATAATAGAGGCATAGGTAGCTGCAGTGAGAAAGGAAACACCAACCTGCAATGATGTTGGATAGAGAAAATAAACAAGAACAACCCAGCAGGAGCATATCCGCAAGCCAATGGGGATAACTAAAAGTAGCAATTTGTGAAACATAACAGAGAAAGTCCAATCACTAAGTTTCAAAAGAACACATATGACAAAGGAATATTGTGAGAGATTGATCTTGGCTTACCTTCTGCCAAGGACGACGTCGATGGCACCGTTGACCACCGCTTCGCTAGTAGCGCACCAGTGCCGCGACCACCGCTTCGCCAGCAGCGCACCAGCGCCACGCCTGCTTCAGCAGCTGCTCCACTCATCCTCAGCGGCGCCACAAAGAGAAAAAAATGAAAAAGAGAAATCAGGGGAAGAAGCAGAGAAACGAAGAGGAGGAGAGGCAGCGATGGTGAAATAATGAAACGGGAGATGCGGGGATGCAGCCCGCACGGGAGCATGGTGGCTAGGGTTTTTACCTCCTACTCTTATCCCTTGGTCAGGCAGCGCTCGATCCGGAAGTATGGCACACGGCGGCAACGGAGTTCTCCCTCCTCTCCTTCCTTCTCTCTCTCCCTCTTATCTTCTCTCTCTCCTGCAGATCGAATCGAGCACTCCCTCTTCTCCTTCCTTCTCTCTCTCTCCCTCTTATCTTCTCTCTCCTATAGATCGAATCGAGCACCGTCGGTGTTGCCTTTTGACTGCAGGTCGTCGCCGCCGCGGGAGAGAAAAGTGAAGGGGCGGAGGAGGCGGCGTAGTGGAGAGCAGGGGAGAAGGGGAGGAGGGGGCGGCGCAGGGGAGGAGGAGGCGGCGCAGAGGAGGAGAGCGGGGCTCGATGGGAGCGGAGGGATTGGCTGTTCGGGGATGTGAGGGATTGGTGGCTAGGTTTTCACCGTCCACCAGGATCCAGCCCCACGCCTCTTCCTTATCTCACCCAGGACGCGCACAGGACGCATGAGGATGCTGGGCCCGGAGAAATTTGAGGCCGACCCGTCATGCAAACAATTGAAACAAAGGTGTCACGAATAACCAATGGCTAAGACTTTGACAGCACTGTAAAAAATCTTGTTGCAGTGAAATCGAATGGACCAGCTGACTTAGCGATCGCAAGTGCTTCCTATGGGCGGGTAGTGTAGCGGTGTTTATATGTTCGATGAAACACGACGAATGAAAAGGCGGACTAATGCCATACCATCAAAAGAAAAGCTTGCAGTCTTGCAATGCAAACGTTTGACATCTAGTTCCTTAACGTCGAAATCAAGTGTCGTCTTAAGACGATGAACATCAGGGGAAGACAAAAGCGAGCACTGCAGCACATGAGCAAAATACGGAATAAAGCAACATGAGAAGAGAAAAAACGAGGAACAAATGAAAAAGTACAATGAGACTACCCGGAACAAATGATTCTAATTCTCTAAGGAAGAAAGTGTATGTACAGAGAAATTATAGCCATACAACTTACCGTAAGAATAAGCTCCCAAATAGCAAAACCATTGATCCCTTCTGACACGATGAACGCCAAGAGTATTAGAGATAAAGTGATTTTGGTTGAACGTGTTCGTTTTTCTAATTACCAAGGCATCCCAAGTGGGCTCCAAATGGCAAAATCATCAATTACCAAGGCATCCCAAGTGCATATATGCTTGAATCTTTCTACCCACAAACATCATCTGGAACATTTCAAGCATTAAGGATGAACAATTAAGAGTTAGAGATACTGTTTGTGGTGTCCACCGTTATCCTCATTTTTTGGTAGTTAATAAAATGGAAGATAGATATGATGGATAATTTATTGGCAAATATCAGTAGGCGGTGCTGCAACTGTTAAAATAAGTTTCCTTGGTTATTAGTTTCCATCTAATTGGAAGATACATGACACAAATATGAAATGTTGGTCATCCAGTATGTCTAAATGGAAGATACATGAAAAAAAATATTGAATGGAACATCAAGCCATTAAAATGCATTTGAGATCAAAATATATCATGCACAAAAAAATGGAATTAGCTACACTGTCGTTATTCTATTTTAAAGAAAAAAAGAAAAGAAAAACACGGAAAGATTATAGATGCAGACTGATTACCTGAAGGGCCATATAATTTTGACCTCTTCTCAGAAGACTAATGCTAATTCTTTCAGCTTCCGCTACTCCTATTGTATATAACACGGCATCAAACTTTCATGTAACTGTTGATTCAGTATCCTGTAGTGTACAATGCAAAACATAAAAACCATGGAGAAAAATGATATTCAAGGCTAGGAATTTATTCAAAAGAGAATCAAAATATATGAGAGGGTAGCGGCCTAACTGTTTTATCAAATAGCAGAAAAGATTATTTACCCCTAACACACAGTTCTTTCATGCTTTCTCATATATATAGAGAATAACTAACAATTTCAGAATGTTATGTTATATTTATACAGCAGATCACACAGACACATGGAGTTGCACAACAGCTACAACTTACATACAAAACTACTGGCACCAAAAGCATGGTCGATAAATCTATAAACTCTGCTGCACTGCAATTTTACAACGAAGGAAATAGTAGTAACACCAGACCTAAGTAAAGCCACTCTGTACGTATCAGCCATATCCTGCTAAATTGCGTAGATAATTTTGCTGCTTCATCCTCTTAACGATACACATACAACACTCTTTTGTTCAAAAAATAAAAACAAAATGGCATAGATATCCTTCTCTGAAGCTCAAATATATGAGTGATATTAATGGAGAACACATTCACCTACCGAAAGGTATATATTCACTTATATCAAATATCTGCATATGAACAGAATGAAAATACAAGCCTACTTTACATTCTACCTCTCGAAGGCGAAACAAAACATAATAAATTATATAACCAAAAAATCATTCTTTTCAAAGGTCCCGCTGAATAGTTAAAGGAGGCAATGCAAGGGAAAACAATGAAGGATCAGAGGATTATTGGGTTGATACAGTATCCAAGTGTTAACATACATGGTGGAAGTTCAAGCATGAGCTCACTCTTATTTTACCAAATAGAAAAGGTTTCACTTATAGAATGAAGAATTGATGCAAGAAAGTAAATGGTTGTGCAGAGTACCATTGTTTCGATTTCCATGGTGAATTTCCATACAAAAAGAACTCTTCAGCTTGATTGTATCTTTAGGACAAAACAACTCAGCCAAATAGTACGCAATCCATCAGCCGAGCTCGCATTTTCTGCACATAGAAATAACAAAACAGTGTCAATCAAATTACCTTCTATGGAAATGATTGTGTATTAACATCCACACATAATCAAGAGAAAACAGGTCGCATATCCATCAAATTAAATTTCTTGCACAAAGTAGAAAGATGCCCTAAAACATGATCATGCTTTCTAGTACTCGCTGCCTGGAATTGACATGATCTAAATTAGAATTGTCGACAATTAATATATAAATTATAAGGTATAGTAGATGAAGCTAGAATTGGGCAATAATCACATTATTTGTTTGTAGGAAATCTGAACAGAATATTTGAATCATAATCTCTGAAGGCATTGGAATCAAATATGAACCAAGCAGTGAACATTTATTCAACCTAAAGGTTACCGTATACCTTTTCACACACCGTGATTAACATTCTTCCTACTAATCTTTCGTACACCCAGTGTCGTGTTCCTCATGTCCTGGTCCTAACTGCCACATCATGCACCATTGTACACTAAATGTCGCGCTGCTCATCTCCTGCTCCTCTGCAATTTCAACATTAGTAACAAGATCAGCAAGTAAGGAAAAATGAGTTACAATAGATTTAGAAAACTCATAACTTCCTGAACATTTTTGCTAGATCCGTACTGTGGTAGAAAAGTTGCAGAAGAAGTCGGGCTCACCTTTCTTGGCAGGGTCTGACTACTCCAGGGCCAGCATGCCACAAGTTCTGCAAGCAATCAGAACCAATACAATCTGCTCTATCTTCAGTTTCAGATTTGCAGTCACCGGGAACTATTTAGTCCAAAATCTGGTCTTTAGAGAACAGAGGAATGTCTATACAAAAAATAAATAGTTACAAACAAATAAGCAAAACGGATTATCCTTGGAGCTTACCCTGCTGCTTGCACTCCTCCACGGCCTGCTCCTTCTCCATAAGGTGCAATTAGTTACCCTGCAATCTTCGATAAATTCCGAAACCTGCAGAAATAAATACCTCATTGAAAAAGATCAACAACACATAAAAAGGCCAAAATCTTTAAATTGTGCAACCACATGGATGTAAAAGTTAAAGACGCATTTGTGTACAGTCACCTAGAGATGTCATTTGGGTACAATCAACAAGGCCTCCGGTTGCAGTTTTTGCATCAACCAATCTGAAAACCTTGTTTACGGATCAAAATCCATATTCAAGCAATACAGGAGAACAAGGAGATGCATGGCAGGAGGCACGTACGTGGTGGAGAGGCAGTGGATGAAGATGCGGGCGCTTTCGGTGAAGGCGGCCATGGTGTCCTTGTTCATGACACCTCCGCCCTCCACCTTCGTCGGCGCCGGCCACGGTGACCCGGGCGAGCTTATCCTTGAGCAGCAGCCACACAATCGCCTTGGGGAGCTCCTCCACCTTGGGGTGCGGAGGCAGGGGAGGGGGTGGTGGTGAAGGAGGAGGAGACGAGGCGGCGGAGATGGAGGGGGCAAGCGCAGGCGGCGGCACAAAGAAGAGAAACGTGATGAGAAGAGATCAGAGAGAGAGAGAGAGAGAGAGAGAGAGGAGATATTTTCACGGGAGAGAAGGGCTGTTGAGGGAGATATTCGTCAATCCACCCGCCCCCACGTTCGATCCCCTGAAGCCCACGATAGCTGTAGTCCACCTCTTTTCTCACCACACAAACACGACCCAGGCTGCAAGCCTGGGACTGCGGGCAAAGGAGGCCCACCTCTCATCCAGTCAAACCAGAAAGCATAGCGCGAAGAAAAACTAACGGCCATAATTTTGACAACAACGTAAAAAGTACTTACCATGGTAGATCGTGTGAACCTGATTGACCGCGCGATGCAAGTGCTCCCTATGGGCGGGTAGCATAGCATCATTTATATGTTCAACAATAGCGTCAAAGTGAGCTTAAGTCGTGGTGGGACGGCTAGGTTAGGGAGCGACTTTTCAGGAGGAATTGGTGTAGCAATCGATTGATGCCTCGCTCGGCGGCGCATCTAGTTCAGTCCTAGCAGCGGCGCGATGTCAGTGAGACAGGAGCGGCACGCACGGCCAACGGCGGGCTTCCAACGCCGGCGCGCACCGTGCTGATGCACCAGGACGGGTTGGTACTCTTGTTTTGTTCTTTGGATAGGGTACTTAATTAATAATTCACGTAGTTTGTAAAAATTGATTCCATGGTACTCAATTTAGTTTTCATAAACTAAAGCTAATTGATCCATAACCATAATTTAGTTTTCTATTTTTTAACATCTTAAATAATTTTGTATTGGTTGATTGTAGTAGTTGTCACCTGGCTAATTACACATTTTGTGTACTACAACTTGATTGTTTTTTATAAAGGGCTCGCTCGGTTGTAACTGCAATTTGGTTTCATCTCCTGTGCGATCACCCATGTTTGGCTGTTTTTGACCAAACTCTTGATTTCTTGTGCGTCATGGCCCTCTCGGCCGCGCCAAAAGGCCGAGGCGCTGAGATGAGACCACTCACAATGGCGTGATTTTTTATTTCTGTCTCTAGTAACTTAGCATCTAGAAATTTTAGGGCCCCATGTTCTAGTTTCGCCCCGGGCCTCTAAAATCACAGGACCGGGCCTGGCCTTCTTACCTTTTATTTTTGTGCAGGTCACAAATGGCCATTAAGATATTAATAAGCTAGCACATGGGATATCTAATCCAGCTATCCTCGTAGACCTGGATCTTTATCTCGAAGATAGCCAATTCAGAGTGGTGAAGCTGTGCGACCCCAAAGAGAAATATCTATTAGTTCCACAAGAAAAACTAATAACCTAAACTGCCAAGCCTGCATAATCGTTCAATTTAGTAAACATCTCAAAAGGTTGAACTAAATTATGTAAATTATTTTGTAGCAAATTCGCATCTTATTGACATAATCATAGTTGTTGGAGAAGACATGACCGGATGTATTTGTACTCATGTATTTATGTAGAAAAACTATTTAAATAATGCATATTACATTGAACATCTGAGAAACTATGTAGTTAATGACCTAAACATCATGTTAGAAGGTCCCATATAAGTAGCGAGATCTTTTACGGTACATCATACTGCCGGATTTAATGGGTAGTATTAAGTTGATCCAACGATTGATATTATTCAGTTTAGATTTGGCTTGAGGACAGATTCATAATTTCTACTATGACAATTTTTCGATCTGATTTTGCTTGTTAGGACTTCTCGCCAGATTCAATGCCTATGATCAACTGAGTGAACAAGAAAGATAATCGATCGCCGCCGCACACGACGAGCCTTGCTCGACGCTCTCAGGTCCTCGCGACTGACTCTAATCTCCACCTGCACCCTCACACGTGACAAGCGCTACAGTACGTCCTCGTGCCTTGTCGCGCCGCTGCCATCAGGTGATGCGCTGGTGCGTTGCAGGTCGACGAGCAGGATGAGGCCGCCAACCACTGCTCCTCTCGGTTTTCAACACAAAAAATGAAAAAACTTGGAATCCATGCAAAACTTTAACAGTACGAAATATCAACCACGCCCAGCCAACCTCACCTGAGTGGCAATTTAATTCGCTGTCATTCTTTGGAGTCAATTTCAAATCCGAGCATCAACCAGCTAGCCGCGTATCTATTGTGAAGTAGTGATGGAAAATGGAACCGGGCACGAGCTATGTATGTATCTGAACGTTGAAGTCGACGAAGGCAACGGCGGCTTGCTGGGCGGCACGACCGAAGGAGCTGTTTGTTCTCCGGTTCTTTGTTGACGAGACCCATGCCCGGCCGATGCCCTCACAACATTCCGAGATAGTTGCATATATGGTCCTCGTACTTGAAAGCGAGGTCCAAAATGGTCCTTATAGTCAAGAAGTGATTCAATACGGTCCTCGTACATGAAAATAATGCATACGGTCCTAACACTTGCGAGGGCGGTCCTGGCCGACATCGCGGCGCACGTATTGTGTATAGTGCAGCCTCGGACCCATCTGTCAGTGGGGGTGAGAAACAAATAAGATTTAAAAAAACGGCCAGAATGTGGAGTCCGACCTTGCGACCTCACGTTTGAGCTGTAGTACCTTCCTGCTAGCCAACTGAGGTGAGAACATCTACAGCCGGCCTCTTAAACCCGCCTCATACGTCTGGACGGGCCCCCCGGTCATTGCCCGGTCATGATTTTTTTGAACCAGACGGCCTCTCAAACGACCCTCAAACGTCCGGATTGACCGGCAACCCCCATAGCCAGCCCAAATATAGGGCAGATATGGGGCGCCCGAGCACACCTGCCACGTCGGCCTGACGACATGGCCCCACATGGACTCGCCGGGAAACCCGACGGTCTGACGGGCGCCTCGACCGTCGCCGCGGTGTGAACGCCGCGTGGCGCCACTCCGGCTCCCCGCCCGAGGCCGTAGCCGGCTATTTAGGACGAACGGCGCCCCCAGCCCTAGCACATCCGCCTCTTCCCTCCCTCCGCCGCCACTCGAGCCTGTCACCATGCCCCCACGCTGCTGCTACTACACGATCCAGCACCGTCTCTTCCTCCTTGAGCAGGTCCGGATCCGTAGGGAAGTGGTGCTACCTCTGGAACCGGAGGAGGATTTTGAGGAGGTGGAGGAGGAGGTGTCAGTGGAGGAGGAGCTGGAGCCGGTGGACGAGGAAGAGGAGGAGGAGCAGAAGCCGGCGGACGAGGAAGAGGAGGAGGAGCATGAGTCGGCGGAGGAGGTGCCACCGCTGGATGTGGGGGAGGAGAGGGCGCCGGCGATGTAGGAGGACTTGGGCGTGTGGCCGGAGCAGCACGCCATCCTGAACTCCATCCGCTCCGAGTTGTTTGCGCAGGCCAGGCGTCGCCGTCGGCAACAGATGGTGGCGGCCCAGGCTCCGGCGCTGGCGGCTCCGGCTCCGGCGCTGGCGAATCAGGCCATCTCCGACAACGACGAAATTTGAGTAGTATAGAATGTAGTACGTAGCTATATATTCTGCATGCTTTTGTATCGATTTAGGAGATGAATATGAGAGAGTTGTATGTGGAGAAGAACATATGAGGCGTGCCCGGTCAGTGTCCGCGGACGCGTCCGGTCGTGTCCGCGGGCGTTTGAGAGGTCGGATTTGCCAAGTCCAGTTGTAGATGCTCTGACACTACTATTTGTTGCCTACTGAGATGCACATTATTTATACTGTAGCGAAGAGACAAAGAAAATTCATTTGCATTTGTGCATATTCTGTCATTTTGATTACAAATCCGACCAGACAGCACTGTTGGCTGGCTCAGGTGGGTCTCGACTATCTACACAGGTGGCTAGCAGTACGCGCCCACTTTGGACAATTTCTAGTATAGCAAACAAGTACTAGCGTCATTTGTGCGTGATCGCAAGGTTGTTTGATAGCTCCGTTTGTGTCAAACTTTTGGCGACCCAAAGTACACATCCACTGACACAAAATGATAATTTCTAGTAGCAAATACTAGCAGTACGCGTCCACTCAAAGTACGCGACCACACAACACTGTTGAAAATAAATATGAAATATGAAATGAAAAAGAAAGAACCTCACGACTTCTCATTTGTGTCGTTGATAGATTATTATGTGTTTAAGTGAAGGCACACTTTGGACAATTTCTTTACAGTTCATATTTATTTTCATTTGTGTTGGTGGACTGATTTTAGTAGATTTTCTCATGCTAGTTTGCTATTCTCAGTATGCAAAAGTGTAATAAATTAATCTCTTGTTTGATAGCTTATTATGCCAAGTATAACACGATTTTTTTTTTAATTTTTTTTGCGGGAACACGACTTTAGTTTTGAGGGTATATATATATTTCAACCCTGAAGCACATGTTGGTTTTGGGGATATGCTATATGTACCATTCTGTGCTATGTGTTTAAACTTTCAACGCTGAGTGCACATGTTGGTTTGGGGATGTGCTATATGTACTATTAGAAGTAATCCACATATTTCTGCCATTTGCCATGGTTGTGAAATTCCAAAGAAAAAATAGGACACTGTGGATGTGATGATTTGAGTGGTTGAACGAGAAAATTAATGATTGTTCGTAATTAACTTCTGGTTATCAGTGAGTGAAAGAATATGAGACGGCCAAGTCAAGGAAAGGAATAAGAAAAATGAACGCGAGGCGCAGGAGGTAAATATCATAAAGACCTCCTTTTTACAACAATATTATAAAGTGTTGAACTATTAATTTCTGTCACCAACATCGTCTTTAGAGCATCTCTAGCTGACCCTGTATAATGCCCTGACCCATAAAATAACCGTCAAAATACGGGTCCGCGCGAAAAGAGCTGCCAGATCAGACCCGCAAACGCATCGGACCCGTAAATATTTTTGCGGGGCGCGGAAAAACTCCCAACCCAACTCGCGAAAACGCAGGTTCTCCCCACCCACCGTCTGAAGGAAATATGCCCTAGAGGCAATAATAAAGTTGTTATTTATATTTCCTTATATCATGATAAATGTTTATTATTCATGCTAGAATTGTATTAACCGGAAACTTAATACATGTGTCAATACATAGACAAACAGAGTGTCACTAGTATGCCTCTACTTGACTAGCTCGTTAATCAAAGATGGTTAAGTTTTCTAGCCATAGACATGAGTTGTCATTTGATGAATGAGATCACATCATTAGAGCATGATGTGATTGACATGACCCATCCGTTAGCTTAGCACTATGATCGTTTAGTTTGCTGCTATTGCTTTCTTCATGACTTATACATGTTCCTATGACTATGAGACTATGCAACTCCCGAATATCGGAGGAACACTTAGTGTGCTATCAAACATCACAATGTAGCTGGGTGATTATAAAGATGCTCTACAGGTGTCTCCGATGGTGTTTGTTGAGTTGGCATAGATCGAGATTAGGATTTGTCACTCCGATTGTCGGAGAGGTATCTCTGGGCCCTCTCCGTAATGCACATCATATGAAGCCTTGCAAGCAATGTGACTAATGAGTTAGTTACAGGATGATGCATTACGGAACGAGTAAAGAGACTTGCCGGTAACGAGATTGAACTAGGTATGATGATACCGACGATCGAATCTCGGGCAAGTAACATACCGTTGACAAAGGGAACAACGTATGTTGTTATGCGATTTGACCGATAAAGATCTTCGTAGAATATGTGGGAGCCAATATGAGCATCCAGGTTCCGCTATTGGTTATTGACCGGAGATGAGTCTCGGTCATGTCTACATAGTTCTCGAACCCGTAGGGTCCGCACGCTTAACGTTCGATGACGATCGGTATTATGAGTTTATGTGTTTTGATGTACCGAAGGTAGTTCGGAGTCCCGGATGAGATCACGGACATGACAAGGAGTCTCGAAATGGTCGAGACATAAAGATTGATATATTGGATGACTATATTCGGACATCGGAAATGTTCCGGTGAAGTTTCGGATAAAACCGGAGTGCCGGAGGGGTTACCGGAACCCCCCGGGGGAACTAATGGGCCTCATGGGCCTTAGTGGAGAGAGAGAGGGGCGGCCAGGGCAGGCCGCGCGCCCCCTCCCCCTTGGGTCCGTATTGGACTAGGGAAGGGGGCGGCGCCCCCCTTTCCTTCTCCCTCTCCCTCTCCTTCCTTCCCCCTCTCTCCCTCTTGGTGGAATCATACTAGAACTAGTAGTCCTAGTAGGACTCCCTTGATGGGGCGCGCCCTAGGAGGGCCGGCCGGCCTCCCCCTTGCTCCTTTATATACGGGGGCAGGGGGCACCCTAGGACATACAAGTTGATTGTTTTAGCCGTGTGCGGTGCCCCCCTCCACAGATTTCCACCTCGGTCATATTGTCGTAGTGCTTAGGCGAAGCCCTGCATCGGTAACTTCATCATCACCGTCACCACACCGTCGTGTTGACGAAACTCTCCCTCGGCCTCAACTGGATCAAGAGTTCGAGGGACGTCACCGAGCTGAACGTGTGCAGATCGCGGAGGTGCCGTACGTGCGGTAGTTGGATCGGTTGGATCGCGAAGACGTTCGACTACATCAACCGTGTTACTAAACGCTTCCGCTCTCGGTCTACGAGGGTACGTGGACACACTCTCCCCACTCGTTGCTATGCTTCTCCTAGATAGATCTTGCGTGATCGTAGGAATTTTTTTTGAAATACTACGTTCCCCAACAGTGGCATCCGTGCCAGGTGCTATGCGTAGATATTATTTGCACGAGTAGAACACAAAGGAGTTGTGGGCGTGGGTGTATACATATTGCTTGCCGTTACTAGTTGTTACTTGGTTCAACGGTATTGTGAGATGAAGCGGCCCGGACCGACATTACGCGTACGCTTACGCGAGACTGGTTTCACCGCTGCGAGCACTCGTTGCTTAAAGGTGACTGGCGGGTGTCTGTCTCTCTCACTTTAGTTGAATCGGTTTCAATGAATAGGATTCTTTTAGAAGATCAAAAAGTAATCACTACACCATGTTGTGGTTTTGCGTAGGTAAGAACGGTTCTTGCTAGAAGCCCGTAGCAGCCACGTAAAACTTGCAACAACAAAGTAGAGGACGTCTAACTTGTTTTTGCAGGGCTTGCTGTGATGTGATATGGTCAAGACATGATGTGATATAATTTGTTGTATGAGATGATCATGTTTTGTAACAAAGTTATCGGCAACCGGCAGGAGCCATATGGTTGTCGCTTTATTGTATGCAATGCAATCGCCATGTAATTGTTTTACTTTATCACTAAGCGGTAGCGATAGTCGTAGAAACAATAAGTTGGCGAGACGACAACGATGCTACAATGGAGATCAAGCTGGGGCGCCGGTGACGATGGAGATCATGATGGTGCTTCGATGATGGAGATCAAGAGCACAAGATGATGATGGCCATATCATGTCACATATTGAATTGCTTGTGATGTTAATCCTTTTATGCATCTTATCTTGCTTAGTACGGTGGTAGCATTATAAGATGATCTCTCACTAAATTTCAAGGTACAAGTGTTCTCCCTGAGTATGCACCGTTGCTACAGTTCGTCGTGCCGAGACACCACGTGATGATCGGGTGTGATAAGCTCTACGTTCACATACAACGGGTGCAAGCCAGTTTTGCACACGCAGAATACTCGGGTTAAACTTGACGAGCCTAGCATATGCAGATATGGCCTCGGAACACTGAGAGCGAAAGGTCGAGCGTGAATCATATAGTAGATATGATCAACATAGTGATGTTCACTATTGAAAACTACTCCATCTCACGTGATGATCGGATATGGTTTAGTTGATTTGGATCACGTGATCACTTAGATGATTAGAGGTATGTCTATCTAAGTGGGAGTTCTTAAGTAATATGATTAATTGAACTTTAATTTATCATGAACTTAGTACCTGATAGTATTTTGCATGTCTATGTTATTGTAGATCAATGGCCCGTGCTACTGTTCCTTTGAATTTTAATGCGTTCCTAGAGAAAGCTAAGTTGAAAGATGATGGTAGCAACTACACGCACTGGGTCCGTAACTTGAGGATTATCCTCATTGCTGCGCAGAAGAATTACGTCCTGGAAGCAACGCTATGTGCTAGGCCTGGTGCAGACGCTACTGATGACGTTAAGAACGTCTGGCAGAGCAAAGCTGTTGACTACTTGATAGTTCAGTGTGCCATGCTTTACGGCTTAGAACCGGGACTTCAACGATGTTTTGAACGTCATGGAGCATATGAGATGTTCCAGGAGTTGAAGTTAATATTTCAAGCAAATGCCCGGATTGAGAGATATGAAGTCTCCAATAAGTTCTATAGCTGCAAAATGGAGGAGAATAGCTCTGTCAGTGAGCATATACTCAAAATGTCTGGGTATCATAATCACTTGACTCAGCTGGGAGTTAATCTTCCGGTTGATAGTGTCATCGACAGAGTTCTTCAATCACTGCCACCAAGCTACAAGAGCTTCGTGATGAACTATAATATGCAAGGGATGGATAAGACAATTCCCGAGCTCTTTGCAATGCTAAAGGCTGCGGAGGTAGAAATCAAAAAGGAGCATCAAGTGTTGATGGTCAACAAGACCACCAGTTTCAATAAAAAGGGTAAAGGGAAGAAGGGGAACTTCAAGAAGAACGGCAAGCAAGTTGCTGCTCAAGTGAAGAAGCCCAAGTCTGGACCTAAACCTGAGACTGAGTGCTTCTACTGCAAAGGGACTGGTCACTGGAAACGGAACTGCCCCAAGTATTTGGCGGATAAGAAGGATGGCAAAGTGAACAAAGGTATATGTGATATACATGTTATTGATGTGTACCTTACTAATGCTCGCAGTAGTGCCTGGGTATTTGATACTGGTTCTGTTGCTAATATTTGTATCTCGAAACAGGGACTACGGATTAAGTGAAGATTAGCTAAGGACGAGGTGACGATGCGCGTAGGAAATGGTTCCAAAGTCGATGTGATCGCCGTCGGCACGCTACCTCTACATCTACCTTCGGGATTAGTTTTAGACCTGAATAATTGTTATTTGGTGCCAGCGTTAAGCATGAACATTATATCTGGATCTTGTTTGATGCGAGACGGTTATTCATTTAAATCTGAGAATAATGGTTGTTCTATTTATATGAGTAATATTTTTTATGGTCATGCACCCTTGAAGAGTGGTCTATTTTTGTTGAATCTCGATAGTAGTGATACACATATTCATAATATTGAAACCAAAAGATGGAGAGTTGATAATGATAGTGCAACTTATTTGTGGCACTGCCGTTTGGGTCATATTGGTATAAAGCGCATGAAGAAACTCCATACTGATGGACTTTTGGAATCACTTGATTATGAATCACTTGGTACTTGCGAACCATGCCTCTTGGGCAAGATGACTAAAACTCCGTTCTCCGGAACAATGGAGCGAGCAACAGATTTATTGGAAATAATACATACTGATGTATGCGGTCCGATGAATATTGAGGCTCGCGGTGGGTATCGTTATTTTCTGACCTTCACAGATGATTTGAGCAGATATGGGTATATCTACTTGATGAAACATAAGTCTGAAACATTTGAAAAGTTCAAAGAATTTCAGAGTGAAGTGGAAAATCATCGTAACAAGAAAATAAAGTTTCTGCGATCTGATCGTGGAGGAGAATATTTGAGTTACGAGTTTGGTCTTCATTTGAAACAATGCGGAATAGTTTCACAACTCACGCCAACCGGTACACCACAACGTAATGGTGTGTCCGAACGTCGTAACCGCACTTTATTAGATATGGTGCGATCTATGATGTCTCTTACTGATTTACCGCTATCGTTTTGGGGTTATGCTTTAGAGATGACTGCATTCACGTTAAATAGGGCACCATCTAAATCCATTGAGACGACACCTTATGAACTGTGGTTTGGTAAGAAACCAAAGTTGTCGTTTCTTAAAGTTTGGGGCTGCGATGCTTATGTGAAAAAGCTTCAACCTGATAAGCTCGAACCCAAATCGGAGAAATGTGTCTTCATAGGATACCCAAAGGAGACTTTTGGGTACACCTTCTATCACAGATCCGAAGGCAAGATATTCGTTGCTAAGAATGGATCCTTTCTAGAGAAGGATTTTCTCTCGAAAGAAGTGAGTGGGAGGAAAGTAGAACTTGATGAGGTAATTATACCTGCTCCCTTATTGGAAAGTAGTTCATCACAGAAATCAGTTCCAGTGATTCCTACACCAATTAGTGAGGAAGCTAATGATAATGATCATGAAACTTCAGATCAAGTTACTACTGAACCTCGTAGGTCAACCAGAGTAAGATCCGCACCAGAGTGGTACGGTAATCCTGTTCTGGAGGTCATGTTAATTGACCATGACGAACCTACGAACTATGAGGAAGCGATGATGAGCCCAGATTCCGCGAAATGGCTTGAGGCCATGAAATCTGAGATGGGATCCACGTATGAGAACAAAGTGTGGACTTTGGTTGACTTGCCCGATGATCGGCAAGCCATAGAGAATAAATGGATCTTCAAGAAGAAGACTGATGCTGACGGTAATGTTACTGCCTACAAAGCTTGACTTGTTGCAAAAGGTTTTTGACAAGTTCAAAGAGCTGACTACGATGAGACCTTCTCACCCGTAGCGATGCTTAAGTCCGTCCGAATCATGTTGGCAATTACTGCATTTTATGATTATGAAATTTAGCAAATGGATGTAAAAACTGCATTCCTGAATGGATTTCTGGAAGAAGAGTTGTATATGATACAACCCGAAGGTTTTATCGATCCAAAGGATGCTAACAATGTGTGCAAGCTCCAGCGATCCATTTATGGACTGGTGCAAGCATCTCGGAGTTGGAATAAACGTTTTGATAGTGTGATCAAAGCATATGGTTTTATACAGACTTTTGGAGAAGCCTGTATTTACAAGAAAGTGAGTGGGAGCTCTGTAGCATTTCTAATATTATATGTGGATGACATATTGTTGATTGGAAATGATATAGAATATTTGGATAGCATAAAAGGATACTTGAATAAAAGTTTTTCAATGAAAGACCTTGGTGAAGCTGCTTATATATTGGGCATCAAGATCTATAGAGATAGATCAAGACGCTTAATAGGAATTTCACAAAGCACATACCTTGATAAAGTTTTGAAAAAGTTCAAAATGGACCAGTCAAAGAAAGGGTTCTTTCCTGTGTTGTAAGGTGTGAAGTTGAGTAAGACTCAATGCCCGACCACTGCAGAAGATATAGAGAAAATGAAAGTCATTCCCTATGCCTCAGCCATAGGTTCTATCATGTATGCAATGCTGTGTACCAGACTTGATGTGTGCCTTGCTATAAGTTTAGCAGGGAGGTACCAAAGTAATCCAGGAGTGGATCACTGGGCAGCGGTCAAGAACATCCTGAAATACCTGAAAAGGACTAAGGATATGTTTCTTGTTTATGGAGGTGACAAAGAGCTCGTCGTAAGTGGTTACGTCGATGTAAGTTTTGACATTGATCCGGATGACTCTAAGTCACAAACCGGATACGTATTTATATTGAACGGTGGAGCTGTCAGTTGGTGCAGTTCTAAGCAAAGCGTCGTGGCGAGATCTACGTGTGAAGCGGAGTACATAGCTAGTTCGGAAGCAACGAATGAAGGAGTCTGGATGAAGGAGTTCATATCCGATCTAGGTGTCATACCTAGTGCATCGGGTCCAATGAAAATCTTTTGTGACAATACTGGAGCAATTGCCTTGGCAAAAGAATCCATATTTCACAAGAGAACCAAACACAACAAGGGACGCTTCAATTCCATCCGTGATCAAGTCAAGGAGGGAGACATAGAGATTTGCAAGATACATACGGATCTGAATGTTGCAGACCCGTTGACTAAGCCTCTCTCACGCGCAAAACATGATCAGCACCAAGACTCCATGGGTGTTAGAATCATTACTATGTAATCTAGATTATTGACTCTAGTGCAAGTGGGAGACTGAAGGAAATATGCCCTAGAGGCCATAATAAAGTTGTTATTTATATTTCCTTATATCATGATAAATGTTTATTATTCATGCTAGAATTGGATTAACCGGAAACTTAATACATGTGTGAATACATAGACAAACAGAGTCACTAGTATGCCTCTACTTGACTAGCTCGTTAATCAAAGATGGTTAAGTTTCCTAGCCATAGACATGAGTTGTCATTTGATGAACGGGATCACATCATTAGAGAATGATGTGATTGACATGACCCATCCGTTAGCTTAGCACTATGATCGTTTAGTTTGCTGCTATTGCTTTCTTCATGACTTATACATGTTCCTATGACTATGAGACTATGCAACTCCCGAATATCGGAGGAACACTTAGTGTGCTATCAAACGTCACAACATAACTGGGTGATTATAAAGATGCTCTACAGGTGTCTCCGATGGTGTTTGTTGAGTTGGCATAGATCGAGATTAGGATTTGTCACTCCGATTGTTGGAGAGGTATCTCTGGGCCCTCTCGGTAATGCACATCATATGAAGCCTTGCAAGCAATGTGACTAATGAGTTAGTTACAGGATGATGCATTAAGGAACAAGTAAAGAGACTTGCCGGTAACGAGATTGAACTAGGTATGATGATACCGACGATCGAATCTCGGGCAAGTAACATACCGATGAAAAAGGGAACAACGTATGTTGTTATGCGGTTTGATCGATAAAGATCTTCGTAGAATATGTGGGAGCCAATATGAGCATCCAGGTTCCGCTATTGGTTATTGACCGGAGATGAGTCTCGGTCATGTCTACATAGTTCTCGAACCGGCAGGGTCCGCACGCTTAACGTTCGATGACGATCGGTATTACGAGTTTATGTGTTTTGATGTATCGAAGGTAGTTCGGAGTCCCGGATGAGATCACGGACATGGCGAGGAGTCTCGAAATGGTTGAGACATAAAGATTGATATATTGGATGACTATATTCGGGGAAATGTTCCGGTGAAGTTTCGGATAAAACCGGAGTGCCGGAGGGGTTACCGGAACCCCTCGGGGGAACTAATGGGCCTCTTGGGCCTTAGTGGAGAGAGAGAGGGGCGGCCAGGGCAGGCCGCGCACCCCATTCCCCTTGGGTCCGTATTGGACTAGGGAAGGGGGGGCGGCGCCCCCCTTTACTTCTCCCTCTCCCTCTCCTTCCTCCCCCCTCTCTCCCTCTTGGTGGAATCCTACTAGGACTAGTAGTCCTAGTAGGACTCCCCTGATGGGACGCGCCCTAGGAGGGCCGGCCGGCCTCCCCCTTGCTCCTTTATATACGGGGGCAGGGGGGCACCCTAGGACACACAAGTTGATTGTTTTAGCCGTGTGCGGTGCCCCCCTCCACAGATTTCCACCTCGGTCATATTGTCGTAGTGCTTAGGCAAAGCCCTGCGTCGGTAACTTCATCATCACCGTCACCACGCCGTCGTGCTGACGAAACTCTGCCTCGGCCTCAACTGGATCAAGAGTTCGAGGGACGTCACCGAGCTGAACGTGTGCAGATCGTGGAGGTTTCGTACGTTCGGTACTTGAATCGGTTGGATCGCGAAGACGTTCGACTACATCAACCACGTTACTAAACGCTTCCGCTTTCGGTCTATGAGGGTACGTGGACACACTCTGCCCACTCGTTGCTATGCTTCTCCTAGATAGATCTTGCGTGATCGTAGGATTTTTTTTGAAATACTACGTTCCCCAACACCGTCGCCTACGATTCCGGCCATACCAGCCGTCAGGATAATGCCAGCGGGCCGCCACACGCCCGAGATTGTCCTCCACCACTTCCTCCTGCCTCGGCCGGCTGGAAAGTTGCAGATCGGCGGATGTTTATCGCGACCGCTGGATTTGGCGTTTCCGGCCACCGGCGGCTGCGCCAAGCCATGGATTGGTCGGGGAGCACCCCGCACAGCCCCGGCAAATCCCCAGCGCCGCATGCAGGTACTGGTTTGTCCTCTAGCCGCCGTCGTTGGTTTGCCGGCAAGGACTCGACCGGCCGTCGCCCGGGCTCGGCGCTCGCTCAGCAGCTCGCCGGCTCGCTGATGCCGCTCATACAGTGCGACGACTGCACAAAGACAGTGCTGCGGCTAATATCTAGCACTTGAATTATTATGTATCCAATACCCGAAATTGAAATGCAAATTACTGATTTACGGGCCGGGGCAGGCGGCGGCCGAGCAGACCCCGCAAAGCGGACCCCTAAAAAAGATATTTGAAATGCAAATTACTGATTTACGGGCCGGCGCGAGCACGGGCGGCGGCCAAGCAGACCCCGCAAAGCGGACCCGTAAAAAAGATATTCACATGGCCCGCAAAGCCGTGTTTCCGTAAACTGTAAACACATTTTGCGGGTCGGCATTATACGGGGTCTGCTAGAGATACAATTAGAGATAGCTACGTGGGTGCTGGAGAGCAGCCAAACTTGATGGTCGCCGGTTCGAATCTGTGTACTTGTGCTCGCCTTTTTCTTAAATCCAATTATTTATTTCTCAACCCAGTGACTGGTGGGTCTCACTGAGGCGGAGAGAGTTGTTACCCAGCTGTTAGGCCACAGTATACGCAATACGTACGCGGCAATGTCGGTCAGGACTGCTGTCGCAAGTTTCAGGACCATATACACAACGTTTTTTCATGTACGAAGACTGTAATTGGATCACTTTCTAACTATGAGGACCATTGATGCAATTATCTCCAACCCAACCCGTGGTGGCTCCCCACCACCATCCCCTACTTCGCCCGGGCCATGGACTATCTAATAATAATGAACTACCCAAACTGCCCCTGATTCCTTAATACTCTACAGGAATTTTGTGGTAGTATTGTCATATCTACACCATTGGATCCAAGAAATAAACGGTCCAAAATTATATGATGTACTGTAGAAGGACTCAATACTTCCATTCAATATGAGCTCGGTTATTGTTTTTCTAACCAGCCCCTTCTTCTCCATAGCTACTCCCCAGTTCCACATCCATATCTATCTATGTATACCTATACTAATTAGAGACTTCCTAAAAATTCTAATGTTAACTAGAAATTAGGAGCCGTTTATCTTGCGGACCGAGTTATGACGGTGTAAATTAACCCATGTAAGTTTTAGCTTATATTCCCACGTTAGTCAGAGAAAAATAGTAATATGAGCCGTTTATCATGTGGGACCGAATTATTAGGGTCTAGATTAAACCATCTAAATCTTGGCTATAATTTTGATCAGACGACCATTTTTTTTCCTCATGATCGAAGGCCAACAAGCTACGGCCATCTCAATCTATCTAGCCATCTCTTCCTACCATGCTTAAAGGAAAGATAAGAACCAACTAGCTTTTTTTTTTCTCATGAAAGCCAACAAGCTATAACCATCTCAATCTATCAAGCCAGCTACTCATCTTCCCGTTTAAAGGAACGGGTTTGCTATTTCACATCTAGATGTGAAATAGCTATCTCACATCTAAGTCCATCACCATTGGATCTTTTTTGTTGTTTGTTTTTTCGTGCGCTCTGATTGGCATAGCTGGCCGCGTTGCGGCATCGTTCCTTCGTCGTCCCGCATACCGCGTACGTAGCTTTGTTCCTTTCGTTGTGTGTTGTGTGGTCTGTTGTCCTTGCGTTTGGGCTTGGGCCTGCTTTTATCTTTTGCATTGTCTAACGGGCTGCTACGAGACTTGTAGGGAATAGATGGGAATACACAACGTATTTGCCATATTTTGCATTCTTCACTCTCTTCATCTCATGTGGACTTCCATCAGTCTTTGTTTTCATCAAATAAATAAAAACAAAATAAACTTTGTGTTAGATGTGAAATACTTACCTCACATCTAAGTTGTTAGCCGTTTGATCTGTTGATGGTGCAAATCTCGTGCAACTACACTTCACATCGTTCTGTAGTGTGCTTAGTTGCGGTCATTGTTTTGAAATGTTCTCGTTTCGGTTTCTTTTGTCCGTCAACCCGTTATCTAGCCGTTGTGAGGATGGGCTCGGCTTGTTTTCTGTTTTTTATTCGTTTTTGAAGGAAATATGCCCTAGAGGCAATAATAAAGTTGTTATTTTATATTTCTTTAATCATGATAAAGGTTTATTATTCATGCTAGAATTGTATTGATCGGAAACTTAAATACATGTGTGAATACATAAACAAATACCGTGTCCCTAGTATGCCTCTACTAGACTAGCTCGTCGATCAAAGATGGTTAAGGTTTCCTAACCATAGACATGTGTTGTCATTTGATAACGAGATCACATAATTAGGAGAATGATGTGATGGGCAAGACCTATCTGTTAGCTTAGCATAATGATCGTTCAATTTTATTGCTATTGCTTTCTACATGTCAAATACATATTCCTTCGACTATGAGATTATGCAACTCCCGTATACCAGAGGAATACCTTGTGTGCTATCAAACGTCACAACGTAACTGGGTGATTATAAAAATTTTCTACAGGTATCTCCGAAGGTGTTTGTTGAGTTGGCATAGATCGAGATTAGGATTTGTCACTCCGAGTATCGGAGAGGTATCTCTGGGCTTTCTCGGTAATACACATCATAAACTTGCAAGCAAACGACCAAGGAGTTAGTCACGAGATGTTGCATTACAGAAAGAGTAAAAGAGACTTGCTGGTAACGAGATTGAAATAGGTATGAAGATACCGACGATTGAATCTCGGGCAAGTAACATACCGATGGACAAAGGGAATTACGTATGTTGTCATAACGGTTCGACCGATAAAGATCTTCGTAGAATATGTAGGAGCCAATATGGGCATCCAGGTTCCGCTATTGGTTATTGACCGGAGAGGTGTCTCGGTCATGTCTACATAGTTCTCGAACCCGTAGGGTCCGCACGCTTAACGTTCGTTGACGATATAGTGTTAAATGAGTTATATGTTTTGGTGACCGAATGTTGTTCGGAGTCCCGGATGAGGACACGGACATGACGAGGAGTCTCGAAGTGGTCGAGAGGTAAATATTGATATATAGGACGATGGTATTTGGACACCGGAAGTGTTTCGGGACGTACCGGGAAGGAATCGGGTGCCCGGAAGGGGTTCCGGGCACCCCCCGACAAGTTATGGGCCTTATGGGCCAAAGGAGGGGACAGACCAGCCCACAAGGGGGCTGGTGCGCCTCCTCCCTTGTTTGTCCAGCCCTTGGGAAGGAAAAGGGGGAGGGCTAGCACCTCCTGCCTTTCCCTCTCATGGGAGAAAGGAAGGGGGGCGCCACCCTCCCCTGCCTTTCCCCGCACTCCAAATAAGGAAAGGGGACGGCTTCGGAGGGACCCCAAGTAAGATTCCTCCTACTTGGGCGCCTCCTTTGGCTGCTCCTCCCTCCCTCCCACCTATATATACGTGGGAAGGGGGCGCCTAGCATAGAACAGACAATTGCCTAGCCGTGTGTGGCGCCCCCTCCATCGTTTACACCCCCGGTCATATTTTCGTAGTGCTTAGGCGAAGCCCTGCGGAGATCACTTCACCATCACCGTCACCATACCGTCGTGCTGCCGGAACTCATCTACTACGTTGCTGTCTTGCTGGATCAAGAAGGCGGAGGACATCACCGAGCTGAACGTGCGCAGAACGCGGAGGTGTCGTACGTTCGGTACTTGATTGGTTGGAACGCGAAGAAGTTCGGCTACATCAACCGCATTGTTAAACGCTTCCGCTTACGGTCTACGAGGGTACGTAGACATACTCTCCCCCTCGTTGCTATGCATCTCCATGGATAGATCATTGCGTGTGCATAGAATTTTTTTTGTTTTCCATGCAATGTTTCCCAACAATTGTATCAGAGCAAGGTCTATGCGTAGATGATATGCACGAGTAGAACACAAAGAAGTTGTGGGCGGTGATGTTCATACTGCTTACCACCAACGTCTTATTTTGATTCGGCGGCATTGTGGGATGAAGCGACCCGGACGAACCTTACATGTCCATGTACATGAGACCGGTTCGACCGACTGACATGTAACTAGTTTTGCATAAAGATGGCTGGCGGGTGTCTATTTCTCCTACTTTAGTTGAATCGAATTTGACTGTACTTTAGTTGAATCGAATTTGACTGTGGCCGGTCCTTGAAGAAGGTTAAAACAGCAAACTTGATAATTCACCGTTGTGGTTTTTGCTATAGGTAAGAACGGTTCTTGCTAGAAACCCGTAGCAGCCACATAAAACTTGCAAACAACAAAGTAGAGGATGGCTAACTTGTTTTTGCAGGGTATGTTGTGATGTGATATGGTCAAGACATGATGTGATATATGTTATTGTATGAGATGATCATGTTTTATAAGTTATCGGCAACAGGCAGGAGCCTTATGGTTGTCTCTTTATTGTATGAAATGCAAATGTCATGTAATTGCCTTACTTTATCGCTATGCGTTAGCAATAGTTGTAGAAGCAATAGTTGACGAGGCGACCACGACGCAACGTTGGAGATCAAGGTGCCGAACCGGTGACGATGGAGATCATGGCGATGCTTTGGAGACGGAGATCAAAAGCACGAGATGATGATGGCCATATCATGTCACATATTTTGATTGCATGTGATGTTTATCTTTTATGCATCTTATTTAGCTTAGAACGACGGTAGCATTATAAGATGATCCCTTCACTTAATTTCAAGATAAAAGTGTTCTCTCTGAGTATGCACAATTGCAACAGTTCGTCGTTTCGAGACACCACGTGATGATCGGGTGTGTTAGACTCTACGTTCACATACAACGGGTGTAAGACAGTTTTACATATGCAGAATACTTGGGTTAAACTTGATGAGCCTAGCATGTACAGACATGGTCTCGGAACACTGGAGACCAAAAGGTCGAACATCAGTCATATAGTAGATATGATCAACATAGAGATGTTCACCATTGATGATTACCCCATCTCACGTGATGATCGGACATGGGTTAGTTGATTTGGATCATGTATCACTTAAATAACTTGAGGGATGTTAATTTAAGTGGAAGTTCATTAGTAATTTGATTAATTGAACTTAAATTTATCATGAACTTAGTCTTAATAGTTTTTGCATATCTATGTTGTAGATCAATAGCTCGCAATATAGCTCCTCTATTTTTGATATGTTCCTAGAGAAAAATAAGTTGAAAGATGATAGTAGCAATGATGCGGACTGGGTCCGTGATATGAGGATTATCCTCATTGCTGCACAAAAGAATTATGTCATTGATGCACCGCTTGGTGACAGACCTGTTGCAGGAGCAGATGCAGACGTTATGAACGTTTGGCAAGCTCGATATGATGACTACTTGATAGTTTAGTACGCCATGCTTTACGGCTTAGAACAGGGACTTCAAAAACGTTTTGAATGCCACGAAGCATATGAGATGTTCCAAGAGCTGAAATTGGTATTTCAGACTCATGCCCGTGTTGAGAGGTATGAGACCTCTGACAAGTACTTTGCCTACAAGATGGAGAAGAATAGCTCAGCCAATGAGCATGTGCTCAGAATGTCTGGGTACTACAATCGTTTGAATCAAGTGGGAGTTAATCTTCCAGATAAGATAGTGATTGACAGAGTTCTCTAGTCACTATTACCAAGCTACTAGAACTTTGTTATGAACTATAATATGCAAGGGATGACGAAGATGATTCCCGAGCTCTTCGCGATGCTGAAATCGGCGAAGGTAGAAATCAAGAAAGAGCATCAAGTGTTGATGGTTAACAAGACCACTAGTTTCAAGAAAAGGGTAAGGGAAAGAAAGGGAACTTCGAGAAGAATGGCAAGCAAGTTGCCACTCCCTTGAAGAAGCCCAAAGCTAAACCTAAGCCTGAAACTGAGTGCTTCTACTGCAAAGTGAATGGTCACAAGAACCGAACTACCCCAAATACTTGGCGGATAAGAAGGATGGCAAAGTGAACAAAGGTATATTTGATATACATGTTATTGATGTGTACCTAACTAGTATTAATAGTAGCCCCTGGGTATTTGATACCGGTTCAGTTGCTAAGATTAGTAACTCGAAACAGGAGTTGCAGAATAAACAGAGACTAGTTAAGGGTGAGGTGACGATGTGTGTTGGAAGTGATTCCAAGGTTGATACGATCACCATCGCACACTCCCTCTACCTTCAGGATTAGTGTTGAACCTAAATAAATTTTATTTGGTGTTTTCGTTGAGCATGAATGTGATTTGATCATGTTTATTGCAATACGGTTATTCATTTAAGTCAAAGAATAATTGTTGTTCTATTTACTTGAATAAAACCTTCTATGGTCATACACCCAATGTGAATGGTTTATTGAATCTCGATCGCAGTGATACACATTCATAATATTGATGCCAAAAGATGCAAAGTTAACAATGATAGTGCAACATACTTGTGGCACTGCCATTTAGGTCATATTGGTGTAAAGCGCATGAACAAACTCCATGCAGATGGGATTTTGGAATCATTTGATTATGAATCATTTGATACTTGCGAACCATGCCTCATGGGCAAGATGACTAAAACTCCGTTCTCCGGAACAATTGAGCGAGCTAAGGACTTATTGGAAATAATACATATCGATGTATGCGGTCCGATGAGTGTTGAAGCATGCGGCGGGTATTGTTATTTTCTGACCTTCACAGATGATTTGAGTAGGTATGGGTATATCTACTTGATGAAACACAAGTCTGAAATATTTGAAAAGTTCAAAGAATTTCAGAGTGAAGTGGAGAATCATCGTAACAAGAAAATAAAGTTTCTACGATCTGATCGTGGAGGCAAATATTTGAGTTATGAGTTTGGCCTTTACTTAAAACAATGTGGAATAGTTTCACAACTCATGCCACATAGAACACCACAGCGTAATGGTGTGTCCAAATGTTGTAACCGTACTTTATTAGATATGGTGCGATCTAGGATGTCTCTTACCGATTTACCACTATCGTTTTGGGGTTATACATTAGAGACAGCCGCATTCACGTTAAATAGGGCACCGTCTAAATCCGTTGAGACGACATCGTATGAACTATGGTTTTGCAAGAAACCTAAGCTGTCGTTTCTTAAAGTTTGAGGATGCGATGCTTAGGTCAAAAGGCTTCATCCTGATAAGCTCAAACCTAAATCGGAGAAGTGCATCTTCATAGGATACCCTAAAGAAACTATTGGGTATAACTTCTACCACAGATCCGAAGGCAAGATCTTTGTTGCTAAGAATGGGTCCTTTCTAGAGAAGGAGTTTTCTCTCAAAAGAAGTGAGTAGGAGGAAAGAAGAACTTGATGAGGTAATTGTACCTTCTCTCGAATTGGAGAGTAGCACATCAGACAAAACCGTTCCCGTGATGCCTACACCAACTAGAGAGGAAGCTAATGATGATGATCATGAAACTTCAGATCAAGTTATTACTGAACTTCGTAGGTTAACCAGAACACGTTCCGCACCAGAGTGGTACGGCAATCCTGTCCTAGAAGTCATGTTGTTGAAACAACAGTGAACCTACGAACTATGATGAGCCCAGATTCGGATAAATGGCTTGAGGCCATGAAATCTGGGATAGGATCCATGTATGAGAACAAAGTGTTGACTTTGGTGGACTTGCCCGATGATCGGCAAGCCATGCATAGAGAATAAATGGATCTTCAAGAAGAAGACTGACGCTGATGGTAATGTTACTGTCTATAAAGCTCGACTTGTCGCGAAAGGTTTTCAACAAGTTCAAGGAGTTGACTACGATGAGACTTTCTGACCCGTAGCGATGCTTAAGTCTGTCCGAATCATGTTAGCAATTGCCACATTTTATGAAACCTGTCAAATGAAACGTCAAAACTGCATTCCTTAATGGATTTCTTAAAGAAGAGTTGTATATGATGCAACCAGAAGGTTTTATCGATCCTAAAGGTGCTAACAAAGTGTGCAAACTCCAGTAATCCATCTATGGATTGGTGCAAGCATCTCGGAGTTGGAATATACGCTTTGATGAGGTGATCACAGCATATGGTTTTATACAGACTTACGGTGAAGGATGTATTTACAAGAAAGTGAGTGGGAGCTTTGTAGCATTTCTGATATTATATGTGGATGACATATTATTGATTGGAAATGATATAGAATTTCTGGATAGCATAAAAAGGATACTTGAATAAGAATTTTTCAATGAAAGATCTCGGTGAAGCTACTTATATATTGGGCATCAAGATCTATAGGGATAGATCGAGACGCTTAATAAGACTTTGACAAAGCACATACCTTGACAAGATTTTGAAGAAGTTCAAAATGGATAAGTCAAAGAAAGGGTGCTTTCCTGTGTTACAAGGTGTAAAGTTGAGTAAGACTCAAAGCCCAACCAACGCAGAAGATAAAGAGAGAATGAAAGTCATTCACTATGCCTCAGCCATAGGTTCTATAAAGTATGCCATGCTTTGTACCAGACCTGTTGTGTGCCTTGCCAATGAGTTTGGCAAGAGGGTACAAGAGTGATTCAGGAGTGGACCACTGGACAACGGTCAAAATTATCCTTAGATGCCTTAAAGAGGACTAAGGAAATGTTTCTCGGTTATGGAAGTGATAAAGAGTTGGTCGTAAAGAGTTACGTTAATGCAAGCTTTGACACTGATCTAGATGAGTCAGAGTCTCAATCTGGATACGTATTGAAAGTGGGAGCAATTAGCTAGAGTAGCACCATGCAGAGCATTGTAGACATAGAAATTTGCAAAATACATACGGATCTGAATGTGGCAGACCCGTTGACTAACTTCTCTCATAAGCAAAACATGATCACACCTTAGTACTCTTTGGGTGTTAATCACATGGCGATGTGAACTAGATTATAGACTCTGGTAAACTCTTTGGGTGTTAGTCACATGGCGATATGAACTATGGGTGTTAATCACTTGACGATGTGAACTAAATTATTGACTCTAGTGCAAGTGGGAGACTGAAGGAAATTTGCCCTAGAGGCAATAATAAAGTTATTATTTTATATTTCTTTAATCATGATAAAGGTTTATTATTCATGCTAGAATTGTATTGATCGAAAACTTAAATACATGTGTGAATACATAAACAAATACCGTGTCCCTAGTATGCCTCTACAACACTAGCTCATTGATCAAAGATGGTTAAGATTTCCTAACCATAGACATGTGTTGTCATTTGATAATGAGATCACATCATTAGGAGAATGATGTGATGGACAAGACCCATCTGTTAGCTTAGCATAATAATCGTTCAGTTTTATTGCTATTGCTTTCTACATGTCAAATACATATTCCTTCAACTATGAGATTATGCAACTCCCGGATACTGGAGGAATACCTTGTGTGCTATCAAACGCACAAGGTAAGTGGGTGATTATAAAGATGCTCTACAGGTATCTCCGAAGGTGTTTGTTGAGTTGGCATAGATCGAGATTAGGATTTGTCACTCCGAGTATCGGAGAGGTATCTCTGGGCTGTCTCGGTAATACACATCATAAGCTTGCAAGCAAACGACTAAGGAGTTAGTCACGAGATGATGTATTACAGAAAGTGTAAAAGAGACTTGCTGGTAACGAGATCGAACTAGGTATGAAGATACCGACGATCGAATCTCGGGCAAGTAACATACCGATGGACAAAGGGAATTACGTATGTTGTCATAACGGTTCGACCAATAAAGATCTTCGTAGAATATGTAGGAGTCAATATGGGTATCCAGGTTCCGCTATTGGTTATTGACCGGAGATGTGTCTCGGTCATGTCTACATAGTTCTCTAACCCATAGGGTCCGCACGCTTAACGTTCGTTGACGATATAGTGTTATATGAGTTATATGTTTTGGTGACCGAATGTTGTTCGGAGTCCCGGATGAGATCACGGACGTGACGAGGAGTCTCAAAATGGTCGAGAGGTAAAAATTGATATATAGGATGATGGTATTTGGACACCGGAAGTGTTTCGGAACGTACCGGGAAGGAATCGGGTGCCCGGAAGGGGTTCCGGGCACCCCCCGGCAAGTTATGGGCCTTATGGGCCAAAGGAGGGGACAGACCAGCCCACAAGGGGGCTGGTGCGCCTCCTCCCTTGTTTGGCCAGCCCTAGGGAAGGAAAAGGGGGAGGGCTAGCCCCTCCTGCCTTTCCCTCTCATGGGAGAAAGGAAGGGGGGCGCCACCCTCCCCTGCCTTTCCCCGCACTTCAAATAAGGAAAGGTGGGGGCGGCTTGGGAGGGACCCCAAGTAGGATTCCTCCTACTTGGGCGCCTCCTTTGGCTACTCCTCCCTCCCTCCCAGCTATATATACGTGGGAAGGGGGCGCCTAGCATAGAACAGACAATTGCCTAGCCGTGTGTGGCGCCCCCCTCCACCGTTTACACCCCCGGTCATATTTTCGTAGTGCTTAGGCGAAGCCCTGTGGAGATCACTTCACCATCACCGTCACCATGCCGTCGTGCTGCCGGAACTCATCTACTACCTCGCTGTCTTGCTGGATCAAGAAGGCGGAGGACGTCACCGAGCTGAACGTGTGAAGAACGCGGAGGTACCGTACGTTTGGTACTTGATCGGTTGGAACGCGAAGAAGTTCGACTACATCAACCGCGTTGTTAAACGCTTCCGCTTACGGTCTATGAGGGTACGTAGACATACTCTCCCCCTCGTTGCTATGCATCTCCATGGATAGATCAGTGCGTGTGCGTAGATTTTTTTTTCCATGCAATGTTTCCCAACAATTTTTTGTTGGCTTGCGAGATTTGTCCAACCCATGTAAACCAAGAGCGCTGATCGATTTCCTCTAACTCTCTATTGTCACTCTCTTCCATCTTCCATTCTCCTTCCTTCATTACCAACTTTTTTTTCTTTTTAGATTTCTTTCTTTTCACTATTATTTCTATCTGTTCTCTTTTTTCATTTTTCCTTTTGTGTCAGTTTGTATTTTATTTATTTATTTTTCATTTTTTCTTTTTTCAAGTTTGTGAATAAGATTTTTGTGAATATTTTTATAAAAACGCCTTCTAAATTCATATATATATATTCATATGAAATGATGTCTCATCTAAGTTTGCCACCATTCAATTTAGTGTCCGTAATTTTCATTCAAGCGCTCGATCCTTCGCCTTCCTGGCCTATTTGTTTTTTCACACATCTTTTTGTTGGCCAGTTTGGTTTCACTATTGTCGACACATTTATCACGGCGTGTTGGCAGCCCATTTCGCTGCGTTGTTTCTAGGTCGAGTCTTCCCGATGTCCAGTTTATGAGGTCGTTCATGTCAAGCGCACTCTTTTTTAGGCCCAATTTTTCCTCGGCGTGTTTTGCTTTTTCTTGGACCATTCTCACGGCCCTTTTTTCTTGTTTGTTACTGGTATGTGTTGTAGAATTGCAAGCGACAGGTTTTCGCCGGTCGCTGCTTCTATATCACATCCATTCTATTGTTACCTACTCATTTTTTTTGCTCCATTTCCTTTTGTTTTTTCAATATAACCGACACAAGGAGGATGGGCGAGTCGATGAGGGGATTTGCTCGTACTCGTTTGTTCGCAAATGGGTTCGACCTTTTTTCTCACCTCAGTTGCAACCTATCCTTTGATTTGTAATTAGGATCAATCTGTTGTTTTTGTTCCACTTACAAGTCCATCGTCAACTCGCATTTTTGGGCTCAATCTGTTGTTTTTGCAAGTTCACCATGGACTCGCAACTAGACTCGACTCTTTTTTATCACATATGCAAATCCATCATCGATTCATGACTGGGCCTGCCACCTTTTCTTGTCCTACTTGTGATTCCATCATTCATACGTATTTTGGCCTGACCCATTATTTTTCCAAGTTGCAAGTTCACGCTTAACACATAACTAGGCGGGTGGGGGACAGGTTGACCCAAAATTTGCCTCAGTTGCAAGTCCACCCTCGACGCGCAAGTGGGGCCTGGCCGCTTTTGTCCCAGTTGCAAGTCCACCCCCGACATGCAACCGAGCCTTAACCCATTTTTTTCACATTTTTAAGTCGATGGTCAACACGCAATTGTGGCCGGGACCCCTTTTGTCTCAGTCGCAACTGCATACCCGACATGCAACTGGACACGACACATTTTTCGTCCTAGTTGCAAGTCTACTCTCAACATGCAAAAGGGTGGTCCTCAGTTTTTGGTCTGAGTTGCAAGTTCAACTTTGAAACGCAATGTTTTTTCCATATTGCCAAGTCCAGCCTCGACATAGAATTGGGGGAGGGTGGAGGAGTGTCACCCATTTTTTGTCGCAGTTACAAGTCCTCCCCCAACATTCAACTGGGCCCGTCTCTTTTCTTGTGCTACTTTGTGAGTCCACCGTTCATACGCAACATGGCGTAACCCATTTTTTTCCCAGTTGCAACTCCACTCTTGACACACAACTGGGCGAGGGGGGATGTGGGTCAATCCATTTTTATCTCAGTTGCAAGCCCATCCTCAACATGCAACTCGGCCTGCCTCTTTTGTTGTCCTACTTGAGAGTCCACTATTCATGCACAAATTGGCTTGACACATTACTTGTTCTAGTTACAAGTCCACCCTCGACACGCAACTAGGGCCCGACCACTTTTTGTCCCAGTTGCAAGTCCACCCCTGACATGTAACTGGGCCTTGTCCCATTTTTTGTCTTAGTTGAAAGTCCATTCCCAACATGCAACTAGGCCTGCCTCTTTTCTTGTCCTACTTTTGCGAGTGCACCATTCATGTGCAACTTGGCGTGGCCCATTTTATTGTCCGAGCTGCAAATCCACCCTCGGCATGCAACTAGGGGCCCGACCACTTTTGTCCCTAATGCAAGTCCACCCCCGACATTCAAGTCCACCCTACAAGCCTAGTTTGACTCGTAATTGGGCATGTGTTTTGTCGTTCATCCCAATTGGAAGTCAACCATTGACTTGCGATTGGGCTTGTAGCTTCGTAGTTGTCCCAGTTGCAAGTCCATCTTTCACTCGCAACTGGGCTCATAGTTCTCCTAGTTGCAAGGCCAACCTCGACTTGCAACTAGGCATGTTTTGTTTTTCATTTGCAAGTCCACTCTTGACTCGCAACTGGGACAGTAGTTTTTTTTATTCCAGTTGCAAGTCGACCCTTGACTCGTAACTAGGCTCGTTGTTTCCTAGTTGTCTTAATTTCAAGTTCATCCTGAACTCGCAATTGGGATCATAGTTTTGTTGTTGTCCTAGTTGCAAGTCCACCCTTGACTTGCAGCTGGGCCCATATTTTGTTGTTATCCTAATTGCAAGTCCACCCTCGACTTGCAACTCGTCATGTGTTTTGTTTTTCATCTCAGTTGCAAGTCCACCCTCGAGTCGCAACTAAGATCATAGTTTTTGTTGTCCTAGTTACAATTTCACCCTCGACTCTTAACTAGGCCCGTAGTTTGTTTTATCCCAGTTGCAAGACTACCCTTGACTCGCAACTGGGCCCATGTTTGGTCTTTCATCACAGTTGCAATTCCATCTTTGACTCGCAACTAGGACTGTATGTTGTCTTATCCCAGTTGTAAGTCGACCCTTGACTCGCAACTGGGCTTGTAATTTGTAGTTGTCCCAGTTTTAAGTCCAGCCTCGAGTCGTAACTCAGCTCGTATTTCTCCCAATTGGAAGCGCAACCTCAACTCGCAAGTAGGCATGTGCATTTGTTTTTCATCCAAGTTGCAAGTCCACCTTTGAGTCGTAACTGGGCCTATAGTTTGTTTCATCCCACCCTCAATTCGCAACTACTAGTGTTGTCCCCCGACTACATTTGCACGCCTTCAATGCTACTGCAACTAGGCGCGGCTGGGTCGGGTTGCGGAATTGGGGAATTGGCATCAATGTGGTGGTGTGTGGGGGTGTTGTGGGGGGGGGAGGGGGGGGGGGGGGGGGGGGGGGGGGGGGATAAGCTGCAATGTCCAACATTCTTTCCCGCGAAAAGCAAGAACAATCCTTCACGAACTTCCAGAAAATGTCATGATTTTTTAAAATGCATGAAGTTTCTTTAGAAAATTGTAACGAACATTTATTTTAATGTTAAGAAACTTATTTTCATTGTATAATACATTTTTTTAAACATCACAAACATTATTTTGAAATGCATGAACATTTTTCAAATGTCGACATTTTCTAAATGGTGCAAACAAATATTTTAATTGAAAATTTATGTTTAAAATAAAAATAAACTCAATGTATTCGTATTTTTCAAAAAAATGATTGGAGTTTTCAAAAGTGTCCGGGGATTTTCATAAATTGTTCAAGAAATTGTTCGGAATACCAAATTTTGTTCTTATTTGTCAACAAATGTTCGAACTAAAAAGTTTATTCTCATTTGAAAAAGACTGTTTGAAATTTTAAAATTATTTGTGTTTTAAAAAATATTAGACATTTCAAACTGTTCATAATTCGTAACAAAAGGTTCCAAAAATATTGCAAGATTGTCTTCTAATCTCGACGGTTTACTATGTTCTTATATGATCTCCTCTTTGTGGAAATCAAAAGCAGCTATCTATTGGAGTGGTAGGAGCTCAAGGTGACTACGACGTCGTCCCAAGTTTGATTCCTATTGCAGTGACTTTGTTAAATGATTTTTTTTGTTTCGTCGCTCCAGTCGGCCAGTCCGAAGGAAAAGAAATTAAAAGGAAAATGACACGAAAAAAACAAATAAAAAAAATCTGCTGATGTCACAACTTAGTTTTTTTTGTCGCTCCAATAGGCCGACTCGAAGGAAAAGAAACAAAAAAGAAAAAGAACATGAAAAAAACAAAAACAAATATAACTCTGGAGGCCCAACAAGAATTACAAGGCCCAGCAACAATGACAAGGACTGTGTCAACACATCTGGAGCGGGGCTGGGTGTTGCAACTTGGTTTTGGGCTGGACAAACAACACGAGACAACGATAACAACGGCAACGACACACTGGGAAGGAAGCGAGGCTAGTTGACAACATGAGGGCCATAAACAGAGGGGTGATGTCATGTTAGATGTGAGATATTATCTCACATCTAGATGAGACATAGACATACCCAGGAAGGAATAACAACCTAAAGCAAATCCTTGTGGCAGAAAATCTCTACCGTGGCCTCTCTCTCCTCCCGTAAACAACAAATACATCGACTCTCCCTCAAACTAAAGCAACCAATTTGCGGCATTGCTCCCATGTGTTGAAGGAGTTCATTGCATCAAAATTATTCTGTTCATCTCGATCAGGTTCGATTTCTCACACAATTTATTCTTTATTTATTTTCTTGCCATCATGTTCTATAATTACCCACCTATGCCATCACCTATGCCATCACGTATGAAGAAACATGTATCTCAAGATTCTTCTATTTTCATAAGAACGCAACCCCTGGCCCCCATCTCCTTCACCAGCGGTCAAGAACTTATCCCGTTCAGGGCTCTCACCTTTGATTTAGAAGGAATCGTTTTTCCATCTTTTTGTATCACTACTTCACTAGGAGGAGCGCAGGCTTCTAGGTTTTTCCGTGTGGTTATCTCCTGCTGACTGACTTTCCGGCTTCTCTTGCACCTTCAGGTAGTTCTCTCACCTTTATGAGGAAGATCAGCAGAGGTGGTCTAAGACTTTGCAGGCACCTCAGTTGAGCCTCCACCTTATCATCGTTGTCTCCGGCGTGCAGATATTGGGTGCAGCTCCATGTGAGCACCGGTGGCGTGTTGAAGCATAAGAGCTAGATTTGCTCACTAGATGATACCGGCAAGAAGGCCGCCTAGGAGACACCAGACATCTAGCCTAAAGGTGACTCTGAACATACGTGTTTGTTCACTGCTAGCTTGATGCCAATGTTTAATTTGATGTGCTTTCCAGAATTCAATCCCCTTTCAAAGGGATTAACCGAACAAGGCCTAAGGCACTCATGAATACCCATCAACCTGCAGGTTGATCCGTCGTCTATGACACCAACGCCACCAGTGGAAACCTCGGTCTGCTTGTCTGGTCTCCCTCTCGCCGGAGAATATGTGCGACCACTGCTTGAACACACAAGTTTATGGACTTCGTCCTGCAAGACGCTGGGTTCCAACACGACGGTTAATTAATAGCCGGGATCGGGACCTCGTTGGTGCTCATGCCGTTGAAGGAAGCCTTGGCTGGCTGGACCTGAAGCACCAACCATTGACAGCGGCTGCGGCCGTGTGAATACCTAGCGTTCTAGATAAAAACGGTTAGTAGAGGGGAAAAATACAGGGTCCTGGGTGCTCCACCCACCAATATGAATATTAAATGTAAAGAAATACCAAAAATATTCAAAATAACTGAAATTTGGAGATATCAAACCTGGGTTCCCAATCTACTCCCGTGTGATGTTTCGTGAAAAAATACCAGGAAACGTATCCGTGGTGAAGGAAATACTGTCTGAACTAAATCCATCCAAACAGTTTTTTCTATACATAAGAACTTTTTTGTCTTTTTTTGACACAGATACGTTTCCTGGTATTTTTCACGAAATTTCACACGAAACTAGATCAGACACCCTAGTTTGAGATCCCAAAATCTCATATTTTTTTTTTAAATTTTTCGCCATTTTCTTGAACTTAATGTTCATATTGGGGGGGGGGGGGGGGGGGGTGTGTGTCGTCGGCACCCAGGTGCTACAAGGCTATTTTTAAGAACCATTGGTGATAAATCTTGGTTTACCGAATCAAGGGCCAGAGGGGGGGGGGGGGGGGGGGGGGGGGGGGTCGAGCACCCAGGTGCTACAAGGCTATTTTTAAGAACCATTGGTGATAAATCTTGGTTATACCGAATCAAGGGCCAGAGGAAATATGATGAGAGGCTAGATGTGACACGTGAAAGGTTTTTTCACTTAACGACAGATGTGGGTATTTTTTTTAACTTTCTAGGTTGCTAGACCATCAAATGTATGGTTGTGGTTTTCTAATCCATTAAATTATTGTGGGATTTTTTAGTATATTTTATATTTTCCACCGCATTTTGCTTTCAATAGAAAATATTGTAATGTGAAAGTCTCGCTCACATGCAACGGGGGCCTACAACTACCATGCGCATGAGCATATCAATCGATCAGGGCCTTCAAACTCCACGCACGAGCATGGATCGACCGGGGATAACTAGCGCGAGTCGAATCTTGCATCGATAGCTTGGGTTCAGTAATGGAAAGACTCGCTCGCACACGTGCGTGTACGTGATCGTGCAGACTACCCCTACATCACTCGGTCCCAACCATTCACCGTATACCATGTGAGGCGGATAAATCCCTAAAAATTCTCGCCCTCACTTATACCATAATTTTTTACGTCATGAAAGGTCCAAAGAACATCATGTAGTTGCGCCCCCGGCCTGCCTAGGACAAAAATCTCATTTTCTGTCTTAATATTTTGTTAGAGAAGTAGCTACCCACCAAATCTATGATAATACATGTTTTCGTCACTATTGTCGTTGTGGAAGTGTCACTTTCATGATAGAAAATATTTTCGTTCGGCAGAAAATATCATGGAGGTGTATTTCTCTTGTAATGGAAGCAGCAAATCCTCCTTGTCACCATCTGCCATACACATCCATACCAAAAAACGGGCCTAGCAAACTGCAGTACAACATTCAAGACAGAAACATATTGCCAGTATATCATGCTCACGGAGCACTCCATGACCCCTCCGATGACCATGGCACCAACCACTTGATCATGCACGTCATCCAACATCTTACTCATTTTCACTGGCTTTTCTCTCCTTATATGTACTTCTAAATTTGATTAATCTTCGTCTCCACCCGTTACATGTGTGTCATCACCATCTCTCTCATCACCAACATGATATGTGCCACCATTATCTTCAATGTCATCACCGCCCGCTACATCCTCACCATGGGATGTCCAATGTGTCTAACCATTAGTAAAACCCCTCTTCACCAAATGATATTGCAATTCCTCTTTCGTTCCAACCATTCTCGTGTTGTCACATTGACGACATGGGCAACACATCTTTCATCTTCCATTGAGCTCCATGTGTTCGAGGGCAACTTGAAGAAACCCTTCCAACTTTTTGACGAAATCATCGGTAACCCTATTCTCATACATCGGTAACAACGGCCGGGCGGCATAATTGAACTTGGACACACATGCAATTTGTGTTTCCAACATAATGCGATGATCAAATGAACGTACAAGGGTGGATCAGGAGGCTTCTCCGAAGCCTTCTGGACTAAGAGTACACAAACCAATGAACCACAACTATCAAGAGATATGCAGCTTACCACCTCAGCAACTGGCCAAAATGGCATACATGTTGCTCTCGTACAAACGGATTGTATATATACATATATATCTACTAGCGGCGAAAATGCGCGGCGCACGCCGCGCCTGTGGCTAGCTCCGTATATATTATGAATAAAGATTTTTAATTCAAATTTCCATTGTACGTAACTTCTTCTTTATGCCGCTGGCATTGGTTTTGCTTGATCATTAACGTAGATGCTTTTGTTGACATGGGATAGAACAAAAAAGCAAGCTACGTGTAAACGAACTGCATCTCTCTTGGTTTGAGCAATTATTAAAAATGGATTGCTGGGAAACAAAACTTATGTTTGGCAAAGTATATTCAGGGTTTCACAGAGACTCTTCTAGTAATGCTCTTGTAGCGCTAACTTTTGCTATCACATTATTTTCACAAATTTATTAATAATGGTGCAAAGTAAATAGATCAGGCAGATCAAAGTTAACTTATGTAATTGATAGAGCACATAAAGCATGTTATCATCACTGAGCAAGCAACAGTGATCTAAAAGCATAGAGAGATAACATAGTGGCAAGTCATAAGTTTACAGTCCATATGGGAATAGACGGAGTAATCATTATTACAACTAACAAAACGATAGTAGAAAAGACAAACAGGTAAGAACTTCATCATGCTGTTAACGATGGGCTTATTCATTTAGCAGGCAAACTGGCACTTGGCTGCTTTTTCTTTTATACGTAGAAGTCGACGATGGAGTTGTCGATTCCTTAGAAGCTTCAGTCTTCGATGCGTCTTGCTTGGCAAGAACATTCTCGTGTCCTTCCTGAGGAAATAGTTCCTTCGCAGCATGGCTGTACCATAGAAAAAAGCGATCCAAAAACATTTTCATCTTGTGGCTCCTTGGAAGGAAATTATACTAACTTCTTCTTAGTTGCATCCTTCGTTGGTGGACCACCAATGTTCTGCCTTTTTTGCCCTTCCGAGGCTTCCCCAGTGAAAGAAGCCTGATGAAATTCAGCAAAAAGGACGGTTCAAGTTGTATCTTTCATACATCAAGGGAAATAAATCTTACTTCATGACGTTCAATATATCATGTCTGCCTTAAGTCGTATAATAATTTAAAAGCAACTACACCCGAAAGGAACACAACACACACCTAAACCTTGTTAACAAATCAGCATAAGAATTAATAGGAGCAGGGCTCAAAATATGCAAATCCAAGTGTTGAGACCATATGCTCACCATGGTCTCAGGGTATGTGGAAGTGTATAGCCCATTGTTTTGCAATTCCTTGAGAATATCCCTGCCAAGTGCATCATATATATCTACTTTGTAGTATGGTTAAAGCTATAAAGGAAGTTGGGTACCTTTTCTCGGATGTCATCCTTGGATTCAAATCCAATTGAGCTGCTTTGATGAGGGCATTGTTCGTGCTTCCAACTCCTTGGACCTTCAGCGCGTCATAATTTCTTTCAGGAACTTTCCATAAGTTCTGACATCAGATGCGAACTTGTTCCGTCAGGTGGACTGAAATAAATCATATATCAAAGACCATTATTTTATCCCTGAACTACAGAGAAAAGAAAAAGGTTGGCCCTATACAGCCATCAGTTCATGACAATAAAAAAAGAATAAAAAAACAGATCCTTGCATAGGGTGTTTTGCACACTGGCTTGAGAATACAACAAATCATAAATTGTAAAATTAGAAAAAGGCAATACAACATGTACAGAATAAAATGGTTTTGGTACAAATAATAAGAAAACAAACTACAAACAAATGAAGAGGGGGAGGGTGGAGCAATATACCTGACAAATAAGTATATGTCAGGAAAGCAAAACGGATATAGCACAGCAACAACAACAAACATACATCTACCATTTATTAAGAACAGATGCATTATGCCTATGTTCTCATAACTAATCATCACAAAGCAACAATATTATTGGATGTAGTGCATTAATTCTGTATATTGTTGTTTTCCTAGCGAACAAACATCAAGTAAAAAAGTAAATCATCATAAGTGTCAGATCCCCATATTGTTGTTTTTCTAATTACAAAGGCGATTGCGCGGCGGCATGCTGTGCTTCACAGTTGCGACCTGTTTGAGATAGGAAGAGATTAAAATGCTCGACTGTGTAGATGTTGCAATGTAAAGATAGTTGTTTTTCTGGTTGGACAGGTTGTGTAAAGAAGAACTGCTAGCAGTTTAAAATAAAGTATGAGCGGTAGCTCTCAAAGAAAATATAGGACCGTACATGATTAGCTGATTACTAAGCGCTAAGTGCAAGCTTTTGTTCACCAAACAGAAAAAATATATAAATAACAAACTAAATCACGTGTCAAGAAAGCAGATGAGTAATTCACTTACCTAGTCTAAAAGAGGATTACTGAAGCTATTTACATCATAGCTTCGGAGCCACATCCAGCTATCGAACCAGGACCTTCATTGAATACCTGAATCATTGGAAATTTTTATGTCATTGCAAAGCATATTTGTTTTAAAATTTGACAAAAGCAATGTACTGCAGTGCACAACAAAATAGCTATGCTATGAGACAGAGGCTATTGTAAAGTAGGATGTGCTTCTTCTG
This sequence comes from Thinopyrum elongatum, assembly GCA_011799875.1. NCBI lineage: Eukaryota > Viridiplantae > Streptophyta > Magnoliopsida > Poales > Poaceae > Thinopyrum > Thinopyrum elongatum. The sequence continues at coordinate 635,465,647 of CM022299.1, read as the reverse complement.
CATGCTTTGAGATGTCGCGAAGCATCTCACATGAAGGTACCTTTTCTTTTTCAATGAAATTGGGTCAGTAATGAGAAAGGGAAAAAAAGGGTTTTGTCAGATGTACTGGATACCATACTTTTAACTCATAAGAAAGCAATCAAGGAGAAAGCAAAATATATTTTGGTGTAGAAAACAACATAAAAATGAAAGACAAAAGCACGTCATTTACCTTCAGTTTTGTCTGCAAGGGCTGAAGTATGGTAATCAGCTTTCTTATATTCAGGCAGTCCCTACGTTCACACTGCAAATACTGAGAGAGAACCTGTCGAAGATGACGCCTCTCGTTTTGAGCAGTTTCCCTCCAAATGTGAATCCATCAATACATGGATAAGTTTTCTATTAACACCCAAACTGAAACAAAGATAACTCTAATAAGTCAGAAAATACAATTCAATAGTTTTCAGTGATGTTACCAAAGAATTATAAAATGTTGGACAATGTACATCATACCTTCACTGAATTGATATTCATAATTATTTCAGTGAGCAACTGAGCTTTATTTACAGTTTATATTTATTTTTCTTTCACCAAAACCTAAAATGGTATAACGTCGGCAAGAGGTATCCGTAAACCTGCATAACCTCGGTTTGAAGTTCTGCCCCGTTAATCTCCTCCAGCACCCATAGCAGACCCAAAACCAGTAAACGAAATGATGTATTTAGACCAAGGATAATTCTCAGGATTTTACTATTTTCTCATAAGAATAGGAGGTAACATAATTGGCCCTCTTACTTCTGCACGAAAGTCTAACCTAAACTGGCCAATCTAGAATCCTCTTGCACCTGCTCGCATGATGGAGTTGTTTGAAGCTAGTAAAAGTACCTGATGAGAAGCAGACTATGTAAACTCTTCGAGCAGCTGGGATCTTTATGGTTCATGAATAAGAAACAGAAACCCATGTGGACATAGAGGCTGCGACCTAAGGTCCATCATACCAAATCAGCCTAGTACAAATACATGTTAAGAAAGATTCAGACCCTGGACAACTGTAAATATGTAACAGCAGCAGTGTTTGCTCAGTTGCTCGGAAGAATAAATGATGTTTACTCAGGTGTATTTATCAGAGAAAAGAAATCAGCTCCATAAACGATATATAAAAGATAATTAAATGTTGCGAGGAAGATATAAATATGAGCATGTGCGAGAAAAATTCTTATGAACAACCAAAAATTAGTGCTAGACAAAACAACAGGGAACGAATCAGTGAACTGAACAAATCTGCAGCACACACAGTTCAATGCTTTTTCAGAGAGAAGATCTAACATATCTAATTGAGTGGTGGCATTACCTTAAAAGCTATATACTTCAGTACTGAAGCCATGTATCCTCCTCCTTGTCATTGGTTCCAAAATCCCAAGGTATATATTCCTAAAACTTGAAAATCAAATAGATATCGAAACAATTGGAGATGTGACCATTCCACAATCCTTCAATGCAGCAAATCATCATATTGACTTATGATTGTGCTTCCCAGCAAGAAAGAAAGACAAATGATTGCGCACATCATGCTTGTCTTTGCAAGATTGATAACCGCAACTTTAATGCAACCAACAATCAAGCACGCGACCTTGCGAATTAGAAAGACAGTTGCAAGAAGAAAAGCTCTGAAGCACCGGAATGGATAACAATGGAAGCAGTAATTAAGTATAAATCAGAATTTTATAAAATGCCTGAGCTAGATGGATGAAGGTGCTGATAGGTTTTGTCATCAGCTGGACCCTGCATTCACCGTACCTGCTCAGGAGGATAAAAATCAAAAGTCTGAACCTTTTCAAGTTAATTTGCATATTAGACAAATCACACTTGTTTTTGTATGAACACACTTCTAAAAACAAATCATAGGCGAAATAGGTGTATCAAATTCGTATTGCATCATCATGTCAATCGCAGCGAGCAGAAAAAAATCACATGGAGTCGCACAGGAGAAAGAAGTTACCGGAGTTGAGATCGGGGAAGCGTTCCTCGGCGACGTGGAGCCGGTCGAGGCGAGCTGCTGGATCGGGGAGGCGGCCGAGGCGAGGTTGGAGAGGGGAGCCGGCGTGCGGAAGGGTGCCGGGACGGGAGGACGGCGAGACTTGTATGGTCGGCCAACGGGCCGCCGACTCCCGCGGCTGACGGAGATATGCGCTGGTGGAGAAGGCGCAGTGCTGCTAGAAAACCTCCTGAGGTCGGGCCGCTGGCTCCCATGGCCGACAAGGAAAACGCGTGGTGGGGAGGATGTGCTGCTCCTGAGAGAAGTTGGGGGAGAAGGCGCTGGCCGCTGCCATCGGTACGCCGCCGCCACCGTCGCTGCTGCGTGTCTCTCCCAAGGGAGACATGGGGGAAAAGTCCTGTGGTGCTGCACCGCTGTGTAGGGTAACGCAGGAGAAAACAAAAAATTTCCGACCTACGCACTAGCCCAGGACCACTATGGAGACTGCATACAAGGTTTGATCATTTTCGTTACCGACTCGTAGCGCAGCGGAAGTAGAGTCGGTGACGATCGGCGGTGCAGATCCCCGCAGCTAGGATTTACACCCTCCCAACCGCGAGGATGTATACCCTCATCCGCCACTCGGACAGCCCTCCGGGAGGCGGTCAGACAGTCCCCCGGACAGTGTCGCGGACAGCCCTTCGGGAGGACTCACAGAACTCGGACCGTCACTTGGACAACCCTTCGGGAGGCACTCTCGAATAGCCCCTCGGGCACTAAGATCGAAACTATGACCTCTCTACAGAGTTGCACACATACGGTGTCATCTATCCGGCAGGGCTTCGCCGTCCAGAACTAGTTCCCACCGGAACCCAGACAGCCTTTCGGCTCTACGAAACTCTTTTCGTGGGAGGGAGAGAGAAGCCAGATCATTGCATGGCATTTGTATGTGAGAAGGGATGAGTCTTTAGGCAGCCCCCTCCACCCCTATTTATAGGCCAAGCCCAAGGGTGGCTTCTCCAAGAAGCCAAGGGGAAAAATACCAAAGGACCCTCAAGGTGGCTTCTCTAAGAAGCCACCAAAAAAGCACTTTCACTATTCACAACGACATTTTTCAGCGTCCGTTCGAACTGAAAATATTTATGTGGGCTTAGCACATTTCCAGTACCCACTAGAATAATTTTCAACATGTTCTGGAACAATTCCAGATTAGTGATTTTTATCTGCGAAAAGCATCTGAAGTGGTTCCGGCAGCTCCGGAACATTTCCGGTTTTTCTTCCAGAAAATTCCCAAAAGTTTCCAGAATGATTCTGGCACCCTCCAAGAATTATCGGGCATGTGCCGAAACCAATTTGACTTTATGGTATCCTGTGAAACAACTTTTTAGTTTCACCGGAACTCATCCGGTGACCTCTCTCTGCGGAACTTTTCCGCTGTCCGAAACTTTTTCGGTGATTTTCTCTCAGACTCCCTGTCTAGTATTCAGCAGATAGATAACCCTTAAGCGTGTGACCCTATAGGATCGGTGAAGTATAGACATGACACGGAACCCCTTCCGATCAATGATCAACATCGGAGCCGTGGACACCCATATTGACCCCTATACCCACACGAATGAATATTCGAGTGAACCTCCAGTTGCTGTGTGCTATTCCTGTTGCTTCGCGATATGTTACAAATACCCGAGGTGAGACATGTTGGCATTCCCTTGGATCAACAACTTGTCCACTATGCTAGTTACCTCGTTACCGGTATTGTTCTCTTTTCTCGTTACCGTGTTCCGGCATCCCCGTGATCAAATCACAAAGTGTCTGGCCAGACGATGATGGATACCGTAACACCGAGAGGGCCCAGAGATATCTCTCCATCGTCGGAGGAGCAAATCCCAATCTTGAGCTATCAAGTTACTTGACATACTTTCCCATGAACCCGTAAGCCGCCGTAATAGCCATACAGTTACGGATGACGTTTAACAAACCCCAAAGTTCATGAATCAAGCACGAAGAAACTCGATACTCTCATGGTCTGAGGAATCATGCAAACATTAACCATCTCTGTGTTATTAACCATAAACTTGTGATGAATGAATCTCATAGCATAACATCAATCGGGTCGATTCAACACAAATGTTCTTCTAACATTGTGCCCTCAAAGCTGCTGGCATAGACATGCCCATGATTGGGAAAACATAATCATCATGCAACACTTGAGCTAGTCTTAGAGGCATGACTAGGAATACATTTTACCATTTATTATTCCACACGTGCACATGGGTTTTCCCCAGAGCCTTTATGGATATACGGGCTCGGGAACCACAGCAGTTATAGCATGGAACATAAACATAATAATGAGCATGGAGATAAATAATAACATTTATTATTGCCTCTAGGGCATATCTCCTACAGACTCCCACTTGCACTAGAGTCAATAATTTAGTTAATGCTAATGCACTTTACACCTGTGGCACACCGGTGTAAATATGTTTAGCTTGTGGTATAGCCTGATGTCCAACGGATCTGACGACTTCAGCTCCATGTGTATCTTTGCATATCCTCGCGTTTTCACGCTTTCACAAAATTCATATTTTGTGTGGACTTGGTTTTGTATGTATGTGAATCACAGGTCGAACCTGGATTCCTCAGACTGAGTTATGGAGCAACTACCTGCAGTAGTGTCCCATTGACAAAAGCCATCTTGGAACCATACTAAGTTCATGAATGAACTATATGATTCAACATCTTCTTTGTCGCTTAAAAGCGGCAACATACTTCGCCTCTGTTATAGAATTCGCTACAGTAACTTGTTTGAACAATTCCAACCAACTGTGCCACCAGATTGTGTGTGACACAAAACCCTCAATTTAAATCGAAAATCGCATGGAGCATGGATGAAGACTGTATCGATGTAACCTTTTACAACGAACTCTTCATGATCTCCGCTTGCGAGAAAACATGTCATCAGTGCTATTATAGTACTCAATGACCCTTTTTCACTGTTGTCCCATGATCAGTACTTTTGATCACTTTGGTATCTATACTCGCAACAACTTTGGGAGTATTGGACATATCTGGTTTGTTTTTACATACCATGGAATACATGATTAATCCAAACACAAGAGTGTGTGGAATCTCCATCATGTATTTTGCTCATCAGTGTTTTGGGACACCGAGTCTTGCAAAAACTCTTTCCATGTGACTTCGGCAAGAATCACTCCTTGATGTTTTTAATGCTAAAAGGTTTTAGCATTTTGTCAATATGTATCTTTGCTCAGCCCCATCAGGTAAATCTATCTCCATAGATCATCATGCCTAATATCAAGGCTATTTAGCCCAAGAACTTCATCGAAAAACTATTTTCAAATGAAGTCCTAATTCGTGTCAAGAAATTTATTTCCAATTAACAATGTGTCAAGCACACAACGTTTTTTAGAAATTTTATTATGCTCCCACTTACTTTCTTGAATTACAAGCATCTTCGTGACCCATTGATGAAGTCAAACCCCTTTGACCATTTCATCAAAACACGAAGATTCCAACTCCATTTTGCTCTTTTCTGTCCATTGCTGGAACTCTGAAGTTTGCACCCTTACTAGCATCCTCTGGATAGACAAAATACCTTGGACTGTAACACATGCAAGTCCTTGGTTTCATTTCCATCAGATGGAAATCCTTTTGTCATCCTTGTTTTATATCTCATGATTGAAATATGTATTAATTGCTAGTTCAACCCGAACCGACTTTAAGCATCGCTACGGTGAGACAATCTCATCGTAGTCAACTCCTTGAACTTGTTTTTGTAACAAGTCGAGCTTTATGGATAAAACATTTTATCCATATCAGTTTTAAGTTCCATAAATATTCGTTAGACTCTAAGTCTTCCGAAAGGTGTATCAAGGTTTTAATCTTGAATCACTTATATGGAAACTAACTCAGGTTGTATTGGCATTTAGCCAATTCCGGAGTCAGGGCCCATTAACGCTTCCTTGTGTATCGTAGGTATACTGTTGTCTAACAACAATATCTCATTTGCGCACCTGAGAGGTTTGCACGAGCCTTGTCTACATGGTTCAGCTGCAAGTTCGACCGAAGTCCATACATTTTATTGTAGAGACTTCCGTATCAGTCGCAGTAGGAAAACCTGAAATTACTTCCAAGGTCTCTTTCCTTTGATCTGATGACGAAGATACTGTTTATCTCGTCGAGTTGCACTATTCTCCCACTCACCTTTTTGAAAGAACCATTTTCTTCAAAAAGCATACCGTTCTTAGTGGCAAACCTATTTGCCTCGGCATAGTGAGGGAGGAATACCCAACATTTTGGGATAACCTACAAAGTAGCACTTGTCTGATTTGGAATAGGTTTGTAACCTTTTACACAAGCCCCATATTCCAAATGTTAAGAAAAGAAACAACATGGTTGGGCGTACCATACCATGGTGTCATTTCAACAGACCAGATGGAGCTCTTTTCAGTGTAAAAGCCACAGTCTCTAAAGCATCACTCTTTAAAAGGGATAATGGCAAATTTATTTATGTCATCTTTGATCTTACCATGTCATAAATGGTTCGATTACATCTTCACGGACTTTCCACTTGCAGTGGTGCTCCGGGAGGTGCAAGTTATGAAACCCCTTTCACAACTCATCAGACATTCGCTAAACTTGTAACTCAAATATTCCTTTCTGCAATCGAATTGTAGAAACATAATTTTCTTGTTACAATAACTTCTACTTCATATTTGAAAACCTTTCGAATGATTACAAAAGATCCAGACTTTCGTCTCATCAAGTAAATATCCATATATCTCCTTGAGTCATTTCTGAAGATAGATAAATCCACTACATGCAACAACATTTATTGAACTACACACATCAAAATGTATGATCACCAATAAGTTTGTTGCTCATTCCTTATGGCCTGTGAACGGTATTTCAGTCACTTCACTTTTCGGAGGAAATTTGCAAGTGTCAGATGATTCAAAATCAAACGACTTCAAAATCCATCATAATGGAGTTTTCCATGCGGGTTTCTCCAATGTGACCAAATGCAGTGCCACACTTGTGTGGTATTCTTTTAGTCTTGCGACATTTAGCGTCAGTGTTATAGATGTATCATATTACCATCAATATTCATAACATACGTCCAATCTCGGATGGAAGCATGGCCCTTTATGTTATTCATAATACTGAACAACAATTGTTCTTTTATGAACAACTCTTTTGCAACAAACATTGTGCAATGGGCTAGAGTGTGTAAAACTCTAAAATGAATTATGAAAGTAAATCCAGAGGTAATATATTATTATCATTATTCATAACATGCATCTCATTCTCAATGAAAGTATGGCCCTTATGTTATTCATAACATCGAACATAAAAAGTTCTCTTATGAACAACCTTCTTGCAAGATTACTTTATGCAAAGGCTAGAGTTTGTAAAACTCTAAATGAATTATGAAAATAAATACAGATGGTAATACACCGATGGAAGGTATAGTAACATTTACTATGTTCCCTGTGTATACCTAAACCTCATTCCTGGCTAGTCTTTCAGGCCATAGTAGTTCTTACGTCGAGTTGCAACAGAATGCAATCGAGCGGGTATCTCTATGATTAACTCACAATACCCAAGAATCAGTGATTAACAAATTAATCATAATTCCCAAGAACTATATCTTTGACTAGCCTTCTATACATCAAAAACATGTATGACATTCATACATGAGCTGGATATTCCAGTCTTCTTTCTTTCTGCCATTATACTTCTAACAGTTTAACTTTTAGTATTTCTCCTACTCTCAGAAGAAGCACCCAACTAAAGAGTGGCGTTAGCCCCGGACTTCCTAGGCGTGAAAGTTTCACTAACACCCTTCGGACACTTCCTTTCTCTTTAAGTTGTTGTTTTATTCACCTTTCATCATATGACAGGCGTTCTTCTGGATCCCTCTCTTATCAGTCTAATGCATAGTAAACTCTTTTACTAATAGTTTGCAAACAAACATTGCTTTGGATATCTCATATCTTTTAGCCTTTGTCTGTCTCTGAAAATGATTTTCAGATTCCATGAATATCACATAACTATCCAAACTTTCGAAGTTCGGGTCTCATGGAAGCAAAGTATTGCACTCGACTGAAACGGAATTCTGGCTTTTGGATCAAAGGACGAGAGTCACATGATCCATAGCAAAAGCGAGAGAATACCGAAAGTATGCGATAGGACAAAATCCTTCTCGGTACTCTAGAGGACAATCCTCACATTACGTTACCAACCGGAAAGGTTTTTAACCAGATATTTAACAGCTATTCAATTTTAATAGGGAAGGTGGAAACGCGAGCCATTATTCTGCAACTATTATGCAAACCACACTTAGACAGTGTTCATAATTAATTGCACTGAGAATTAAACAAGTTAATTCAACAGTGCGCTCCCACTCAAATCAATATCTCTCATAATTGATTTTGAGTTATACAAGATCCAGACTTCAATTCATCGCCATAGAATCATCATCTCATGACGGGAATTTTAATCGGTAGGCCAACTTGCCGATCACATCTCTATGTGACTCTTGTTTATCTTTCGATGCGTGTGTTCCGAGCTCATGACTTTCATGCCTGAACGTCAAGACAACCAAGTGATCACGCTGCGAGGTCTCAACTCACTCGCCTCACACTTCCCTAATCGTTCGTACCCATGCATCCATGGCGCACACCGAAAAGTTAGGTGCCGTGACGGTGCTACACTTGGGAGAACACTAACTACTTGATAATTTTGTGTGAGAGATCACCCTAATAAAAGCGACTACCGCGCAATCAAGAAGGGTGCATCATAAGGGATAAACATCTCAGGCACTTCATAATAGCATGATATGGTATAGCCCTTTCTGACGGAGAAGTCTTGTATTTCTTCGTCTTCGGCATTCGCGTCGGTGTTCACCTTCGCGAAGATTGCCACCACCTTGTCGATGCATCAGATAATATTGGTATCTCTATAGCTAATAAAATAATGCATTACAACAAGGTTGACACATAGATCATTAAAGTGCAATCATATAGCTCCAGCCATCATGCCGAATCATGACACGCAGGTCATGTTAATAAATTTACATTATATAGTCATCTCATACGTAATCAAATTATTATGAGCACTGCTATACCACATCACATGCACATGCAAACCCTCCTGCAAAACCAAGTTAGACGCCTCTAATTGGTTCATGCAAAAACTTGTTTTACGTGGCTTCTAAGGTTTCGAAACAAACCGAAGCTACCAACGTCCATCATCAAGTATGATAATCCAAGTCGCTAGAGTAACATCGCGGGGTGTATGAGACACGAGATAATAAAATCTCGAGCCCCATACTGAACTTCGTCATACGCATGACCCCCGTGCAGATCATATCTGCATTGCCCTTTTGTTTGTGAAATTTCATCTTTCTTTTTAACTACGGTGGAATTCAATGAACTGTTAGCACTTCGTTGATCAATCAGGATCGCGGATTGCCAGAACATTGAAACTCCACCATGCTGTTATCAAGATCAGAAATATGCAAATTCCAGGGAAGCAACAAGAACCTCGGGTAACAGATTTCATCTGCTACCCGCACAAATAATTTTCAGTAATAGAACTCATCTACTACCTAATTATATTGTGCAACACCCATACATCTCCATGTATTCTAGATCGCAACCTGCATCTACGCATAGCACGGCTCATGATGCCACTGTAGGGTAACGCAGCAGAAAACAAAAAATTTCCGACCTACGCACTAGCCCAGGACCACAATGGAGACTGCATACAAGGTTTGATCATTTTCGTTACCGACTCGTAGCGCAGCGGAAGTAGAGTCGATGACGATCGGCGGTGCAGATCCCCGCAGCTAGGATTTACAACCTCCCAACCGCGAGGATGTATACCCTCATCCGCCACTCGGACAGCCCTCCGGGAGGCGGTCGGACAGTCCCCCGGACAGTGTCGCGGACAGCCCTTCAGGAGGACTCACAAAACTCGGACCGTCACTTGGACAGCCCTTCGGGAGGCACTCTCGAATTGCCCCTCGGGCACTAAGATCGAAACTACGACCTCTCTACAGAGTTGCACACATACGGTGTCATCTATCTGGCAGGGCTTCACCGTCCAGAACTAGTTCCCACCGGAACCCAGACAGCCTTTCGGCTCTACGAAACTCTTTTCGTGGGAGGGAGAGAGAAGCCAGATCATTGCATGGCACTTGTATGTGAGAAGGGATGAGTCTTTAGGCAGACCCCTCCACCCATATTTATAGGCCAAGCCCAAGGGTGGCTTCTCCAAGAAGCCAAGGGGAAAAATACCAAAGGACCCTCAAGGTGGCTTCTCCAAGAAGCCACCAAAAAAGCACTTTCACTATTCACAACGACATTTTTCAGCATCCGTTCGAACTGAAAATATTTATGTGGGCTTAGAACATTTCCATTACCCACTAAAATAATTTTCAACAGGTTCTGGAACAATTCCAGATTAGTGATTTTCATCTGCGAAAAGCATCTGAAGTGGTTCCGGCAGCTCCGGAACATTTTTTGGTTTTTCTTCCAGAAAATTCCCAAAAGTTTCCAGAATGATTCTGGCACACTCCAAGAATTATCGGGCATGTGCCGAAACCAATTTGACTTTATGGTATCCTCTGAAACAACTTTTCAGTTTCACCGGAACTCATCCGGTGACCTCTCTCTGCGGAACTTTTCCGCTGTCCGAAACATTTTCGGTGATTTTCTCTCAGACTCCCTGTCTAGTATTCAGCAGATAGATGACCCTTAAGCATGTGACCCTATAGGTTCGGTGAAGTATAGACATGACACGGAACCCCTTCCGATCAATGATCAACATCGGAGCCGTGGACACCCATATTGACCCCTATACCCACACGAATGAATATTCGAGTGAACCTCCAGTTGCCGTGTGCTATTCCTGTTGCTTCGCGATATGTTACAAATACCTGAGGTGAGACATGTTGGCATTCCCGTGGATCAACAACTTGTCCACTTTGCTAGTTACCTCGTTACCGGTATTGTTCTCTTTTCTCATTACCGTGTTCCGGCATCCCCGTGATCAAATCACAAAGTGTCTGGCCAGACGATGATGGATACCGTAACACCGAGAGGGCCCAGAGATATCTCTCCATCGTCGGAGGAGCAAATCCCAATCTTGAGCTATCAAGTTACTTGACATACTTTCCCATGAACCCGTAAGCCGCCGTAATAGCCATCCAGTTACGGATAACGTTTAACAAACCCCAAAGTTCATGAATCAAGCACGAAGAAACTCGATACTCTCATGGTCTGAGGAATCATGCAAACATTAACCATCTCTGTGTTATTAACCATAAACTTGTGACGAATGAATCTCATAGCATAACATCAATCGGGTCGATTCAACACAAATGTTCTTCTAACATTGTGCCCTCAAAGCTGCTGGCATAGACATGCCCATGATTGGGAAAACATAATCATCATGCAACACTTGAGCTAGTCTTAGAGGCATGACTAGGAATACATTTTACCATTTATTATTCCACACGTGCACATGGGTTTTCCCCAGAGCCTTTATGGATATACGGGCTCGGGAACCACAGCAGTTATAGCATGGAACATAAACATAATATTGAGCATGGAGATAAATAATAACATTTATTATTGCCTCTAGGGCATATCTCCTACACGCTGGCCGCCGGTGCTCCTGATGCGTGTCGCCGCCGCCGCGCCTGTCCGTCGGTGCTACTGCCACCGCTATTGGCAGAGGGAAAGAGACCGAGAGGATGGGAGTGATTTCTGAGAGAGAACGGGAGAGATGGGGCCTGCCTCTAGAAGTCTAGATATTTCTACGGTAACCGCCCACGTAACCCTCCCATGTACCCTCCCACGTAATTCTCTACAGGGCAATAAGAAAAAAATTCATAAAAACCAGAAAAATCAAACCCTTCCCGGTTTAGTAATGTTACTTATGTGTGTGTGTGTGTGTGTGTGTGTGTGTGTGTGTGTGTGTGTGAAGCACCACTGACATGCTAAAAAAATACATAGCGAGATAACACTGGACAATCCAGTATTTTGGCAGGAGAGTGATCATTGAGCGATTACAAAAGTGGAGGTCAGGTAAAGTACATACACGACTGGCTGGTCAAGCGGTCACTAGTGGAAAAAGGGCTAGCCACAACTTTAATTGGTGGTGTCTCATTTTTTATCCACGCCACCACTATTTTTTTTAAATAGTGGTGGCGTTGGCATATTTGGTACGTCACCACTAATAGGTTATTGGTGGCGTGCCGTACAATATCCATGTCACTAGTATTTGGGATCCAATAGTCTCGCCCGAGAAAAATTACTGATGGCGTGTCAGCTTTTCTCACGTCACTACTATTGTGATTACTGGTGGCGTCGGACTAGTCAGCAAGCCACCACTAACTGGACTAAATTGTTCAAAAGTTTAAAAAATCTGGACGAGTTAACGATGGCGTGGAGAGTGCAGCCCACGCCACGAATACTCAGTGAAACCCACGCCGCTAAAAATGATTGGGGAATGGGCTCGGCCTATTTGCTAGTTGGGCCAAAGAAAACAGCCCACTCTCCCTCTCGTAGCTCTCTCTCTTTCCAAATCTAAGCCCAAGCAGAAGAAAAAAAAAACTCTCTCTCTCTCTCTCCCGAACGATCTCCTCTCTGTCTCTCCCACAACTGCCTGCCACAACCACATCGCCGTCCTCTCCCACCTCGCCGCCGGCCGGCCCTCTCCCCCTCCCCTCCCCCAGCTCAGGCAGCGCCATCCGTCCATAACAAGCACCCCCACCCAACCCTCTCCTCGAGAGCCCTCTCTCCCTCGCATCCCCTCGATGCAGCCACCAACGCCGGCCGATTCCGGCGAGTCCCGAGGGGTAACGCCGGCGCGCAGCTCAGCGCGGACCTTGCCTCCCTTCTTCAGGTCCTCGCCTCCGGCCAGATCCGCCGCACGCGGCCTCCAGTGCTCGTGCCCAACCCCTCCCCGCGGGGTTTCGGGCATGGAGTCACCTACGTTGCCGGCGTGGTTCCAGTGTCCAGCTCCTTTGGCAGCATCTTTCATCCCCTCCTGCGGCGGCTGTGCACGAAATCCCCATGGTGAGCTCCTCTCCTTCCTCCGGGTCACTTGACAACAACTTAGGATCTGCAAAATCAGTTTAGGATCTGCAAAATCAAAACAATTTGATCCAAAAACTTGAAGAGATAAAGTTGTCATCAAGAGAAAACAGTCCATGGTCTTCATTCACATAAACAGCATAATTAGCCAATGCTTTGCTGCGAGTTGTGATCAATGTTTTAAATAGCGGGCTATGGATAATAGCGGCGGACCTCCAAATCAGCTATAGCGGGCTATAGCAAGCTATTTGTGAAGGCGACCATTTAGCGACACCCTGCTGAAAAGGTTATAGCGAGCTATAGCGGAGCTATAGCCGGCTATTTAAAACTATGGTTGTGATGCCCAAATTGGATCGATTCGGCTATCAAAATTGATTTTCTGGGGGCACAAGCGTCTTCATTATTTCGTGCGTACAAATTAGCCAATGTAGTGCACGCAGAGCAGAGGCGACCTTCTCCTAGGCGCCGGCATCGAGGCAATACGGAAATTTATTCATGCGTACAAAGCAAGAGGAAATTTATTATCCATTTATCTTCTGTAGTTTTTTAAAGCAAGCGGTTGACTCTTAAGGGAGGCATAACTGCGTCTGTACGTGTTCCTAGCAGAATGTAGAAGCTGACATGTTGTAGATGGCAAGAAATTGATGTAGATGATGATGCAAGGTATTTAAAATATCAATCTAGGAAAGTGGTTATAAAACTAAAACAAGATGCAAGGTATTTAAAAGAGCCGATGATGCTTCTTGTAAACTTAGTCATGCAAATAAAAAACCAGAAATGGTTGTCAGTACATTTGTGTACATGGATGATAGGAGTTCTACAATTTGTACTTGGCCTGTTATCTGCTAGCTTCCGCACATAGAAAAGAAAAGGTGAGATATTAATTGTAATTTCTCACTTAGATTACACTACATAAACATTTGTGATAGCAAACGTGTAAACCAGGGCACAAGTTTACTTGATCTACAATCTGCATACATCATATCAGAAGTACTATTAGATTTAAAATATACTATGTGAGCAATTTCTTGCTTTATTTTTCATATATACGCCCTCCGTCCCAAAATAAGTGTCTCAACTTTGTACTAACATACTAAAGTTGAGACATTTATTTTGGGACGGAGGGGTAGTTTTGTTATGATCACAAGTGAATGCATAAGATGATATGATATGAAGGTATGTTATATATGTTGGTTTCAGTAAATATTTTAGTTGTTGTTTCACTTGATTACCAAATTGTGAATCAGTACTATATATGAAAATACGGCAAGAACCTCTTATTTTGCTCTTCTTTGATGTTGACTTAGCGTATAAACGATACATGCGCATACTAATTTTAGATTTCAGTGTAAGATAAAAATAAAGTATAAATCATTGTGCCTCTTGTCCCAGATTAGAAATTGAGAGACTAGAGAAATGATTGATTGGCACCTACATATAGCTGCAAGAAAATCTGTTGGTTGCTGACTGCACAATCTATGTCGAAAAAAAAAATTAAGCTCTTGCTCTTGACAGATTAGGCTCTGCTGTAGTGTTGCTTTATATGTTCTACTCACATGATTGTGTAATATATATGTATAGGCAAGAGTTCGAACTGATCCGTAAAATCAGTTTATATATGCACTTAGACCTGGGAATAGTTTGGGCTGAAACCTTGGTTTCAGGTTGGTTTTGCTATTGAACCGTGTTGGGTTGGTTTAAATGGTCTGAGAATCTAAAGCGATCTAGTCTAGTTTGGGTTTTACCAACTATCGGGTTGGATTGGTTTGGTCTGCACACAAACCATTCTGTCTCAAATGGTCTCAATCCATGGACAGAATCCAGTCTCTGGACCAAACCGTACGGGAAGACCAGCTACCATATACACGTACTTAGCTCAATCCATTCCATCCATCAAGCCGCTGAGCATGAGCGGCCTGTCCGTGATCCTGGCATAGTACGTGCAGCCGGTGAAGGAGCTCTAGGGCCTGGGCGCACGACGGCTTCGGACTAGGCGACGGCAAGCTGGCCGCCCGGCTCTCGGCAGTTTCCCGTCGTCGATGTGGATGGACCGGGACCCCCCGCCAGCTCCGCCTGCGTCGCCGCCGTGCGCGAGACTGCGGCCGACCGGGGTATCATGCACGTGGCAGGCAGTGGGCGTGGAGTCGCACACCGACATCAGCACGTTAGCTTCTTGTATCCACGGTTTGAAACTGCGGGTTGAATCCAAAACCAGGAAATAGTTTGGATGGGTTTGGGTGAAAAATACCTATAATTTGGTTCGGTCTGGATTATAGTTGTAAACTTTTGGATTGGATTGGTTTGCACTAGAGACCTAGAGTTGTTTGGTTTGGGCTAGATTCAATCTGGGTTTAAAACTATTCACAGGTTTATATGCACTTGACAATAATCACATAAGTGTAATGATTTTGTACTGCTAATTTTGTGTTTGGTCAGAAATTCATACAAGAGATAGTATAACTACAGTTAGAAACTAGTCTCTGTGCTTACTCGTAATACTGGCACTGAGTACTTGCATTTAACCCTTATTTGGCCACTTTATCCATTGACTACCCTGTGACCTGTTTATCTATCTTCCCTAGAGTTCCACATCACTGGTGTGTTGCTTATCTAGCCTTTTTTCTAATTGGAGTGTACTCTGCTACTACGAATCAGCAGTATATCTTGTTCTTGCTGTTAATAAGTAGCAGTTGTTCACTCTATTGCACTACTGAGTAAACTATTGTAAATTCTCAAAGAGTAAATCAGTAGATATCATGTATGATGTTGATTTCTCAAGCACCAGTGCGTCTGTACTATCAACCGGGTGTTGTTTGCATATCTTCCTAGTATAATTTAACTAGAGCTCGGCCTGTACATGGTTATGTTGCATGAACTGCTAGTTTAGCTTTATTCATGAGTTTATCTTAATTGCAGATTGATAATGTTTCTTGGTATTTCTTTAGTACTACTATATACTACTGATCACGATGACAAATATTATGCGGGCAAACTTGGTGTTTCTATAGTCTTCACATTGATGGGCATAAAAACCAAAGTTGAAGCTCTTGACATGATCATCCTACTGACATATATTGTCATATTTGTTTTTTTATGCTGAAAGCAATGTCCTTATTTTCCATCTGTTATGATCATTTTGTATAGATCCACACGGGGTTGCGGCATCGACGGCGACATACGCAAAGATCTTGGAAGAGGAGCGGCGGCGACAACTAGAGGCACCGCTGGCGATGAGCTGCACTGCTGCTCTTTCTCACATTCCAAAATGTACAAAATATACTAGTGGATGAAGTATACGTATGTATTTGAATATGTGGATGAATACATAAATATTTGGATGCATGCATGAATTGTATAACTGATTTTTTCAAAATCCATAAATACTTAGTAGTGGCGTTGGTTGCTATGCTCACGTTGGTAGTACTAGTGAATAGTGATGGCGTTGTTAAATGACCAACGCCATTGCTATTTAGGTTAGTGGTGGCGTGAGTGAACAGTGCCACACCACCAGTATGTAAAATACCAATGGCGTGGGGCCCGACGCCATCAGTATTTTTTACCAGTGGCGCCATATTAGTGGCGTCGACCCCCTATGCTAGCAAGGTGGTTTTTTGGCACGCCGGGACTAGCGTTTTCTGCACTAGTGGGTGTAACTACTTAGTGATGAAACGCTTATTGATGGTATATCGTGCTGACCCTTTGACTCATCACTGGCCGGCCTGATTTTGACTCACCTATGATAAATTTCCAGCAACGGCTTCAACGACTTATCACTGACACACATTTCACGCCCGGCCAGTGATAAGGGGTCAGTGTTGTACATGCCTATAGTAGTGGGAAGCATCAACTTGCAATTCGTAATACCATCGGTGCCCAATCATTTTCCCGCTAAGCACCTCCACCGCCATCCATAGAAGAATTTTTGCTCCTCTAGTATGTGGCCCACATAGAACTCATTTCTGAATAACATGCCAGTAATCCAACAAATGAGCATCTTGCACAATCACACTAGTCAGATTATAAGGAAACAAGCATTATTTCTACACTTCCAAATCGCTCATGGTGCAATAGTGACACCTACATCTATCGGGCATCTTAATTTACTAGGGAAACTGAAAATCAAAGTGCACAGTCTTGCACTAAATTCAAATTCATCCTAATAACTAAAGCACGGCCAACCGCTCCCAGTCATACTTGTCCAAATAGCAGTAAACAAAGAGATGATTGACTCTCACTTGATAATCACAGAGCCAACAGTTTTCACTTACAGCCCATCCCCTCTTGAAGAAATTGTCATTGGTTAAAATACAGTTCTTAAATGTTAACATATGAACACTTTAATTTTCAAAGGAACATCTAGTGCTTACATTTTCCGTCATGAGGTGTCGTTTTATATCAATCTTTTTTACTTATATCATGCATTATGATCAATACGAATGTTACAAGAACTTTTGCTAAGTCTAACACTGAATTTTAATTGATGTTCTTATTATATCAAACATAACTACCATTGAACTAAGAAACTAAGTATTAAGATAATTAAAAAATCTTCAGCACTATAGAATTATGTTGTTTGTTGTTAAAATACATCATAGCACAAATCAAATCATATTTTTATGCCGACTTGTGCTATTTTGTAAGTTTAGTTTGGTTGTGAAGAGTCCTCCTAAATTATATATAAGCACAAACTAAAGCATAGTAGATCCAAAGAAAATTAATTTTGTCTAGTTAGACATATATTAGACTGTTTAGATGGATTCACATCCATTGTTATATCCTCATGTATCTTAGTAGAGGATTCTACAACATAAGAGTTCAACAAATATCATAATTGGACTATGTGGTTGGTTAGATATGTGTAATTAAATAAGTTATATGGTGTATCAGTGATGACCCACAAGTATAGGGGATCTATTGTAGTCCTTTCGATAAGTAAGAGTGTCGAACCTAACGAGGAGCAGAAGGAAATGACAAGCGGTTTCAGCAAGGTATTTTCTGCAAGCACTGAAATTATCGGTAACAGATAGTTTTGTGATAAGATAATTCGTAACAGGTAACAAGTAACAAGTGTAACAAAGTTGCAGCAAGGTGGCACAATCCTTTTTATAGCAAAGGACAAGCCTGGACGAACTCTTATATAAAGTAAAGCGCTCCTGAGGACACATGGGAATTACTGTCAAGTTAGTTTTCATCATGATTATATGATTCGCGTCTAGGACACAAAGCAAACTCAAATCTAGATCAAACTAAAACTCTTATTCTACTAGATCAAGATATAACCAAAAGGATCAAACTAAGAAAAACGATAAAGGTAAAGATGTGATGGTGATACGATACCGGGACACCTCCCCCAAGCTTGGCACAAGCCAAGGGGAGTGCCCATACCCGTGTACTCAATTCTCCTTCTTCGGAGGTGGTGGTGATGAAGTTGATGATGTGGGAGGCTTGTTGATACGTCTCCAACGTATCTATAATTTTTTATTGTTCCATGCTATTATATTATCTGTTTTGGATGTTTTATATGCTATTTTATAATATTTTTGGGACTAACTTATTAACCTAGAGCCCAGTGCCAGTTTTTGTTTTTTCCTTGTTTTTGAGCTTCGCAGAAAAGGAATACCAAACTGAAAGGATCGATATGGTTGACTAGAGGGGGTGGGGGTTGAATAGGCAACTAACAATTTTTAGCTTTTCTTTACCAATTTAAACTTTGCATCAAACTAGGTTGTCCAGATATGCAACTAGGTGAGCAACCTATATGATGCAACAACAACAAGCACACACGCAAGCAAGGAATACAACACAAATTAAGCTTGCACAAGTAAAGGTAAGAGATAACCAAAAGTGGTGCCGGTGGAGACGAGGATGTGTTACCGAAGTTCCTTCCCTTTCAGAGGAAGTACGTCTCCGTTGGAGCGGTGTGGAGGCACAATGCTCCCCAAGAAGCCACTAGGGCCACCGTATTCTCCTCACGCCCTCACACGATGCGAGATGCCGTGAATCCACTATTGGTGCCCTTGGAGGCGGCGACCGAACCTTTACAAACAAGGTTGGGGCAATCTCCACAACTTAATTGGAGGCTCCCAACGACACCACGAAGCTTCACCACAATGTAATATGGCTCCGCGGTGACCTCAACCGTCTAGGGTGCTCAAACACCCAAGAGTAACAAGATCCGCAAGGGATTAGTGGGGGGAATCAAATTTCTCTTGGTGGAAGTGTAGATCGGGGCCTTCTCAACCAATCCCTAGAAAATCAACAAGTTTGATTGGCTAGGGAGAGAGATCGGGCGAAAATGGAGCTTTGAGCAACAATGGAGATTAGGAAGGAAAGAGGTAGTCAACTCGGGGAAGAAGACCCCCCTTTTATAGTGGGAGGAAAGATCCAACCGTTACCCACTTATTCAGCCCGCGACATGCGGTACTACCGCACAAAGCCACAGTAGTACCGCAAGGCATCGCGGTACTACCGCTCTATGATGCGGTACTACCGTTCCCGCGGCAGAGACCAGACGAGGCCCTGTTGTGTTAAAACAACAAGCGGTAGAACCGCCGGAGCGGTACTATCGCGAGCCCTTGCGGTACTACCGCAAGGCAGGGTTCAACTAGGCAGGGAAGGCACGGACTAATAAAATTACATCCGTGGCTACTTCCGCTGAATCTTAGTCTGTGCAAAAATCCTGCACGGTACTACCGCATGCTGAGAGTGCTACTACCGTGTAGGACGCGGATGTAAAAAATTACTTCCGCTCTTACTTCCGCGCATGCTAGTGTTCTGAGCTAGAAGCCACGGTACTACCGCACCTGAGGAGCGGTACTACCGCTTCCCTGGCCGGTACTACCATGGGCCACTGCGGTACTACTGCTCCGTTGAGCAGTACTACCGCACGCCACAGAACTATAGCACTTGGGAGCCTTCATTTTGTAAAGACACGGATAAACGGACGGTGCTTCAAAGAAGCAAAGGAAAGGTGGTGCAAAGGAACAGGCGTGTACGTGTTGATTCCACCCTAACCTTTCCGACGCGGACCCCCTCTTAATAGTACGGCTTTCCTACGACTCAAATCCACCGAAAAGAAACATAGAGAAACGCCGTCTTCACTAGGCTCTGAGGGGCACCGAATCGTCTTGTGCCTAGACATGAGATATCTGAAATGCTCAATGCACACGATTAATCCGCAAATGCATTGTCATCAATCACCGAAACCACATAAGGAAGAATATGCCCTTACAATCTCCCCCTTTTTGGTGGATTGATGACAATACAAGATTTGCACATAAGGATATAAAATGAACATAAGCAAACTCAACATCTATAAAATATAGACAGGCTCCCCCTAGATGTGTGCACTCTATAGATATGCTTTGGACTGCACGGCACACATACTAGGATCAACGCTCCCCCTATATTTTATAGACATGGCAATCCTTACAACAATATAAACTATACTAAGCATGGATGCAAGGTACAGTGCGAGAGCAAGAGGTAAAGGGCACATGATAGCACAAGCTGCTAAACATACTAGATAATAAGATAAGATAAGCTTGAGTGCATATGTCTCACACCATATGAAAGACTCCTGGACTCACACAAACACAACTACAAACCAAAGCTACGAGAGATCAACGAAAGCAAAATGACACAAGACGAAAGACTCGCAAATCCTACACTCTTTCCCCCTTTGGCATCGAGACACCAAAAAGGTAGAGAGGACACCTACGACACAGGTGGTAGCTCCCTTAGCAAAGATCACCCAACAATCTCCTCATCGGTCTCGGCAGCGGGAGGGGACTCCTCCTCTGACTCAGTCCACTGATAGCCTTGCTTCGCCATCTAGTCAGCCTCAGGAGTGATGTTCTTCTCTGACCCGCTCGACACGTGCTCGCCGAACGTCCTCAAGATCCTCTTGTCGCGCTGGCGACCCTCCTTCTGAGCAACATGGGTCTTGTACTGCCCCTTGGCCTGCATGCAGAATAGAGCCTTCATCTTTGCCTTCAGCCTCTTAGCCCAAGAGGGCTCAGTAGAGGGAGGAGCGTATCCCACAGAACTGTCCTCAGCCTCCTCCTCCTCAAACTCGTCCTCATCAACATCCATCCGTGCAGCATCAGCCTCAGCCCGGGTTGTTGTATTAGCCCACTTGTTCTTCTGACGCAGCTTGATAGGCTCATGACGAACCCAGTTTGGAGCAAGAAATTCTTCATCCGGAAAGAGCTTCTCCCAAGTCTTCGAGATCAAAAGGTGCAAATATGGTCCATAGATGGGAACTTTGCGATTGAAGACCGCAAACCAGAGCTCACACCACATGATGTGAGAGACATCAAGTGGTCTAGGAATTTGATGACGCGCCTCCTCACAAAGAAGCATCATGTCCATGAGATAGGCATGCACATTGTCCTTGTCACCAATGCGCGGAAAGAGAGTGTTGCGGAAGATCCGATGCATGATGTCAAGAAAAGGGTTGAGCACCCAAGTCTTCTTGCCATTGGCTAGCGTCTTCTCCACAAGGAACGGTTGAAGCTTGTTCTTGTTGGCGGACTCTTGGTTGCCATGAGGGCGGACACCAACGGGCACATTGAGCCCCTCATCGCGAACATGCAGCATCTCCATGAATTCCTTCCACTTAGCAGTCAGCCTCTTCCCATTGGTCATCCAAGTCATAGTCCTCTCCTCATCTGTGTGGAAGTGGACAGAAGCAAAGAACTGAGCCACGATCTCCGCGTCAAAGTCCATGTGGAACGTGATAAAATCTTCAATGCCAAACTGCTCCACCAAATCCAATGCCTGGCCAAAGTATGCCTGGTCCTTCTTCAGATGACCCATATCAATCCACTGAACTGGAACATAGATGTTGTGCTTGGACTTGATCACATCGAGGTATATGAGATTCTGCTGCTTGGTCCAGAACAAATCATTTCCTCTGACATTCTCACGAGGCTTCACATAGGGGTTGAGCCTCCTTCGAGTGATGAACTCGGCTAGAGGCATCTCATCCATGCCCATATTTGGCTCCTTAAACTTGCTAGCTATGGACTTGACGTTGTGTTGGGGGGTGGAGCCCTCGGGAGCTTCTTGGTTGCGAAGCCACTTGGAGCTTGTGTCGCGGCTGGGATTCAAGCGACGGACATTGGAGCCACCACCTATGACACAAAACACAAACACACGAGAAGGACGAGAAGGGTCATTGCAAAGTCCACGGCCAAAGCCAAACGAAACACGTAGAAATGAGATTGAGTGCACAAAACAAGGCAATTGTTAACTCAACGGTAGTACCGGGCGAGATTACGGATGTAAAATTTTACAGCCTCTCCATCCGCGGTAGTACCGTGCCGGGGTGGCACGGTAGTACCACGCCTGGAGCGGAAGTAAAATTTTACTTCCGCGCCCGGGCGGTAGTACCGCTCCAGCAGAGCGGTAGTACCGCGTGGGGTGGTTCACGAGCGAGCGAGCGGTAGTACCACCCCAGGAGGAGCGGTAGTACTGCGCAGAAACAAATCGCAGATGAACAACCTCTTACGGATCTAAAAACATCCATAAAAGTAGATCGGTACAACTGTTGATCAAAACTACACTGTTGTATCACACCAAATATCATATCTACTGCACTAACATTCTCGTACAAACTCCTCTTGCAAAGATTTAGCCGAAAATCACATGAACAACACATGCATCTCCCCAAGACCTAGAAGCACAAAATGGGGCAAAAAGGAGAGGGACTAGGGGAGATACCGGGGTCCATGGCAAGAGGGCGAGGTGGGGAACGATCCCACTGGTCGGAATGCGAGGAGAACGGCCGGAGATGGAGATCCGGCGAGGTCCCCCGGCGCCGTTCTTGGGGAGGAGAGAGAGATGAAGTGGGGAAAAGAGATGAATGGGTATGGGGGAGTTGGAACTCCCCCTGCCCGCTCTTAACCCCCACGCGCTCGCGACAGCGCGGTAGTACCGCGGGTCATCATGGTAGTACCGCCTGGGCGGAAGTACCGCACGCAGGGCGGTAGTACCGCTCTTCCAGCGGCAGTAAAAAATTACTGCCGCGATGGAAGCGGTAGTACCGTGCCTGGGATGCAGCTGTGCACGCACAGAGCAGCCCATCTCCTGAGGTTGTACCATGACTCAGCATGGTAGTACCGTAAACCCAAGAAAGTGCAAGATTTGACAAAACCAGAAAAACACGGCCTTTGCAATGCAACATTCAAGCAACCGGACACGCAGAAGAGCACACACACACACGACGCTCAAGGGAAAGAAAGAGACAACAAAGACCAACCAAACACAAAACACAACCTCTTCAAAGAGAGGGCGGTGGCCGGAGCCACCTATGTTTGAGTCAATTGGTATGGCACCACGAAGAATTATCCTTGGGCCCATGACCAAAACTCGTCTTTGAAGCACAAGTACCATCAAAAAATGGCTAATGTGAAAGAGTTGATCAATTTATGCATAATGGGGGAGGGAGAGTTCATTGAGAGAACAACACTCCCCCTATGTCCATGCCTACACCTAAACAAGACATCAAGATGAGTATGGTGGGGTGTGCAAGGGTTCAAGCCACATTGCTCGAATCAATGATATTTAGCTCATGCCTTAACTCGCGAAATCTTGACTCATCCAAGGGTTTCATGAAGATATCTGCAAGGTTATCATGAGTGTTGACATAGTTGAGCTCGATCTCCCCTCGCCTAATATGATCCCAGATAAAGTGATACCGAATCTCAATATGCTTTGTCTTGAAGTGTTGCACCGGGTTCAGAGAGATCTTGATGGCACTTTCATTGTCACACCAAAGAAGCACTTTGTCACAAAAGACACTGTAATCCTTTAAAGTTTGCCTCATCCAAAGAAGTTGAGCACAACAACTACCGGTGGCCACATACTCCGCTTCGGTGGACGAGAGAGACACACAACTTTGCTTCTTAGAAGACCAACTCACCAAAGAGCAACCAAGAAATTGGCACCCTCCGGAAGTTGACTTCCTATCCACTTTGTCTCCCACCCAATCTGAGTCTGAAAAGCCCACAAGGTTGAAGTTTGCTCCTCTTGGGTACCATAAGCCAAAGTTTGGGGTATGAGCCAAATATCGAAAGATTCGTTTGACCGCCACATAGTGGCTTTCCTTAGGTGCGGCTTGAACCCGTGCACAAATTCTCACACTCAACATGATATCCGGTCTAGATGCACAAAGGTAAAGCAAGGAGCCAATCATGGAGCGATATACCTTTTGATCCACCGCTTTACCATTGGGATCTATGTCAAGTTGGCATTTGACGGGCATTGGAGTGGAGGCCGGCTTGACATCACTTAGCTTGAATCTCTTGAGCATGTCTTGAGTGTATTTGGCTTGGTTGATGAAGGTTCCTTCTCTTCTTTGCTTGATTTCGAACCCGAGAAAGAACTTCAACTCTCCCATCATGGACATCTGGAACTTCGAGGTCATGAGAGCGGCAAACACCTCATTGAAAGCTTTGTTAGGGGAACCAAAGATAATATCATCAACATATAGTTGGCACACAAACAACTCCCCTTTGACCTTCTTAGTAAAAAGAGTGGGGTCGGTTTTCCCAATTTCAAACCCACGATCTTGCAACAACTCGGTAAGGTGGTCATACCACGCACATGAGGCTTGTTTAAGGCCATAGAGTGCCTTATCGAGTTGGTACACATGATCGGGGAAATAGGGATCCTCGAACCCTGGGGGTTGTTTGACATACACCAACTCATTAATAGGACCATTAAGAAAAGCACTCTTCACATCCATTTGTTGCAACTTGAAGTTATGATGAGAAGCATAAGCAATCAACAAACGAATAGATTCAAGGCGGGCAACGGGAGCAAAGGTTTCACCATAGTCGATACCCTTGACTTGGGAGTAGCCTTGTGCTACCAAACGAGCCTTGTTGCGAACGATAATTCCATGAACATCTTGCTTGTTCTTGAATATCCACTTGGTTCCAATGACATTATGGTTCTCCATTGGCCTTGGCACCAATCTCCACACCTTGTTATGCTCGAAGTTGTTGAGTTCTTCATGCATGGCATTGAGCTAATCCGGATCCTCGAGTGCCTCATAGACCTTTTGGGGCTCAACAAAAGAGACAAACGCGTGATGTTCACAATAGTTTGCTAATTGTCTATGAGTGCTTACCCCCTTTCTTAAGCTTCCAAGCACATTCTTCATGAGATGATCTTTGGTAGTGAGCTTGGAGGTAATCTTGGCGGCACGACGCTCCAATTCCTCCTCAAGAGAGAGTTGAGGAACGGTAACTTGATCATCCTGAGCGTCGTCTTGAGCTTGTTCTTGATCTTGAGCTTGCTCTTGATCTTGAACTTGCTCGATGGTGAGAACTTGACCTTGGGCATCACTTGGTGGTTCACCACCATCTTGAGGTTGATCTTGCCCTTGATCTTGTTCATTTGGTTGAGGGCCTTCACTTTGTTCTTTGGAAACGTGTGGGTCTTGGGTTGGTGATGGTTCCACTTGAGTGGAACATTGTCCTTCTCCTTCAGCCACAAGGGGTTCCTCAATGGGTAGGATATGACCAACACCCATTCTTCTTATGGCTTTGGGAGGAGTTTCATCACCTACATCACAAGTAACACTTTGCTCCACTTGGGAGCCGTTATTCTCATCAAACTCCATGTTACACATCTCCTCAATGAGTCCGTTAGACTTGTTGAGTACACGGTAAGCATGAGAGTTTGTAGCATAACCAACAAATATGCCCTCATGAGCTCTAGCCTCAAATTTAGACAAACAAACACCTTTCTTGAGAATGAAACACTTACACCCGAACACCCGGAAGTACTTGAGGTTAGGCTTGTTACCGGTGAGTATCTCATATGGAGTCTTGTTCAAGCCTTTGCGGAGATAGAGCCGATTGGAAGCATGACAAGTGGTGTTGATGGCTTCAGCCCAAAAGTTGTACGAAGACTTGAACTCCGCCATCATGGTCCTTGCCGCATCCATCAATGTCCGGTTCTTCCTCTCCGCTACACCATTTTGTTAAGGGGTGTAAGTGTAAGAGATATGCCCTAGAGGCAATAATAAATGTTATTAATTATCTCCCTGTTCATAATTAAGTTTATATTCCATGCTATAACTGCTATGGTTCCCGAGCCCGTATATCCATAAAGGCTCTGGGGAAAACCCATGTGCACGTGTGGTATAATAAACGGTAAAATGTATTCCTAGTCGTGCCTCTAAGACTAGCTCAAGTGTTGCATGATGATTATGTTTTTCCAATCATGGGCATGTCTATGCCAGCAACTTTGAGGGCACAATGTCAGGAAGGACATTTGTGTTGAATCGACCCGAATTGATGTTATGCTATGAGATACATTCGTCATGAGTTAATGGTTAATAACACAGAGATGGTTAATGTTTGCATGATTCCTCAGACCATGAGAGTATCGAGTTTCTTCATGCTTGATTCATGAACTTTGGGGGTTGTTAAACGTCATCCGTAAATGGATGGCTATTACGGCGGCTTACGGGTTCATGGGAAAGTATGTCAAGTAACTTGATAGCTCAAGATTGGGATTTGCTCCTCCGACGATGGAGAGATATCTCTGGGCCCTCTCGGTGTTACGGTATCCATCATCGTCTGGCCAGACACTTTGTGATTTGATCACGGGGATGCCGGAACACGGTAACGAGAAAAGAGAACAATACCGATAACGGGGTAACTGGCATAGTGGACAAGTTGTTGATCCACGGGGATGCCAACATGTCTAACCTCGGGTATTTGTAACATATCGTGAAGCAACAGGAATAGCACACGGCAACTGGAGGTTCACTCGAATATTCATTCATGTGGGTATAGGGGTCAATATGGGTGTCCACGGCTCCGATGTTGATCATTGATCGGAAGGGGTTCCAGGTCATGTCTATACTTCACCGAACCTATAGGGTCACACGCTTAAGGGTCATCTATCTGCTGAATACTAGACAGGGAGTCTGAGAGAAAATCACCGAAAAAGTTTCGGACACCGAAAAGTTTCGGACAGCGGAAAAGTTCCGCAGAGAGAGGTCACCGGATGAGTTCCGGTGAAACTGAAAAGTTGTTTCAGGGGATACCATTAAGTCAAAATGGTTTCGACACATGCCTGATAATTCTTGGAGGATGCCAGAATCATTCTGGAAACTTCTGGGAATTTTCTGGAAGAAAAACCGGAAATGTTCCGGGGCTGCCGGAACCGCTTCAGATGCTTTTCGCAGATGAAATCACTAAACTGGAATTGTTCCAGAACGCGTTGAAAATTATTTTAGTGGGTACTGGAAATGTTCTAAGCCCACATAAATATTTTCAGTTTGAACGGACGCTGAAAAATGTCGTCGTGAGTAGTGAAAGTGCTTTTTGGGTGGCTTCTTGGAGAAGCCACCTTGAGGGTCCTTTGGTATTTTTCCCCTTGGCTTCTTGGAGAAGCCACCCTTGGGCTTGGCCTATAAATAGGGGTGGAGGGGGCTGCCTAAAGACTCACTCCTTCTCACATACAAGTGCCATGCAATGATCTGGCTTCTCTCTCCCTCCCACGAAAAGAGTTTCGTAGAGCCGAAAGGCTGTCTGGGTTCCGGTGGGAACTAGTTCTGGACGGCGAAGCCCTGCCGGATAGTTGACACCGTATGTGTGCAACTCTGTAGAGAGGTCGTAGTTTCGATCTTAGTGCCCGAGGGGCTGTTCGTGAGTGCCTCCCGAAGGGCTGTCCAAGTGACGGTCCGAGTTCTGTGAGTCCTCCCGAAGGGCTGTCCGAGTGACCGTTCGAGTTTCGAAGGTCCTCCCGAAGGGCTGTCCGCGACACCGTCCGGGGGACTGTTCGACCGCCTCCCGGAGGGCTGTCCGAAGGGAAGACGAGGGTATACATCCTCGCGGTTGGGAGGTTGTAAATCCTAGCTGCGGGGATCTGCACCACCGATCGTCATCGACTCTACTTTCGCTGTGCTACGAGTCAGTAACGAAAATGATCAAACCTTGTATGCAGTCTCCATAGTGGTCCTGGGCTGGTGCGTAGGTCGGAATTTTTTTGTTTTCTGCTGCGTTACCCTACAGTGGCATCATGAGCCGTGCTATGCGTAGATGCAGGTTGCGATCTAGAATACATAGAGATGTATGGGTGTTGCACAATATAATTAGGTAGTAGATGAGTTCTATTACTGAAAATTATTTGTGCGGGTAGCAGATGAAATCTGTTACCCGATGTTCTTGTTGCTTCCCTAGAATTTGCATATTTCTGATCTTGATAACAGTATGGTGGAGTTTCAAAGTTCTGGCAATCCGCGATCCTGATTGATCAACGAAGTGCTAACAGTTCATTGAATTCCACCGTAGTTAAAAGGAAAGATGAAATTTCGCAGACAAAAGGGCAATGCAGATATGATCTGCACGGGGGTCATGCGTATGACGAAGTTTAGTATGGGGCTCGAGATTTTATTATCTCAGTTTTCATACACCCTGGAAAGTTAATCTAGCGACTTGAATTATCATACTTGATGATGGACGTTGGTAGTTTCGGTTTGTTTCGAAACCTTAGAAGCCACGTAAAAACAAGTTTTTGCATGAACCGATTAGAGGCGTCTAACTTGGTTTTGCAGGAGGGTTTGCATGTGCATATGATGTGGTATAGGAGTGCTCATATTTAATTTGATTATGTATGAGATGACTATATGATGTAAATTGATTAACATGACCTGTGTGTCATGATTCGGCATGATGGCTGGAGCCATATGATTGCACTTTAAATGACCTGCGTGTCAAACTTGTTGTAATGCATTATTTTATTAGCTATAGAGATAGCAATATTATCTGGTGCATCGACAAGGTGGTGGCAATCTTCGTGAAGGTGAACACCGACGCGAATGCCGAAGACGAAGAAATACAAGACTTCTCCGTCAGAAAGGGCTATACCATATCATGCTATTATGAATTACCTGAGATGTTTATCCCTTATAATGCACCCTTTTTGATTGCGCGGTAGTCGCTTTTATTAGGGTGATCTCTCACAAAAATATCAAGTAGTTAGTGTTCTCCCAAGTGTAGCACCGTCACGGCACCTAACTTTTCGGGGCATCACATGGACACATGGGTGCGAACGATTAGGGAAGTGTGAGGCGGGTGAGTTGAGACCTCGCAGCAAGATCACTTGGTTGTCTTGACGTTCTGGAGGAGCGTCCTGAGCTCGGAACACGCCCATCGAAAGATGAACAAGATTCACATAGAGATGTGATTGGCAAGTTGGCCTACCGATTGCAATTTTCGTCACTTGAGATGGACACATCCTTGGTGTTAAATTGTAATATGGATCTTGAATCGCTCACAATCAATTATGAGAGATATTGATTTGAGTGGGAGCGCACTGTTGAATTAACTTGTTTAATTCTCAGTGCAATTAATTATGAACACTGTCTAAGTGTGGTTTGCTAATAGTTGTAGAATAATAGCTCGTGTTTCCACCTTCCCTGTTAAAATTGAATAAGCTGTTAAATATCTGGTTAAAACTTTACGGTTGGTAACGTAATGTGAGGATTGTCCTCAAGAGTGCCAAGAAGGACTTTGTCCTATCGCATACTTTCGGTATTCTCTCGCTTATGCTATGGATCATGTGACTCTCGTCCTTCGATCCAAAAGCTAGAATTCCATTTTTAGTCAAGTGCAATATGTTTGCTTCCATGAGACCCGAACTTCGAAAGTTTGGATAGTTATGTGATATTCATGGAATCTGAAAATCATTTTCAGAGACAGACAAAGGCTAAAAGATATGAGATATCCAAAGCAATGTTTGTTTGCAAACTATTAGTAAAGGAGTTTACTATGCATTAGACTAATAAGAGAGGGATCCAGTAGAACGCCTGTCATATGATGAAAGGTGAATAAAACAAACAACTTAAAGAGAATGGAAGTGTCCGAAGGGTGTTAGTGAAACTTTCACGCCTAGGAAGTCCGGGGCTAACGCCACTCTTAAGTTGGATGCTTCTTCTGAGAGTAGGAGAAATACTGAAAGTTAAACTGTTAGAAGTATAAAGGCAAAAAGAAAGAAGACTGGAATATCCAGCTCATGTATGAATGCCATACAAGTTTTTGATGTATAGAAGGCTGGTCAAAGATATAGTTCTTGGGAATTATGATTAAATTGTTAATCACTGATTCTTGGGTATTGTGAGTTAATCAAAAAGATACCCGCTCGATTGCATTCTGTTGCAACTCGATGTAAGAACTACTATGGCCTGAAAGACTAGCCAGGAATGAGGTTTAGGTATACACAGGGAACATAGTAAATGTTACTATACCTTCCATCGGTGTATTACCGTCTGTATTTATTTTCATAATTCATTTAGAGTTTTACAAACTCTAGCCCATTGCATAAGGTATCTTGCAAGAAGGTTGTTCATAAGAGAACTTTTGATGTTCGGTGTTATGAATAACATAAGGGCCATACTTTCATTATGAATGAGATGTATGTTATGAATGTTGATAATAATATATTACCTCTGGGTTTACTTTCATAATTCATTTTAGAGTTTCATACACTCTAGCCCATTGCGCAATGTTTGATGCAAGAGGGTTGTTCATAAAAACAACAATTGTTGTTCAGTATTATGAATAACATGAAGGGCCATACTTCCATCAAAGATGGGACGTATGTTATGAATATTGATGGTAATATGATACATCCATAACACTGACGCTAAATGTCATAAGACTAAAAGAATACCACACAAGTGTGGCACTGCATTTGGTCACATTGGAGAAACCCGCATGGAAAATTCCATTATGATGGATTTTGAAGTCGTTTGATTTTGAATCACCTGACACTTGCAACTTTCCTCCGAAAAGTAAAGTGACTGAAATACGGTTCACAGGCCATAAGGAACGAGCAAAGAACTTATTGGTGATCATACATTTTGATATATGTAGTCCGATAAATGTTGTTGCAAGTAGTGGATTTATCTATCTTCAGAAATGACTCAAGTAGATATATGGATATTTACTTGATGAGACGTAAGTCTGGATCTTTTGAAATCATTTGAAAGGTTTTCAAAATGAAGTAGAAGTTATTGTAACAAGAAAATTATGTTTCTACAATTCGATTGCAGAAAGAAATATTTGAGTTACAAGTTTAGCGAATGTCTGATGAGTTGTGAAAAGAGTTTCATAACTTACACCTCCCGGAACACCACTGTGAGTGGAAAGTCCGTGAAGATGTAATCGAACCATTTATGACATGGTAAGATCAAAGATGACATAAATAAATTTGCCATTATCCCTTTTAAGGTGATGCTTTAGAGACTGCGGCTTTTACACTGAAAAGAGCTCCATCGGGTGTGTTGAAATGACACCATGGTATGGTATGCCCAACCATGTCATATCTTTTCTTAACATTTGGAATATGGGGCTTGTGTAAAAGGTTACAAACCTATTTCAAATCAGGCAAGTGCTACTTTGTAGGTTATCCCAAGTAATTGGGTATTCCTCCCTCACTATACCGAGGCAAATAGGTTTGCCACAAAGAACGGTATGCTTTTTGAAGAAAATGGTTCTTTCAAAAGGTGAGTGGGAGAATAGTGCAACTCGACAAGATAAACAGTATCTTCGTCATCAGGTCAAAGGAAAGAGACCTTGGAAGCAATTCCAGAGTTTCCTACTGCGACTGATACGGAAGTCTCTACAATAAAATGTATGGACTTCGGTCGAACTTGCAGCTGAACCACGTAGGCAAGGCTCGTGCAAACCTCTCAGGTGCGCAAACGAGATATTGTTGTTAGACAACAGTATACCTACGATAGACAAGGAAGCGTTGATGGGCCCTGACTCCGGAATTGGCTAAATGCCAATACAATCCGAGATAGTTTCCATATAAGTGATTCAAGATTAAAACCTTGATACACCTTTCGGAAGACTTAGAGTCTGACGAATATTTATGGAACTATAACTGATACGAATAAAAATGTTTTATCCATAAAGCTCGACTTGTTGCAATATACAAGTTCAAGGAGTTGACTACGATGAGGTTGCTTCACCGTAGCGATGCTTAAAGTCGGTTCGGGTTGAACTAGCAATTAATACATATTTCATATCATGAGATATAAAACAATGGATGGCAAAAGGATTTCCACCTGATGGAAATGAAACCAAGGACTTGCATGTGTTACAGTCCAAGGTATTTTGTCAATCCAGAGGATGCTAGTAAGTATGCAAACTTCAGAGTTCCAGCAATGGACAGAAGAGAGCAAAATGGAGTTGGAATCTTTGTGTTTTGATGAAATGGTTAAAAGGGTTTTGACTTCATCAGTGGGTAACGAAGATGCTTGTGATTCAAGAAAGTAAGTGGGAGCATAATAATATTTCTAAAAACGTTGTGTGCTTGACACATTGTTAATTGGAATTAAATTTCTTGACACGAATTAGGACTTCATTTAAAAAGGGTTTTTTGATGAAGTGCTTGGGCTAAATAGCCTTAATATTAGGCATGATGATCTATGGAGATAGATTTACCTGATGGGGCTGAGCAAAGATACATATTGACAAAATGCTAAAACCTTTTAGCATTAAAAACCGTCAAGGAGTGATTCTTGCCGAAGTCACATGGAAAGAGTTTTTGCAAGACTCGGTGTCCCAAAACACTGATGAGCAAAATACATGATGGAGATTCCACACACTCTTGTGTTTGGATTAATCATGTATTCCATGGTATGTAAAAACAACCAGATATGTCCAATACTCCAAAGTTGTTGCGAGTATAGATACCAAGGTGATCAAAAGTTCTGATCATGGGACAACAGTGAAAAAGGGTCATTGAGTACTATAGTAGCACTGATGACTTGTTTTCTCGCAAGCGGAGATCATGAAGATTTCGTTGTAAAAGGTTACATCGATACAGTCTTCATCCATGCTCCAAGCGATTTTTGATTTAATTTGAGGGTTTTGTGTAAAACACAATATGGTGGCACGGTAGTTGGAAATTGTTCCAAACAAGTTACTGTGGCGAATTCTATAACAGAGGCGAAGTATGTTGCCGCTTTTAAAAGCGACAAAGAAGATGTTGAATCATGGGACACTACTGCAAGTAGTTGCTCCATAACTCAGTCTGAGGAATCCAGGTTCGACCTGTGATTCACATACATACCAAGCCAAGTCCACACAAAATATGAATTTTGTGAAGGCGTGAAAACGCGAGGATATGCAAAGATACACACGGAGCTGAAGTCGTCAGATCCGTTGGACATCAGGCTATACCACAAGCGAAGTATATTTACACCGGTGTGCCACAGGTGTAAAGTGCATTAGCATCAACTAGATTATTGACTCTAGTGCAAGTGGGAGTCTGTAAGAGATATGCCCTAGAGGCAATAATAAATGTTATTAATTATCTCCCTGTTCATAATTAAGTTTATATTCCATGCTATAACTGCTATGGTTCCCGAGCCCGTATATCCATAAAGGCTCTGGGGAAAACCCATGTGCACGTGTGGTATAATAAACGGTAAAATGTATTCCTAGTCGTGCCTCTAAGACTAGCTCAAGTGTTGCATGATGATTATGTTTTTCCAATCATGGGCATGTCTATGCCAGCAACTTTGAGGGCACAATGTCAGGAAGGACATTTGTGTTGAATCGACCCGAATTGATGTTATGCTATGAGATACATTCGTCATGAGTTAATGGTTAATAACACAGAGATGGTTAATGTTTGCATGATTCCTCAGACCATGAGAGTATCGAGTTTCTTCATGCTTGATTCATGAACTTTGGGGTTTGTTAAACGTCATCCGTAAATGGATGGCTATTACGGCGGCTTACGGGTTCATGGGAAAGTATGTCAAGTAACTTGATAGCTCAAGATTGGGATTTGCTCCTCTGACGATGGAGAGATATCTCTGGGCCCTCTCGGTGTTACGGTATCCATCATCGTCTGGCCAGACACTTTGTGATTTGATCACGGGGATGCCAGAACACGGTAACGAGAAAAGAGAACAATACCGATAACGGGGTAACTGGCATAGTGGACAAGTTGTTGATCCACGGGGATGCCAACATGTCTAACCTCGGGTATTTGTAACATATCGTGAAGCAGCAGGAATAGCACACGGCAACTGGAGGTTCACTCGAATATTCATTCGTGTGGGTATAGGGGTCAATATGGGTGTCCACGGCTCCGATGTTGATCATTGATCGGAAGGGGTTCCAGGTCATGTCTATACTTCACCGAACCTATAGGGTCACACGCTTAAGGGTCATCTATCTGCTGAATACTAGACAGGGAGTCTGAGAGAAAATCACCGAAAAAGTTTCGGACACCGAAAAGTTTCGGACAGCGGAAAAGTTCCGCAGAGAGAGGTCACCGGATGAGTTCCGGTGAAACTGAAAAGTTGTTTCAGGGGATACCATTAAGTCAAAATGGTTTCGACACATGCCTGATAATTCTTGGAGGATGCCAGAATCATTCTGGAAAC
Source organism: Thinopyrum elongatum (assembly GCA_011799875.1). Classification (NCBI taxonomy): domain Eukaryota; kingdom Viridiplantae; phylum Streptophyta; class Magnoliopsida; order Poales; family Poaceae; genus Thinopyrum; species Thinopyrum elongatum. The sequence continues at coordinate 635,431,125 of CM022299.1, read as the reverse complement.
TTCTGGGAATTTTCTGGAAGAAAAACCGGAAATGTTCCGGGGCTGCCGGAACCGCTTCAGATGCTTTTCGCAGATGAAATCACTAAACTGGAATTGTTCCAGAACGCATTGAAAATTATTTTAGTGGGTACTGGAAATGTTCTAAGCCCACATAAATATTTTCAGTTTGAACGGACGCTGAAAAATGTCGTCGTGAATAGTGAAAGTGCTTTTTGGGTGGCTTCTTGGAGAAGCCACCTTGAGGGTCCTTTGGTATTTTTCCCCTTGGCTTCTTGGAGAAGCCACCCTTGGGCTTGGCCTATAAATAGGGGTGGAGGGGGCTGCCTAAAGACTCACTCCTTCTCACATACAAGTGCCATGCAATGATCTGGCTTCTCTCTCCCTCCCACGAAAAGAGTTTCGTAGAGCCGAAAGGCTGTCTGGGTTCCGGTGGGAACTAGTTCTGGACGGCGAAGCCCTGCCGGATAGTTGACACCGTATGTGTGCAACTCTGTAGAGAGGTCGTAGTTTCGATCTTAGTGCCCGAGGGGCTGTTCGTGAGTGCGTCCCGAAGGGCTGTCCAAGTGACGGTCCGAGTTCTGTGAGTCCTCCCGAAGGGCTGTCCGAGTGACCGTTCGAGTTTCGAAGGTCCTCCCGAAGGGCTGTCCGCGACACCGTCCGGGGGACTGTTCGACCGCCTCCCGGAGGGCTGTCCGAAGGGAAGACGAGGGTATACATCCTTGCGGTTGGGAGGTTGTAAATCCTAGCTGCGGGGATCTGCACCACCGATCGTCATCGACTCTACTTTCGCTGTGCTACGAGTCAGTAACGAAAATGATCAAACCTTGTATGCAGTCTCCATAGTGGTCCTGGGCTGGTGCGTAGGTCGGAATTTTTTTGTTTTCTGCTGCGTTACCCTACAGTAAGGAGCAGAATATTGATGCTTGATCCCCTCATCACTAAGAAACTCATCCAAGGTGTAGTTCTTGAACTCGGTGTCGTTGTCACTTCTTATCATCAAGATCTTTACATTGTGTTGGCGTTGAGCTTCATTTGCAAAGTCGATGACGGTTTGTTGGGTCTCGCTCCTCCTTTTGAAGAAATATACCCAAGTGTATCTTGAATAATCATCCACAATCACCAAGCAATACTTTCTACCCCCAAGACTATCAAAGGATGGAGGTCCAAAGAGATCCAAGTGAAGGAGCTCCAAGAGCCTCTTCGAGTAGATGATAGTCGTGGGAAGGTGAGCCTTCTCATGTAGCTTTCCTTCTATACAAGCACTGCAAGCACGATCTTTGGCAAAACTAGCATTTGTTAGTCCATGGACATGGTCCCCCTTGAGAAGACTTTGCAAAGATCTCATATTGACATGGGCTAAATGGCGATGCCAAAGCCAACCCATGTCAACTTTAGCCATTAGGCATGTCGCGGTCTTAGTGGGTCACTCCGAAAAGTTAATCACATAAAGACCGTTCTCGACATGCCCAACAAAGGCTACTTTAAGAGTCTTGCTCCACAAGAGGGCCACGGTATCAATATCAAAGAAAGTGGCAAAGCCCATGAGTGCGAGTTGATGAACAGAAAGTAAATTATATGCAAGGGACTCAACAAGCATGACTTTCTCGATCGTGAGATCATGAGAAATGACAACCTTGCCAAGACCCAATACCTTAGAAGATGAGGCATCACCCCACTCGACATTGGTGGGCATAGATGAAATCTTGTGCACATCCACCACCAAGTCCTTGCTTTCGGTCATATGATTTGTGGCTCCACTATCGAGCAACCATGATCCCTCACCGGAAGCAAACACCTACAAGAGATCAATGCTTGGTTTTAGGTACCCATTTTGTAATGTGTCCTTTGATGTTAGCAACAAGGATCTTAGGAACCCAAATAGACCATTCAATGTACTCATAAGGAGAACCAACAAATTTAGCATAAACATGCCCATCACTAGCATAACATAACACATAGGAAGGGTTAAAGTAGCCGGCTTTGTTGGAAGGGGTGGCATTGCCCTTCTTGACACCACCACCCTTCACATTGTTCTTCTTCTCCTTAGGAGCACCCTCTCCCTTCTTCACAAAAGTTTGCTTGAGAGGAGGAGGTTGTTTGGCCTTGTCATTCTTCTTCTTGTTCTTGGACTTGGGTGCAAACCCAATTCCCTCCTTGCCCACCACTTCCTTTTGATTTCTCAAAAGTTCGTTGAGGTTCTTCTCACCTTGTATGCAAGACACAAGGCCTTTCTCAAGTTGCTCCTTCAACTTCGCATTCTCCTCCACAAGATGCACATGCTCACAACACGGGTTAGTAGCATTTGCATTATCAATTAGAACCATATGAGGAAATGTGGCTTTCTCCTTGGTTAGCTTCAGTTGGAGTTGATCATGAGACTCTTTGAGGCTAGCATGAGCACCCTTCAAGGCCTTGTGAGCCTTGTCAAGTATATCAAACTCCTCCTTGAGTCTAGCATGGTCAACCCCAAGTTTAGCCTTCTCGGAATTGAGCACACGAGATACAACAAGAGCATGATCAAGATCTTTCTTTAATTTAGCATGATCATCGTTGTGTGACTCCTCAAGAGCCAAACAATGACCACGCTCTTCCTCAAGTGCATTAGAGAGATCCGATATCTCATTGACATAGTCACGACTATGCCCTTCCATCTTAGAGATGGTTTCTTCGTGAGCCTCGATCATGTCATTGGCTTCACCAAGTTGTTCCAAGAGAGCAACAAAGTGCTTCTTGGATTTACCCTTGAGCTTACTCATAAAAGACTCAAATTCATTTTCCTCCTCCTTCGACCCCTCACTTTCATCAATGCAATCCATCAAGGAAGGATTAGTAGTGATGGTAGTTTTGATGTTGGGGGTTACCTTGTTGGTGGCTTTAGCCATGAGGCACTTGGCAGTGATGTTCTCATTGGGTGAATCGAAGAGGGACACCCGTGGAGTTGTTGCAATGGCAACGGAGGCCATGGCAACCGTCTCACCGTCTTCATCATCTTCATCATCCTCATTGTACTCTTCTTGTGCCACCAAGCCCTTGGGAGGAGTCTTCTTGGCGAAGTTGTTCCTGTTGGGGAAGGACTTGGCCTTTCGGATAAGCTTACCACTATTGTCTTCCCTCTTCTTGTATGGGCACTCCGCAACAAAGTGGCTCACATTGCCACAATTATAGCATGTCCTCACGCGTTGCTTGCCCTTGACGCCACTTGAGTTGTTCTTGTTGAAGTTGGGCCTTGAATTCTTCTTGCTCCAAAATTGCCGTGAAGCGAGAGCCATGTGCTCATGATATGCGTACTTGGTATCTTCGGGGCAACACTCCTCTTCTTCCTCTTCACCCTCTTGTTCCATGCTAGCCTTGGCCTTCAAAGCAAGGTTGGGCTTCTTTGCTCGTTGAGAACGCAACACCGCATTGTCGGCGGTCTTGTCCAAGATCCTCATTGCAACAAACTCATCCAAGACTTCACTTGAGGACAAGGAGTGAAAGTCCAGCCTTTGACGGATGATAGAGGACATGGCCTTATGGTAAGGCATCATGGCTTTGAGAAACTTGCGCTTGATCCAATTGTCATCCGTATCCTTACTCCCATGATCTCGGAGTGAGACCGCGAGAGTGGTTAGTCTCCGGTAAAGCTCTCGAGGTTCTTCATCTTCAATCATTGCAAACTCATCGGCTTCATCTTGCACCACTTCAAAGTTTGAGCGTTGAATACTTGCGCTTCCCTTGTAAATGGAAACAACATGTTGCCATGCTTCCTTGGCCACAGTGAATGGTCGGAGGTGCGCAATATCTTCGGGTGGAATTGCTTCTTGGAGAATGAAGAGAGCGGACTCGTTGAATTGATGATCTGCGGCTTCTCTAGGAGTGAAGTTGCTTGGGTCGTGCGGGTAGAAACCTTGCTCAATAATTCTCCAAAGATTAGTACAACTATGATTTAAATGATGCTTAAAGCGATAAACCCAAGAGGCAAAATCCTCATTTTTCGCAAGCTTAGGAGGAGGACCAACATGATTTATATGCGTGGAGGGAACCGGTCCTCCATAAACGAGTGGAGGTTCAACATGGGCAAAGATGCCGCTTCCACTTCTACCACTAGGCAAAGGAAATTGATCACTAGTAGCTTCCCCCTTTTTGGAGTTAGCATCCGTCACCTTGTTACTGGGATCGACCACTTCCAACGGTGCGGTGGATAATTTAAGACCATCAAGAAACTTCTCAAGCATGCCTTTGACCACGGCCGTCATGGAGGTTTTCAATGTGTCCAAGGCCACATTGAACTCCTCACGAGAGACCGAGGAACCCCCATCGGCCGCGCACAAGATGGGACTAGCACCGGAGTGCTCCTCCCCACCGTCTACGGTGTCAACCATACTCTTCGGACGGCAAAGTCCTTAATAAAGAGACCTGGCTCTGATACCAATTGAAAGGATCGATATGGTTGACTAGAGGGGGGGTGAATAGGCAACTAACAATTTTTAGCTTTTCTTTACCAATTTAAACTTTGCATCAAAGTAGGTTGTCTAGATATGCAACTAGGTGAGCAACCTATATGATGCAACAACAACAAGCACACACGCAAGCAAGGAATACAACACAAATTAAGCTTACACAAGTAAAGGTAAGAGATAACCAAAAGTGGTGCCGGTGGAGACGAGGATGTGTTACCGAAGTTCCTTCCCTTTGAGAGGAAGTACATCTCCGTTGGAGCGGTGTGGAGACACAATGCTCCCCAAGAAGCCACTAGGGCCACCGTATTCTCCTCACGCCCTCACACGATGCGAGATGCCGTGAATCCACTATTGGTGCCCTTGGAGGTGGCGACCGAACGTTTACAAACAAGGTTGGGGCAATCTCCACAACTTAATTGGAGGCTCCCAACGACACCACGAAGCTTCACCACAATGGAATATTGCTCCGCGGTGACCTTAACCATCTAGGGTGCTCAAACACCCAAGAGTAACAAGATCCGCAAGGGATTAGTGGGGGGAATTAAATTTCTCTTGGTGGAAGTGTAGATCGGGGCCTTCTCAACCAATCCCTAGAAAATCAACAAGTTTGATTGGCTAGGGAGAGAGATCGGGCGAAAATGGAGCTTTGAGAAATAATGGAGCTTAGGAAGGAAAGAGGTAGTCAACTTGGGGAAGAAGACCCCCCTTTTATAGTGGGAGGAAAGATCCAACCGTTACCCACTTATTCAGCCCGCGACATGCGGTACTACCGCAAGGCATCACGGTACTACTGCACTATGATGCGGTACTACCGCTCCTGCGGCAGAGACCAGACGAGGCCCTGTTGTGTTAAAACAATGAGCGGTACTACCGCGAGCCCTTGCGGTACTACCGCAAGGCAGGGTTCGACTAGGCAGGGAAGGCATGGACTAATAAAATTACATCCGTGGCTACTTCCGCTGAATCTCGGTCTGTGCAAAAATCTGGCACGGTACTACCGCATGCTGAGAGCAGTACTACCGCGTAGGACGCGGATGTAAAAAATTACTTCCGCTCCTACTTCCGCGCATGCTAGTGTTCTGGGCTAGAGGCCACGGTACTACCGCACCTGAGGAGCTGTACTACCGAACAGAGCGGTACTACCGCTTCCCTGGCCGGTACTACCGTGGGCCATTGCGGTACTACTGCTCCTATGAGCAATACTACCGCACGCCACAAAACTATAGCACTTGGGAGCCTTCATTTTGTAAAGACACGGATAAACGGACGGTGCTCCAAAGAAGCAAAGGAAAGGTGGTGCAAAGGAACAGACATGTACGTGTTGATTCCACCCTAACCTTTCCGACGCGGACCCCCTCTTAATAGTACGGCTTTCCTATGACTCAAATCCACCGAAAAGAAACATAGAGAAACGCCGTCTTCACTAGGCTCCGAGGGGCACCGAATCGTCTTGTGCCTAGACATGAGATATCTGAAATGCTCAATGCACACGATTAGTCCGCAAATGCATTGCCATCAATCACCAAAACCACATAAGGAAGAATATACCCTTACACAAACATTGTCCAAACGGAATAAAACCTTCGCGATGATTTTTCTTGGACCAGAAGACACCCAGGAGACTTGGAGTGCAAGTCAAAAGAGACACGAGGCGGCCACAAGGGGGGAGGGCACGCCCAGGGTTAGGGCGCGCTCCCCTGCCTTGTGGGCTCCTCGGTGACCCCCTGACCTAGATCTTCCTCCTATATATTCACATATATTCCCAAACCACCAGAAGCATCCACGAAAACACTTTTCCACCGCCGCAACCTTCTGCTCCCGTGAGATCCCATCTTGGGGCCTTTTCCGGCATCCTGCCGGAGGGGGATTCGATCACGGAGGGCTTCTACATCAACTCTATTGCCCTTCCGATGAAGCGTGAGTAGTTTACCTCAGACCTACGGGTCCATAGCTAGTAGCTAGATGGCTTCTTCTCTCTCTTTGATTCTCAATACAACGTTCTCCTTGATGTTCTTGGAGATCTATCCGACGTAATCTTCTTTTGCGGTGTGTTTGTCGAGATCCGATGAATTGTGGATTTATGATCAGCTTATCTATGAATATTATTTGAATCTTCTCTGAATTCTTTTATGCATGATTTGATATCCTTGTAATTCTCTTCGAACTATCGGTTTGGTTTGGCCAACTAGATTGGTTTTTCTTGCAATGGGAGAAGTGCTTGGCTTTGGGTTCAATCTTGCGGTGTCCTCTCCCAGTGATAGTATGGGCAGCGAGGCACGTATTTGTATTGTTGTCATCGAGGATAAAAAGATGGGGTTTACATCATATTGCTTGAGTTTATTCGTCTACATCATGTCATCTTACTTAAAGCGTTACTATGTTCTTCTTGAACTTAATAGTCTAGATGCAGGCAGGAGTCAGTCGATGTGTGGAGTAATAGTAGTAGATGCAGGCAGGAGTTGGTCTACTTGATACGGACATGATGCCTATATTTCATTATCATTGCCTTGGATATCGTCATAACTTTGCACCTTTCTATCAATTGCTCGACAGTAATTTGTTCACCCACCGTAGTATTTGCTATCTTGAGCGAAGCATCTAGTGAAACCAATGGCCCCCGGGTCTATTTTCCATCATATTACTTTCCCATCTACTATTTTGCAATCTTTTATTTTCAGATCTATAAACCAAAAAACCCAAAAATATTTTATCTTTTTTTTAGTTTTATTTATCTATCTCTATCAGATCTCACTTTTGCAAGTGACCGTGAAGGGATTGACATCCCCTTTATCGCGTTGGGTGCAAGTGTTTTGATTGTTTGTGCAGTTGTTGGTGATTTGTGCATTGTCTCCTACTGGATTGATACCTTGGTTCTCAAACTGAGGGAAATACTTATCTCTACTTTGCTACATCACCCTTTCCTCTTCAAGGGAAAAACCAACGCAAGCTCAAGAAGTAGCAGGAAGAATTTCTGGCACCGTTGCCGGGGAGATCTACACCAAGTCAAGACATACCAAGTACCCATCATAAACTATCATCTCTTGCATTACATTATTCGCCATTCGCCTCTCGTTTTCCTCTCCCCCGCTTCTAAAATGATTTTCGAAAAAGATTTACCTTTTTATTCGCCTTCTCTTTCGTCCTTCTTTTCGTTTGCCCTTATGTCTTACTTGGTTTGTTTGTTTACTCATTTGCTTGGTATAATTGTGTGTTTATTGAAAATCAGAAACAAAGTTTATGGATCCACTTAAAGTTTTTACTTGGATCATCTTCGATCCATATGTGCTCATACTGAAACCCCAACTAGTTTAGTTGAGGGAAAATCTTTAGATGAGAATGCTCATTTTGTGCGTCACCGTTTGTCTGAAAAAGGGAGACTCCTATGGAATCAAATAAATTGTGTGCTATGTTATGTTTGGAATCTTTGTGAACTTTGTGATTTTACTTGTTGCTCTAAGAACCCTAAAAAACACCTTCCCTACCTATGTGAGTTTAATGATAATGAAAGTTTATCTTCTTATGAAAAGGGTGTTTATAGTTACTATGATATCGAACAAATTGAAGAATTTGTTGCTTTTAAGGGTGCTTATGAAGTTACTTCTTTGATTGAAAAGTATGATATTACTCTCTACAAATCTGAAAATTTTGACATACTTAAATATTGCTATGAAAACTATGCTCACAATGCCTATGTCAAAGAATTTATTGAGAGAATGACCGTTGCTTTGAAAGAAAATAATGATATGCATGAATCTATAGATAATTACGATTCCGATGATTTGATTGAGATACCCTACCTTGATGAGTGTGATGCTTGCTATTCTTGTGGCCATGATGCCAATATTTATGGAGATGAATTTGCTATAGTCCCTTATGTTAAACATGAGATTGTTGCTATTGCACCCATACTTGATAGTTCCTTGAATCAAAAGCATGATTGCAATGATAATATTATAAATTATATTAATGTCAATCATGCTAATAATATGCAAAACCCCAAGCTTGGGGATGCTAGTTTCGCTATGACCTCTACTTATTGCAATGATCATGATTGGGGTGATAATGCTTCTTATGATCTTGAAAATTTATTTAAGCCTCATGATGAATATGTTTGCTATAATATTGAAAGTGGGTTTGGAAGAGTGTCAACTTTAGGAAATAATTATCCCACTACTTTGGAGATTGATAAATCTTATGAAATTTTTGATAAAAGTGGGCTTGGAGAGGTCATGACTTTATTTTATGATAATCCCACTATTTTGGAAGAGTGTCAACTTTGCATGCATGTGGATCATGTTGAGAATATTTTATGTGATAGTTATATTGTTGAGTTTGATTATGATCCTACATGTAATTATTATGGGAGAGGAAAATATGGTTGTAGAAATTTTCATGTTACAAAATTACCTCTCGTTATGTTGAGATTGCTTTTGTTTCTTTCTTCTTCCTTGCATATGCTAGTTTTTGCTTCCATTGATAATTTGTTTTCCTATAAGATGCCTATGCATAGGAAGTATGTTAGACTTAGATGTGTTTTTCACATGCTAGAGGATGCTCCCTTTGTGCTTCAATTCTTGTCTTTCATGTGAGCATCATCGAAATTATTAATGCCTAGCTAAAAGGCTTTAAAGAAAAGCGCTTGTTGGGAGACAACCCAATATTCTTCATTGCTGTTTTTGAATAGATAATTCATCTAGCCTCTGGTTAGATGTGTTTTTGTGTTTTAATTAGTGTTGTGCCAAGTAAGACATTTGGGATGGCTTACGGTGAGTGTTGATTCGATCTTGCTGAAAAACAGAAACTTTTGCGTCCAGTCACAGAATTGTTTAGACTCTCTGGATTGTGGAAAAACCATGATTTTTTTACACAGGATTAATACACAAATTTCCTACGCTTTCGTAATTTTTCAGAATTTTGGGAGTTACGGAAGTATTAGAAAAATTCAGATCTTCGCAGACTGTTCTGTTTTTGACAGATTCTGTTTTCTATGTGGTGTTTGCTTATTTTGATGAATCTATGGGTAGTATCGGGGGGTATGAACCATGGAGAAGTTGGAATACAGTAGATATTACACCAATAAATAAAGAATGAGTTCACAACAGTACCAAAAGTGGTGATTTATTTTCTTATACTAACGGAGCTTATGAGATTTTCTGTTGAGTTTTATGTTGTGAAGTTTTCATGTTTTGGGTAAGGATTTGATGGACTATGGAATAAGAAGTGGCAAGAGCCTAAGCTTGGGGATGCCCAAGGCACCGCAAGGTAATATTCAAGGACAACCAAGAGCCTAAGCTTGGGGATGCCCCGGAAGGCATCCCCTCTTTCATCTTCGTCTATCGGTAACTTTATTTGAGGCTATATTTTTATTCACCACATGATATGTGTTTTGCTTGGAGCATCTTGTATGATTTCAGTCTTTGCTTTTTAGTTTGCCACAATCATCCTTGCTGTACACACCTTTTGAGAGGGACACGCATGAGTCGTGATTTATTAGAATACTCTATGTGCTTCACTTATATCTTTTGAGCTAGGCAATTTTGCTCTAGTGCTTCACTTATATCTTTTTAGAGCACGGCGGTGGCTTTATTTTGCAGAAATTATTGAACTCTCATGCTTCACTTATATTATTTTGAGAGTCTCTAAATAGCATGGTAATTTTCTTTGGTTATGAATTTAGTCCTAATATGATAAGCATCCAAGAGGGATATAATAAAAAAGTTTGATTCCTAATGATTGTTTCGAGATATAGAGATGGTGATATTAGAGTCATGCTAGTGAGTAATTGTGAATTGGATAAATACTTGTGTTAAGGTTTGTGATTCCCGTAGCATGCACGTATGGTGAACCGTTATGTAACGAAGTTGGAGCATGAGGTATTTTTTGATTGTCTTCTTTATGAGTGGCGGTCGGGGACGAGCGATGGTCTTTTCCTACCAATTTATCCCCCTAGGAGCATGCGCATAGTACTTTGTTTCGATGACTAATGGATTTTTGCAATAAGTATGTGAGTTCTTTATGACTAATGTTGAGTCCATGGATTATACACACTCTCACCCTTCCACCATTACTAGCCTCTCTAGTACCGCGTAACTTTCACCGGTACCATACACCCACCATATACCTTCCTCAAAACAGCCACCATACCTACCTATTATGGCATTTCCATAGCCATTCCGAGATATATTGCCATGCAACTTTCCACCATTCCGTTTTATTATGACACGTTCCATCATTGTCATATTGCTTTGCATGATCATGTAGTTGACATCGTATTTGTGGCAAAGCCACCTTTCATAATTCTTTCATACATGTCACTCTTGAGTCATTGCACATCCCGGTACACCGCCGGAGGCATTCATATAGAGTCATATATTGTTCTAAGTATCTATTTGTAATTTTTGAGTTGTAAGTAAATAAAAGTGTGATGATCTTCATTATTAGAGCATTGTCCCATGTGAGGAAAAAAATAAAAGGGAGGCCAAAGAAGCCAAACAAAATAAATGAGAGAAAAAGAGAGAAGGGGCAATGTTACTATCCTTTTTTCCACACTTGTGCTTCAAAGTAGCACCATAATCTTCATGATAGAGAGTCTCCTATGTTGTCACTTTCATATGCTAGTGGGAATTTTTCATTATAGAACTTGGCTTGTATATTCCAACGATGGGCTTCCTCAAATTGCCCTAGGTCTTCATGAGCAAGCATGTTGGATGCACACCCACTTAGTTTTCTTTTGAGCTTTCATAAACTTATAGCTCTAGTGCATCCGTTGCATGGCAATCCCTACTCACTCACATTGATATCTATTGATGGGCATCTCCATAGCCCGTTAATATGCCTAATTGATGTGAGACTATCTCCCTCTTTTTTGTCTTCTCCACAACCACCATATTCTACTCCACCTATAGTGCTATGTCCATGGCTCACGCTCATGTATTGCATGAAAGTTGAAAAGGTTTGAGAACACCAAAAGTATGAAACAATTGCTTGGCTTGTCATCGGGGTTGTGCATGATTTGAATATTTTGTGTGATGAAGATGGAGCATAGCCAGACTATATGATTTTGTAGGGATAGCTTTCTTTGGTGATGTTATTTTGAGAAGACATAATTACCTTGTTAGTATGCTTGAAGTATTATTATTTTTATGTCAATATTAAACTTTTGTTTTGAATCTTATGGATCTGAACATTCATGCCACAATAAATAAAATTACATGGATAAATATGCTAGGTAGCATTCCACATCAAAAATTCAGTTTTTATCATTTACCTACTCGAGGACGAGCAGGAATTAAATTTGGGGATGCTTGATACGTCTCCAACGTATCTATAATTTTTTTATTGTTCCAAGCTATTATATTATCTATTTTGGATGTTTTATATGCATTAATATGCTATTTTATATTATTTTTGGGACTAACTTATTAACCTAGAGCCCAGTGCCAGTTTCTGTTTTTCCTTGTTTTTGAGCTTCGCAGAAAAGGAATACCAAACGGAGTCCAAATGAAATAAAACCTTCGCGATGATTTTTCTTGGACCAGAAGGCACCCAGAAGACTTGGAGTGCAGTCAGAAGAGCCACGAGGTGGCCACAAGTGGGGAGGGCGCGCCCAGGGTGGTAGGGCGCGCCCCCTACCTTATGGGCACCTCGATGACCCCCTGACCTAGATCTTCCTCCTATATATTCACATATATTCCCAAACCACTAGAAGCATCCACGAAAACACTTTTCCACCGCCGCAACCTTCTGTTCCCATGAGATCCCATCTTGGGGCCTTTTCCGGCATCCTGCCGGAGGGGGATTCAATCACGGAGCACTTCTATATCAACTCTATTGCCCTTCCGATGAAGCGTGAGTAGTTTACCTCAGACCTACGGGTCCATAGCTAGTAGCTAGATGGCTTCTTCTCTCTCTTTGATTCTCAATACAATGTTCTCCTTGATGTTCTTGGAGATCTATCCAATGTAATCTTCTTTTGCGGTGTGTTTGTCGAGATCCGATGAATTGTGGATTTATGATCAGCTTATCTTTGAATACTATTTGAATCTTCTCTGAATTCTTTTATGCATGATTTGATATCCTTGTAATTCTCTTCGAACTATCGGGTTTGGTTTGGCCAACTAGATTGGTTTTTCTTGCAATGGGAGAAGTGCTTGGCTTTGGGTTCAATCTTGCGGTGTCCTCTCCCAGTGACAGTAGGGGCAGCGAGGCACGTATTGTATTGTTGCCATCGAGGATAAAAAGATGGGGTTTACATCATATTGCTCGAGTTTATTGCTCTACATCATGTCATCTTACTTAAAGCGTTACTCTGTTCTTCATGAACTTAATACTCTAGATGCAGGCAGGAGTCGGTCGATGTGTGGAGTAATAGAAGTAGATGCAGGCAGGAGTCAGTCTACTTGACATGGACGTGATGCCTATATTTCATAATCATTGCCTTGGATATCGTCATAACTTTGCACTTTTCTACCAATTGCTCGATAGTAATTTGTTCACCCACCGTATTATTTGCTATCTTGAGAGAAGCCTCTAGTGAAACCTATGGCCCCCGGGTCTATTTTCCATCATATTACTTTCCGCTCTACTATTTTGCAATCTTTTATTTTCTGATCTCTAAACCAAAAAACCCAAAAATATTATATCTTTTGTTTAGTTTTATTTATCTATCTCTATCAGATCTCACTTTTGCAAGTGACCGTGAAGGGATTGACAACCCCTTTATCGCGTTGGGTGCAAGTGTTTGATTGTTTGTGCAGGTATTGATGATTTGTGCATTGTCTCCTACTGGATTGATACCTTGGTTCTCAAACTGAGGGAAATACTTATCTCTACTTTGCTGCATCACCATTTCCTCTTCGAGGGAAAAACCAACGCAAGCTCAAGAAGTAGCACTTGTCCTCCGTCTTCCAATGCATAGGTTCACCATCGTAAAAAGATGAATGAGTCTCCTGGATCCTCAAATCTGCAGCCAAACTCATCCTCTTAAATCTGTATTCACACTCACAGTTTTAGTTTTGTAGGTCATAGATCTGCGCTTGGAGATGCTCGATTTTCTCATGAAGCTTATAGATGGCCTCTCCGATGTTCTTGGTGTCAAGCTTGTGATCATGGGTAAATTCTGCGATCATCAAGTGATTGGCGTTGAGTCCGCGTTCCACCATCCCTTGGCACTTGAAGACTTGCTGCTCCATCGCTTCGAGCCTGGTCTCCACACTTCCGGTCTTCATTGGCCCTTGAACATCACGGATGTGCAGCACCCCCTCACGCATCTCAATGGTTTGAGGGTGTTGCAGCACCATCGCAAGGTAGGGTTTGATGACCTTCTCGAAGAACTTGTCCTTCGGAGCACTTGGAGACGTCATGGCGATATAGATCTGTCAGAAGAACAGCTCGAAAGAAGAACAGAGGATATTGCCGTGGTACAGTGGTCAAAACCTTCGGGAGATTATATAATGAATTTTTACCGACTGAAGGAAGTGTAGTACAAGAAAATGGAGTCCGGAGGGAACACGAGGTGGCCACAGGCTAGGGAGGCGCGCCCAGGGGGTAGGGCGCGCCCCCAGGGCTTGTCGCCTCCTCGTGCATTTTTTGGACTACTTTTTATTTTCCTAATTTTTTAAATATTCCAAAACGGGGTAAAATTGCTTTTGGAAAAGTTTTGGAATCGGTTTACTTACCGTATCACATACCTGAAGGAAATATGCCCTAGCGGCAATAATAAAGTTTTTATTTTATATTTCCTTATTCATGATAAAGGGTTATTATTCATGCTAAAATTGTATTGATCGGAAACCTTAATACATGTGTGAATATATAAACAAACATAGTGTCCCTAGTGAGCCTCTACTAGACTAGCTCGTTGATCAAAGATGGTTAAGGTTTCCTAACCATGGACATGAGTTGTCATTTGATAACGGGATCACATCATTAGGACAATGATGTGATGGACAAGACCCATCCGATAGCTTAGCATAATGATCGTTCAGTTTTACTGCTATTGCTTTCTTCATGTCAAATACATATTCCTTCGACTATGAGATTATGCAACTCCCGGATACCGTAGGAATGCCTTGTGTGCTATCAAATGTCACAACCTAACTAGGTGATTATAAAGATGCTCTACAGGTATCTCCGAAGGTGTCTGTTGAGTTGGCATAGATCAAGATTAGGATTTGTCACTCCGAGTATCGTAGAGGTATCTCTGGGCCCTCTCGGTAATACACATCATAAGCTTGCAAGCACACGACTAAGGAGTTAGTCATGAGGTGATGTATTACGGAATGAGTAAAGAGACTTGCCGGTAACAAGATTGAACTAGGTATGAAGATACCGACGATCGAATCTCGGGCAAGTAACATACCGATGGACAAAGGGAATTACGTATATTGTCATAACGGTTTGACCGATAAAGATCTTCGTAGAATATGTAGGAGCCAATATGAGCATCCAGGTTCCGCTATTGGTAATTGACCAGAGAGGTGTCTCAGTCATGTCTACATAGTTCTCGAACCCGTATGGTCCGCACGCTTAACGTTCGACGATGATATAATATTATACGAGTTATGTGATTTGGTGACCGAATGTTGTTTGGAGTCCCGGATGAGATCACGGACATGACGAGGAGTCTCAAAATGGTCGAGAGGTAAAGATTGATATATAGGATGATGGTATTCGGACACCGGAAGTGTTCCGGAGGGTACCAGGTACATATCTGGTCACCGGAAGGGGTTCCGGGCACCCCAGGCAAAAGATATGGGCCTTATGGGCCAAGAGGGGAAACGCACCAGTCACAAGGGGCTGGTGCACCCCCCCCCCATATGGGCTGAACCAGGAGGAGAAGGAAAGAGGGGAAGGGAAAGGAAAGGGGCGATTCGGCCTCCCCCTTCCTTCTCTCCCCCCTTCGGCAAATATGGCCGTGGGGCACGCCCGAGGGGAGACCCCAAGTAGGATTCGGCCTACTTGGGGCGCCTCCTGGCAGCCTCCCCTCTCCCTCCCACCTATATATGTGTGTGTGGGGGGGGGCGCCCTAGCACAAACCAGACAATTGCCTAGCCGTGTGCGGCGCCCCCCTCCACCGTTTACACCCCCGGTCATATTTTTGCAGTGCTTAGGCGAAGCCCTGCAGAGATCACTTCACCATCACCGTCACCACGCCGTCGTACTGACAGAACTAATCTACTACCTCGACCTCTTGCTAGATCAAGAAGGCGAGGGACGTCACCGAGCTGAACGTGTCCAAAACACGGAGGTGTCGTGCGTTCGCTACCTGATCGGTTGACGTGAGAAGAAGTTCGACTACATCAACCGCGTTGTGAAACACTTCCGCTTACGGTCTACGAGGGTACGTAGACATAGTCTTCCCCTCGTTGCTATGCATCTCCATGGATAGATCATTGCGTGTGCGTAGAATATTTTTTTTGTTTTCCATGCAACGATTCCCAATAGTGGTATCAGAGCCAGGTCTATGCGTAGATGATATGCACGAGTAGAACACAAAGAGTTGTGGATGGTGATAGTCATACTGCTTACCACCAACATCTTATTTTGATTCGGCGGTATTGTGGGGATGAAGCGGCCCGGACCAACCTTACATGTTCACGCACATGAGACCGGTTCCACCGACAGACATGCAACTAGTTTTGCATAAGGTGGCTGGCGGGTGTCTGTTTCTCCTACTTTAGTTGAATTGAATTTGACTACGGCCGGTCCTTGAAGAAGGTTAAAACAGCAAACTTAATGAATCACCGTTGTGGTTTTTGCCGTAGGTTTGAACGGTTCTTGCTAGAAACCCGTAGCAGCCACGTAGAACTTGCAACAACAAAGTAGAGGACGTCTAACTTGTTTTTGCAGGGTATGTTGTGATGTGATATGGTCAAGACATGATGTGATATATGTTATTGTATGAGATGATCATATTTTGTAAGTTATCTAGCAACCGGCGGGAGCCTTATGGTTGTCTCTTTATTGTATGAAATGCATACGCCATGTAATTGCTTTACTTTATCGCTATGAGTTAGCAATAGTTGTAGAAGCAATAGTTGGCAAGACGACCACGATGCTACGATGGAGATCAAGGTTTCGAGCCGGTGAAGATGGAGATCATGACGATGCTTTGGAGATGGAGATCAAAAGCACAAGATGATGATGGCCATATCATGTCACATATTTTGATTGCATGTGATGTTTATCTTTTATGCATCTTATTTTGCTTAGTACGGCGGTAGCATTATAAGATGGTCCCTTCACTGAATTTCAAGGTATAAGTGTTCTCCCTGAGTATGCACCGTTGCGACAGTTTGTCGTGTTGAGACACCACGTGATGATCGGGTGTGATAGACTCTACGTTCACATATAACGGGTACAAGAAAGTTTTGCACATGCGCAATACTAGGGTTAAACTTGACGAGCCTAGCATGTACAGACATGGCCTCGGAACACTGGAGACCGAAAGGTCGAACGTGAATCATATAGTAGATATGATCAACATAGAGATGTTCACCATTGATGACTACCCCATCTCACGTGATGATCGGACATGGGTTAGTTGATTTGGATCACGTATCACTTAGATGACTTGAGGGATGTCTATTTAAGTGGGAGTTCTTAAGTAATTTGATTAATTGAACTTAATTTATCATGAACTTAGTCCTGATAGTATTTGCATATCTATGTTGTAGATCAATGGCCCGTGCTACCGTTCCCCTGAATTTTAATGCGTTCCTAGAGAAAGCTAAGTTGAAAAATGATGGTAGCAACTACACGGACTGGGTCCGTAACTTGAGGATTATCGTCATTGCTGCACAGAAGAATTATGTCCTTGATGCACCGCTAGGTGAAAGGCCTACTGCAGGAGCAGATGCTGATGTTTTGAATGTCTGGCAAGCTCGATCTGATGACTACTCTATAGTTCAGTGTGCCATGCTTTACGTCTTAGAACCGGGACTTCAAAGATGTTTTGAACGTCATGGAGCATATGAGATGTTCCAGGAGTTGAAGTTAATATTTCAAGCAAATGCCTGGGTTGAGAGATATGAAGTCTCCAACAAGTTCTATAGCTGCAAGATGGAGGAGAACAGCTTTGTCAGTGAACACATACTCAAAATGTCTGGGTATTACAATCACTTGACTCAACTGGGAGTTGATCTTCCAGTTGATTGTGTTATTGACAGAGTTCTTCAATCACTGCCACCAAGCTACAAAGGCTTCGTGATGAACTATAATATGCAAGGGATGAACAAAACAATTCCCGAGCTCTTCGCAATGCTTAGGGCTGCGGAGGTAGAAATCAAGAAGGAGCATCAAGTGTTGATGGTTAACAAGACCACTAGTTTCAAGAAAAAGGGCAAGGGAAAGAAAGGGAACCTCAAGAAGAATGGCAAGCAAGTTGCCACTCCCGGGAAGAATCCCAAAGCTGGACCCAAGCCTGAAACTGAGTGCTTCTACTGCAAAGGGACTGGTCACTGGAAGCGGAACTACCCCAAGTATTTGGCGGATAAGAAGGATGGCAAAGTGAACAACGGTATATTTGATATACATGTTATTGATGTGTACCTTACTAATGCTCGTAGTAGCGCCTGGGTATTTGATACTGGTTTGGTTGCTCCTATTTGTAACTCGAAACAGGAGCTACAGATTAAACGAAGATTGGCTAAGGACGAGGTGACGATGTAAGTCAGGAATGGTTCCAAGGTCGATGTGATCGCCGTCGGCACGCTACCTCTACATCTACCTTCGGCATTAGTTTTAGACCTGAATAATTGTTATTTGGTGCCAGCGTTGAGCATGAACATTATATCTGGATCTTATTTAGTGCGAGACGGTTATTCATTTAAATCAGAGATTAATGGTTGTTCTATTTATGTGAGTAATATCTTTTATGTTCATGCACCCTTGAAGAGTGGTCTATTTCTGTTGAATCTCGATTGTGGTGATACACATATTCATAATATTGATGCCAAAAGATGCAAAGTTGATAATGATAGTGCAACATATTTGTGGCACTGTTGTTTAGGTCATATTGGTGTAAAGCGCATGAAGAAACTCCATGCAGACGGACTTTTGGAATCACTTGATTATGATTCATTTGATACTCGCGAACCATGCCTCATGGGCAAGATGAATAAAACTCCATTCTACGAAACAATGGAGCGAGCCAATGACTTATTGGAAATAATACATACCGATGTATGCGGTCCGACGAGTATTGAGGCACGCGGTGGGTACAGTTATTTTCTGACCTTCACAGATGATTATAATGAAACACAAGTCTGAAACATTTGAAAAGTTACTACGATCTGATCGCAGAGGCGAATATTTGAGTTACGAGTTTGGCCTTCATTCAAAACAACGTAGAATAGTTTCACAACTCACGCCACCTGGAACACCACAGCGTAATGGTGTGTCCGAATGTCGTAACCGTACTTTATTAGATATGGTGCGATCTATGATGTCTCTTACCGATTTACCACTGTTGTTTTGGGGTTATGCATTAGAGACAGCTGCATTCACGTTAAATAGGGCACCGTCTAAATCTGTTGAGACGACACCTTATGAACTGTGGTTTGGAAAGAAACCTAAGCTGTCGTTTCTTAAAGTTTGGGGTTGCGACACTTATGTCAAAAGGCTTCAGCCTGATAAGCTCGAACCCAAATCGGAGAAGTGTGTCTTCATAGGATACCCTAAGGAAACAATTGGGTACACCTTCTACCACAGATCCAAAGGCAAGATCTTTGTTGCCAAGAATGGAACCTTTCTAGAGAAGGAGTTTCTCTCGAAAGAAGTGAGTGGGAGGAAAGTAGAACTTGATGAGGTAATCATACCTTCTTTCGAATTGGAAAGTAGCACATCAGAGAAATCCGTTCCCGTGATGCCTACACCAACTAGAGAGGAAGCTAATGATGATGATCATGAAACTTTAGATCAAGTTACTACTGGACCTCGTAGGTCGAACAGAGCACGTTCCACACCAGAGTGGTACGGTAATCCTGTCCTGGAAGTCATGTTACTAGACCATGACGAACCTACGAACTATGAAGAAGCTATGATGAGCCTAGATTCCGACATATGGCTTGAGGCCATGAAATCTGAGATAGGATCCATGTATGAGAACAAAGTGTGGACTTTGGTGGACTTACCCGATGATCGGCAAGCCATAGAGAATAAATGGATCTTCAAGAAGAAGACTGACGCTGATGGTAATGTTACTGTCTACAAAGCTTGACTTGTCGCAAAAGGTTTTCGACAAGTTCAACGGGTTGACTACGATGAGACTTTCTCACCCATAGCGATGCTTAAGTCCTTCCAAATCATGTTAGCAATTGCCGCATTTTATGATTATGAAATCTGGCAAATGGACGTCAAAACTGCATTCCTTAATGGATTTCTTAAAGAAGATTTGTATATGATGCAACCAGAAGGTTTTGTTGATCCTAAAGGTGCTAACAAAGTGTGCAAGCTCCAGCGATCCATCTATGGACTGGTGGAAGCATCTCGGAGTTGGAATATACGCTTTCATGAAGTGATCAAAGCATATGGTTTTATACAGACTTTCGGTGGAGCCTGTATTTACAAGAAAGTGAGTGGGAGCTCTGTAGCATTTCTAATATTATATGTTGATGACATATTGTTGATTGGAAATGATATAGAATTTCTAGATAGCATAAAAGGATACTTGAATAAGAGTTTTTCAATGAAAGACCTCGGTGAAGCTGCTTATATATTGGGCATCAAGATCTATAGAGATAGATCAAGACGCTTCATAGGACTTTCACAAAGCACATACCTTGATAAAGTTTTGAAGAAGTTCAAAATGGATCAGTCAAAGAAAGGGTTCTTGCCTGTGTTACAAGGTGTGAAGTTGAGTCAGACTCAATGCCCGACCACTGCAGAAGATAGAGAGAAAATGAAAGTCATTCCCTATGCCTCAGCCATTGGTTCTATCATGTATGCTATGCTGTGTACCAGACCTGATGTGTGCCTTGCCATAAGTCTGGCAGGAAGGTACCAAAGTAATCCAAGAGTGGATCACTGGACAGCGGTCAAGAACATCCTGAAGTACCTGAAAAGGACCAAGGATATGTTTCTCGTTTATGGAGGTGACAAAGAGCTCGTCGTCAATGGTTACGTCAATGCTAGCTTTGACACTGATCCGGATGACTCTAAGTCACAAACCGGATACGTATTTATATTGAATGGTGGAGCTGTCAGTTGGTGCAGTTCCAAGCAGAGCGTCGTGGCGGGATCTACGTGTGAAGCGGAGTACATAGCTGCATCGGAAGCAGCAAATGAAGGAGTCTGGATGAAAGAGTTCATATCCGATCTGGCTGTAATACCTAGTGCATCGGGGCCAATGAAAATCTTTTATGACAACACTGGAGCAATTGCCTTGGCGAAGGAATCCAGGTTTCACAAGAGAACCAAACACATCAAGAGATGCTTCAACTCCATTCGTGAACAAGTCAAGGATGGAGACATAGATATTTGCAAGCTACATACGGATCTGAATGTGGCAGACCCATTGACTAATCCTCTTCCGCGAGAAAAACATGATCAGCACCAAGACTCCATTGGTGTTAGATTCATTACAATGTAATCTAGATTATTAACTCTAGTGCAAGTGGGAGACTGAAGGAAATATGGCTTAATAATAAAGTTGTTATTTTATATTTCCTTATTCATGATAAATGTTTATTATTCATGCTAGAATTGTATTGATCGGAAACCTTAATACATGTGTGAATACATAAACAAACATAGTGTCCCTAGTGAGCCTCTACTAGACTAGCTCGTTGATCAAAGATGGTTAAGGTTTCCTAACCATGGACATGAGTTTTCATTTGATAATGGTATCACATCATTAGGAGAATGATGTGGTGGACAAGACCCATCCGTTAGCTTAGCATAATGATCATTCAATTTTATTGCTATTGCTTTCTTCATGTCAAATACATATTCCTTCGACTATGAGATTATGCAACTCCCGGATACCGGAGGAATGCCTTGTGTGCTATCAAACGTCACAACATAACTGGATGATTATAAAGATGCTCTACAGGTATCTCTGAAGGTATCTGTTGAATTGGCATAGATCAAGATTAGGATTTGTCACTCTGAGTATCGGAGAGGTATCTCTAGGCCCTCTCGGTAATACACATCATAAGCTTGCAAGCAAACAACTAAGGAGTTAGTCACGAGGTGATGTATTATGGAATGAGTAAAGAGAGTTGCCGGTAACGAGATTGAACTAGGTATGAAGATACCGACTATCAAATCTCGGGCAAGTAACATACCGATGGACAAAGGGAATTACGTATATTGTCATAACGGTTCGACCGATAAAGATCTTCGTAGAATATGTAGGAGCCAATATGAGCATCCAGGTTATGCTATTGGTTATTGACCGGAGAGGTGTCTCGGTCATGTCTACATAGTTCTCAAACCCGTAGGGTCCGCACGCTTAACGTTCGATGACGATATAGTATTATATGAGTTATGTGATTTGGTGACCGAATGTTGTTCGGACTCCCGGATGAGATCACGAACATGACAAGGAGTCTCAAAATGGTTGAGAGGTAAGGATTGATATATAGGACGATGGTATTCGGACACCGGAAGAGTTCCGGAGGGTACTGGGTACATATCGGGTCACCGGAAGGGGTTCTGGGCACCCCCGGCAAAAGATATGGGCCTTATGGGCCAAGAGGGGAAATGCACCAGCCACAAGGGGCTGGTGCGCCCCCCATATGGGCCGAACCAGGAGGAGAAAGAAAGAGAGGAAGGGAAAGGAAAGGGGGGATTCGGCCTCCCCCTTCCTTCTCTCCCCCTCCTCTTTCCTTCCCCCTCCGGCAAATATGGCAGGGGGCGCGGCCAAGGGGAGACCCCAAGTAGGATTCGGCCTACTTGGGGCACCTCCTAGCAGCCTCCCCTCTCCCTCCCACCTATATATATGTGGGGGGGGGGGGGGCGCCCTAGCACAAACAAGACAATTGCCTACCCGTGTGCGGCGCCCCCCTCCACCGTTTACACCCCCGGTCATATTTTCGCAGTGCTTAGGCGAAGCCCTGCGGAGATCACTTCACCATCACCGTCACCACGCCGTCGTGCTGATGGAACTCATCTACTACCTCGACATCTTGCTAGATCAAGAAGGCGAGGGACGTCACCGAGCTGAACGTGTGCAGAACGCGGAGGTGCCGTGCGTTCGGTACTTGATCGGTTGACGTGAGAAGAAGTTCGACTACATCAACCGCGTTGTGAAACGCTTCCTCTTACGGTCTACGAGGGTACGTAGACACACTCTTCCCCTCATTGCTATGCATCTCCATGGATAGATCCTTGCGTGTGCGTAGAATATTTTTTTGTTTTCCATGCAACGATTCCCAACAATACCTATTCCTTTTCGAAGGTCTGGCGTTCCGGAAAGTTTCCCTTATGTACTCCTCCGGTGTTATGGTATTAATAATATTTGTTTCAACATTTATGGGAGTACCTGAGATATAATGTTTGATTCTCTACCCATTTACCACCTTCGAGTTAGTTGATACGTCTCCAAAGTTCTATAATTTTTGATTGTTCCATGCTATTATATTATCTGTTTTGGATGTTTTATATGCATTAATATGCTATTTATATTATTTATGGGACTAACTTATTAACTAGAGCCTAGTGTAATTTCTATTTTTTCTTGGTTTTTGAGCTTCGCAGAAAGGAATACCAAACGGAATAAAACCTTCGCGATGATTTTTCTGGACCAGAAGTCACCCAGGAGACTTGGAGTGCAATCAGAAGACCACAAGGCGGCCACAAGGGGGAGGGCACGCCCAGGGGGGTAGGCGCGCCCCCTGCCTTGTGGGGCCCTTGGTGACCCCCTGACCAAGATCTTACTCCTATATATTCACATATATTCCCAAACCACCAGAAGCATCCACGAAAATACTTTTCCACCACCGCAACCTTCTGTTCTCGTGAGATCCCATCTTGGGGCCTTTTCCGGCATCCTGCCGGAGGGGGATTCGATCACGGAGGGCTTCTACATCAATTCTATTGCCCTTCCGATGAAGGGTGAGCAGTTTACCTCAGACCTACGGGTCCATAGCAAGTAGCTAGATGGCTTCTCCTCTCTCTTTGATTCTCAATACAATGTTCTCCTTGATGTTCTTGGAGATCTATCCGATGTAATCTTCTTTGTGGTGTGTTTGTCGAGATCGGATGAATTGTGGATTTATGATCAGCTTGTCCATGAATTATTTGAATCTTCTCTGAATTCTTTTATGCATGATTTGATATCCTTGTAATTCTCTGGGCCGAACCAGGAGGAGAAAGAAAGAGAGGAAGGGAAAGGAAAGGGGGGATTCGGCCTCCCCCTTCCTTCTCTCCCCCTCCTCTTTCCTTCCCCCTCCGGCAAATATGGCAGGGGGCGCGGCCAAGGGGAGACCCCAAGTAGGATTCGGCCTACTTGGGGCACCTCCTAGCAGCCTCCCCTCTCCCTCCCACCTATATATATGTGGGGGGGGGGGGGGCGCCCTAGCACAAACAAGACAATTGCCTACCCGTGTGCGGCGCCCCCCTCCACCGTTTACACCCCCGGTCATATTTTCGCAGTGCTTAGGCGAAGCCCTGCGGAGATCACTTCACCATCACCGTCACCACGCCGTCGTGCTGATGGAACTCATCTACTACCTCGACATCTTGCTAGATCAAGAAGGCGAGGGACGTCACCGAGCTGAACGTGTGCAGAACGCGGAGGTGCCGTGCGTTCGGTACTTGATCGGTTGACGTGAGAAGAAGTTCGACTACATCAACCGCGTTGTGAAACGCTTCCTCTTACGGTCTACGAGGGTACGTAGACACACTCTTCCCCTCATTGCTATGCATCTCCATGGATAGATCCTTGCGTGTGCGTAGAATATTTTTTTGTTTTCCATGCAACGATTCCCAACAATACCTATTCCTTTTCGAAGGTCTGGGGCGTTCCGGAAAGTTTCCCTTATGTACTCCTCCGGTGTTATGGTATTAATAATATTTGTTTCAACATTTATGGGAGTACCTGAGATATAATGTTTGATTCTCTACCCATTTACCACCTTCGAGTTAGTTGATACGTCTCCAAAGTATCTATAATTTTTGATTGTTCCATGCTATTATATTATCTGTTTTGGATGTTTTATATGCATTAATATGCTATTTATATTATTTATGGGACTAACTTATTAACCTAGAGCCTAGTGCTAATTTCTATTTTTTTCTTGGTTTTTGAGCTTCGCAGAAAAGGAATACCAAACGGAATAAAACCTTCGCGATGATTTTTCTTGGACCAGAAGTCACCCAGGAGACTTGGAGTGCAAGTCAGAAGAGCCACAAGGCGGCCACAAGGGGGGAGGGCACGCCCAGGGGGGTAAGGCGCGCCCCCTGCCTTGTGGGGCCCTTGGTGACCCCCTGACCAAGATCTTACTCCTATATATTCACATATATTCCCAAACCACCAGAAGCATCCACGAAAATACTTTTCCACCACCGCAACCTTCTGTTCTCGTGAGATCCCATCTTGGGGCCTTTTCCGGCATCCTGCCGGAGGGGGATTCGATCACGGAGGGCTTCTACATCAATTCTATTGCCCTTCCGATGAAGGGTGAGCAGTTTACCTCAGACCTACGGGTCCATAGCAAGTAGCTAGATGGCTTCTCCTCTCTCTTTGATTCTCAATACAATGTTCTCCTTGATGTTCTTGGAGATCTATCCGATGTAATCTTCTTTTGTGGTGTGTTTGTCGAGATCGGATGAATTGTGGATTTATGATCAGCTTGTCCATGAATATTATTTGAATCTTCTCTGAATTCTTTTATGCATGATTTGATATCCTTGTAATTCTCTTTGAACTATCGGGTTTGGTTTGGCCAACTAGATTGGTTTTTCTTGCAATGGGAGAAGTGCTTGGCTTTGGGTTCAATCTTGCAGTGTCCTCTCCCAGTGACAATAGGGGCAGCGAGCCATGTATTGTATTGTTGCCATGCCATCGAGGATAAAAAGATGGGGTTTACAACATATTGCTTGAGTTTATTCCTCTACATCATGTCATCTTACTTAAAGCGTTACTCTGTTCTTCATGAACTTAATACTCTTGATGCAGGCAGGAGTCGGTCGATGTGTGGAGTAATATTAGAAGATGCAGGCAGGACTCGGTCTACTTGACACGGACGTGATGCCTATATTTCATAATCATTGCCTTGGATATCATCATAACTTTGCGCTTTTCTATCAATTACTTGACAGTAATTTGTTCACCCACCGTATTATTTGCTATCTTGAGAGAAGCCTCTAGTGAAACCTATGGCCCCGGGTCTATTTTCCATCATATTACTTTCCGATCTACTATTTTGCAATCTCTTATTTTCAGATCTATAAACCAAAAAACCCAAAAATATCTTATATTTTGTTTAGTTTTATTTATCTATCTCTATCAGATCTCACTTTTGCAAGTGACCGTGAAGGCATTGACAACCCCTTTATCGTTTTGGGTGCAAGTGTTTGATTTTTTGTGTAGGTATTGGTGATTTGTGCGTTGTCTCCTACTGGATTGATACCTTGGTTCTCAAACTGAGGCAAATACTTACCTCTACTTTGCTGCATCACCCTTTCCTCTTCAAGGGAAAAACTAACGCAAGCTCAAGAAGTAGCATTAGTGCCTTCGGCATTGTTGATTTTGATGGCACCGGACCGATAGACTTCCTCGACAATGTAAGGCCCTACCCATTTAGAGAGAAGTTTTCCTGCAAAAAATCTTAAACGAGAATTGTATAGCAAGACATGGTCACCTACATTGAATACACGCTTTTGTATTCTTTTGCCATGCCATCTTTTAAATTTCTCCTTAAACAATTTGACATTTTCATAGGCTTGTGTTCTCCATTCATCAAGTGAGCTAATGTCAAATAACCTCTTCTCACCGGCAAGTTTGAAATCATAGTTAAGCTCTTTAATTGCCCAATAAGCTTTATGTTCTAGTTCAAGAGGTAAGTGACATGCTTTTCCATAAACCATTTTATACGGAGACATACCCATAGGGTTCTTATAAGCAGTTCTATAAGCCCATAATGCATCATCAAATTTCTTAGACCAATTCTTTCTGGATCTATTAACAGTCTTTTGCAAAATTAACTTTATTTCTCGGTTACTCAATTCTACTTGACCACTAGACTGAGGATGATATGGAGATGCAATTCTATGGTTAACATCATATTTAGCAAGCAACTTACGGAAATCACAATGAATAAAGTGTGAACCACCATCAGTCATTAAATATCTAGGGACTCCAAACCTCAGGAAAATAACTTCTTTAAGCATTTATGGAGGTGTTATGACCAGCACTACTAGTTGGAATAGCTTCTACCCACTTATTAACATAATCAACAGCAACCAAAATATGTGTATACCCATTAGAGGAAGGAAAATGTCCCATATAATAAAATCCCCAAACATCAAATGGTTCAATAACAAGTGAATAACTCATAGGCATTTTCTAACATCTACTAATATTACCAATCCTCTGGCATTCATCACAAGACAAGACAAACTTACGAGCATCCTTGAAAAGAGTAAGCCAATAAAAACTAGATTGTATTACCTTGTGTGCAGTTCTATCTCCAGCATGGTGCCCTCCGTAGGCCTTGGTGTGACACTAATTGCGGCTAGAACTATGTCGGTATTTCCCCAAAGAGGAAGGGATGATGCAACACAGCTATGGTAGGTATTTCCCTTAGTGATGAGACCAAGGTTATCGAACCAGTAGGAGAACCACGCAACACTACATAAACGGCACCTGCACACAAAGAACAAATACTTGCAACCCGACGTGTTAAAGGGGTTGTCAATTCCTTTCGGGTAACGGCGCCAAAAATTGGCAAACAGACGTGAGCAAGTTATAATAGATTGATAGATGTAAATAAAAGTAAATAAAATTCAGCGAGGTATTTTTGGGTTTTTGATAATATAGATCTGAAAATAAAAGATGCAAATAAATAAAAAGGCAAATAGCAAAATAGATCTGAAAGTATATGATTAGAAAATAGACCCGAGGGCCGTAGATTTCACTAGTGGCTTCTCTCGAGAAAATAGCATATGGTGGGTAAAAAAATTACTGTTGGGCAATTGATAGAACTTCAAATAATTATGACGATATCCAGGCAATGATCATTATATAGGCATCATGTCCAAGATTAGTAGACCGACTCCTGCCTGCATCTACTACTATTACTCCACACATCGACCGCTATCCAGCATGCATCTAGTGTATTAAGTTCATGGAGAAACGGAGTAATGCAATAAGAATGATGACATGATGTAGACAAGATCTATTCATGTAGGAATTAGACCCCATCTTGTTATCCTTAATAGCAATGATACATACGTGTCATTTCCCCTTCTGTCACTGGGATTGAGCACCATAAGATCGAACCCATCACAAAGCACCTCTTCCCATGGCAAGAAAAATCGATCTAGTCGGCCTAACTAAACCAAAGATTCGGAGAAGAAATACGAGGCTATAAGTAATCATGCATATAAGAGATCAAAAGACTCAAATAACTTTCATCGATAAAAACATAGATCTAAACATAAACTCAAAGTTCATCGGATCCCAACAAACACACCGCAAAAAAAGAGTTACATCAAATAGATCCCCAAGAGACCATTGTATTGAGAATTAAAAGAGAGAGAGGAAGCCATCTAGCTACTAACTACGGACCCGAAGGTCTATAATGAACTACTCACGCATCATCGTAGAGGCACCAATGAGGATGATGAACCCCTTCGTGATGGTGTCTAGATTGGATCTGTAGTTTCTGGAACTTGCGGCGGCTGGAATTGTTTTTCGTCGACTCCCCTAGGGTTTTTGGGAGTCCAAGGTATTTATAGAGCAAAGAGGCGGTGCGGGAGGCGGCCGAGGTGGGCACACCCCATCGGGGCGCGCCTGGGCCCCCATGCGCGCCCTGGTGGGTTGTGCTCCCCTCAGAGCCCCACCCTCAGGTACTTTCTTGGCCCATCGTGTGTCTTCTGGTCCCGAAAAAATCACCAAAAAGTTTCGCTGCATTTGGACTCCGTTTGGTATTGATTTTCTGCTAAGTAAAAAACAAGCAAAAAACAGCAACTGGCACTGGGCACTATGTCAATAGGTTAGTCCCAAAAAATGATATAAAGTTGCTATAAAATGATTGTAAAACATCCAAGAATGATAATATAACAGCATGGAACAATAAAAAATTATAGATACGTTGGAGACGTATCAGCATCCCCAAGCTTAATTCATGCTCGTCATCGAGTAGGTAAATGATAAAAATAGAATTTTTCATGTGGAATGCTGCCTAACATGTTCATCACATATTCTTTTCTTTATAGCATGGACATTTGGACTTTTATATGATTCAAAGCAATAGTCTAGTTTTGATATGAAGACTTCAATACTCAAGCATATCAACAAGCAACCATGTCTTTCAAAATATCAACACTAAAGCAAGTTATCCCTAGCCCATTATGCTCAATCATTGATCCATTCATGAAAGACACTCGCATATTAGCTACACCCAATGCTCAAGTGCGATCATAGTTCCCCCTAGTTGGTGCTTTACAAGAGAAGATGGAGACTCAAATAAAAATAAAAATTGCATAAAGTAAATAGAAAGGCCCTTCGTAGAGGGAAGTAGGGATTTGTAGAGGTGCGAGAGCTCAAAGCGAAAAAGATAGAGATAAAACATTTTGGGTGGCATGCTTTTCCTGTTAACGAAAACGACCGAGTAATTCCCAACACTTTCCGTGCTAGATATCTCATAGGCGGTTCCCAAACAGAAAATAAAGTTTATTCCTTTTTCCACCATACTTTCACATTCCACGGCTAACCGAATCCACGGGTGCCGTCCATACCAACACTTTCCAAGGAATTTATTATTTGACAACATAAAGTAAATTCATTTTTCATTTCGAGACTGGGCATCCCTAATACCTTTGCCGTACTCTCGTGCAATGACAAGTGAATATACACTCATCTTGAGAATAACACATCTAGCATGGAAAATATTGGCCACCCCCTGCCGCTTCATGAGCGATATGAGCACACAAAAAGGAAATTTATTTTTAAAATTAGAGATGCCACATACAAATTTGCTTAGAACGGGAAAAGAATACCGCATATAGGTAGGTATAATGGACTCATGTGGAAAAACTGGTTTAAGGATTTTAGATGCACAAGTAGTGATCATACTTAGTGCAAATGAAGGCTAGCAAAAGATTGAGAAGCATCCAACCAAGAAACAAAAAATCTCATAAGCGAGCATTAAGCATAACTAACACCGAATAATGCACCACAAGTAGGATATAATTTCATTGCATAGCTATTGACTTTCGTTCTTGCATAGGGAATCACAAAACTTAACATCAATATTCTTACTAAACCATAATTACATCATCAACATGACTCACATATTATATCATCATACCGCAAAACTATTACAAGGAATCAAGTTTATTTTGTCCAATGATCTCCATGAAAGTTTTTATTATATCCCTCTTGAATATCTATCACTTTGGGACTAGCTTAATATGTTGCTTTTGATAGCTCAAAAAAATCTAAGTGAAGAACATGAGCATAAAAATTTTCTTCTCTCAAAATAATTTAAGTGAAGCATGAGATAATTTCTTAAAAAAAATACTAAAGCACACCGTGCTAAAAAAGATATAAGTGAAGCACTAGAGCAATTCCATAGCTCAAAAAGATTTAAGTGAAGCATACAGAGCAATTCTAACAAATCATAGCATAATTTTGGCTCTCTCAAATAGGTGTGTCCAGCAAGGATACTTGACTAAAACAAAAAAGAAAAACAAGCAAAGACTCATATCATATAAGACACTCCAAGAAAAACTCATGATATGTGACGAATAAAAATATAGCTCCAAGTCAAATACCGATGGTCGTTAGAAGAAAGAGGGGATGCCACTAGGGGCATCCCCAGGCTTAGTTGCTTGCTTCTCTTTTAGATAATAGCTTGGAATGCCATGGGCATCCCCAAGCTTAGGCTCTTCTTACCCCTTATTCCTTCATCCATCGTGATCTCACCCAAAACTTGAAAACTTCAATCACACAAAACTCAACAAAACCTTCGTGAGATCCGTTTGTATAACAAAGCAAATCACTACTCTAAGTACTGTTGCAAAAACATTCATATTTTATTTTTGCATTCTATTTACTGTATTCCAACTTTACTATAGCTTATACCCTTCAATACAAACCATAGACTCATCAAAATAAGCACACAACACAAAGGAAACAGAATCTGTCAAAAACAGAACAGTCTGTAGCAATCTGAAAAGTTCGAGTACTTCTGTAACTCCAAAAGTTCTGACAAGTTAGGACAACGTATGAAATTTGTATATCAATCTTGTGTAGAAACTTCAGAATTTTATCACGCTTCTGTGATTTTTAACAATTCTGTTATTGGCGCACAAAGTTTCTGTTTCTCAACAAGATCAAAGCAACTATCACCCATATGATCCCAAAGGCTTTGCTTGGCACAAACACTAATTAAAACACACACAAAAACAATAATAATAGTAGCATAATTGTGCAAACACTCAAGAACAGAAATAAAAAGACAAAAATAAATTTTACTCATTGGGTTGCCTCCCAACAAGCGCTATCGTTTTCTGCACCTAGCTAGGCATAAGACTTCAATGATGCTCACATGAAAGATAGTAATTGAAACATGAAGTGCATCATGCAGCATGTGAAAAATACATTTAAGTCTAACATACTTCCTATGCATAGGAATTTTATAAGAAAATATCAAGATAAGACACATCTAACATATGCAAAGAAGAGGAATGAAACATGGATGATCTCAACATAACGAGATGTAATTTAGAAACATGAAAATTTCTACCACCATGTTTTCCTCTCTCATAATAATTACATGTAGGATCATAATCAAATTCAACAATATAACTATCACATAAAACATTCTCTTCATGATCCACATGCATGCAAAGTTGACACTCTTCCAAAATGGTGGGATTATCATCAAATAAAGTCATGACCTCTCCAAGCCCACTTTTATCAGTAATTTCGTAAGATTGAACACTCTCCAAATATGTGGGATTATTTTTGGCTAAAGTTGACACTCTTCCAAACCCACTTTTAATATTATTGCAAGCATATTCATCATGAGGTTTAAATAAATTTTCAAGATCATAAGAATCATTATCACGCCAATCATGATCATTGCAATAAGTAGTGGACATAACAAAACAAGCATCCCCAAGCTTGGGGTTTTGCAAATCACTAACATAATTGACATTAATAGAATTTATAATAACATCATTGCAATCATGCTTTTCATTCGAGGAGCTATCATGAATCACTTTATAAATTTCTTCGTTTAACACTTCATCATAATTTTCAGATTCATAAATCTCAAGCAAAACTTCATAAAGATAATCTAGTGAACTCAATTCACTATCAATTGGTTCATCACAATTAGATCTTTTGAAAAGATTAGCAAGTGGATGAGGATCCATATCAATAGATTTTTAGCAAGCGAAGATGCAAGAAAATAAGAGACACATGGCAATGCAAGCAAAACAAGAGATCTGACACGAAAAAGGCAAACGGAAAGTAGGCGAATAAAGCGGAATTTTTTTGTGAAGTGGGGGAAATGAAAATAAGAGGCAAATGGCAAATAATGTAAATTGCAAGAAGATGAGATTTGTGATTAGGAACCTGGTAGATGTTGATGATGTCTCCCCGGCAATGGCACCAGAAATTCCTTTTGATCTCGGCTAGAACTACCTCGGTATTTCCCCAAAGAGGATGGGATGATGCAGCACAGCTACGGTAGGTATTTCCCTCAGTGATGAGACCAAGGTTATCGAACCAGTTGGAGAACCACGCAACACTACATAAACGGCACCTGCACACAAAGAACAAATACTTGCAACCCGACGTGTTAAAGGGGTTGTCAATCCCTTTCGGGTAACGGCGCCAAAAATTGGCAAACGGACGTGAGAAAGTTGTAATAGATTGATAGATGTAAATAAAAGTAAATAAAATTCAGCGAGGTATTTTTGGGTTTTTGATAATATATATCTGAAAATAAAAGATGCAAATAAATAAAAAGGCAAATAGCAAAATAGATTTGAAAGTATATGATGAGAAAATAGACCCGGGGGCCGTAGATTTCACTAGTGGCTTCTCTCGAGAAAATAGCATACGGTGGGTAAACAAATTACTGTTGGGCAATTGATAGAACTCCAAATAATTATGACGATATCCAGGCAATGATCATTATATAGGCATCACGTCCAAGATTAGTAGACCGACTCCTGCCTGCATCTACTACTATTACTCCACACATCGACCGCTATCCAGCATGCATCTAGTGTATTAAGTTCATGGAGAAACAGAGTAATGCAATAAGAATGATGACATGATGTATACAAGATCTATTCATGTAGGAATTAGACCCCATCTTGTTATCCTTAATAGCAACGATACATACGTGTCATTTCCCCTTCTGTCACTGGGATTGAGCACCGTAAGGTCGAACCCATCACAAAGCGTGATACGTCCATTTTGCATCATGCTTTCCTACTGTTATTTATGATGTTTTATGCATAATAATGCTTTTTGGAGTAATTCTAATGCCTTTTCTCTCATAATATGGAAGGTTCACACAAAGAGGGAGAATTCCGGCAGCTGGAAATCTGGACCTGAAAAAGCTACGTCAGGCTACCAATTCTGCACAACTCCAAATGAGCTGAATCATGAGGAATTTTTATGGAATAAATAATTATTAGAGCAAATAACTACCAGAGGGGGCCCACCAGGTGGGCACAACCCACCTGGGCGCACCAGGGAGCCCAGGCGCGCCCTGGTGGGTTGTGCCCTCCTCGGCCCACCTCCGATGGCCCTCTTCTGGTATATAAGTCATTTTGACCTAGAAAAAATAAGGGGAGGACTTTCGGGACGAAGCGCCCCCGTCCCGAGGCGAAACTTGGGTAGGAGCACTTTTGCCCTCCGGCGGAGCGATTCCGCCATGGGAACTTCCCTCCCGGAGGGGGAAATCATCGTCATCATCATCACCAACAACTCTCCCATCTTGGGGAGGGCGATCTCCATCAACATCTTCAACAGCACCATCTCCTCTCAAACCCTAGTTCATCTCTTGTGTTCAATCTTTGTGCCGGAACTATAGATTGGTGCTTGTGGGTGACTACTAGTGTTGATTACATCTTGTAGTTGATTACTATATGGTTTATTTGGTGGAAGATTATATGTTCAGATTCATTATGCTATTTAATACCCCTCTCATCTTGAGCATGATTTTTATTTGTGAGTAGTTACTTTTGTTCTTGAGGTCACGGGAGAAATCTTGTTGTAAGTAATCATGTGAACTTGATAAGTGTTCGATATTTTGATAGTATGTGTGTTGTGATTCCCTTAGTGGTGTCATGTGAACGTCGACTACATGACACTTCACCATATTTGTGCCTAAGGGAATGCATTGTGGAGTAGTTATTAGATGATGGGTTGCGAGAGGGACAGAAGCTTAAACCCTAGTTTATGCGCTATTCCGTAAGGGACTGATTTGGATCCACAAGTTTAATGCTATGGTTAGATTTATTCTTAATACTTTTCTCGTAGTTGCGGATGCTTGCAAGGGGGTTAATCATAAGTAGGAGGTTCGTTCAAGTAAGAACAGCACCTAAGCACCGGTCCACCCACATATCAAATTATCAAAGTAGCGAACACAAATCAAACCAACATGATGAAAGTGACTAGATGAAATTCCCGTGTACCCTCCAGAACGCTTTGCTTATCATAAGAGACCATTTTGGCCTGTCCTTTGCCTCAAAAGGATTGGGCTACCTTGCTGCATTTTTGTTATTATTATCGTTACTTGCTCGTCACAAATTATCTTGATATCAAACTACTCGTTACTTATAATTTCAGTGCTTGCAGAGAATACCTAGCTGAAAACCGCTTGTCATTTCCTTCTGCTCCTCGTTGGGTTCGACACTCTTACTTATCGAAAGGACTACGATTAATCCCCTATACTTGTTAGTCATCAAAGCACCTCTTCCCATGGCAAGAAAAATCGATCTAGTCGGCCTAACTAAACCAAAGATTCGGAGAAGAAATACGAGGCTATAAGCTCAAATAGCTTTCATGGATAAAAACATAGATCTGATCATAAACTCAAAGTTCATCGGATCCCAACAAACATACCATAAAAAAAGAGTTACATCAAATAGATCTCCAAGAGACCATTGTATTGAGAATCAAAAGAGAGAGATGAAGCCATCTAGCTACTAACTACGGGCCCAAAGGTCTACAATGAACTACTCACACATCTTCGGAGAGGCACCAATGAGGATGATGAACCCCTCCGTGATGGTGTCTAGATTGGATCTGTGGTTTCTGGAACTTGCGGTGGCTGGAATTGTTTTTCGTCGACTCCCCTAGGGTTTTTGGGTGTCCAGGGTATTTATAGAGCAAAGAGACGGTGCGGGAGGCGGCCGAGGTGGGCACAACCCACCGGGGCGCGCCTGGGCCCCCAGGTGTGCCCTGGTGGGTTGAGCTCCCCTCGGTGCCCCCCTCAGGTACTTTCTTGGCCCATCGCGTGTCTTCTGGTCCAGAAAAAATCACCAAAAAGTTTCGCTGCGTTTGGACTCCGTTTGGTATTGATTTTCTGTGAAGTAAAAAACAAGCAAAAAACAGCAACTGGCACTGGGCACTATGTCAATAGGTTAGTCCCAAAAAATGATATAAAGTTGCTATAAAATGATTGTAAAACATCCAAGAATGATAATATAACAGCATGGAACAATCAAAAATTATAGATACGTTGGAGACGTATCAGACACTTGCGTAGGATCTGTTCTTGTTCATGCTGAGGTACACAACATCTAATAACACCATCTACTCCTTCTTTATAAAGGTGTGGGTCATCCCAGAAGTAATGTCTTAAATCATAGAAAAACTTTTTCCTTTGTTGGTATGTGAAACTAGGTGGTATAAATTTAGCAACAATATAATTGGCATAATCAGCATACCAAGGAGTACTACGAGAAGCATTTATGATAGCTAATTGTTCATCAAGAAAGCTATCATCAATAGGTAGTGGGTCATCAAGAATATTTTCTAACCTAGACAAGAAGTCTGTTACGGGATTCTCAGCTCCCTTTCTATCAATAATATGCAAATCAAATTCTTGCAACAATAGAACCCATCTAATAAGTCTAGGTTTAGCATCCTTCTTTTCCATAATATATTTAATAGCAGTATGATCAGTGTGAACAGTTACTTTGGAATCAACAGTATAAGATATGAACTTATCACAAGCAAATACAACCGCTAAAAATTCCTTTTCAGTAGAAGCATAATTTCTTTGCGCACTGTCTACAATTTTACTAGCATAATGGATAACATTTAGTTTC
The DNA here is from genome assembly GCA_011799875.1 of Thinopyrum elongatum. Classification (NCBI taxonomy): domain Eukaryota; kingdom Viridiplantae; phylum Streptophyta; class Magnoliopsida; order Poales; family Poaceae; genus Thinopyrum; species Thinopyrum elongatum. Next base: position 635,395,210 of record CM022299.1, on the reverse strand, counting down.
TTATCAACTCTTTGTCCTAGAACATCACCTACAGCATAATCATTAGCATCACAAATAATTTCAAAGGATAAGTTCCAATCAGGTGGTCGAACAATAGGTGCAGAAATTAAGGCTTTCTTAAGTATTTCAAATGCTTATACACAATCATCATGAAAAACAAATGGAACATCTTTTTGCAAAAGATTAGTGAGAGGCCTAGAAATTTTAGAGAAGTCTTTAATAAACCTCCTATAGAAACCAACATGACCAAGGAAACTTCTTATACCTTTGATATCTTTAGGACACGGCATTTTTTCAATGGCATCAACTTTAGCTTTATCAACTTCAATACCTCTTTCAGAGATTTTATGCCCCAAGAAAATACCTTCATTAACCATAAAGTGGCACTTCTCCCAATTCAAGACAAGATTAGTTTCTTCACATCTCTACAAAACTCGATCAAGGTTGCTTAAGCAATCATCAAAAGAAGTTTCGTAAACGGAGAAATCATCCATGAAAACCTCAACAATCTTTTCACAAAAGTGAGAGAATATAGCAGTCATACACCTTTGAAAAGTAGCAGGTGCATTGCATAAACCAAAAGGCATACATCTATAAGCAAAGGTACCGAAAGGGCAAGTAAAAGTAGTTTTTTCTTGATCCTCTTGTGATACAGGTATTTGAGAGAACCCATAGTATCCATCTAGAAAGCAGAAGTGTGTATGTTTTAATAGTCTTTCTAGCATTTGGTCAATAAAAGGTAAAGGATAATGATCTTTCCTAGTAGCTTTGTTCAATTTTCTAAAATCAATAAGCATTCTATAACCTGTGACAATTCTTTGCGGAATCAATTCATTTTTATCATTAGGCACAACAGTAATACCTCCCTTCTTAGGGACACAATGAACAGGACTCACCCATCTACTATCAGCAATAGAATAAATTATACCTGCTTCTAGAAGCTTTAATATTTCATTTCTTACCACTTCTTTCATCTTAGGATTCAACCGTTGTTGATGATCAACAACTGGTTTAGCATCAGGTTCCATATTAATTTTATGCTGACATAGAGTGGGACTAATGCCCTTAAGATCATCCAGAGTATATCCAATAGCTGCACGGTGCTTCTTCAGAGTTTTCAATAATTTCTTTTCTTCATGCCCTGAAAGGTTAGCACTAATAATAACAGGATATATCTTTTTCTCATCAAGATAAGCATATTTCAGAGTATCAGGTAATTATTTAAGATTGAACACAGGATCACTCTTGGGTGGTAGAGGATCTCCAAGAGTTTCAATAGGCAAATTGTGTTTCAAAATAGGCATTTGTTTAAATAATATTTCATCTATTTCCTTTCTTTCATTCATGAACATATCATTTTCATGGTCTAGTAAATGTTGTTTTAATGATTCAGTGGGAGGCACGGCAATAGAAGCAAGACCAATAATTTCATCTTTACCAGGAAATTCTTTATCATGGGGTTGTCTACGAAATTTAGAGAAATTAAACCCATGAGACACATCACCAAAGCTCACACTAACAGTTTCTTTCTCACAATCTATCTTAGCATTAACCGTGTTCAAGAAAGGTCTACCAAATATAATGGGGCAAAAATCATCTTGTGGGGAACCAAGAACTAGAAAATCAGTAGGGTATTTTATTTTCCCACACAAGACTTCAACATCTCTAATAATCCCAATTGGTGATATAGTATCTCTATTAGCCAGCTTAATTGTGACATCAATATCTTCTATTTCAGCAGGTGCAGTATCATTCATAATTTCTTGGTATAAGGTAAAGAAAATTGCACTCACATTAGCACCCAAATCACATAAGCCATGATAACAATGATCTCCTATTTTAACAGAAACAACAGGCATGCCAACAACAGGTCTATGTTTATCTTTATCATCGGGTCTAGCAATTCTAGCAGCTTCATCACAGAAATAAATAACATGCCAATCAATATTATAGACCAAGAGATCTTTAACCATAGCAATACTAGATTCAACTTTAATTTGTTCAGGGGGTGTAGGTGTTCTAGTATAACTCTTACAAACCACAGCTGAAGCTTTAGCATGTTCTTTTATCCTAACAGGGAAAGGTGGTTTCTCAATATAAGCAGTAGGAATAACAGGATCAACATTATAAGTAATTGTTTCCTCTTCAGCTTTAATGGGTTCTACTATTTTTACTTCAATGGGAGGATGATATTTAAACCACTTCTCCTTAGGGAGATCAACATGAGTAGCAAATGATTCACAGAAAGAAGCTACTATCTCAGAGTCAAGTCCATATTTAGTGCTAAATTCACGAAAAGCATCGGTATCCATAAAAGATTTAACACAATCAAACTTAAGGTTTATACCTGACTCCTTACCTTCGTCGAGCTCCCAATCTTCAGAGTTGCGTTTAATTCTTTCCAAGAGATCCCATTTTAATTCAATAGTATTCTTCATAAAAGAACCAGTACAAGAAGTATCGAGCATGGATTGATCATTACGAGAAAGCCGTGCATAAAAATTCTGAATAATAATTTCTCTTGAGAGCTCATGATTGGGGCATGAATATAACATTGACTTTAGCCTCCCCCAAGCTTGAGCGATACTTTCTCCTTCACGAGGCCAAAAATTATATATATAATTCCGATCACGATGAACCAGATGCATAGGATAAAACTTCTGATGACATTCCAATTTAAATCGGTTGTAGTTCCATGATCCAATATCATCACATAGCCTATACCATGTCAATGCCTTTCCCTTTAAAGATAAATGGAAGACCTTCCTCTTGACTTCATCTCCGGGCAAACCTGCAAGCTTAAATAATCCACAAACTTCATCCACAAAGATTAGGTGCATATCAGGATGTAATGTTCCATCTCCTGCATAAGGATTAGCTAGCAGTTTCTATATCATACCCGAAGGAATTTCATAATAAATATTTTCAGTAGATTTAGTAGGTTGAGGGGCAACTCTTTGCTCTTCCGGTTGGGGTGAAGATACCCCGAACAAACCCCTCAAAGGATGATTTTCCATAATGACAAGTGACAGTAAATTTCAGCACGTAATATAAATGTTTCCTCACCAAATTCCACTTACCAAAGGCGCTTCCCTCCCCGGCAATGGCGCCAGAAAAGAGTCTTGATGACCCACAAGTATAGGGGATCTATCGTAGTCCTTTCGATAAGTAAGAGTGTCGAACCCAACGGGGAGTAGAAGAAAATGACAAGCGGTTTTCAGCAAGGTATTTTCTGCAAGCACTGAAATTATCGGTAACAGATAGTTTTGTGATAAGATAATTCGTAACGGGTAACAAGTAACAAGTGTAACAAAGGTGCAGCAAGGTGGCCCAATCCTTTTTATAGCAAAGGACAAGCCTGGATGAACTCTTATACAAAGGAAAGCGCTCCCGAGGACACATGGGAATTACTGTCAAGTTAGTTTTTATCATGCTCATATGATTCGCGTTCGTTACTTTGATAATTTGATATGTGGGTGGACCGGTGCTTGGGCGCTGTCCTTACTTGGACAAGCCTCCCACTTATGATTAACCCCTCTCGCAAGCATCCGCAACTACGAAAGAAGAATTAAGATAAATCTAACCATAGCATGAAACCTGTGGATCCAAATCAGTCCCTTACGAAGCAACGCATAAACTAGGGTTTAAGCTTCTGTCACTCTAGCAACCCATTATCTACTTATTACTTCCCAATGCCTTTCCCTTGGCCCAAATCATGGTGAAGTGTCATGTAGTCGACGTTCACATAACACCACTAGAGGAAAGACAACATACATCTTATCAAAATATCGAATAAATACCAAATTCACATGATTACTTATAACAAGACTTCTCCCATGTCCACAGGAACAAACGTAACTACTCACTAAGCATATTCATGTTCATAATCAGAGGGTATTGAATATCATTAAGGATCTAAACATATGATCTTCCACCGAATAAACCAACTAGCATCAACTACAAGGTGTAATCAACACTACTAGCAACCCACAGGTACCAATATGAGTTTTTGGGACAAAGATCGGATACAAGAGATGAACTAGGGTTTGAGAGGAGATGGTGCTGGTGAAGATGTTGATGGAGATTGACCCCCTCTCGACGAGAGGATCGTTGGTGGTGACGATGGCTTTGATTTCCCCCTCTCGGAGGGAAGTTTCCCGGGCAGAACAGCTCCGCCGGAGCCCTAGATTGCTTCTGCCCAGGTTCGGCCTCGAGATGGCGGCGCTTCATCCCGAAAGCTGTCTTCTGATTTTTTTTTTCTAGATCAAAACCCTCCATATAGCAGAAGATGGGCACCGGAGACTTGCCAGGGGCCCACAAGCCCTAGCGGCGCGCCCAGGGGGGTAGGGTGCGCCCCCAGGCTTATGGCCACCTGGTGGGCCCCCCTCTGGTTTTTCTTCGCCTTATATTTTTTATATATTCCAAAATAATTCTCCGTAAATTTTCAGGACTTTTGGAGTTGTGCAGAATAGGTCTCTCAGATTTGCTCCTTTCCGGTCCAGAATTCCAGCCGCCGGCATTCTCCCTCTTTGTGTAAACCTTATAAAATAAGAGAGAAAAGGCATAAGTATTGTACCATAATATGTAATAACAGCCCATAATGCAATAAATATCAATATAAAAGCATGATACAAAATGGACGTATCAATCAGCGGCCTATAAGTGTATGCATTTGTCCGCCTATTAACTTTAGCTCATTGGCATTGCCCATTTTTGGAGGTCAAACTAGCATTTTTATTCTAGGGTATCTTCAGTTACGTGAGGTTCAAGAACTTCTTAGTCATGCATGTATACTAGGAGTGTTCAGAATGCAGTCTTGTTTGTTTTATCTCCTTATCTTATCTGGTTGCTTGCATCAGAACAACCTGGACCATATTGTAGCTCCTGTTTCCGTAAGTACACTAAAAGGGTTAACTCGGTAGGCCATATGTAAAGGAACCTTATTTGGTTACTTTAGTGACTTTGTGGCAATATTGCATACAAGTGAGGTTAATAATATGTCTCAAAAACCCTAGGGTTTCAGTGCATGTTTTCCGTTGAGCCAACACATCCAAAACATTGAGTAAGAGGGATGAACACAGATCACATGAGTTCCAAAAGAGTTCAAACATATTGTACAACAAGTAAGGGATTTACAGAGCACACACATGCCAAAAAAAAAACAAGTCGATGTTAGTTTCCCAGATGATAAGCATAAAATATCCACACATTTGGAATATTATTTAAAAAAATTTGGAATATTATTTTTATGCTTATCATCTGGGAAACTAACATCTGGCCTACCGATGCAAATATCCACATGTGTTCAAAAATTTGGAATATTATTTAAAAAAATTGAGCATTTGTAGTTCTTTAACGTTTTTGAAAAAAAGTGTGAACACTTTTTAATAGAAAAAAGGAAAAATAAACAAGAGCGGAATCAAAATCCAAAAAATTAAACCTTTAAAAACCAATAGAAAAAACAACTAAAAGCCCGAACAAGAACTTTCTAGAAACCGATGTAAAACTGGGCAAACCATCCACAAAGGGACCTCCTATATGCCGCTCTCTGCGGCAAACAGTCAACGTTTCCCATAGGCGGGTCTCTGCCTGGGCCGGCCCATGAAGTAAACGATCGGCAGCAATCACATATATACTGTAGCTAAATAAAAAGCCTCATTCACAGGGATCGAACACATGATCTCATGAGATGACTCGGTACAACTGCTTGAGCTAGCGAAGGTAATTGAAAATATAGTAGCGTAAGGTTTTAAGAACCAACATCCAGCACAGATCCGACATAGTTTCAGAATTTCGAACGCAAGTTTTTTCGAACAAACCATGTGTGTTTCAAAAATAGGAACATTTTCTGAATATCTGAACAAATTTGGAAAACAGGAACATTTTCTGAAATTCCTGAATATTTTTTAATTCATGATTTTTTTGGAAAACATGAATATTTTCAAAACATAGACATTTTTTGAATTTGTGAACAAATTTGGAAAACAGAAATATTTTTGTAAGTTCCCAAACATTTCTGAGTTTGTGACCCAATTATGAATACTGGAACTTTTTTTGAATTTTGTGAAGAACTTTCGTAAATAGGAACATTTTCTAAAATCCCTCAGAATTTTTTAATTCATCAACAAAAATTTTAACGTGAATATTTTTAAAGTTTCTGAACAAAATTTGAAACATTAATATTTTCTAAAATTTTGAAAACGGGAATATTTATTAATTTTAAATTTTCTTAAAAATGCGAACACTTTCTGAAATTACAAACTTTTTTGAATTTGTGAACATTTTTTCAAAAATTAGAGAACAATTTTCGAAATTCAAAACTTTTATGAAATTCTTGAACAAAATTTGAAAACTGTAACATTTTCTGAAGAGTTGATTAAAATCCAAAAAATTCTGAGACATTTATTGAAAACAGAAAAAATAAAAAAGAATAAAATAAAATAAACAGAAAAGTAAAAAATTAACAGAAAAAAGAAAAGAAGAAAAGAAAAAAAGAAAAAAAATAAAAAACAAAAACAAAAAAGTATATAAAAAGACAAAACCGGTTCAGGAACCTTCTGGAAGGTTCCCTAAACTAAAAAAACCCGGTTAGGAACATCATAGACAGTTCCCAAAACCGGTATGACTGAAGCCCTTAACAGGCCGGCTCACCCCCGAGCGGTCGGTCGATAGCATGTGGGTGACCCCGAATGTTTGCTGCAGAGAGTGGCAAATAGAGAGCAACTAGTTGACGAGCGCTCTTTCGGGAGCCTCCCCAACAATCACATGGGGTGGGCTTTTGGTCCAGAAACCATGAAAACAGGAAATGCCTTTTGGTCCGGCCAACCCAACACCTTATCACAAAGGGTGACAAATAGGATTCATCATTTTTCATCCCAACGTCCATAAAGTCTATAAATGCACTGCTCAACACTTTGGGCTACCCCGAGTAAAAAAAAAGACAAAAACATAACTTTTTTCAATAAAGGATACTTATTATTAAATTAAATATAATCAAGGTGTGTATATAGCATGATGAACATACTCTCGACATCTGCATACCTAAGTCTAACTCAGAGTGTGTGAAAGCCTATCCGAAGACTATGATTCCACCCACGTGGGGTTAAAACATCCTTGGTCGGCTGATCCAAGCGTGTACACATCACCTTAAAAAGAGTGCAGTAGTTTATCATCTTGGGCTACCTAAAGTGCTGCCACCTAAAGCAGCGGAGTAATTTTTCATCCTATGGATTGGAATCCATATAACCCGGTGTTTCTGACAAGTATAAAACATATATTATTTAAAATCAGTTAAAAATATATACGGAATACTTTGTATGAAAAAATGTTCATGTCTTAGGAATTGTTTTTATCATTAAATTTTATCATTAAAACAATTCATGCTTTCAAACAAAAAATGTTCGTGTGTTATTTTTGCAAATAAAACAAGAATACAGGAAAATAAAAGGAAACAAGAAAACAGAAAAATAGAAAATAAACTTACGCAATTTATTCACGAGGAAGATTCATTCATAGGCTACATTGTTTCAAGCACAGATTTATTCAATCTAAAAACAATTTTTTCATTCAAGTGGCAAAGCATGCATCCATGACACGCCAGTTATGTGGATACTCCCTCCGTCCCATAATATAAGATCGTTTTTCAAGATAACATATATTGTGGGATGGAGGGAGTAGATTGAATAAAAAAATACCTACGTAGATAGATGTTGACTTTTCACATCATTAGAAGATACACATTGTGGTAGTACTCCGCTTAATAATTAGGGAAGGTGCACGGATGACATTGTGGTAGCACTCCACTTATTAATTAGGGAAGGTGGTCGGGTAGACAGGCTGCTCGTTGGGGAAGAAGAGCCCGAAGTTCCTCTCGACCTCATCCCCTGACTTCTTGTTCTCGTTGAACATCGCGAATATGTACGTCTCGATTGCTCCTGACCGTTTCGGCGTGCCGTTGCGGATGTGGTCAATGAGGCAATGGTTGTAGTTCCGCGCGTTGTCCACGGATACCCCGAACCAGCCCGCCGACGGCCACCCGCTCTCCGACACCACCACTCTGACGTTCGGTGTGCCGGCCTTCTCCAACGCGGCGTAGATGAAGTCGACCATCGCGTCGAAGAGGTTGGTGTAGTTCAGCCCGTTGCCGTTGTCCCTCACAGTGGTGCCCCGTCCGGAACGTCGCATAGTTGAGCCTGATGTTCTGGCCGCGGTCGTCCCTGCAGGGAAGTTGGTGTACACGTTGGCAAGGCAAGGAACCGGGCGCCGGTGCTGTCCAGGAACTGAGCGATGGGTGCCATGTCAGAGGGGTCCTTGAACACGCCACTGGAGGGCGGGAAGGAGTTGGTGATCACGTTGAACCTCACCGCCGTTGACACCTTGATGCTGCTGGAGAGGTTGGCGGACGCCAGGGCTTTGTGCACGTTCCGCATGGCCGGGAGGATCATACATGTTGTGCACATTCTGCAACGCCAAGGTGCTGTGATCACGAACTCACTTACGTCAGTAGGGCTTACATTCATCGTTGGATTTTTTTTAATGATGTGGCTGTCAATAGTAATAAATAAGGTGAAGAGTGAGTGTGAGGCTGTATTAAGTTTTTTAAATGAGAAAACTAGCAGAATGGCCGTCGCAAATGCGAGGTCATCATATTTAGTGTGTCGAAACTCTTTGAATAATAGACATAGACATATTCATATTATGCTATTACAAATAATACATATTTTTATAGACACGACAATGCCATGATGAAATATATATCAAATAGGACACATTGCATGCAACTATATGCCAAATTTGAATGAAAGATATTAGTCTTGTAAGACCATGTGTGGTTGCTAGATTACATAATAAGTTTCAATGAAGTACTTAATCAGTAATAGCTGTGTAACAGAAAAGCACGAAATCCAAATGCTTGCTTGGAAGAACATATCGTAATAATAAAATAATAGAAGTAATGTAATAGTTTTTCCAGTTCTGTTAAGCGTACAGTGGATGTAACGAAAAAATAAATACAATATGACCGCACCTAAAATTCCTTGAACCAGTGAATAATACACCATCCAACGACCAACCATGTGGTGACCCTCATCCTTTATTCAACAATATCATAAAAGAAGAAATATGCTTTCTTCGTAAGATTGCAGCCGTAATGCATACTAGTAGATTAGTTATCTAAAAAGAATTTACAATGCCACACAGTTAAGAAAGAAGTGATTTTTTTTTTTTGTATTGTAAGCAAAGGTCTATTTTCACTTTGTTATAGACAAATAAAGACGAGGAATGGCTTGGAGAGGACTTTGAAACCTATGTACACGAGAACCACAAGATGGTAGTAGTAGTCGTGCTGCACTGGAAAAGAAACACAAGCTGCCATGTTTTTGTGGATTCCTGTATAGAAAGAAAGACATGTTATACACCCCAATGGGAATTACAGTCCATAGAAATCCAGCTCAACACTTTAATAGCAAACCATGATTATTATTCATTAAGATGTCCATGCGGTGATTTATGTCATAACCATGCACATTCTCTCACCGATAGCACTGAATCACTTTTGAACCTCTGTATGTTTAATTCATACTTTCTACTGTATACCACAAATTAACTGAGATAGTTCGCATTTCTTTTCAAGATGCATCATATTATGAGTTGTTTCACGTGAAAGATTATAGAGTTTGTTGAAGTCACATTGATGCGATTTTTGGTGTTGGTTAATTTTGCATCAATGTTGCGATGTGCAGTGAGAATGAAATGCACCTAATGATACAATGATTCATAATCCACTTTGCACATTATTTTTTACTAATCTCTTTGGTTTTGTATAGGAATCAGCTGGGCGCCACTCGATGCAAGATACTGGGTTTTAGACAGTGGACTTGCCAAGCATACATGATTTTGACTAGCCCTATTTATGAAGGGAAAAGGTAGTAATTCTGTTTGGTAGAATATATATTTACCCTCTTTAATTACAGTTAGGTATATTGGCCAATAATTCAGAGCTAGGGGAGATTCAGTCAGTAGATATACAAATATTGGTGAATATGGTCATGTTATCATTCAATATCTTCTCCTTCCATTGATATATAGTGCGAGTATAGATCTACCGACCACTCCCAAAACATATAACAAGACAGTATATTATTGTAACACCCAATGTCATTAGCTACAGTAATCACTTTTGATAATGACATGTCAGCAAGCTTAATAGTGCATAATCATCATTAGCATCATATTGCATTTCAACTCCTAAGTCAAATTCAAATTTGAATGAAAGTGGAAAATAAAAGTTGTCCAACATAGAAACTGAAATGTTCGATAAATAACAAATGTTGCAGAGACTATTCTAAAATTGAAACCAAAAATTAATAAAATAATTAGGTGGCTCAAACATTACCTAAACAGCAAGGATTAATGCATATTAATTATTATAAAAATTGTGTGAACTCCAATTGCCTCCAAACTAATTTTTGGTGGTGGTAGGTAATGCCTAGTATTTGTTGGAGCAATTCCTATGTTATACAAAAATCATTTTGAGGCCCAACTATTTACTAAACAGGAGATATGATTAAATAAAAAGAAAAAGACAAAAGAAAAAAAAACAAAGAAAAAGAAAAAGGAAAAATCCCCCCGGGCCCAATTGGGCCACAGCCCAGCCGGCCGGCACTGCTCCCGGCCCACCCCCGCGCCTATATGGCCTCCCTCTGGAGGACAACCCTAACCCACCCCTCCACCGACACACCAGTTCCCCCCCCCCCCCCCCGATCCATTCTGGATTGGCACTACCAGCCGTCAAGACGAGCCAACAGAAGCACGACGCCGCCACGCCGTCGCCGACCGCCGTCGCCGCCCCGACCACGACTTCCTCCCCGCGCCCACTGCCACGTGCACTACTGCTCGCGGTGAGCACCGGCCCCGTCGCCCGCCCCTTTCCCCTCGGATACCGCCGCGCCCTGGCCACGCCCGCGTCGCCCGCTCCTGCGCTCACCGCGTCCATCGCCTCGCTCTGCCGCACGCGTGCTCGCCCGCCCGCCGCTCTCGTTCGCGCGCCTGTGGCCATTCCCTCGCACGCGCTCGCCGCGGTCGCCGCGCTCCGCCCCGCTGCCCGGGCCTGCCCCTGCACGCGCCCCGCGCCGCGCTGCCGCTCGCCATCGCCGCGCCCACCCCCGCTCCTGCTGCCCGCTGGCCCGCACGCGCCCGCGCTGCCGCGCCCTCGCCGTGCCCATCGCCCGCTCGCCGCGCCCCTGCCGCCGCACGCACACGCGCACGCGCGCCGCGCCCGCGTCAGTGGCCTCGTGCCACTGACGGGTGGGGCCTCGCCGCCCCTGTGCCACTGGCCAGTGGGCCAGTTCCCCCCTGGCCCAATGACAGATGGGGCCCAGCCCAAAAAACGTTTTAAGAAAATTAGAAATAAAAATAAAATTAAAAATTAAAAATAATTAAAATAATTAATTAATTAATTAGTTAATTAATCCTGATTAGGTTAATCTAATTAGTTAATTAGTTTAATTAAATGTTAATTAATTAGTTAATCACTAATTAACTGGACAGCCTATGACATGTGGGACCCACGTGTCAGGACGCCTGCTGATGTCATGCTGACGTCAGCATAACACTGTTTCGGATAATGTTAATTTAAATAATTAATTAAATTCCAGAAATTAATAAAAACTTTAGAAAATCATATTAAATAATCTGTAACTCCGATGAAAATACTTTATACATGAAACTTGCTCAGAATTCCGATACGAACCCGAATACGCCCTCCGTATTCCCGTCAGATGCCTCTAGCTATAAGAACATTGAACTTTTAGACCGTTTTCAGTAAATGAATAGTGCCCCACATTGATTAAATAAATCCAAATAAATTCCTAAATTAACCAAATCATTTAGTTAGGCAATAGAACACCCCGGCATATCATTTAGGCATGTCATACATATCGTTTGCATTATCGCCGTGAATTTATTGTTTCTCTCCCCCTCTTTCTCTCTCTCGATAGACGCTGAGACCGACGACGCTGCACCCGGGTACGACTACACTACCGACGAGCAGCCCATTGACGACCCCTCTCTCTTGCCAGAGCAACCAGGCAAGCCCCCCCCCTTGAGCATCCAGATATCGCCCATTCTATTCTTCTGCTTGCATTAGATTTTGCTACTGTTAATGTATGTTCCTATTCTGATGCATAGCCTGCTGTTGTAACCTGTTCATTGCTACCTTACCTGCCTATGATAAACTGTTTAGTATAGGTTGGTAATGAACCATCCGTGACCCCACCACCTTATCCTGGTTGCCCCTGCTTCATCATCGACGACCCGATCAACGTGATCGTCGACCAGAGACCGACACCTCACTTCACACCCCCTTAGTTGTACGACTCTGCGTAGTAACTATCGAGTGCCGAGGGTGATACCTCGTAACGCACTCCCGATGAATACTCTGCAGTGTAGCTGTTCGGTCGTGTCCCTCGAGGGTGATTCCTCCTTCTCCACTTCCGATACGACTCTGTCGTGCAACCCTTAGTGTGAACCTCGAGGGTGATACCTCATACGTTCACCCTGATGATTTCGTCGAGTGGAATCCACCGAGGGTGATTCCTCGGGTTTCCCCCTTGATGTTATGACCACACGGTTACTTTGACCCTTGTTACAGGCGGGTCCACCCTGGTGGGTACCCGCTGGGGATCTATGATTTTGGGTGTGCCGGAAGGGCACTCGAGTGTGACATTGTGGCGGAGCATCAGAGACTCTGATTGTCTCCGCGTGATACTAATTGAGCCTATTGGATTTGGGTGTGTGATCTGAGTGGGTCGACGTGCCCTATACGAACTACCACCACGCGGGATAATGGTTATGGGACCCTCTGTGAAGTACGTTTCTCCCGAAAGCTCGTCTGACGTCACGATTCACCGTGCGGGCTGATTGTCGGGATTGGGCTGGATACTTCACTGACGAGTTCAGTGTCGCACCTGCACCTCGGCCAGTCTCACAACGCGCAGGGTGCCCAGGGCGATGGCCCGAGACCTCTGGGTGCATAGGTTAGTCCGGCGTGCTGACCTCTCTGCCGAGCCTAGGTAGAGCGCTGCTTCGTGTTGATCTTCCGAGGACGGGCATTACCCAGCAAGTGTGTCCGGCCAGAGTTGATCGAGCGTGTTGGGTAACAGTAGTGCACCCCTGCAGGGATGAATCTTCTATCGATAGCCGGTCCTACGGTAAAGGACGCTTAGTTTGTGTATCCCGATCTACTACTTAAACTGGATACTTCTTACTTAATTGAAGCTTCGGGATCGCTTTCTCGCTTGGGAGTCGAGGAAGGATCTTTAAGCTGTACTTCAACATGTTTGCTAAATAAAATGCTACTCTACTCTCTTCTACTGCTGCAAGATGATGGCCTTGTGATGATGTTTGAAGATGCTAGTCTTCGATAGGACTAGGCCTTCTCTCTATTCTGGCATTTCTGCAGCCCAGTCCACTTATACAGCCTTTCTCCATTGATAATGTTGCATATGTAGTATAGATCCTTGCTTGCTGAGTACTTCGGATGAGTACTCACGGTTGCTTTACTTTCTCTTTTCCCCATATACCCCACCTTGATGATACATCAGACGATGGAGTCCAGGAGCCAGATGCCACCACCGGAGCTTACTACCAGGAGGGTCGAGAGGGTACTTACTACTGGATCGAGCCAGCCGACCAGGAGTAGGATCGGAGGCTCCCAGGCAGGAGGCCAACGCCTTTTGATCTAGTGTCGCTGTTTATGCTAGCCTTCTTAAGGCAAAACTTGTCTAACTATGTCTGTACTCAGATAATATTTGTATGACTGACTTATGTATTCGGATCTTCGGATCCCTGGTCTGTAATATTGTGGACCTCCGTTTAAATTGTGTTAGAGTTGTGTTGTGATATCTTCCCGTGAGTCCCTGTGCTTGATCGTACACGTTTGCGTGTATGATTAGTGTACGATTGAGTCGGGGGCGCCACAAGTTGGTATCAGAGCCGACTGCCTGTAGGAAGCCCCCTTCTAATTCCTTGGCCGAAGTTGAGTCTAGAAACCAAAAAACTAATTTACTTACTTGGCTGTGTGGCTTACGGGCCCACGTCGCCAACTGGGTGGTATTAGGATCTTATATTCCTCGTCTATACTCTGGGACTCTGATCTCTCTTCTGCTCGGGTTAAATAAATTTTACTAACGCCGACACTTAGGATCTCGTAAATCCCGTCTACCCGGATAGCTGGATATCTGTGCGATTTCCCTGTCATTGATCTGATTAGTCTGATAATCATTTTCCTTTCCATTGTTTTGTTTAACCTTTCTCTCCGAGTTGTGTTAAACTTCTCATTGTCGTTTGACAACCCTGAATTTCCTCTGTTTCAGATGAATCGTTTGTTTCCACCACGTCCTACGACACAGCTTGTGCTTCGCACTTGGGCTCGTAATGCCCCTGGGTTTCCAGCTGTCCTGATCGCTCTCATGACCAGACTTGGCTACCGTTGGTATCCTGAGTACTTGGTTTACGAGGATTACCGCGAGTTCAACCAGGAGTACTACCATGCTGATGTTTGTATCTATGATCAGCAAAATGACTCAGACACCGAGCTACACCTTTTCCACGGTATCGGCATGACGATTGAGATGGCAGTCCATGATGCTGCCTACTCTGCCGTCGCACGTCTCCGAGGGCAGTTCAGCGATATCTTGGATGACTCTGAGTTCCGATACATTTCGTATGCCCCTGCTGGAGATGCTACTGGATACTACACAGCTATCTGTGCCCCGTTCGAGCCTCGTCGCTATGACCCGCGCGTTCTGATTCAGTGCACTCAGGCTCTGGATCGCACTGTTCGGCTCTTGCCGTCGAGTTGGTTGCCACTCGAGCACGTCTCTACGATGCTATGACGCAGTTGCTACCCGCTGTTCGCGTAGGGATACATCCTGAGCACATCCTTTACCCACGCAGGACTCAGATGTATGCTGCTATTGATTGGCCTGCTGTTGGAGGTCATACACCTGCACGTGGACCTCTACTTACAGCTCGAGACCGGATTCTGCATCAGAGTGCACATGGAGCGCAGGATCCTTCCGCGATGAACATTCGTCGTCCGCACTTGCAGTTACCCCGTTTCGGTGGTTTTCTCCGACGTTGATGTAGCCTTTGCTATGTCTCGTTGTGTACTTCCTTACCGCGTGCCTGCGCGCCGCCTAGTATGTCTAGCTTTTGAATTTGCGCCGTTATGCTGTCCGCATGTACCCGACTCTGTGTATGGATCTGTATGTCTTAATCGACTACTGTTATGTATCTGTTACACTACTTAAATTGTTGTCGAGTTACATCATGTTTGTCACTAAACGCTTGCAATTGCTTTTACTAAGCTACCCCCTGTTGATACTTAGCAGGATGGTTAGACCAGGTGGTCGTGGTCGTGCCCCTGAACGCCCACCACCGCCAGACTATATGGCAGCTATGATGCAACAATTTGAGCTCAACCACCAGTTCATGGTTGGAATCATGGCTCAGTTTCCGCATCAGAACAACCAGAACCAGAACCCAGCTTCAATAACTTTGACAGAGTTTATGCGACTCAACCCAACGCAGTTCCGCAACTCTGACAAGCCACTGGATGCAGATGACTGGCTCCGCGACATCACTCATGAGATGGAGTCAGCTAATGTCGCCCCTGCCAACTTTGTCAACTTCGCGGCCTTTTTCTTGAAGGGACCCGCAGCTCAATGGTGGGACACACACAAGCGTACTCTGCCTATTGGAACAGTCATCACCTGGTATGAGTTCCAGGCTGCTTTCCGTACCCGTTACATCCCTCAGGAAATTATGGAACGCATGAAGACCCAGTTCCGTAACCTCACTCAGGGCAATAAGATCGTCGAAGCTTATCAGCGGGAATTTCTAGACCTCTACCGCTATGCTGAAGAGGACATCGCTACAGATGCACGCAGACAAGAGAAGTTCCGTAGTGGACTACACCCCGACCTCAAGCTTGCACTAGCTGCTCAAGACTTCAGTGACTTCTCAACTCTGACGAACAAGGCTATTCTTGTTGAGACCGCTCAGATGGAATACAAGGACTCGCAGAAGCGCTATCGTGATGCTGGCTCATCTTCGGGCTCAGCATCGAAGCGTCGAGTTTGGATTCCCAACAATGCGATCCGTTCCAATACCTCTGCGCCAAAGAACAACTATGCTGCACCACGTCTGTCTCCTCCACCACCTAGGCAGCCTAAAGCTCAAGCCATTCAAAACAATGCTCCTCTTCGTCCTGAAGATGGTCTATGCTTCAAGTGCCGCAAACCAGGTCACCAGGCTAAAGACTGACGCCAGAATCAGAATCAATTAGCCTTTCCTCGTACTGGCCGTGGCAATAGTCGTGGCAACAATCAGACCCGCAACTATAATACTGGGTCTGCTGCGCATGGTCGTGGACACGCCTACAACATTGACATTGAAGAAGTCCAGGATCAACCTGCTACTGTGATGGGTACCCTTCTTGTTAACTCAGTACCTGCTTCTATTTTATTTGATTCAGGAGCATCACATTCATTCATCTCTGGAAAATTTGCATTTATGCATGGCATTCGATATGAGAAAATACATACTCCGTTAGTCATTAAAACTCACGGAGGTCACTGTCATGCTGACGTGATAGCACCTGACGTTACCGTCGAAATTAAAGGATTGGAATTCCTTGCCTCGCCCATCCTCTTGAATTCTTCCACCATAGACCTCATACTTGGAATGGATTGGTTGAAAGCTCACATTGCTTCGATCAATTGCGCCACTAAAGTCGTCCAACTTCTTCACCCCACCGATGAGATAGTGAACTATACCGCCCGCATTACTCGGGACGCCGAAGCTCAGATATATGTTCTGAATGCTTTGAACGCCTCACCTCTGCAAGGGATCGAGAACGTTCCTGTCGTTCGAGATTTTCCAGACGTTTTTCCAGAAGAACTTCCAGGAATACCCCCGGCTAGAGCTGTCGAGTTCGTCATCGACTTGAAGCCTGTCACCGTCCCTATTGCCAAGCGACCTTATAAGATGCCTCCGCATCACCTACTCGAGCTTAAGGAAGAAATCGACAAGTCGCTTAAGAGTGGTTTCATCCGCCCCAGTTCCTCTGCTTGGGAGCATCTTCACTCTTCGTTAAGAAGAAGGATGGAACTAACCATTTTGTTCAGGATTATCGGCCCATTAACCAAGCCACAATCCAGAATAAGTACCCACTGCCCCGGATCAATGATCTTTATGATCAACTCGCTGGATCGTCAGTGTTCTCTAAACTCGACTTGAGGTTGTGTTATCACCAGATCCGTGTCCGTGAAGAGGATATTCCCAAGACTGCATTCCTCACTCGTTATGGCTCCTATGAATACACCGTCATGTCATTTGGCCTAACGAATGCTCCAGCAACTTTCTCCCGTCTGATGAATTATATATTCATGGATTACCTCGACAAATTCGTCGTGGTATATCTAGATGATATTCTGGTTTATTCTAAGAATAAAGAAGAACATGCTAAACACCTCCGTTTGGTACTAGAAAGGCTTCGAGAACACCAGTTGTATGCCAAGTATTCCAAATGTGAATTTTGGCTTTCTAAAGTAACTTACCTTGGTCATGTGATTTCCAAGGAAGGAATTGCTGTTAACCCCGAACGAGTTCAGGCTATTCTTGATTGGACTCCCCCGAAGAATGTTAAGCAAGTCAGAAGTTTTGTCGGACTTGCTAGTTATTGCCGTCGATTCGTTGAGGACTTTTCCAAGATTGCAAAACCATTGACAAATCTGCTTCACAAAGGTGTTAAATTTGAGTGGACAGAAAAATGTCAAGAAAGCTTTCAGACACTAAAAGATAAATTGACATCTGCCCCAGTATTAGCACCCCCGGATTCCCAAAAGGATTTCGTGATATACTGCGATGCCTCCCGTCAAGGATTAGGCTATGTCCTAATGCAAGAACGCAAGGTGATTTCTTATGCCTCCCGACAATTGCGTCCTCACGAAGAAAATTACCCAGTGCACGATCTCAAACTTTCTGCGGTTATTTATGCCCTGAAGCTATGGCGACATTACCTTCTCGGTAACCGCTGCGAGATATATACGGATCATCAAAGTTTGAAGTATTTATATACTCAACCGGATCTGAACCTTCGTCAACAAAGATGGCTCGAGACAATTGCCGATTATGATATGAATATCTCATACACCCCTGGCAAGGCTAATGTAATGGCCGATGCTTTGAGCCGTAAGGCTTATTGCAGCAACCATGTGGTTCAGGAATCACAACCTATGCTTTATGAAGAGCTTCGTAAATTGAACCTCCATATTGTTCCACAGGGTTATCTCAATACCCTGGTTGTCGAACCAGATTTAGAACACATCATCAAAACTATGCAACGGTATGACCCTGAAGTTGAAAGGATCAAGCGATACCTTGAAAAAGGAAAACCGTCGGAGTTCCATCTTGATAATGATGGGATCCTATTTTTCCAACACCATCTCTTCTTACCTAAGTTCAAAGATGAGAGAGAACACGTTATGATGGAAGCTCATGACACTCCATTGTCAATTCATCCTGGTAGCACAAAGATGTACCGTGACATTTGTCAGAGATACTGGTGGCCTAATATGAAGCGAGATATTGCTCGTTATGTTTCTGAGTGTGATGTTTGCCGCCGCGTTAAAGCTCAACATCAAAGGCCCGCAGGAACTCTGCAACCCCTTGCAATTCCTGAATGGAAATGGGACAAGGCCCAAATGGATTTCATTACTGGTTTTCCCAAATCTCAGAAGGGTCATGATGCTATTTTTGTCGTCATTGACCGATTCTCTAACGTTGCTCACTTTCTGCCAGTTAAAGAGACAATCACTGTTAGCCAGTTAGCAGACTTTTATGTTTCCCGAATTGTGTCACTCCACGGTGTTCCGTTGGAGATCAGTTCTGATCGTGGCAGCCTCTTCACCTCCAGATTCTGGAATAGTTTCCAAGAAGCTATGGGAACACATCTGTCTTTTAGTACCGCTTTTCACCCTCAGTCACAGGGTCAAGTTGAACGAGTTAATCAAGTGCTCGAAGATATGCTTCGAGCTTGCGTCATCTCCTTCGGTAAGAAATGGGAGGAATCTCTCCCGTATGCCGAATTCTCTTACAACAATAGCTATCAGGCTAGTTTGAAGATGGCACCGTTTGAAGTTCTATACGGTCGTATGTGTCGAACCCCTCTGAATTGGTCAGAAACTGGGGAACGCTCACTCGTCGGACCGGACATTATTCAGCAAGCTGAAGATCAAGTCCGCATTGTCCGTGAACATTTGAAAACTGATCAGTCTCGTCAGAAGAGCAACTACGACCGAAAGCACCAGGAAATGGTCTATCAACCTGGCGAGCAAGCTTACCTCCGCGTCACTCCGTTGAAAGGCACTCATCGGTTCGGAATCAAAGGCAAGTTAGCTCCTCGCTACATTGGCCCGTTCCGCATTCTTGCCCGTCGAGGAGAGGTGGCATATCAATTGCAGTTGCCGCCTAATCTTTCCCAAGTACATGATGTCTTTCATGTATCCCAACTCCGTCGCTGCTTCAAGGATCTATTCGAGCTGTGGATCATGAAGTGCTTGAATTACGGGAAGATCTGCCTTATCCAGAATATCCCATCCGTGTTCTTGATGAAGCTGAACGTCGGACTCGTCAAAAGTCAATCAAATTCCTCAAGGTTCAGTGGTCAAATCATTCTGAAGATGAGGCCACCTGGGAACGCGAGGATCGTCTTCATGAATAATACCCCACTTTCTTTCAGTCTTCCTATTAATTCTCGGGACGAGAATTCTTAATAGATGAGGAGAGTTGTAACACCCCCTATCATTAGCTACAGTAATCACTTTTGATAATGACATGTCAGCAAGCTTAATAGTGCATAATCATCATTAGCATCATATTGCATTTCAACTCCTAAGTCAAATTCAAATTTAAATGAAAGTGGAAAATAAAAGTTGTCCAACATAGAAACTGAAATGTTCGATAAATAACAAATGTTGCAGAGAGTATTCTAAAATTGAAACCAATAATTAATAAAATAATTAGGTGGCTCAAACATTACCTAAACATCAAGGATTAATGCATATTAATTATTATAAAAATTGTGTGAACTCCGATTGCCTCCAAACTAATTTTTTGTGGTGGTAGGTAATGCCTAGTATTTGTTGGAGCAATTCCTATGTTATACAAAAATCATTTTGAGGCCCAACTATTTACTAAACAGGAGATATGATTAAATAAAAAGATAAAGACAAAAGAAAAGAAAACAGAGAAAAAGAAAAAGGAAAAATCCCACCCGGCCCAACTGGGCCACAGCCCAGCCGGCCGGCCCAGCTCCCGGCCCACCCCCGCGCCTATATGGCCTCCCCCTGGAGACCGAACCCTAACCCACCCCCCACCGACACCCCAGTTCCCCCTCCCCCCGATCCATTTCTGGATCGGGCACTGCCCGCGCCCGACGCGCCCCACTGCCCGACGCCGCCACGCCGTCGCCGACCGCCGTCGCCGCCCCGACCCCGACTTCCTCCCCGCGCCCATTGCCCCGTGCCCTACTGCTCGCTGTGAGCACCGGCCCCGTCGCCCGCCCCTTTCCCCTCGGACACCGCCGCGCTAATGCCGCGCCCGCGTCGCCCGCTCCCGCGCTCACCGCGTCCATCGCCTCGCTCTGCCGCACGCGCGCTCGCCCGCCCGCCGCTCGCGTTCGCGCGCCTGTGGCTGTTCCCTCGCACGCGCTCGCCGCGGTCGCCGCGCTCCGCCCCGCTGCCCGCGCCTGCCCCTGCACGCGCCCCACGCCATGCTGCCGCTCGCCATCGCCGCGCCCACCCCCGCTCCTGCTGCCCGCCGGCCCGCACGCGCTGCCGCGCCCTCGCCGCGCCCATCACCCGCTCGCCGCGCCCCTGCCGCCGCACGCACACGCGCACGCGCGCCGCGCCCGCGTCAGTTGCCTTGTGCCACTGACGGGTGGGGCCCCGCCGCCCCTGTGCCATTGGCCAGTGGGCCAGTTCCCCCCTGGCCCAATGACAGATGGGGCCCAGCCCTAAAAACGTTTTAAGAAAATTAGAAATAAAAATAAAAATAATAAAAATAATTAATTAATTAATTAATTAATTAGTTAATTAATCCTGATTAGATTAATCTAATTAGTTAATTAGTTTAATTAATTAGTTAATCACTAATTAATTGGACAGCCTATGACATGTGGGACCCACGTGTCAGGACGCCTGCTGATGTCATGCTGACGTCATGCTGATGTCAGCATAACACTGTTTCGGATAATGTTAATTTAAGTAATTAATTAAATTCCAGAAATTAATAAAAACTTTAGAAAATCATATTAAATAATCTGTAACTCCGATGAAAATACTTTATACATGAAACTTGCTCAGAATTCCGATACGAACCCGAATACGCCCTCCGTATTCCCGTCAGATGCCTCTAGCTATAAGAACATTGAACTTTTAGACCGTTTTCAGTAAATGAATAGTGACCCACATTGATTAAATAAATCCAAATAAATTCCTAAATTAACTAAATCATTTATTTAGGCAATAGAACACCCCGGCATATCATTTAGACATGTCATACATATTGTTTGCATTATCGCCGTGAATTTATTGTTTCTCTCTCCCTCCTTCTCTCACTCGATAGACGCTGAGACCGACGACGCTGCACCCGGGTACGACTACACTACCGACGAGCAGCCCGTTGACGACCCCTCTCTCTTGCCAGAGCAACCAGGCAAGCCCCCCCCCACCCCCCACCCCCCCCCTTGAGGCATCCAGATATCGCCCATTCTATTCTCCTGCTTGCATTAGATTTTGCTACTGTTAATGTATGCTCCTATTCTGATGCATAGCCTGCTGTTGTAACCTGTTCATTGCTACCTTACCTGCCTATGATAAACTGTTTAGTATAGGTTGGTAATGAACCATCCGTGACCCCACCACCTTATCCTTGTTGCCCCTACTTGATCATCGACGACCCGATCAACGTGATCGTCGACCAGAGACCGACACCTCACTTCACACCCCCTTAGTTGTACGACTCTGCGTAGTAACTATCGAGTGCCGAGGATGATACCTCATAACGCACTCCCGATGAATACTCTGCAGTGTAGCTGTTCGGTCGTGGTCCTCGAGGGTGATTCCTCCTTCTCCACTTCCGATACGACTCTGTCGTGCAACCCTCAATGTGAACCTCGAGGGTGATACCTCATACGTTCACCCTAATGATTTCGTCGAGTGGAATCCGCCGAGGGTGATTCCTCGGGTTTCCCCCTTGATGTTATGACCACACGGTTACTTTGACCCTTGTTACAAGCGGGTCCACCCTGGTGGGTACACACTGGGATCTATGATTTCGGGTGTGCCGGAAGGGCACTCGAGTGTGACATTGTGGCGGAGCATCAGAGACTCTGATTGTCTCCGCGTGATACTAATTGAGCCTATTGGATTTGGGTGTGTGATCTGAGTGGGTCGACGTGCCCTATACGCACTACCACCACGCGGGAAAATGGTTATGGGACCCTCTGCGAAGTACGTTTCTCCCGAAAGCTCGTCTGACGTCATGATTCACCGTGCGGGCTGATTGTCGGGATTGGGCTGGATACTTCACTGACGAGTTCAGTGTCGCGCCTGCACCCCGGCCAGTCTCGCAACGCGCAGGGTGCCCAGGGCGATGGCCCGAGACCTCTGGGTGCATAGCTTAGTCCGGCGTGCTGACCTCTCTGCCGAGCCTAGGTAGAGCGCTGCTTCGTGTTGATCTTCCGAGGACGGGCATTACCCAGCATGTGTGTCCCGCCAGAGTTGATCGAGCGTGTTGGGTAACAGTACTGCACCCTTGCAGGGATGAATCTTCTATCGATAACCGGTCCTACGGTAAAGGACGCTCAGTTTGTGTATCCCGATCTACTACTTAAACTGGATACTTGTTACTTAATTGAAGCTTCGGGATCGCTTTCTCGCTTGGGAGTCGAGGAAGGATCTTTAAGCTGTACTTCAACATGTTTGCTAAATAAAATGCTACTCTACTCTCTTCTACTGCTGCAAGATGATGGCCTTGTGAAGATGTTTGAAGATGCTAGTCTTCGATAGGACTAGGCCTTCTCTCTATTCTGGCATTTCTGCAGCCCAGTCCACTTATACAGCCTTTCTCCATTGATAATGTTGCATATGTAGTATAGATCCTTGCTTGCTGAGTACTTCGGATGAGTACTCACGGTTGCTTTACTTTCTCTTTTCCCCATATACCCCACCTTGATGATACATCAGACGATGGAGTCCAGGAGCCAGATGCCACCACCGGAGCTTACTACCAGGAGGGTCGAGAGGGTACTTACTACTGGATCGAGCCAGCCGACCAGGAGTAGGATCGGAGGCTCCCAGGCAGGAGGCCAACGCCTTTCGATCTAGTGTCGCTGTTTGTGCTAGCCTTCTTAAGGCAAAACTTGTCTAACTATGTCTGTACTCAGATAATATTTGTATGACTGACTTATGTATTCGGATCTTTGGATCCCTGGTCTGTAATATTGTGGACCTCCGTTTAAATTGTGTTAGAGTTGTGTTGTGATATCTTCCCGTGAGTCCCTGTGCTTGATCGTACACGTTTGCGTGTATGATTAGTGTACGATTGAGTCGGGGGCGCCATAATTATTTTTGTAACATAATTTAAACCATATATACAATACTATATGTTACTTATTTTATCAAGAATTAATTGAAAATAATGTATCATTTCTGCCACACGGTAACCAATATGCATTGTTTCATGTATTAGTTCCAAACTAGTATTCGCATTAGTCTTATAATTTTCGCTTCCCACAAATTTTAATAGGCGATAGCAGATGCACGGGTTGACGGCAAGTTTATCTAATGGCCGTGCTTAGTGTTCTATGTCTGTTCAAAGTAGTACTTAATTAGTGTTTAATCTGTGTTGAAATTAGTAGTTTATCTGATGGTGAAATCGAGGTTTAATCCATGTTTAACTAGACATTTAGTTAACTGAACTATTCCAGTCACATACTCTGCTAAGTGAGGTTGCCTACAGGTGAGACATAGCGTCTGGGGTGCGGCTCGTTGCGGACAAACGATGATGTCGACAAGGCGTGGGGCACGGGTCGATTCATGATAAGCTAGAGACCTTCCAAAAAAAAATACAACGCCACGCAGCTGCACCACAACACTTGAGTGTACGCATGACCATATGGCGAACTATATATGCTAGGTATTTTTTTAGAAGGAAAGGGCATCTGCCCCGGTTCCATTTCCTCAGAAACGAAACCAAACAAAGTACAGTTCATTACAGCACGTGGTGGAAGATTGCATCATCAACCCCGGCAACATTCAGGCTAGCAGGAAACAGATCCAATAAAACAGGTTCTAAACCACCCGAGGGGGAGCCAAGTCTACAAGAGAGAACAGATGGATCTTTGCAGCACATTTTTGTCATCCCTCCAGGACTACCATGTTGTCTACAGCTATCCACCCTCCTGCTTTTCTCAGAGAGTATTGCAGCCACAACTCCCTCTTCCTCAGCCTGGCTCTGGCCAGAGCAGCAGTGGTGGTCTTCTGGCAACCTCCCACAAAGATTTTGTGGACCTCTCCATGAGCTCTTTTGCACCGCCCTTGCACAGGATCTTTCATAGATTGTAGAAACCTACTATATTCTTCAGAATCACATGCACTCCCATCCAGGTGGCATTGTTAAAACACAAATCATTTCTATATCTCCAGATAGCCTAGAGAGTAGCTGAGGTAATCAAATTGTCAGCTTGCAATGATTTGTTTTTTCCCTACTTTTTGCCACACTTTCCAGATTGGCTAGGGCACACACCCAGTAATGGAATGAATAATTCTCTAGATTTCAGCAGCAACATCACACTCAAAGAAGAGGTGATTAGTCGTTTCATATTCACAGCAAAATAGGCAAGTAAGATTATTTAACTGTTTCTCTTACTTAAATTCCCTCTAACTAACAACTTGTCATGAGCCAATAGCCACAAGAAAATATGAATGTTAGGGGGCACATGTATCTGCCAAATATCAAGGATATTAACAGGGCTAATGCCCCTAAAGTTAATCATGGTATACATAGATTTAACAGTATATTTACCATTAGATTTTAATTTCCAAATTAATGCATCATCCTCATCAGATAAGCTGATCGATTGAGCAATACTAACTAGATCAAACCAGAGATGCAACAGTCTATTGTCCACACACCTCCTGAATGTGATCTTAAGATTTACCCCATCCCAAAGATACGCAATGGGGATATTATGCTCATTGGCAATACTATATAACTCCCAAAATTGGATGGCCAAGCTACAGGATCCAAACCAATGGTCTTCCCAAAATTTACTTTTCTCCCATTTCCAATTTTCCATTGGAATCCTACTATGGCAGCTATAGCTACCCAGAGTACACCTTTCCGAAAAGGAGAGGAGTTGTTATCTGGGCAAGAGAAAATATTGTAATTTCTAGTTCTATATTTGGAATCAACAATCTGCTTCCACATCTTCTGGTCTCCCAACTGGTATTTATAAACCCATGAGGCTAGGAGGCTTAGGTTCATTTCAGCAATGTTAGGTATACCTAAGCCACCATATTGCTTCTTCTGGGTTAGAAGCCCCCAATTAGCCAGGTGGTACTTGTGATGTCCCTCATAATTATCCCAGAAGCAGTGAGCCATATGTTAGGTATTCGCATATATAAGTACCGTATTGAAGCATTTCTCAATTTCCGGGACCTTTCTGTTACGTGTCAGCAAGTTCATTGTTCATGTAATTTTCTGCAAGGGGAGTGGGCAGCGTAAGGACAAGACGGCTTAGGTAGAGGCAATCAATCGATGGAATGGGACGGTTGGTGGCAGCACGACCGGAGACGCCGGCGAGAGGGGCAGACGCAACGGAGCAGCAATAAGGCCTACAATAATGGAGGCTACGGTGATTATTGAACGGTAAAGGCGCAGCGGACTATGATAGGGGCACCTCCGCTGCTATTGAATCGATCGGGCGTGGCTTAGCTGCAGGAGGGCTCGTGTGGGTGCACTGCACTGGAAAAGAAACACAAGCTGCCATGCCTTTTTGGATTATGTATAGAATGCAAGACTGGTTATACACCCAAATGGGAATTACACTCGATAGTCAACACTTCAATAGCGAACCATGATCATTATTCATTACATGTCCATGCGATGATTTATGTCATAACCATGGACTTCCTCTCACCGATAGCATTGAATCACTTTTGAACCTCTGCTATTGCTAGGAACTTGTTCTTGACTGCAGTGAACCTAGCAACCAGTTCATCCTTGTTCGGCAGGCACTCCTTAGCATGCTCATCGCCAGCATATTCTTTCACCCAGCGGCACAGAGCAGGGAACCCCTCGTCGGTGAGGAGATCCACCCCGGAGATCTCCTCGAAGGCTCCCAGCCAGCGAGCTAACCCACTGGCAGCTATGTCCACCAAGCCAATGGAGTCGCCTCCAAAGAACCTCTTCCCCTTGAGCTGCCCCTCAAGTAGCAGCAGATTCGCCTTGGCCTCCTTCAAGAAGTCCTCCTCCTCCTTGTTACCATCCGCCATACATATCGATATCCAGAACGGCCTAGCAAACTGCAGCACAATGTTGAGGACACTATATAGGACAGGAACATACTCCCTTCTTCCGGAAATACTTGTCCGAGAAATGGATAAAAATGGATGTATCTAGAACTAAAATACGTCTAAATACGGCATCCATTTCTTCAACAAATATTTTCGGACGGAGGGAGTATTGTTTAAAAGTTCACATGAGAAGAGATGGTACCTTTTGGTCGATGAACTGCGCCCAAAAGCGGGCTGTGGCCCTCTCGTAGGGCTTGGTCGGCAGCAACGGCGGCCCCTCGAAGGCCTCGTCGATGTATTCGACGATGATGAGTGACTCGCAAATAGATTTTTCTCCATGGAGGAGCACGGGCACCAACTTGTGGACGGGATTGTGCGTGAGCAGCAGCTGGCTCTTGTTGGGCAGGTCTTCTAGGAGCAGCTCGTAAGGAATTCCCTTGAGCCTCAGGGCCACCTCCGGACGGTGGCCGTATAGGCTCCCAAATTCGCTCAGAACTTTCACCGTCTCACTCATTTTTGCTTCCAAACTGTGGACCTTAAACTCAAAGCCCGTGACTGCTGGCTGATATGAACGGGTGGTACTATTTATATAGGTCAGGGGATGCTTTGTTTTTGTTTAGGGACAGGGGATGCTTTGTTGGTGTTTCTTTGTTGGTGTATTTCTCTTGAAAGATTGAGCTTTTGACGCCTTGATTAGAGGCAGGGGGAGAGACAACTCAGTTGCTTCCTTCCAAAGGTTAGATGTTTAAATAAACTTATCTGATCCTCACCCCAATAAACTTGTTCTTGGCTCAAAGCGTATGTACAGGTTCGGTTCAATGGAGGAACTTGGGAGCCACGCAAGGTGTTTTAAAGAAAAGTAGGCGTCTCGATCGAGATGATGCAAGCGATGCATGTGATAACCATCGTATACTAATGGGATAACCATCCTATACACAAGAAAATTATTGAAACCAGATTGAAATTTGCACTTCATCGTTGCATGTGCGCTGCGTGGAGGCTCCTACCCAGTGATTGTTTTAAAGGTTCGTCTTTTTCCTTCGGTTTTCCACTCAGTTTTCTCTGCAAGAAGGGTTTGCTAGATATTTCCCTGAAGGATTAAAAAAATATCGTAGGATTTAAGAAATATTTAGAATTGTTCCTATATATATTTTCAAATGAATGGACATTTTTTTAATGTTTTTCCAAACTTTTGTGAAATCTACAAACATTGGTTTTTCACATTCGAACATTTTATAATTTTTGAGAAAAGTTTGAACATTTTTGTAAAAGAATAATTAAACAAGAATGAAACAAAAAACCAAATTTTAAACATATAAAAAACCAAGAGAGAAAACAACTAAAAACCTGAACAAGAACTTTCTAGAAACCTTTGTAAAACTGAACAAACCATCCACAAAGCCTTCCCCAAAACTGTGAGAACAGGAAATGCCTTTTGGTCCAGCCAACTTCAGTCGGTGCTATTTGGCCAGCCCAACTTCACTCGATGTGTGCGTTACAACGACATCTTATCGCAAAGGGCGGCAAGTAGGATTCATCATTTTTCATCTCAACGTCCGTAAAGTCTAAAAATGTACTCCACAACATTTTTGGGCTACCCCGAGTAAATAAAAAGAGAGAAAAACACAACATTTTTCAATAAAGTATCCTTATTATGAAATTAAATATAATCAAGTGGTATATAGCGTAACAAACATACTCTCGACATCTGCATACGTAAGTCTAATGCAGAGTGGGTGAAAGTTTATCCGAAGACTTTGATGCCACCCACGTGAGGTTAAACATCATGGGTTGGCTGCTCCAACCGTATATGCACTACCTTAAAACAATGGAGTATTTTATCATCTTGGGCTACCTAAACTGCTGCCACCAAAAACAATGGAGTAATTTTTCATCTGAAGGATTGGAATATATAGGACAAATGTTCCTTCCAGCCAGTGGTAGTTATCCCCATTCTTGTTTTGTATGTTGTATATAGTATCTGTCAAAACCGAGATTATGTACGTGTAATATGTAGTATATACGAATATCTGGTTTTCCTCTCTAAATCTTGTTTTGACTGATTTTGTCTGGTTTTGAGATATGAGGGATCAAATGTCGCCGAAAAATTGTTGAGGGACCAGATGTAGACCTTCGGGAAACTTGAGGGACGAAAAACATACTTTTCTCTATATTCGTATAGTAACATCATAAAAAGAAGGAAAAATATATTTTTCGTCCCTTAACTCTTCCAAGGTACCTCAACTTTAATACCAGCAAAACCTAGTCCTCCAATTGTTTTTTTGTCGAAATGGAGGTAAAAGATTTGCCTCATCCATTAATTAATGAGTTTAGAGTTGCTTTTACAATAAAAAGCGAAAAGAAAGATTACAAGGCCACTACTCTCCAGGCATGATTTGACCCCAAGTGCTTTGCGCCAGCGGTTACCCAAAGGTTGGCCTCATTCTGAATGTTTGAATGAAGATGGACGGAAGCGTTGACTTGTGACATCCACTTGGCGGCGAATGGCGCTATGACGTCCACTCGGAAGCGTCAACTTGTGACGGAACACAAAGTTTTCTCTATGAACTTGGTGAAAGTTTTTAAAGTTTGACTTTTCAAAAAATCTATATGCAAATGGAGAGAGTATAACTATGATCATCGATGTCGACACGTAGTAACTAGTAAACCATCATTTTCCTTCAATCGACGTCGTGGGGGGCGGCTAATACGTGCGTGCACGCAGCACCTAGTCTACTGAGATGTGAACAACCATTCTCGTATATTATTGAGGAATGATCTAATCATCCTGACCCAGTCGACTACTGACTAGGTACAGGAAAAACTGAGCATGCGATCATTTAAGGTCGAGCTCGTCTTAATTATCTTATCTTAGTCACCGTTGATCTCACAGAATAGACTTGACAACAGACTTGTCAAGGTCCTATCCAAAGAAGGCATGATTGCTTATTAATGCCATCTGTCATTGTATGATCGATTTCGTTATCAGTTTTTTTTTAGAAGTGTTCATGTATGATCGATTCAACATACATCTAGTACGTACCAACGCCAAGTCCAACAAGTTACCAAAGTTTTGTAGAAAGATATAGAGATGGCACGTTCGCAGGTCTGCAACTGGAGCAAATTAATCCAAGGTCAAGTGGCACTTCCTTTTTGGAAAACCCAAGTGGCATCTTGCTGTTACATTAGCTAGAGAAATATTCACTAATCTGGAACTTGTTAGCTATTGGAACAAGACACACATCTCCCTATATAAGGCTGGCTAAGGGCTACACATCTCTCCCTATATAAAGCAAGGAGCAAAGCAGATATTTGAGCGAGCAGAGTATATCCGGGTTGACGGCATTAAGCAAAAAATGGGAGGTAAGCATCATGCTCCATTCCCTCTCTGCCTCTCTAGTCTACTGATTCTTTTTTTTTTCCCTTAAGTCTCGCATATGTAATTATGAGCTGAAAAACGTTTGTAAGTGGGCTGAAAAACGTTTTCAAATTGGTCGATTTTGCAGTAATATTTGAATTGAAAATCCAACGGCTTTCGTTCTTCTTCCTCCACCAGCCGTTTCTCCTCCAGCCAGCCCATCTCCTTCTCCACCCTTTGCCCCTCCTTTGCGACCGTCTTCGGTGTGGTCCAAGCCAGTCCCTACCAGGCGTCCGTGTCTCGAGGACATCCGTTGTTTAATCCAAGGGGCGTCAAAACGAAAGAAAATGACCTGAACTTGTGAGCCCCCGCCCTCTCCTCGACAGGCGACACTATGGTGAGCCGCGGTGTCCCGTCTCCGGAGAGATCCTGAGTTCCTGACTCGGCCTCACAATGTCTCCGCCTCTTCTTCTTCTCTATGATAATTGACTTACACAAATTAATATTACGGGCAACTTGTAGATAACCCACTTGTATATATAATTAGTGTGAAGTTAAGTTTCGTTTTTATATATGCACCTTAATTGATGATTTTGTTGTCATGGATCTGATCCAAACAAGTTTTGACATTAAATTATGTTTGTGTAGCCGTGCACGGTGTGTGCTACGGAATGGTCGGCGACAACCTGCCCTCGCGGACCGACGTCGTGCAACTGTACAAATCCCGCAACATCCACGCCATGCGCATCTACAACCCGGATCAGGAGACTCTTGCAGCCCTCCGCGGAAGTGGCATCTTCCTCATCCTCGATGTCGGTGGGCTCGACGAGGTCCAACGCCTCGCCCGCGACCCGTCATAGGCCGCCAGCTGGGTCCGGAGCAACGTCCGGGCCTACTACCCAGAAGTCCTCATCCGGTACATCGCCGTTGGCAACGAGGTCCCCGCCGGCGACACGGGCGTCATCCTTCCGGCCATGCAGAAGGTGCACAATGCCCTGGCGTCCGCCAACCTCTCCAGCAGCATCAAGGTGTCAACGGCGGTGAGGTTCGACGTGATCACCAACTCCTTCCCGCCTTCAAACGGCGTGTTCAGGGACCCTTCTGGCTTGGTGCCCATCGCGCGCTTCTTGGACCGCATCGGCGCCCCGTTCCTGGCGAACGTCTACCCCTACTTCGCCTACAGGGACGACCGTGGCCAGAACATCAGGCTCAACTATGCGACGTTGCAGCCGGGCACCACGGTGAGGGACAACGGCAACGGGCTGAACTACACCAGCATCTTCGACGCGATGGTCGACTCCATCTATGCCACGCTGGAGAAGGCCGGCACGCCGAACGTCAGAGTGGTGGTGTTGGAGAGCAGGTGGCCGTCGGCGGGCGGGTTCGGGGCATCGGTGGACAACGCGCGGAACTACAACCAGGGCCTCATTGACCACATCCGCAACGGCACGCCCAAACGGTCAGGGGCAATCGAGACGTACTTATTCGCCATGTTCAACGAGAACAAGAAGCCAGGGGATGAGGTCGAGAGGAACTTCGGGCTCTTCTTCCCCAACAAGCAACCTGCCTACCCGACCACCTTCCCCAAATAATAAGGGGACTGCTGAGCAATGCTAGACTTACGTAAAGCTAGCTACGTAATCTACGTATTAACTGACATGGATAATTAGGATTGGCCTTTGGGTGAGGCTGGGGCCCGCCCCCTGAAAATCGGGGGGATGTTTATAGGGAGTACCTAGAACTCATCTAAATGAGATATAATATGGACTCATTCACCTAAAAAACAAGAACAGATACAACCCACGTCAGCACACACGCATCTTATAGCATCACATTCAATGGCTATAAAACATGAATGAGACCAAATTATATCTCATCTAGATGAGTTCTAGCAAAACTGATGTTTATATTAGATAGAAGGTTTCATAACCTTGTGTACGTTCTCTTGACGCGAAATGTCAACGTCTATGTACGTAGCTGGCGTGTCATGGATGCATGCTTTGCCACTTGAATAAAAATAGATATGTGCTTGAAACAATGTAGCCTATGAATGGGTCTTCCTCGAGAATAAATTTGTTTTTTATTTTTACATTTTTTCCATTTATTTCCATGTTTTTTTATTTGCAAAATAACAAATGAACATTTTTTTCAAACGAATGAATTGCTTAAAGACCTGTCGCGAGGGAGGCACATGTGCTGGCCCAACATACCTCACGTGTCGCACCTCACAAATCTGTCTTCCCTCTAGTTAGGGTTTCTCCTGTTCTCCCGGGCCGACCTGTTGCCGCCGTCGAGTCTTTTCTCCCCTACCGCCGATCCTCGCCCCGCTGCCCTGCTCGGAGCGATCAAGGGGCGATCTTGCATCGTCGCCCACTCTTGGCCAGGACAGGGACGCGGCGGAGACTAGGGTTCCCACAAAACCCGATCTGCTTTTCATCGAGTTAATGATCTAGATGGCTGCTGATGGAGCTTCGGGCTCCTGTGGACTCAGCAATGTGGAAAAGATGATGATGGAACTAGGCCTCCCTGAGGAGGACCTGGATGACGTCATCTTTGATGAGAAGGATGCACCGCCAGAGACGCCACGGTGGGTCGCGCTGATCAAGGTCAACACCAACAAGACCTATAGTCAGACGTGATTTTTCAGGAACATGCGCTCAGCTTGGGACATAGCGCAGGAAGCGAAATTCAAGCCTTTAGTGGAGAACCTGTATTCTGTCCAGTTTACTTGCTTGGGAGATTGGGAACGAGTCATGCAAGAAGGGCCATGGAACTTCAGGGGGGATGCGGTGCTTCTTGCACCATATGATAGGATCTCGAAACCCTCCACGATCAAACCGGAGACTATTGACACATGTATCCAAATCCACGACGTGCCAAATTTGTATGCTCATCTATTCCTCAACAAAGAAGAGATAGTGTCAAGGATATTCTGCAAGAACAGGAGGATTAATCAAGTTTGCTACGCGAGGGACACAGTTGCAAATCGTGCTTCCGACTTGGGGTTTTTTCTTCTGGTCTTTTCATGAAAAAAAGTTCGTGAAAACCTACTAACGTGAGATCTAATTTTGAAGAACTCAACGCAAGAAATCCAATGGTGAAAACGGTTCGTGATTTGGACGCACGGTTTAAGAGATAAAACGTTTTAATAAATGAATGTAAAAATAGAAAACTCCCAAGTTGTGACAAGTGGCGCACATAAATGAACATACTCTTGATATCTACATACCTAAGCCTAATGCTCCAACTGTGTATACACCATCTTCTTTTTTTTGAGGGAACACCACCTTATAACAGTGGAGGAATTTATTATCATGGGCTACCTAAAAGTGCTTTCACCTAAAGCCGTGGAGCCTTAATTAATATTTTCGCCCATATACTGTTTCCAATCCGTAGGATGAAAATCTACTCCACGGTTTTAGGTGGAAGCACTTTTAGGTAGCCCAAGATAATAAATTCCTCCACTGTTATAAGGTGGTGTTCCCTCAAAAAAAAGAAGATGGTGTATACACAGTTGGAGCATTAGGCTTAGGTATGTAGATATCAAGAGTATGTTCATTATGCTATATACACCTTGATTATATATTAATTTAACAATAAGGATCCTTTATTGGAAAAAGGTGTGTTTTTGTTTTGTTTTTTCTACATGGGGTAGTGCAGAGTGTCGAGCAGTCCATTTTTAGACTTTAGGGATGAAAATTAGTGAATGCTATTTGTTGCCCTTTGCGATAAGATGTCAGGGTAACACACACATCAAGTAAAGTCGGGCGAGCCCAAATAGCACCGAGAGAAGTTGGGTCGGCCCAAAAGGCATTTCCTGTTTTCATGGTTTTGGGGATGGTTTATCGAGTTTTAGTAAGGTTTCTAGTAAATTCTTCTTTGGGTTTTCAGTTATTTTTTCTCTTGGCTTTTACAGGTTTAATTTTTCCGTTTTTACTTCGCTCTAGTTTTTTTTCTTCTAAAAATATTGTTTCTAGAATTTTGAAATGTTCACTATTTTTAGAAAAACTTTTGCAAAATTTTAAAAAATGTTATAAGAGTTTTTAAAAATGTTTGGCTCCCGAGTAACTCCATTGAACCGAACCTTTATATAAAACGGGCTTGATTATCCCATGGCTTGCATCATCTCAAGGTGCTTACTTATCTTTTTAAAATACATGTGTGACTCCCGAGTAACGCCATCGAACCGAACCTGTACAGATGCTTTCAGCCAAGAACAAGTTTATTGGGGTGAGGATCAGATAAGTTTCTTTAAACATCTCAACTTTCGAAGGAATCAACTGAGTAGTTTATCTCCCCCGCACCGTGACTCCAATCAAGGAGCGAAGAGCTCAATCTTTCAAGAGAAGATACAGCAACACATCAATAGCTCGGTGGCTGGTGGCATCCCTATAAATACAACCCAACTCATTGGCTTTGAGTATAAGGTCCAAAACTTGGAAGCAAAAATGAGTAAGCCAGTGAAGGTCCTGAGCACTTTCGGCAGCATATACGGCCACCGTCCGGAGGTAGCCCTAAGGATCAAGGGAATACCATACGAGCTGCTCCTAGAAGACATGCCCCACAACAAGAGCCAGCTGCTGCTCACGCACAACCCCGTCCACAAACTAGTCCCCGTTCTCCTCCACGGAGAAAAATCCATCTGCGTGTTGCTCATCATCGTCGAGTACATCGACGAGGCCTTTGAGGGGCCACCGCTGCTGCGGGCCGACCCCTACGAGAGAGCCATGGCCCGTTTCTGGGCGCAGTTCATCGACCAAAAGGTACCATCTCTTGTGGACTTCTCAACAATATGCTTCTGTCCTGAACGCTATACTGCAGTTTGCTAGGCCGTTCTGGATGTCGATATGTATGGCGGATGGTGACAAGGAGGAGGAGGAGGACTTCTTGAAGGAGGCCAAGGCGAATCTGCTGCTTCTCGAGGGGCAGCTCAAGGGGAAGAGGTTCTTTGGAGGCGACTCCATTGGCCTCGTGGACATAGCTGCCAGTGGGTTAGCTCGCTGGCTCCGAGCCTTCAAAGAGATCGCCGGGGTGAATCTGCTCACAGATGAAGAGTTCCCTGCTCTGTGCCGCTGGGCGAAAGAATATGCCAGCGACGAGCGTGCTAAGGAGTGCCTGCCGAACATGGATGAACTGGTTTCCAAGTTCACTGCAGTGAGGAAGAAGTTTCAAGCAATGGCAGAGGTTCAGAAGTGATCCGGCGTTATCAGTGCGAGGATATCATGGGGTTATGACACAAATCAATCGTATGGACATGTTAGCGATCATGGTTTCGTGGGAAAAGGAACAAGCTACTCCCTCCGTAAAGAAATATAAGAGCGTTTTATATTTCTTTACAGAGGGAGTGCTTAGTAAGTTTTGTACCGGATTTCTACAGAGTACTAGTGTAATTCCCATTTGGTTGTAGTAACTTGTCTTGCTTTCTCAGATCCAGAAATCGGTAGAGTCATGGCGGATTGTACTTTTTTTTTAAATATCCGGAAATTTGGTGGCTTCAATTAGATTTAGCAGAATGCAGCGGAAAAACAACATGAGGAGGATCCGAGGATCAAAGAAAAAGAAAAAGGCAACCCTATTGGGTGCAGAACAACACTACACTTACAAGATGGAACGCCATCCACCCACATCTAGGCAACATAGCTCCGACTCCGGCGGAGAACTACGAAGAACAAAGCAAGGTTGGCATCGCGGTAGATCACCGAACGGACCACCTGTCACCCGTCATCGTACACCACCGGGGCCCCGCACCGCAACTTCGACTTCACAGCAACAAGCAGCCGAGGCACTACAAAAAATATGTCAACTTGTGACCTTCTGTCAGTGACCCTGGAAGAATTGGTCATAAATCTACGACCATTTGAGACCAATTGGTCAAAACCTGTTCGGGGGGCTCCAAACCCTAAACTATAACGACCATTTTGGTCAGAAAGGTCATAATTTCCTTACACGAAATGGTCATAAAGCAGACAGCACTGGTCCGCTGCCTTATTTCTAGCTGATCACGACCAATATAGATGGTCATAACCTTGTAAATTGTGGTGGATTGCTATGACTAGGCGCCACCTCATCAGTTTTGCCTATGTGTCATGTCCATATGTCAATTTTTGCCCTAGGTTGTGAAGTAACCTATATTTTTGTCATTCCTAAAATTTCAAAAAAAAATTGGGCATTCTTTACTTTCCAAATCATTGCCTTATTACAATATTCAACTCCATTTGCCTGGTAAATCTTCCTCGGCAAATTTCCAAAGTTTTTGTTCAGCTCGAACTGTTGTGAAGGAAGTACTAGCTAGGCATATTCTAATGAGCTGAATATTTGCCACATCTTCTATATTCCTAAATCATAGCTCTCCACAAAATTTGAGCCCCATCTAACAATACATGTGAGCTCAGCATTCAACCTTTGTTTCTGGTGATATTTTCAGTTTGTGAAGCAACTATATTTTATGTTAATTTATAATTGATGAAAATTTACCACGACATGACCCTGCCCATAGAACCTCCCTCCCCCAAATTTTAGCTCATTTATTCTAGCCAATTTCCCTCAGCATTTTTCCCAATTTTCTGTTCAGTGGAGAGCACTATGAAGGAAGTACCATTTTTATTTATCCAAATGGTATGAAAATTTAAAAGTTCCTTCATATGCCCAAATTATCATCCTCCTCCCAATTTCAGATCAATCCATTCATTCATTTGAGTCTAGCTTCAACATTCATATTTCTGTCCAGTGTGGTACGTTGCAAAGCAAGTGACACCTAGGCTCCTCCATTTGAGCTGCAAATTTTCCAAGATAGTGTCCTTAGTAGATGATCATCCTCGGCCAAAACTCAGGCCCATTGGCCATCTGCATTTTCCCCACCACTAATCAAACATTTGGGTGCTAATTCATGTTTGTGCTCAGTTCAGTCTCCTCGTGAGATTCTTCTATTGCCTTCTTCTTCCTGACACCTATCGGGGGAGTGCCCAACCCACTAGACATGCCTAGGCCGCCCGGAACGCGTGGCAACACCACGGTCATGCGGTGACCATGCGGCAGGCATGCGAGTTTACGAGCTCTGGAGTTGCGGCCCTCGGCCACCATCCAAACCTCAACGTATCGCCACCAAACCATGTATTTCTGATTAAATAGATACTTATGTACATATAAATGATTTTTAAAAAAAAATAAAAAGCAAACTATGAGGCAGCTGCAGTTCAAATTTGACCCGCTTCCAACTGAATCAGCGAAAATTTGTCTTTTTCACCATAGGTGTATAAATACTTTTGACGACCAACCATTTTGTCAACTGTACATTAAATATGGCCTAATATATTATAAAAATGACCTGGTCCCATTTTGCTACAAATATATGGTAGCTCCTTCACAAATAAAACTCATTTTGGGTACTCAAAAAATAGAAAATGAATTTTTCGTTCAAAGAAAATGAAAACTTCCTTAGGCAACATTGTTTGCCATCCCAAGATGCACCCTTGTGCATAATATGAGATTATTTGAACAAACTATACCATGAATGTGGCCATAAGATTGATCATTTGGCTTGAAAACTATTGATGTCCACACATGATAGCTCGTTTCTGAGAACACTTTTTTTAAAAAATTATCGTATTACAAGTTTATTATTTTTCTTATTAACTTGGCCACATATAATGACACAATGCGAAGGTTTTCCAATTTTTTGATTTTTTTTGAATTTTTCATGCCTGTTTCAAAATGCGGTCAAAACGGCGGGCATGACCGTTGCTAGCTAGTGGGTGAATCTTGGAAAACTTTTGATATTTCTCTGATTAAATAGATACTTATGTACCTAGAAATGATTTTTGGAAAAAATAAAGAGCAAACTATGAGGCAGGTGCAGTTCAAATTTGACCCGCTTCCACCTAAATCGGTAGAAATTTGTCTTTTTCACGAGAGGTGGATCAAAGATTTTAACACCCAACCATTTGGTCAATTATGCATTAAATATGGCCTAGTATTTTATAAAATTGATTTGGTCCAATTTTGCAACAATTATTTGGTAGGTTCTTCACAAAAAAACCTCATTTTGGGCACTCGAAAAATGGAAAATGATTTTTTCGTGCAAAGAAAATGAAAACTTCCTTAGGCAACATTGTTTGCCATTTCAATATGCACCCTTGTGCACAATATCAGATCATTTGAACAAACTATGTCATGAATGTGTGCATAAGATTGGTCATTTTGGCTTGAAAGCCATTGATCTCCACACATGATAGCTCGTTTCTGAGAACACTTTCCTAAAATAATTATCGTAGTACA
Source organism: Thinopyrum elongatum (assembly GCA_011799875.1). Lineage (NCBI taxonomy): Eukaryota > Viridiplantae > Streptophyta > Magnoliopsida > Poales > Poaceae > Thinopyrum > Thinopyrum elongatum. The sequence continues at coordinate 635,356,933 of CM022299.1, read as the reverse complement.
AGTTTATTATTTTTCCTAGTAACTTGGCCACATATAATGACACAATGCGAAGGTTTTCCAATTTTTTGATTTTATTTGAATTTTTCATGCCCGTTTCAAAATGCGGTCAAAACGGCGGACATGGCCGTTCCTAGCTAGTGGTTGAATCTTGGAATTTTTTTTGTATTTCTATGATTAAATAGGTACTTATGTACCTAGAAATGATTTTTAGAAAAAATAAAGAGCAAACTATGAGGCAGCTGCAGTTCAAATTTGACCCGCTTCCAACTGAATCGGCGAAAATTTGTCTTTTTCATGAGAGGTGAATCAAATCTTTTGACACCCAACCTTTTGGTCCATTTTGCATAAAATATGGCCTGGTATATTAGAAATTTGATTTGGTCCAATTTTACAACAATTATTTGGTAGGTTCTTCACAAAAAATCCTCAGTTTGGGCACTCGAAAAATGGAAAATGATTTTTTCGTCCAAAGAAAATGGAAACTTCCTTAGACAATATTGTTTGCCATTCCAATATGCACCCTTGTGCACAATATGAGATCATTTGAACAAACTATGCCATAAATGTGTGCGTAAGATTGATCATTTGGCTTGAAAGCCATTGATCTCCACACATGATAGCTCGTTTCTGGGAACACTTTTTTAAAATAATTATCGTAGTACATGTTTATTATTTTTCCTGGTAACTTGACCACATATAATGACACAATGCGAAGGTTTTCCATTTTTTTAATTTTTTTTTAATTTTTCATGCCCGTTTCAAAATGCGGTCAAAACGGCGGGCATGACCGTTCCTAGCTAGTGGTTGAATCTTGGAAATTTTTTGGTGGTTCTATGATTAAATAGGTACTTATGTGCCTAGAAATGATTTTTAGAAAAAATAAAGAGCAAACTATGAGGCAGCTGCAGTTCAAATTTGACCCGCTTCCAACTAAATCGGCGGAAATTTGTCTTTTTCACGAGAGGTGGATCAAATCTTTTGATACCCAACCATTTGGTCCATTTTGCATAAAATATGGCCTGGTATATTAGAAAATTAATTTGGTCCAATTTTGCAACAAATATATGGTAGGTCCTTCACAAAAAAACTCATTTTGGGCACTCGAAAAATAGAAAATAAAATTTCCATCCAAAGAAATTGAAAACTTCCTTAGGCAATATTGTTTGCCATTCCAAGATACATTCTTGTGCACAATATTAGATCATTTGAACAAACTATGTCATGAATGTGGCCATAAGATTGATCATCTGGCTTGAAAGCCATGTATCTTCACACATGATAGCTTATTTTTTAGAACACTTTTTTTAAATAATTGCCGTATTAAAAGTTTATTATTTTTACTGGCAACTTGGTCACATATAATGACACAATGCAAAGGTTTTCTAATATTTTGACTTTTTTTGAATTTGCGATGCCCGTTTCAAAATGCGGTCAATACGGCGGGCATGACCGTTCCTGGGTAGTGGTTGAATCTTGAATTTTTTTTGGTGTTTCTATGATTAAATAGATACTTATGTACCTATAAATTATTTTTAGAAAAAATAAAGAGCAAACTATGGGGCAGCTGCAGTTCAAATTTAACCCGCTTCCATCTGAATCGGTGGAAATTTGTCTTTTTCATGAGAGGTGGATCAAAACTTTTCACACTCAACCATTTGGTCAATTGTATATTAAATATGGCATAATATTTTAGAAAATTAATTTGATCCAATTTTACAACAAATATTTGGTAGGTTCTTCACAAATAAACCATTTTTGCCACAAGAAAAATGATTAAAAATATCTAGAAAGATAAAAAATGCATGCAAATCGGTGATCATCCATAAAATGGGGTTTAACTTGAATGAAAAATTTAGTTGTGCCATTTTGCAAAATATTTTGATAGTTCCTTCACAAAATTCCCCTAGTTTTAGTACTTAGAAACTATTTTAAATCACAAAATTTCTGAACCAATCAGGGCACTTCTCACGGATCACCCCACTGTAGCCGATCTGAACCGTCCGCATCCGAAGGATCCAACGTCTATCATTCACCTCTCAGGTCATAGCAACCCAACCCAAACCCTAGCAGCAACCCAATCCCCCTCTCCCCGAGAACACACCCGCCGCCGCCTATCTCAACCCCTCTCCCCGATCCAGATCGACGAGGACGTCTCCCTCCGTCGCCGCCCCCTCCTCCCCGAGGCCAAACCCACAAAACCAATCTCCAACCCCGAGCCGCTCTCCTGAGTGCGTCGAGACGCCGCAACCGCTGCTGCTCTGTCCCTCTGCATCGCCCGCATCCAGCCGCGCCATGGCCTCCTGCATCGCCGGATCCGACCTCCACCAGTTTGCCGCCGCGCCAATCAGGGTGCCACCACCATGCGGGCCCCGACCCCGCACCCCACGACGGCCGGAGACGATGGCGAGGAAGGGCCCGGTCCCCTGACGAATCCTCCTCCCTCCACCACCCGGCGCGCATGCCTCCCCCCCCGCATGCCTCGATCCCATCGACCCAACGCCCAGGCCTAGCGTGCGCCGCCGCCATGGACTCCGCCGCGGGGACGGATCTGGGGAAGATCGTGGGCTTGTTCTACCAGGCTGAGGACGGGGAGCACAGCTGACGCCTCCTCGCGCTTCTCGCCACCTCCCTCGCCGTGCTCGACGCCATGCAAGGTCCGCCTCTCTCTCCTCCTCCTGGTCTCTCTCTGTTGCTTGGTTCGATTTTGCTGTTGCGGTTTCCTTCCTCCCCTCCCTAATGCATGCGCGCAGGTGCACCGCCTAGTAGGAGACCACGGCTCCGTCTGCTTCTTCCGTTGCTGTGTGGTCGACGACGACGACGCGGCCGTGCGGTCGGTGCCCTCTGACGCCGCTCGCCCGGGCCGTGCCGTGCCAGAGGAGGGGTCCAGATCCGGGCCTCACCAAGGTCAATCGCCGCTGGAACTCGGGGGACAAGATGGACGTGCCTCTGCTGGTCCCCGAACTCCCTCCTCTCGATTCTTCCTTGTGCTACTCAGGGCGCCAAGGATCGCCAAGGAGACTGTGCAAGAGTGCATCTCCGAGTTCATCACCATCACCGGCGAATGAGTGCCCCTGCTGACCGCCGCCGCTCTGTTTTGCCTGCCTGAATCAAGGGTGGTCTGGTGCTGACCTGTTGCCGTTTTGTCTTGTCTGTACTGCAGGGCGAGCGACAAGTGTGGTCTGGTGTTGACCATCAACGGCGACAACCTGCTCTTGGGGATGGCCACGCTGGGCTTTGAGGAGTACATCAAGCCCCTCAAGGTTTATCTGCAGAAGTACAGAGAGGTGCGTGCCATTGAGCCATGTGGAATTTTTTTTGTCTGAACTAATTGGGGATGGATTAGTGCTTTGGGAGTTAGGTAGGTCCATGGCTAGTTTAATATGTTGCTGCTGTAGCCTGAATAGTTCTGTTTGGCACTTTGGTTAGTCCTGGTTGGCTAGTTGGCAAGTTTAAACACTCATGTTCAGCTTGGTGACTGATGAGACCCCACACTGCCTGGCACCAATCAGCTTATTGTCCTTAGAACAAGTGTTGCTTTATCCTTCCAATTACTACTGTCATTGAGATCTTCAGTTCTTTTCTGTACTGTTAATTCAGATAATTGAATGATTTAGATAACTGAATTAAGATCTTTAGTTCTTTTATTTTCCTCTAGCAGATGTTGGTCTGGAGCGGGAGACGGAGGGAGACCTCCTGCTCGCAGACATGGGTGAGGTAAAATGCCTGTTACGGCATTGGATTAGTCGATAATTTTAGTTCCAGATCCTATGCTTATGTCACAGCTTATACATAAGCTTGTCTTATGCAATTCTTCTTGTTGCAGTTCAGTTTTATGTGTTATTAACTGTTAGTACAAGACATCAAGTGCAAGGCTGCTAGTTTGCTTACTAGCTCTGTTCTATTGGGATATGTATATGTATGTGTGGATTTTAAGCATGGTTCCTGTATATGTGATAAGTGCATACCACTACAACTCCTCTTTGTCTGGTATTATAAGGCCATTTGATTGAATGCTTGAAAAGATGATTTGATTGAATGCTTGAAAAGATGAGTCGCTAAAGTGAATGTGCTTCTAAGTCTCATGTAGTTTCAGAAACACATGCATTTATCTGCCTTGCTCTGTTTTTCCTGAGGATAAAATTCCTCTGTAATTCTTAAAACTTTCCCATAGTTTTACAAACATATTGCATCGTGAGCCTGCATGTATCATCTGTATTCTTCTTTTGGTCCTGAGGATAAAGCTCCTCTACATTGCTTAAAAGAATGGGAGTTTGTGAGGGATGTTCTCACGTAATACTGTTAGTGTCGTTCCTTTTCTGTTTTCTTTTGTCAGATTTTGTTTTTTGTAGTAATTTAAGTTCTGTTTTGTAGACCTGTTTGTTTGTGTTACTGTTCCGTTTGTCCGGTGATGAAAAACCTGTTAATCATACCATCTTTTGGGACTGATTGGTCGCAGTGCGCCCATGCTGTCATTCTGCAATTCTGAGGACAAATTGAACAGCTTGACTGTAATTTTTCTGAATACTTCCGAACTTACATGTCATCTACTTTTCAGTTTTTTTATTTTGTTGTTTACTATGTATAGAATATGGCTGGACAACGATGAAAACCGAATAAAACACACCATCTTTTTGGACACCAGATGACTGGACAAATATGTTCATAATTTTTTAAGTTGCTTTGATCTTTGTTGATAATTTTTTGGTCTAAAATCTTTCTCTATGAAGAGAGTACAAGCAGACGGGCGGTCTGAACTGATGCCATGTTGATATATCTGCATCATCTGTGCTACCCTTGTGGTTGGCATCTGAGAGAAAAAAATTGTGCATTTTGTTCTTCTCATAAGTTACATTTTTTAAATTCTTGTGCTTTTTGACTTGTTTGCGCTTAGCTTCTACTATCCGTTTACTTACCAACCCGTTGCGCGTTTGCCATTTCTTTGGATTAGTGGCAGTGATTTGAACCTTACCCGTGCTTCTGATTAATTCATGAAGGACAAGGGAAAACATGGTTGAATTTCTTAATATGAGGCAAAAAGAGCCACTCTCATTATTGTCATTCTTTTAGATTCATGTGTTCTGTTTGACCATGGCTGTGATGATAAACACTTTCAACAAACATGCCAGTTCTGCTTCTGAAAATTCATGACTGAAAAACCTGTTATACAAGATCTGTTTAGTACTCATGTATTTTGGCCGTGGCTTATTTAGTCTGTGCTTGCTGTGCCTTCTGTATTGGAGCCTAATTAGCTTCTGTTAGGGGATAATCTACTGGTTATAGCTTTCACATAGTCTATACACTAAACCTGGAGGTTTGAATATCTACTCCAGGAATGAAAATGTTACTCTGATGCCTTTGTGTTCACTCTTTTACAGGAGCTCCAGGCCTAGGAAATTTCAAGTTCGAAGCGGCGTGTAGCCCTACGCAGCAAAGATTTGTTCTGTTTGACTGTAATAGACTGTGAATATTATAGTACTGTAATAGTAGGCATATCTGGGTTGTAATAGACTATGCACGGATTGTAATAGACTATGTACATGAGCTCCAGGCCTAGGAAATTTTACATTTGTTCTGTTCTATTTAAAATATTGATTATTTGTGTGATTTGAAGGCGTGTGAAATGGAAACCTAATTAGTGGGACCCATTTTTGAAAATAATCTAAACAATGCTCACATTTCTGACATGTGGGACCAATATTGGAGATTATGACAAGTGGGACCCATCTGACTTGTGGGACCAGCTTGAAAAATATATTGACTGAAACACTATAAAAAGGCCATGGCCCAAAATAAAAAAGGCCAAATTGTTGGGCCAGGCCCATGTAGCTAGAGAAAATTAAGAGAAAAAATATACAGTAAAAAGGGTGAATTGTTGGGCTCGGCCCATGTAAAGCGTCGAATTGGACCGGGCTGAATGTTATCAACGACCTTTTCAATTGGTCGCAATTTTGCCACGTCAGATTGCCACGTCGGATCTGACGTGGTCTGGGCTGACAGCCAGTGACCTAAACAAAAGGTCATTGGTTCAACGACCTTTTGTTTTGGTCGTAAACGTCTACAACCTTATCCCGAAGAAGGTCGTTAATTTCAGCTTACGACGGCCAGCTTTTGACCATCTGTTTTTGGTCACAAAAAGGTCGCAAATGGAAAACAATGACCATTCAGTGACCAATAGTGATGGTCGCAAGTTGACGTATTTCTTGTAGTGAGGTAATCTCACGGATATGTCGGAGAAGAGCCGACTACCACGACCAAAGCCATGCCTCCAACAATGTTCACCACCGTCATCGTTGCCACAGGAGCCAAAACTGCCCTTAATGCCGGACAAAAACGACCAAGCAGCACGAACAACATCCTCCACCTATCACTGGTCCCTCTGGCCGGTAAGGAGCTCCTGAAATGACGCCCCAAGAGGTGCGACCACGTCGCTATCATCGTCCGATCCCATGGGATCAAGGGTTTCCCCTGAGCCACCTTGTGTAGTGGAGAGAGCAGAATGCCTCGCGACGCCTTAGAGCGGCGCCCGCAAGCGTCGCCATCGCCTGCCCCAGCCCAAAAACTGGCAGCAAGGTATTCACCCGACGCTACACCTCCAACCACGAACCCGAGCCAGACCACCACTGCAGACACACGCCCCGTGGCCACCGGCCCCGCACGCCCAACGTCCGTCGCGACCACCTTCAGATCTGGACGCCGGGGCCTAGGTCTCCATCGCTGCCATCGGTCCGCGCCGGGTAACCGCCGACCCTATGCGCCCGATGGTCATCACATCCACCTCGCAGAACAGGACGCCGGGGCCCAAACTGCCTCACACCGCCCCTGGAGCCCATCGAGCCGACGGCCCCCGGCGCACAGTGCCTCCAGCAGCTTGCATGCCACCAAAAAGCTCGCTCCCGCCTGACCCCACTCCTCTGCCACTGCGCTGACCACGAGCCCGCCTGGCGGTAGCCCCCTTAGATCTAGCTGGGGCACGGCCCGGCGCGGTGCTCCTGCGACCCGCGTGATGACCGCACGCCCCAGCCCAAGGTTGGCGCGTCGCCACCAGCCTCGCCATGTCGCCTGCGCCGCTCGATAGCCCAGCACCAGAGCCGCCACGGCGCCTCTGCCGGACCGCTGCCACAGGCCGACGGCCCGCCTCCTCACCAAATCCGGGCGCGAGGGCCCGGATCCACCACTTTGCAGGCAGTCGCCGGACCACCTCCGTGAGGGAGGTGCACGCCAACCCCGCCACGTCCTGGGGCCGCTGCCCCAGCCTTCCAGTGCCAGGCATCGCCATCCCGAGCGCCAACACGCCTGAGCTCCCTCAGGAGCGGCTGGCCCGCGCCGCACTGTCTCGAGCGAGAGGAGAAAAGAGCCCGGCCGCTGCCGAGCCGCGCGTGCTTTGCCTGGCGACTCCTGCCGGCGGCGGCGAGGGGCGGGGGGCGCGATGGGTGTGGCTTGCGGCAACGGCTAGGTTTCGCTCCTGGCCGCCCACGGGAGCGACCGAGGAGCGGGTCGAGCAATCCGTCCCTTATTCCTAACCGTACATGGCGGATTGTATTTATTTTCCAATGCAGCGTGCAGTATACGATCGTCATAGAGGGTCTGGAATTATTTTGTCCTAAGTTTGATGATGACAACGCGCAGAGCAGGGCAGGGATCCAAAATTGCCTTCCTGCACCCACCATCCATAGCTCTGTACCACTGACCAGCTTCGTTGGGTTCTGGATAATTATGTCACATCTAAACTGATGTCCACTCTGTTTGTGGTCTATTTTTTTTCTAGTTTTTTTGTTTCTTGTTACTGCATTATATATTTGTGGGAGCTTAGATGTGACATCCTTAAAAAACATCTAGACATGAATTAGACAAACTGTTCTGGATAAATGTATTCTTAAACCATGCCTGCCCAGGGTAAACTAATAAACTAGACCTAGATGGCAGATCTCAAGGACATCACACTCATCTGTCACCTACTAGCTTAATTTTTGGTTTCGATGAGTGGGAGTTGAAGAATAATGTGATTCAGTTTTACTGGAATGATTATCTTAGTTCTGATTGGAAACTGAATTTATTTTCTGTCATTTGTAGAAACATTACCTACTTGCAATGCATACAAGTGAAGCTTAATAATTTGAAACGTGTTATAAGAAGGTTTCACCCAAATTAAACTGTATCGGGCATATACTGGATGGATAGCTCATGCATTGTTCCTCTACCTCTCTTGCTAAAATGGATAGTTCATGGTTTTGTGTAGTTTTTTTTAAGAAAATTGGTACCCTTTTTTTCTCTGAACATTCCGATAAAACTCCACATGCTTTGTACTCCCTTTGTAAATTAATATAAGAGTATATGTCTGTCTTTTGTAGATCTAGTTCTTCACTGTTACTCTGTAAAATTACTTTAGAAGTCCATGATAAGGTCAAATTTGTTCTGATGTCTGACTGATAAATGTTTTTCCAGATTGAGCTTTCTCTCGAAGGTGCAACATGCCACCCTTGGAATAAGCAACTCTTCTGTAGGCAAGTTTTGCACACCTTAGCTAGACATTGGTAAAATCTTGTTGAAAGGCGTGTTGTTTTCCGGTATTCTGCAACAAAAGCAGGAGCCAACAGCTCATGGCTTATTCCTCTACCTACCCCTCTTGCTAAATGGATAGCTCAAAGTTCTATGTATTAGAATATGTTCGGGTTTTTTTAGTACCCTTTTTGACTCTGAATAAGCAAGGAAGCTGCCATCATGTGTACATTTACACACCTGTACATCGTTGTATTTTGTGGGTCTAGCTGTTCGCTCTTATATTGTCAAATTACTTCATAAGTCCATGTTGTGTGCTTTAGTTTATTACCTCCATCCAACGTAGCTGTCTGCTAACGCTTAACTGTAGGTTACTCTACACAATTTTTCTCTAGAGCTGCGCAAAACTCATGATTACAGCTAATTAGTTGTCAAGATTAACAAAACGCCATAGGTTATGTCCAATGGAAACACGAGCAAGCTTTTATGACGTGCCATAATATGTTTGTAACCATGACCAGAGGGTCACGAGATGGATAGATTTGTTTATATAATGCACCCATAAAACTGTGGGCTAGATAACCCGCATGATAGGCAACTAAAAGGAAAAAAACGTCTACCAAGGGAGAACATGGATGTTGGCAAAGAAAAAGGTCATTTGTTTCTAGATATAACAAAATTAATGATCTCTCTACATGAGCAAGATTTCCTGAATACCATAGGTCATAGCCAGTGAAAATATGAGCAAGGTTTTACGACGTGGCATAACATGTTCATAACCATAACCAGACAGAGGGTCATGAGACGGCTATATTATCGATATATGTGCACCCATAAAACTGTGGGCTATAACCCACACAATTGAACAACTAAAAAGGAAAAACATCTACCAAGTTTGCCCGAATTTGTTCTATTGCATGCCTGGACCATGAACCCGAAAAGAAAAGAAAAATATTGTGGAGAGATCAGCCCAACTGCCAATAGAGAACCAGAAACTCTATTGGTAAGATGCATATTATTCTCACAAATCTAAATATTTTGTCACCTGTCGAATATTTTCTCTCTGTGAAACGAAGAAAGAAATTGCTGGGATCTCATTTAATTATCTCTGGCTTGAGACACACAGCTTGGAGTAATTCTAATGCCTTTTCTCTCACAATATGCAAGGTTCACACAAAGAGGGAGAATACCGGCAGCTGGAATTCTGGACCTGAAAAAACTACGTCAGGCCACCTATTCTGCACAACTCCAAATGAGTTGAAACTTCACGGAGAATTTTTATGGAATATATAAGAATTATTGGAGCAAATAAGTACCAGAGGGGGCCCACCAGGTGGGCACAACCCACCTGGGCGCGCTAGGGAGCCCAGGCGTGCCCTGGTGGGTTGTGCCCTCCTCGGCCCACCTCCGGTGCCCCTCTTCTGGTATATAAGTCATTTTGACCTAGAAAAAATAAGGAGAGGACATTCGGCACGAAGCGCCGCCGTCTCGAGGCAGAACTTGGGCAGGGGCACTTTTGCCCTCCGGCGGAGCGATTCCACGGGGGGAACTTCCCTCCCGGAGGGGGAAATCATCGTCATCATCATCACCAACAACTCTCCCATCTTGGGGAGGGCAATCTCCATCAACATCTTCAACAACACCATCTCCTCTCAGACCCTAGTTCATCTCTTGTGTTCAATCTTTGTACCGGAACCTTAGATTGGTGCTTGTGGGTGACTAGTAGTGTTGATTATATCTTGTAGTTGATTACTATATAGTTTATTTGGTGGAAGATTATATGTTCAGATCCATTATGCTATTTAATACCCCTCTGATCTTGAGCATGATTATCATTTGTGAGTAGTTACTTTTGTTCTTGAGGTCACGGGAGAAATCTTGTTGCATGTAATCATGTGAACTTGATATGTGTTCGATATTTTGATGGTATGTATGTTGTAATTTCCTTAGTCGTGTCATGCGAACGTCGACTACATGACACTTCACCATATTTGCGCCTAAGGGAATGCATTGTGGAGTAGTTATTAGATGATGGGTTGCGAGAGTGACAGAAGCTTAAACCCTAGTTTATGCGCTATTCCATAAGGGACCAATTTGGATCCAAAAGTTTAATGCTATGGTTAGATTTATTCTTAATACTTTTCTCGTAGGTGCGGATGCTTGCGAGGGGGTTAATCATAAGTAGGAGGCTTATTCAAGTAAGAATAGCACCTAAGCACCGGTCTACCCACATATCAAATTATCAAAGTAGCGAACACAAATCAAACCAACATGATGAAAGTGACTAGATGAAATTACCGTGTACCCTCAAGAACGCTTTGCTTATCATAAGAGACCGTTTTGGCCTGTCCTTTGCCTCAAAAGGATTGGGCTACCTTGCTGCACTTTTGTTACCATTACTGTTTCTTGCTTGTTACAAATTACCCTGCTATCAAACTACTCTCTACTTATAATTTCAGTGCTTGCAGAGAATACCTTGCTGAAAACTACTTGTCATTTCCTTCTGCTCCTCGTTGGGTTCGACACTCTTACTTATCGAAAGGACTACGATTGATTCCCTATACTTGTGGGTCATCAAGGCTCTTTTCTGGCGCCGTTGCCGGGGAGTTAAGCGCTCTTGGTAAGTGGAAATCGGTAAGGAAAAATTATTACTAATTTATTGTCACTTGTTACTATGGAGAACAATCCTTTGAGGGGTTTGTTCGGGGTATCTTCATCTCGACCGGAACCACAATTAGTTATCCCTCAACCTACTGCACCTACTGAAAATATTGGTTATGAAATTCCTTCGAGTATGATAGAACAACTGCTAACTAATCCTTATGCAGGAGATGGAACCGAACATCCCGATATGCACTTGATATATGTGGATGAAATTTGTGGATTATTTAAGCTTGCAGGTATACCCGGAGATGAAGCTAATAAGAAGGTTTTCCCTTTATCTTTGAAGGGAAAACCATTGGCATGGTATAGGCTATGCGATGATATTGGATCCTGGAATTGGAATCAATTGAAATTGGAATTTCACCAAAAAATTTATCCTATGTATCTAGTTCATCGTGATCAGAATTACATATATAATTTTTGGCCTCGTGAAGGAGAAAGTATCGCTCTAGCTTGGGGGAGGCTTAAGTCAATGTTATATTCATTCCCCAATCATGAGCTCTCAAGAGAAATTATTTTTCCGAATTTTTATGCTCGGCTTTCTCGTGATGATCAATCCATGCTTGATACTTGTTGTACTGGTTCCTTTATGAAGAAGACTATTGAATTCAGGTGGGATCTTTTAGAAAGAATTAAATGCAACTCTAAAGATTGGGAACTCGACGAAGGTAAAGAGTCAGGTATTAAGCTTAAGTATGATTGTGTTAAATCTTTTATGAATACCGATGCTTTTTAAAAGTTTAGCACTAAATATGGACTTGACTCTGAGATAGTAGCCTCCTTTTGTGATTCATTTGCTACTCATGTTGATCTCCCTAAGGAGAAGTGGTTTAAATATCAGCCACCTATTAAAGAAGAAATTAAAGAACCGGTAATAGCTAAAGATGAAACTATTATTTATAATGTTGATCCAGTCGTTCCTACTGCTTATATTGAAAATCCACCTTTCCCTGTTAGGATAAAGGAACATGCTAAAGTTTCAACTGTGGTCAACAGAAGTTATATTAGAGCATCCAAACCTGCTGAACAAATCAAAGTAGAACCTAGTGCTGCTCTGGTTAAAGATCTCCTAGTTGAAAATATAGATGGGTATGTTATTTAGTTTTGTGATGAAGCTGCTAGAATTGCCAAACCCGGTGAAAAAGATAAACATAGACCTGTTGTTGGCATGCTTGTTGTCTCAGTTAAAATAGGAGATCACTGTTATCATGGTTTATGTGACATAGGTGCTAGCGTGAGTGCTATTCCTTTTACCTTATATCAAGAAATTATGAATGATATAGCACCCGCTGAAATAGAAGGCATAGATGTTACTATTAAACTTGCTAATAGAGACACCATCACACCTCTTGGGATTGGTCGAGATGTTGAAGTCTTGTGTGGGAAAATAAAATACCCTACTGATTTTCTTGTTCTTGGTTCCCCACAAGATGACTTTTGTCCCATTATCTTTGGTAGACCTTTCTTGAACACCGTTAATGCTAAAATAGATTGTGAGAAACAAACTGTCGGTGTTAGTTTTGGTGATGAGTCTCATGAGTTTAATTTTTCTAAGTTTAGTAGAAAACATCATAAGAAAGAATTGTCTAGTAAGGATGAAATAATTGGTCTTGCCTCTATTGTCGTGCCTCCTGCAGATCCACTAGAACAGTATTTGCTAGACCATGAAAATGATATGCATATGCATGAAAGAAATGAGATAGATAAAATTTTCTTTGAACAACGACCTCTGCTTAAACACAATTTGCCTATTGAAACTCTAGGAGGTCCTCCTCCACCTAAAGGTGATCCTGTGTTTGAATTAAAACAATTGCCAGACACTTTGAAATATGCTTATCTTGATGAGAAAAAGATATATCCTGTTATTATTAGTGCTAACCTTTGAGAACATGAAGAAGAAAGATTATTGAATGTTCTGAAGAAGCACCGAGCTGCTATTGGATATACTCTTGATGATTTAAAGGGCATTAGTCCCACTCTCTATCAGCATAAAATTAATATGGAACCTGATGCTAAACCCGTTGTTGATCACCAACGACGTTTAAATCCTAAAATGAAAGAAGTGGTAAGAACTGAAATATTGAAGCTTCTGGAAGCAGGTATAATCTATCATATTGTGACGCCCCCGGTTCAATCGTACACTAATCATACACGCAAACGTGTACGATCAAGCCCAGGGACTCACGGGAAGATATCACAACACAACTCTAAACACAAATAAACGGAGGTCCACAATATTACAGACCAGGGATCCGAATATCCGAATACATAAGTCAGTCATACAAATAATATCTGGGTACAGACATAGTTAGACAAGTTTTGCCTTAAGAAGGCTAGCACAAACAGCGACACTAGATCGAAAGGCGTTGGCCTCCTGCCTGGGAGCCTCCGATCCTACTCCTGGTCAGCTGGCTCGATCCAGTAGTACGTGCCCTCTGGACCCGCCTGGTAGTAGGCTCCGGTGGTGGCGTCTGGCTCCTAGACTCCATCGTCTGGTGTATCATCAAGGTGGGGTATATGGGGGAAAAGAGAAAATAAAGCAACCGTGAGTACTCATCCGAAGTACTCAGCAAGCAAGGATCTATACTACATATGCAACATTATCAATGGAGAAAAGGCTGTATATGTGGACTGGGCTGCAGAAATGCCAGAATAGTGAGAAAGGCCTAGTCCTATCGAAGACTAGCATCTTCAAACATCTTTTCAAAGCCATCATCTTGCAGCAGTAGAAGAGAGTAGAATAGCATTTTATTTAGCAAACATGTTGAAGTACAGCTCAAAGATCCTTCCTCGACTCCCAGCGAGAAAGTAATCCCGAAGCTTCAATTAAGTAACAAGTATCCAGTTTAAGTAGTAGATCAGGATACACATACTGAGCGTCCTTTACCGTAGGACCGGCTATCGATAGAAGATTCATCCCTGCAGGGGTGCACTACTGTTACCCAACACGCTCGATCAACTCTGGTCGGACATACTTGCTGGGTAATGCCCGTCCTCGGAAGATCAACACGAAGCAGCGCTCTACCTAGGCTCAGCAGAGAGGTCAGCACGCCGGACTAACCTATGCACCCAGGGGTCTCGGGCCATCGCCCTGGGCACCCTGCGCGTTGCGTGGCTGGCCGGGGTGCAGGCGCGACACTGAACTCGTCAGTGAAGTATCCAGCCCAATCCCGACGATCAGCCCGCACGGTGAATCGTGACGTCTGATAAGCTTTCGAAGAAACGTACATCGCAGAGGGCCCCATAACCATAATCCCGCGTGGTGGTAGTGCGTATAGGGCACGTCGACCCACTCAGATCACACACCCAAATCCAATAGGCTCAATCAGTATCAAGCGGAGACAATCAGAGTCTCTGATGCTCCGCCACAATGTCACACTCGAGTGCCCTTCCGGCACACCCGAAATCATAGATCCCCAGCGGGTACCCACCAGGGTGGACCCGCCTGTGAAAAAGGTCAAGTAACCGTGTGGTCATATTCATCAGGGTGAACGTATGAGGTATCACCCTCGAGGTTCACACTGAGGGGTTGCACGACAGAGTCGTATCGGACATGGAGAAGGAGGAATCACCCTCGATGACCACGACCGAACAGCTATGCTGCAGAATATTCATCAGGAGTGCGTTACGAGGTATCACCCTCGGCACTCGATAGTTACTACGCAGAGTCGTACAACTAAGGGGGGTGTGAAGTGAGGCGTCTGTCTCTGATCGACGATCACGTTGATCGAGTCGTCGATGAACAAGCAGGGGCGACAAAGTAAGGTGGTGGGGTCACAGATGGTTCATACCAACCTATACTAAACAGTTTATCATAGGCAGGTAAGGTAGCAATGAACAGGTTACAACAGCAGGCTATGCATCAGAATAGGAGCATACATTAACAGTAGCGAAATCTAATGCAAGCAGGAGAATAGAATGGGCGATATCTGGAATGCTCAAGGGGGGGGGGGCTTGCCTGGTTGCTCTGGCAAGAGAGGGAGGTCGTCAACGGGCTGCTCGTCGGTAGAGTAGTCGTAACCTGGTGCAGCGTCGTCGGTCTCAGCGTCTATCGAGAGAAAGAAGGAGGGGGAGAGAAACAATAAATTCACGGCAATAATGCAAACAACATGTATGACATGTCTAAATGATATGCCGGGGTGTTCTACTGCCTAACTAAATGATTTAGTTAATTTAGGAATTTATTCGGATTTATTTAATTAAAGTTGGGCACTATTCATTTATCGAAATCGGTCTAATTGTTCAACGTTCTTATAGTTGCGGGCGTCTGACGGGAATACAGAGGGCGTATCCGGGTTCGTATCGTCGTTCTGAGCAAGTTTCATGTATAAAATATTTTCATCGGAGTTACGGTTTATTTAATATGATTTTCTAAAGTTTTTATTAATTTCTGAAATTTAATTAATTATTTAATTCAACATTATCCGAAACAGTGCTGATGATGACATCAGCATGACCTCATGCTGATGTCAGCGGTTAATTAAGTTAATTACTAATTACTGTTTAATTAACATTAATTAGTTAATTAGATTAACCTAATCAGAATTAATTAACTAATTAATTAATTAATTATTTTAATTATTTTAATTAATTATTTTTATTTCTTTCTTTCTAAAACATTTTTGGGGGTGGGCCCCCTTTGTCATAGGCCCAGAGGGGCGGGGCCCACTCGTCAGTGGCCCATGCGGCCACACGGGGCGGGCGTGGGCGCAGCCCGAGCGGGCGCGTCCCCGGGACGCTGGGTACGCACGACGCACGCCGGCGCCGGCGGCCAAGGCCAAGGGAGGCGGCGGGGTGAAGGGTGCGGGCGAGCGCGGAGCTCCAGAGGCGCGGGCGCGCATGGAGCTGGCGAGCCCGGGCGCGATGCGGTGGACGCAGAGGCGGGGCCGCGGTGCGAGGCTCGGGCGCGGCGAACGGGCAGCGCGGGAGGCGGGATGGCGCGACGCGGCGGCCCCGACGAGTGGTAGCGAGGGAGGCGAGGCCTAGCAGGGCAGCAGCAGCAGCAGCGAGGAGCATGGGGGGGAAGGAGAAGCGCGGGGTGAGGGGAACCGGAGCGGGGCGAGGAGCAGTGGCCTTTCGCTTTTACTTTTCCATGTCGTGTTTTCTTCTCGCTCTTTTTCTTTTTCTCTCTTCTATTTTTCTGTCTTCATATAGTTTTCATTCCTTTTCCTAACGTTATCTGTATTTACTTTTCATCTGTTTTTTTTTCTTTTCCTTTTTAAAAACTTTTCCTACTTCTACTGATACTATTTTCAGTCCTTCTTTTAATTGTAGCCCTCTTTCTCCTGTCGGCGGCGTCCCTGGCTGGGGCGCGAGGTCGTCGCGGCGACGACGACGGGATCGGGGTTTGCCCCGATCCAGATCCAGTCAGGGAGGCGAACCGTGGGGGGGGAATGTATCGAGGGGGCTATTTTCGGCCGGCCTATAGCATGCGACGCAGGTGGGCCGGCCGGCTGGCTTCGGCCCGTTGGGCCAAAGAGGGGGGGGGGTTCTTTTCTTTATCCTTTTCTGTTTCTTTTTCCTTTTCTTTATTCTCCTTTCTCAATCTAGTAAATAGCTAGGCCTCAAATGTGTTTGTAAAACATGAAGACCTAGTTCATAAATACCAGTGCATTATTCCCTAACACCTAAAATTAGTTTGGACAAAATATAGTTCCATATTTATTTCAGATTTAATAAATGGTTATTAAATATTATCTTTATCCCCTGTTTGAGGTTTGTTCGAGTCACTTATCCAATTCCAATGATGTTGGTTTCAATTTTAGAATAGCCTCTGGAATATTTGTTATTTATTGACCATTTTTATTTCATGTTGGACAACTTTTATTTCCACTTCATTTAATTTGAATTTGACTTAGGAGTTGAAATGCAATATGATGCTAATGATGATTATGCCACTATTAGCTTGCTGCCATGTCATTATCAAAAGCGATTACTGTTGCTAATCACCGGGGTGTTACCAATTCTCCTCATCTATTAAGAATTCTCCGTGCCCGAGAATTAAGAGGATCACTGAAGATAAGAGGGGTATTCTTCGCGAAGACGATCCTCCGTTCCCCAAGTGGCCTCTCTTCAGAATGATTTGACCACTGAACCTGAGGAACTTGATTGACTTTTGACGTGTTCGACGCTCTAGCTTGATCCGAATAGCGGATTGGGATATTCTGGATATGACAGATCTTCCCCGTAATTCAAGCACTTCATGATCCACGCTCGAATAGTGATCCTTGAAGCAGCGACGGAGTTGGGATACATGAAAGCAATCATGTACTTGTGAAAGATTTGGCGGCATTCCAATTGATATGCCACTTCTACCTCGACGGGCAAGAATACGGAACGGGCCAATGTAGCGAGGGGGCTACTTGCCTTTGATTCCGAACCGATGAGTGCCTTTCAATGGAGTGACACGAAGGTAAGCCTGTTCGCCAGGTGATAGACCATTTCCTGGTGCTTACCGGTCTAGTTTGCTCTTCGACGAGACTGAGCAGATTCAAATGTTCACAACATGCGGACTTGTTCTTAGCTTGCCGAATAATGTCCGGTCCGACGTGAGCGTTCCCCAGTTTCTGACCAATTCAGAGG
Source organism: Thinopyrum elongatum (assembly GCA_011799875.1). NCBI lineage: Eukaryota > Viridiplantae > Streptophyta > Magnoliopsida > Poales > Poaceae > Thinopyrum > Thinopyrum elongatum. Next base: position 635,339,191 of record CM022299.1, on the reverse strand, counting down.
GTTCGACACTACGACGCTATAACTTCAAACGTGCCATCCTTCAACTAACTTGATAGGCTAATTGTTGTAAGAGATCGGCATACGGAGAGATTCCTCCCATTTCTTACCGCAAGGAGATGACGCACCGAAGCATATCTTCGAGCACTTGATTAACTCGTTCAACTTGACCCTGTGACTCAGGGTGAAAAGCGGTGCTAAAAGACAATGAGTCCCATATCTTCTGGAACTATTCAGAATCTGGAGGTGAAGAGGCTGCCACACGATCAAAACTGATCTCCAACGAACACCATGGAGTGACACAATTCGGGAACCATACAAGTCTGCTAACGGGCTAGCATGATTGTCTCTTAACTGGCAGAAAGTGGCAACCTTAGAGAATCGGTTGTCATGACGCACAAATATAGCATCATTACCCTTCTGGGATTTGGAAAAAAACCAATGAACCCTTGGACCTATGTCCCATTTCCATTCAGGAATTGTAAGGGGTTGCAGAGTTCTCTGCGGCCTTTGACGTTGAGGCTTTACCGGCGGCGGCAAACGGTCACACTCAGAAACATAACGAGCATGTTCTCGCTTCATATTAGGCCACCAAATCTTTGACAAATGTCACGTACAAATCTTGTGGCTACCGGGTGAATGGACAAGGGAGTGTCAGAGCTTCCGCTTCCCATAAATCGTTTTCCTCTTCATTCTTGAACTTGGGTACAAGAGACGGTGTTGGAAAAATAGGATCCCATCTGCATCAAGATGAATTCCGACGCTTTCCTTTCTCGAGGTATCGCTTGATCTTTTTCAACTTCAGTGTCATACCTTGCATAACCTTAATGCCGTGTTCTAAATCTGGTTCGACAACCAGGGTATTGAGATAACCCTGTGGACCAATATGGAGGTTCAATTTGCAAAGCTCTTCATGGAGAAGAGTTGTGTTTCTTGAACCATAAGATTGTTGCTATAGGACTTGCGACTCAAAGCATCGGCCATTACATTAGCCTTGCGGGGGTATATGAAATATCTATCATAATCGGCAATTGTTTCGAGCCATCTTTGTTGACGAAGGTTCAGATCTGGTTGAGTATATAAATACTTCAAGCTTTGGTGATCCGTGTATATCTCGCAACGGTTACCGAGAAGGTAATGTCGCCATAGCTTCAAGGCATAGATAACCGCAAAAGTTCAAGATCATGCACGGGATAATTTTCTTCATGAGGACGCAATTGTCGGGAGGCATAAGCAATCACTTTGCGCTCTTGCATTAGGACACAGCCTAACCCTTGACGAGTGCATCACAGTTATCACGAAATCCTTTTGGGAATCCGGGGGTGCTAGTACTGGGGCAAATGTCAATTTATCTTTTAGTGTCTGAAAGCTTTTCTTTGGCATTTTCTGTCCACTCAAATTTAACACCTTTGTGAAAGCATTTGTCAATGGTTTTGCAATCTTGGAAAAGTTCTCAACGAATCGACGGCAATAACTAGCGAGTCCGAGAAAACTTCTGACTTGCTTAACATTCTTTGGGGGAGTCCAGTCGAGAATAGCCTGAACTCGTTCGGGGTTAACAGCAATCCCATCCTTGGAAATCACATGTCCAAGGTAAGTTACTTCAGGAAGCCAAAATTCGCATTTGGAATACTTGGCATACAACTGGTGTTCTCGGAGCCTTTCTAGAACAAGGCAGAGATGTTCAGCATGTTCCTCTTTATTCTTAGAATAGACCAGAATATCATCTAGATATACCACGACGAATTTGTCGAGGTAATCCATGAATATATAATTCATCAGACGGGAGAATGTAGCTGGGGCATTCGTTAGGCCAAATGACATGACGGTGTATTCATAGGAGCCATAACGAGTGACGAATGTAGTCTTGGGAATGTCCTCTTCACGGACACGGATCTGGTGATAACCCAACCTCAAGTCGAGTTTAGAGAACACCGATGATCCGGCAAGTTGATCATAAAGATCATTGATACGGGGCAGTGGGTATTTATTCTGGATTGTGGCTTGGTTAATGGGCCGGTAATCCTGAACCAATCGGTTAGTTCCATCCTTCTTCTTAACGAAGAGTGAAGGTGCTCCCCAAGCAGAGGAACTGGGGCGGATGAAACCACTCTTAAGTGACTTGTCGATTTCTTCCTTAAGCTCAAGAAGGTGATGCGGAGGCATCTTATAAGGTCGCTTGGCAATAGGAACGGTGCCAGGCTTCAAGTCAATGACAAACTCGACAGCTCTAGCCGGGGGTATGCCTGGAAGTTCTTCTGGAAAGACGTCTGGAAAATCTCGAACGACAGGAACGTTCTCGATCCCTTCCAGAGGTGAGGCGTTCAGAGCATTCATAACATATATCTCAGCTTCATCGTCTCGAGTAATTCGGGCAGTGTAGTTCACTATCTCATCGGAGGGGTGAAGAAGTTGGATAACTTTAGTGGCACAATTGATCGAAGCAATGTGAGCTTTCAACCAATCCATTCCGAGTATGAGGTCTATGGTGGAAGACTTCGGGATAATAGGGGAAGCTAGGAATTCAAATTCCTCGATTCCAACAGGGACATTATGTGCCATCATAGTGGTTTGACATTGGCCTCCAGGGGTATGGACAACTATTGGCAGGTTCATCTTTTCGAATGCAATGTCATGAGATAATGCAAATGCTTCAGACATGAATGAATGCGATGCTCCTGAATCAAATAATACAGAAGCAGGTACTGAGTCAACAAGAAGGGTACCCATCACAGTAGCAGGTTGATCCTGGACTTCTTCAATGTCAATGTTGTAAGCCTGACCACGACCACGTGAAGCAGACCCAGTATTATAGTTGCGGGTCTGATTGTTGCCACGGCCACATCCACGGCCAGCACGAGGAAAATCTAACTGATTCTGAGTCTGGCGGCAGTCTTTAGCCTGGTGGCCTGGTTTGCGGCACTTGAAACACAAACCATCTTCAGGACGAAGAGGGGCATTGTTCTGAATAGCTTGAGCCTTTGACGGCCTCGGTGGTGGAGGAGGCAGACGTGGTGCAGCATTGTTCTTTGGCGCAGAGGTATTGGGACGGAACGCGTTGTTGGGAATCCAAACTCTACGCTTCGGTGCTGAGCCCGAAGATGAGCCAGCATCACGATAGCGCTTCTGCGAGTCCTTGTGTTCCATCTGAGCGGTCTCAACAAGAATAGCCTTGTTCACTAGAGTTGAGAAGTCATTGATGTCTTGAGCAGCTAATGCAAGCTTGAGGTCAGGGTGGAGTCCATTACGGAACTTCTCCTGTCTGCGAGCATCTGTGGCGATGTCTTCTTCAGCATAGCGGGAGTGATCAATAAATTCCCGCTGATAAGCTTCGATGGTTTTATTGCCCTGGGTGAGGTTACGGAACTGGGTCTTCATGCGTTCCATAATTGCTTGAGGGATGTAACGTGTACGGAAAGCAGCCTGGAACTCATACCAGGTGATGACTGTTCCAACAGGCAGAGTACGCTTGTGTGTGTCCCACCATTGAGCAGCGGGGCCCTTTAAGAAAAAGGCCGCGAAGGTGACAAAGTTGGCAGGGACGACATTAGCAGACTCCATCTCGTGAGTGATGTCGCGGAGCCAGTCATCAGCATCCAGTGGCTTGTCAGAGTTGCGAAACTGCGTTGGGTTGAGTCGCGTAAACTCTGTCAAAGTTATTGAGGCTGGGTTCTGGTTCTGGTTGTTCTGATGCGGAAACTGAGCCATGATTCCAACCATGAACTGGCGGTTAAGCTCAAACTGTTGCATCATAGCCGCCATATAGTCTGGCGGTGGTGGACGTTCAGGGGCACGACCACGACCACGACCACCTGGTCTAACCATCCTGCTAAGTATCAACAGGGGGTAGCTTAGTAAAAGCAATTGCGAGTGTTTAGCGACAGGTATGATGTAACACGACAATACTTTAAGCAGTGTAATAGATACATAACAGTAGTCGATTAAGACATACAGATCCATACACAAAGTCGGGTTCATGCGGACAGCATAACAGCGCAAATTAAAAGCTAGACATACTAGGCGGCGCGCAGGCACGCGGTAAGGAAGTACACAACGAGACGTAGCAAAGGCTACATCAACGTCGGAGAAAACCACTGTAACGGGGTAGCTGCGAGTGCGGACGACGAATATTCGTCGCGGAAGGATCCTGTGCTCCATGTGCACTCTGATGCAGAACCCGGTCTCGAACTGTAAGAAGAGGTCCACGTGCAGGTGTGTGACCTCCAACAGCAGGCCAGTCAATACCAGCATACATCTGAGTCCTGCGCGGGTAAAGGATGTGCTCCGGATGTATCCCTGCACGAACAGCGGGCATCAACTGCGTCATAGCATCGTAGAGACGTGCTCGAGTGGCAACCAACTCGACGGCAAGAGCCCGAACAGTGCGATCCAGAGCCTGAGTGCACTGAATCAGAACGCGGTGGTCATATCGGCGAGGCTCGTACGGGGCACAGATAGCTGTGTAGTATCCGGTAGCATCTCCAGCAGGGGCATACGGAATGTATCGGAACTCAGAGTCATCCAAGATATCACTGAACTGTCCTCGAAGACGTGCGACAGCAGAGTAGGCGGCATCTTGTACTGCCATCTCAATCGTCACGCCGATACCGTGGAAAAGGTGCAGCTCGGTGTCTGAGTCATTCTGCCGATCATAGATACGAACATCAGCATGGTACTGCTCCTGATTAAACTCGCGGTAATCCTCGTAAACCATGTACTCAGGGTACCAGCGGTAGCCAAGTCTGGTCATGAGAGCGATCAGGACAGCTGGAAAACCAGGGGCATCTGTTGGGTAACGCAGTAGAAAACAAAAATTTTCCGACCTACGCACCAGCCCAGGACCACTATGGAGACTGCATACAAGGTTTGATCATTTTCGTTACCGACTCGTAGCGCAGCGGAAGTTGAGTCGATGACGATCGTCGGTGCAGATCCCCGCAGCTAGGATTTACAACCTCCGAACCGCGAGGATGTACTCCCTCATCCGCCACTCGGACAGCCCTCCGGGAGGCGGTCGGACAGTCCCCCGGACGGTGTCGTGGACAGCCCTTCGGGAGGACTCACAGAACTCGGACCGTCACTCGGACAGCCCTTCGGGAGGACACTCGAACAGCCCCTCGGGCAAAAGGACGAAACTACGACCTCTCTATGGGGTTGCACACATACGGTGCCATCTATCCGGCAGGGCTTCGCCGTCCAGAACTAGTTCCCACCGGAACCCAGACAGCCTTTCGGCACTACGAAACTATTTCGTGGGAGGGAGAGAGAATGCCAGATCATGCATGGCTTGTGTGAGAGAGTTGGAGTGGAGTTGGAGAGTACCTCTCCTCCTCCTTATATAGTAGTGGAAGGGGTGAGGGGGGGCTGAAAATCAGCCCACTAAACATGCACCCACCAAACAAGGAAAACATGTTCCCACCAAACATGGAGAAAACATGTTCCCTTGTCCATGGTGTTCCCCCATGGGGCCCCACCTTCCTCCCAACACTCTCCACCATTTGTGGGGGCTGCCCCCCACCGTGGGGGCCCCCCCCAACATTTTGTCCAGCCACAAGGGGGCTGCCCCCAAAGGCCCCCCCCCCCCAAAAACAGCCCAAAAACAGCCCCCACGATCTGTGGGATCTTGTCCCCTCACGCTGGGACAAGATGTTTTCCGCGACTATTATTTCTGAAAAATTCCAGAAGGTCCCAGAACATTTCCGGCACCCTCTAAAATTATCTGGACGCGCTCTGGAACATTTCCAGTATGGTGGTTTAATTTAAAACCATCTTTGTTTACCCGGTAAACAACTCCGGCAGCTCCGAAACTTTTTTTTTTGGTTTTTTCTCCAGAAAAATTCCAGAAATTACCAGACCAATCTGGCAACCTCCAAAACATTCCCGGTGCTTGCCGAAACCTTTTTGGATCAATGGTTTTATCCGAAACAACTTTTCGGTTTTACCGAAACTTTTTCAGTGTTCTCTCTCCGGAACTCTTCCGTTGTCTCCGAAACTTTTCGGTGATTTTCTCTCAGACTCCCTGTCTAGTATTCAGCAAATAGATGACCCTTAAGCGTGTGACCCTATAGGTTCGGTGAAGTATAGACATGACACGAAACACCTTCCGATCAATGATCAACATCGGAGCCGTGGACACCCATATTGACCCCTATACCCACACGAATGAATATTCGAGTGAACCTCCAGTTGCCGTGTGCTATTCCTGTTGCTTCACGATATGTTACAAATACCCGAGGTTAGACATGTAGGCATTTCCGTGGATCAACAACTTGTCCACTATGCCAGTTACCTCGTTACCGGTATTGTTCTCTTTTCTCGTTACCGTGTTCCGGCATCCCTGTGATCAAATCACAAAGTGTCTGGCCAGACGATGATGGATACCATAACACCGAGAGGGCCCAGAGATATCTCTCCATCGTCGGAGGAGCAAATCCCAATCTCGAGCTATCAAGTTACTTGACACACTTTTCCATGAACCCGTAAGCCGCCGTAATAGCCACCCATTTACGGATGACGTTTAACAAACCCAAAAGTTCATGAAGCAAGTATGAAGAAACTCGACACTCTCATGGTCTAAGGAATTTTGCAAACATTAACCATCTCTGTGTTATTAACCATTAATATGTGACGAATGTAACTCATAGCATAACATCAATTTGGGTCGATTCAACACAAATGTTCTTCTAACACTGTGCCCTCAAAATTGCTGGCATAGACATGCCCATGATCAGGAAAACAGAACCATCATGCAATACTTGAGCTAGTCTTAGAGGCCAGACTAGGAATACATATTACCGTTTATTATTCCACACGTGCATATGAGTCTTCCTCCGAGCCTCGTTTTATTTGCAGACTCGAGAACCATAGCAGTTATAGCATGGAACATAAACCTAATTATGAACAGGGAGATAATCAATAACATTTATTATTGCCTCTAGGGCATATCTCCTACAGACTCCCACTTGCACTAGAGTCAATAATCTAGTTAATGCTAATGCACTTTACACCTGTGGCACACCGGTGTAAATATGCTTTGCTTGTGGTATAGCCTGAATGTTCAACGGATCTGACGACTTCAGCTCCGTGTGTATCTTTGCATATCCTCGCATTTTCACGCTTTCACAAAAGTCATATTTTGTGTGGACTTGGCTTGATATGTATGCGAATCACAGGTCGAACCTGGATTCCTCAGACTGAGTTATGGAGCAACTACTTGCAGTAGTGTCCCATTGACAAAAGCCATCTTGGAACCATACTAAGTTCATGAATGAACTATATGATTCAACATCTTCTTTGTCGCTTTAAAAGCGGCAACATACTTTGCCTCTGTTATAGAATTCGCCACAGTAACTTGTTTGAACAAATTCCAACTAACTGTGCCACCATATTGTGTGTTACACAAAACCGTCAATTTAAATCGAAAATCGCATGGAGAAATGATGAAGACTGTATCGATGTAACCTTTTACAACGAACTCTTCATGATCTCTACTTGCGAGAAAACTTGTCATCAGTGCTACTATAGTACTCAATGACCCTTTTTCACTGTTGTCCCTTGATCAATACTTTTGATCACTTTGGTATCTATACTCGCAACAACTTTGGAGTATTGGACATATCTGGTTGTTTTACATACCATGGAATACATGATTAATCCAAACACAAGAGTGTGTGGAATCTCCATCATGTATTTTGCTCATTAGTGTTTTGGGACACCGAGTCTTGCAAAAACTCTTTCCATGTGACTTCGGCAAGAATCACTCCTTGACGTTTTTAATGCTAAAAGGTTTTAGCATTTTGTCAATATGTATCTTTGCTCAGCCCCATTAGGTAAATCTATCTCCATAGATCATCATGCCTAATATAAAGGCTATTTAGCCCAAGCACTTCATCAAAAAACTATTTTTAAATGAAGTCCTAATTCGTGTCAAGAAATTTATTTCCAATTAACAATGTGTCAAGCACACAACGTTTCTAGAAATATTATTATGCTCCCACTTACTTTCTTGAATCATAAGCATCTTCGTTACACATTGATGAAGTCAAACCCCTTTGACTATTTCATCAAAACACGAAGATTCCAACTCTATTTTGCTCTCTTCTGTCCATTGCTGGAACTCTGAAGTTTGCATACTTACTAGCATCCTCTGGATTGACAAAATACCTTGGACTGTAACACATGCAAGTCCTTGGTTTCATTTCCATCAGATGGAAATCCTTTTGTCTTCCATTGTTTTATATCTCATGATATGAAATATGTATTAATTGCTAGTTCAACCCGAACCGACTTTAAGCATCGCTACGGTGAAGCAACCTCATCGTAGTCAACTCCTTGAACTTGTATATTGCAACAAGTCGAGCTTTATGGATAAAACATTTTTATTCGTATCAGTTATAGTTCCATAAATATTCGTCAGACTCTAAGTCTTCCGAAAGGTGTATCAAGGTTTTAATCTTGAATCACTTATATGGAAACTATCTCGGATTGTATTGGCATTTAGCCAATTCCGGAGTCAGGGCCCATCAACGCTTCCTTGTGTATCGTAGGTATACTGTTGTCTAACAACAATATCTCATTTGCGCACCTGATAGGTTTGCACGAGCTTTGCCTACGTGGTTCAGCTCCAAGTTCGACCGAAGTCCATACATTTTATTGTAGAGACTTCCGTATCAGTCGCAGTAGGAAACTCCGGAATTTCTTCCAAGGTCTCTTTCCTTTGATCTGATGACAGAGATACTGGTTATCTCGTCGAGTTGCATTGTTCTCCCACTCACCTTTTTGAAAGAACCATTTTCTTCAAAAAGCATACCGTTCTTTGTGGCAAACCTATTTGCCTCGGTATAGTGAGGGAGGAATACCCAATGACTTGGGATAACCTACAAAGTAGCACTTGTCTGATTTGGAATAGGTTTGTAACCTTTTACACAAGCCCCATATTCCAAATGTTAAGAAAAGATATAACATGGTTGGGCGTACCATACCATGGTGTCATTTCAACAGACCTGATGGAGCTCTTTTCAGTGTAAAAGCCGCAGTCTCTAAAGCATCACTTTAAAAAGGGATAATGGCAAATTTATTTATGTCATCTTTGATCTTACCATGTCATAAATGGTTCGATTACATCTTCACGGACTTTCCACTCATAGTGGTGTTCCGGGAGGTGTAAGTTATGAAACTCTTTTCACAACTCATCAGACATTCGCTAAACTTGTAACTCAAATATTTCTTTCCGCAATCGAATTGTAGAAACATAATTTTCTTGTTACAATAACTTCTACTTCATATTTGAAAACCTTTCGAATGATTTCAAAAGATCCAGACTTACGTCTCATCAAGTAAATATCCATATATCTACTTGAGTCATTTCTGAAGATAGATAAATCCACTACTTGCAACCTTTATTGAACTACACACATCAAAATGTATGATCACCAATAAGTTTGTTGCTCGTTCCTTATGGCCTGTGAACGGTATTTCAGTCACTTCACTTTCGGAGGAAAGTTGCAAGTGTCAGATGATTCAAAATCAAACGACTTCAAAATCCATCATAATGGAATTTTCCATGCGGGCTTCTCCAATGTGACCAAATGTAGTGCCACACTTGTGTGGTATTCTTTTAGTCTTACGACATTTAGCGTCAGTGTTATGGATGTATCATATTACCATCAATATTCATAACATACGTCCCATCGATGATGGAAGTATGGCCCTCATGTTATTCATAATACTGAACAGCAATTGTTCTTCTATGAACAACCCTTTTGCAACAAACATTGTGCAATGGGCTAGAGTGTGTAAAACTCTAAAATGAATTATCAAAGTTAATACTGAGGTAATGTATTATTATCAATATTCATAACATACATCTCACTCATAATGAAAGTATGGCCCTTATGTTATTCATAACACCGAACATCAAAAGTTCTCTTATGAACAACCTTCTTGCAAGATAACTTATGCAATGGGCTAGAGTGTGTAAAAGTCTAATTGAATTAGGAAAATAAACACAGACGGTAATACACCGATGGAAGGTACAGTAACATTTACTATGTTCTCTGTGTATACCTAAACCTCATTCCTGGCTAGTCTTTCAGGCCATAGTAGTTCTTACATCGAGTTGCAACAGAATGCAATCGAGCGGGTATCTTTGTGATTAACTCACAATACCCAAGAATCAGTGATTAACAATTTAATCATAATTCCCAAGAACTATATCTTTGACCAGCCTTCTATACATCAAAAACTTGTATGACATTCATACATGAGCTGGATATTCCAGTCTTCTTTCTCATTGCCTTTATACTTCTAACAGTTTAACTTTTAGTATTTCTCCTACTCTCAGAAGAAGCACACAACTTAAGAGTGGCATCAGCCCTGGACTTCCTAGGCGTGAAAGTTTCACTGACACCCTTCGGACACTTCCTTTCTCTTTAAGTTGTTGTTTTATTTACCTTTCATCATATGACAGGCGTTCTTCTGGATCCCTCTCTTATCAGTCTAATGCATAGTAAACTCCTTTACTAATAGTTTGCAAACAAACATTTCTTTGGATATCTCATATCTTTTAGCCTTTGTCTGTCTCTGAAAATGATTTTCAGATTCCATGAATATCACATAACTATCCAAACTTTCGAAGTTCAGGTCTCATGGAAGCAAACATATTGCACTTGACTGAAATGGAATTCCAGATTTTGGATCGAAGGACGAGAGTCACATGATCCATAGCATAAGCGAGAGAATACCGAAAGTATGCGATAGGACAAAGTCCTTCTCGGCACTCTTGAGGACAATCCTCACATTACGTTGCCAACCGTAAAGTTTTAACCAGATATTTAACAGCTATTCAATTTTAATAGGGAAGGTGGAAACGCGAGCCATTATTCTACAACTATTTTGCAAATCACACTTAGACAGTGTTCAAAATTAATTGCACTGAGAATTAAACAAGTTAATTCAAAGTGCGCTCCCACTCAAATCAATATCTCTCATAATTGATTGTGAGTGATACAAGACCCGCATTTCCATTCAACGCCATTGAACGAGATGAACACTGATGGCGCGAACTTCAATCGGTAGGCAAACTTGCCAATCACATCTCTATGTGACTCTTGTTCATCTTTCGATGGGCATGTTCCGAGCTCAGGGAGATCCTTCCAGAACGTCAAGACAACCAAGTGATCTCGCTGCGAGGTCTCAACTCACCCGCCTCACACATCCCTAATCGTTCGCACCCAGGGAGATCCTGTGATGCCCCGAAAAGTTAGGTGCCGTGACGGTGCTACACTTGGGAGAACACTAACTACTTGATATTTTTGTGAGAGATCACCCTAATAAAAGCGACTACCGCACAATCAAGAAGGGTGCATCATAAGGGATAAACATCTCAGGCAATTCATAATAGCATGATATGGCATAGCCCTTTCTGACGGAGAAGTCTTGTATTTCTTCGTCTTCGGCATTCGCGTCGGTGTTCACCTTCGCGAAGATTGCCACCACCTTGTCGATGCACCAAATAATATTGCTATCCCTATAGCTAATAAAATAAGTGCATTACACAAGGTTGACACGCAGGTCATTTAAAGTGCAATCATATGGCTCCAGCCATCATGCCAAATCATGACACGCAGGTCATGTTAATCAATTTACATCATAAAGTCATCTCATACATAATCAAATTATTATGAGCACTGCTATACCACATCATATGCACATGCAAACCCTCCTGCAAAACCAAGTTAGACGCCTCTAATCGGTTCATGCAAAAACTTGTTTTACGTGGCTTCTAAGGTTTTGAAACAAACCGAAGCTACCAACGTCCATCATCAAGTATGATAATTCAAGTTGCTATATTAACTTTCCAGGGTGTATGAAAACCGAGATAATAAAATCTCGAGCCCCATACTAAACTTCGTCATACGCATGACCCCCGTGCAGATCATATCTGCATTGCCCTTTCGTCTGCGAAACATCCATCTTTCTTTAACTAAAGTGGAACCCAAAGAACTGTTAGCACTTCGTTGATCTGTCAATCAGCATACTCAGGAGTAGCATGAAAGGATCGCGGATTGCCAGAACTTTGTGAGATTCCACAATGCTGTCAAGATCAGGACTACGCAAATTCAAGGGAAGTAACAAGAACATCGGGTAACAGATTTCATCTGCTACCCGCACAAATAATTTTCAGTAATAGAACTCATCTACTACCTAATTATATTGTGCAACACCCATACATCTCATGTATTCTAGATCGCAACCTGCATCTACGCATAGCACGGCTCATGATGCCACTGTTGGGTAACGCAGTAGAAAACAAAAATTTTCCGACCTACGCACCAGCCCAGGACCACTATGGAGACTGCATACAAGGTTTGATCATTTTCGTTACCGACTCGTAGCGCAGCGGAAGTTGAGTCGATGACGATCGTCGGTGCAGATCCCCGCAGCTAGGATTTACAACCTCCCAACCGCGAGGATGTACTCCCTCATCCGCCACTCGGACAGCCCTCCGGGAGGCGGTCGGACAGTCCCCCGGACGGTGTCGTGGACAGCCCTTCGGGAGGACTCACAGAACTCGGACCGTCACTCGGACAGCCCTTCGGGAGGACACTCGAACAGCCCCTCGGGCAAAAGGACAAAACTACGACCTCTCTATGGGGTTGCACACATACGGTGCCATCTATCCGGCAGGGCTTCGCCGTCCAGAACTAGTTCCCACCGGAACCCAGACAGCCTTTCGGCGCTACGAAACTATTTCGTGGGAGGGAGAGAGAATGCCAGATCATGCATGGCTTGTGTGAGAGAGTTGGAGTGGAGTTGGAGAGCACCTCTCCTCCTCCTTATATAGTGGTGGAAGGGGTGGAGGGGGCTGAAAATTCAGCCCACTAAACATGGGGAAAACATGTTCCCACAAAACAAGGAGAACATGTTCCCACCAAACAAGGGAAAAACATGTTCCCTTGTCCATGGTGTTCCCCCATGGGGCCCCACCTTCCTCCCAACACTCTCCACCATTTGTGGGGGCTGCCCCCCACCATGGGGGCCCCCCCCAACATTTTGTCCAGCCACAAGGGGGCTGCTCCCAAAGGGCCCCCCCCCAAAAACAGCCCAAAAACAGCCCCCACGATCCGTGGGATCTTGTCCCCTCACGCTGGGACAAGATGTTTTCCGCGACTATTATTTCTGAAAAATTCTAGAAGGTCCCAGAACATTTCCGGCACCCTCTAAAATTATCTGGACGTGCTCTGGAACATTTCCAGTATGGTGGTTTAATTTAAAACCATCTTTGTTTACCCGGTAAACAACTCCGGCAGCTCCGAAACTTTTTTTTCGGTTTTTTCTCCAGAAATTACCAGACCAATCTGGCAACCTCCAAAACATTCCCGGTGCTTGCCGAAACCTTTTTGGATCAATGGTTTTATCCGAAACAACTTTTCGGTTTTACCGAAACTTTTTCAGTGTTCTCTCTCCGGAACTCTTCCGTTGTCTCCGAAACTTTTCGGTGATTTTCTCTCAGACTCCCTGTCTAGTATTCAGCAGATAGATGACCCTTAAGCGTGTGACCCTATAGGTTCGGTGAAGTATAGACATGACACGGAACACCTTCCGATCAATGATCAACATCGGAGCCGTGGACACCCATATTGACCCCTATACCCACACGAATGAATATTCGAGTTAACCTCCAGTTGCCGTGTGCTATTCCTGTTGCTTCACGATATGTTACAAATACCCGAGGTTAGACATGTAGGCATTTCCGTGGATCAACAACTTGTCCACTATGCCAGTTACCTCGTTACCGGTATTGTTCTCTTTTCTCGTTACCGTGTTCCGGCATCCCTGTGATCAAATCACAAAGTGTCTGGCCAGACGATGATGGATACCGTAACACCGAGAGGGCCCAGAGATATCTCTCCATCGTCGGAGGAGCAAATCCCAATCTCGAGCTATCAAGTTACTTGACACACTTTTCCATGAACCCGTAAGCCGCCGTAATAGCCACCCATTTACGGATGACGTTTAACAAGCCCCAAAGTTCATGAAGCAAGTATGAAGAAACTCGACACTCTCATGGTCTAAGGAATTTTGCAAACATTAACCATCTCTGTGTTATTAACCATTAATATGTGACGAATGTAACTCATAGCATAACATCAATTTGGGTCGATTCAACACAAATGTTCTTCTAACACTGTGCCCTCAAAATTGCTGGCATAGACATGCCCATGATCAGGAAAATAGAACCATCATGCAATACTTGAGCTAGTCTTAGAGGCCAGACTAGGAATACATATTACCGTTTATTATTCCACACGTGCATATGAGTCTTCCTCCGAGCCTCGTTTTATTTGCAGACTCGAGAACCATAGCAGTTATAGCATGGAACATAAACCTAATTATGAACAGGGAGATAATCAATAACATTTATTATTGCCTCTAGGGCATATCTCCTACAGACTCCCACTTGCACTAGAGTCAATAATCTAGTTAATGCTAATGCACTTTACACCTGTGGCACACCGGTGTAAATATGCTTTGCTTGTGGTATAGCCTGAATGTTCAACGGATCTGACGACTTCAGCTCCGTGTGTATCTTTGCATATCCTCGCATTTTCACTCTTTCACAAAAGTCATATTTTGTGTGGACTTGGCTTGATATGTATGCGAATCACAGGTCGAACCTGGATTCCTCAGACTGAGTTATGGAGCAACTACTTGCAGTAGTGTCCCATTGACAAAAGCCATCTTGGAACCATACTAAGTTCATGAATGAACTATATGATTCAACATCTTCTTTGTCGCTTTAAAAGCGGCAACATACTTTGCCTCTGTTATAGGAATTGGAAGGGGGCTTCCTACAGGCAGTCGGCTCTGATACCAACTTGTGACGCCCCCGGTTCAATCGTACACTAGTCATACACGCAAACGTGTACGATCAAGCCCAGGGACTCACGGGAAGATATCACAACACAACTCTAAACACAAATAAACGGAGGTCCACAATATTACAGACCAGGGATCCGAAGATCCGAATACATAAGTCAGTCATACAAATAATATCTGGGTACAGACATAGTTAGACAAGTTTTGCCTTAAGAAGGCTAGCACAAACAGCGACACTAGATCGAAAGGCGTTGGCCTCCTGCCTGGGAGCCTCCGATCCTACTCCTGGTCAGCTGGCTCGATTTAGTAGTACGTGCCCTCTGGACCCGCCTGGTAGTAGGCTCCGGTGGTGGCGTCTGGCTCCTGGACTCCATCGTCTGGTGTATCATCAAGGTGGGGTATATGGGGGAAAAGAGAAAATAAAGCAACCGTGAGTACTCATCCGAAGTACTCAGCAAGCAAGGATCTATACTACATATGCAACATTATCAATGGAGAAAAGGCTGTATATGTGGACTGGGCTGCAGAAATGCCAGAATAGAGAGAAAGGCCTAGTCCTATCGAAGACTAGCATCTTCAAACATCTTTTCAAAGCCATCATCTTGCAGCAGTAGAAGAGAGTAGAATAGCATTTTATTTAGCAAACATGTTGAAGTACAGCTCAAAGATCCTTCCTCGACTCCCAGCGAGAAAGTAATCCCGAAGCTTCAATTAAGTAACAAGTATCCAGTTTAAGTAGTAGATCGGGATACACAAACTGAGCGTCCTTTACCGTAGGACAGGCTATCGATAGAAGATTCATCCCTGCAGGGGTGCACTACTGTTACCCAACACGCTCGATCAACTCTGGTCGGACATAATTGCTGGGTAATGCCCGTCCTCGGAAGATCAACACGAAGCAGCGCTCTACCTAGGCTCAGCAGAGAGGTCAGCACGCCGGACTAACCTATGCATCCAGGGGTCTCGGGCCATCGCCCTGGGCACCCTGCGCGTTGCGTGGCTGGCCGGGGTGCAGGCGCGACACTGAACTCGTCAGTGAAGTATCCAGCCCAATCCCGACGATCAGCCCGCACGGTGAATCGTGACGTCTGATAAGCTTTCGGAGAAACGTACATCGCAGAGGGCCCCATAACCATAATCCCGCGTGGTGGTAGTGCGTATAGGGCACGTCGACCCACTCAGATCACACACCCAAATCCAATAGGCTCAATCAGTATCAAGCGGAGACAATCAGAGTCTCTGATGCTCCGCCACAATGTCACACTCGAGTGCCCTTCCGGCACACCCGAAATCATAGATCCCCAGCGGGTACCCACCAGGGTGGACCCGCCTGTGAAAAAGGTCAAGTAACCGTGTGGTCATATTCATCAGGGTGAACGTATGAGGTATCACCCTCGAGGTTCACACTGAGGGGTTGCACGACAGAGTCGTATCGGACATGGAGAAGGAGGAATCACCCTCGATGACCACGACCGAACAGCTATGCTACAGAGTATTCATCAGGAGTGCGTTACGAGGTATCACCCTCGGCACTCGATAGTTACTACGCAGAGTCGTACAACTAAGGGGGGTGTGAAGTGAGGCGTCTGTCTCTGATCGACGATCACGTTGATCGAGTCGTCGATGAACAAGCAGGGGCGACAAAGTAAGGTGGTGGGGTCACAGATGGTTCATACCAACCTATACTAAACAGTTTATCATAGGCAGGTAAGGTAGCAATGAACAGGTTACAACAGCAGGCTATGCATCAGAATAGGAGCATACATTAACAGTAGCGAAATCTAATGCAAGCAGGAGAATAGAATGGGCGATATCTGGAATGCTCAGGGGGGGGGGGCTTGCCTGGTTGCTCTGGCAAGAGGGAGGTCGTCAACGGGCTGCTCGTCGGTAGAGTAGTCGTATCCTGGTGCAGCCCGTCGGTCTCGGCGTCTATCGAAGAGAAGGAGGGGAGAGAAACAATAAATTTCACGGCAATAATGCAAACAACATGTATGACATGCTAATGATATGCCGGGTGTTCTACTGCCTAACTAAATGATTTAGTAATTTAGGAATTTATTCGGATTTATTTAATTAAAGTTGGGCACTATTCATTAATCGAAATCGGTCTAATGTTCAACGTTCTTATAGTTGCGGGCGTCTGACGGGAATCCACAGGGCGTATCCGGTTCGTATCGTCGTTCTGAGCAAGTTTCAGTATAAAATATTTTCATCGGAGTTACGGTTTATTTATATGATTTTCTAAAGTTTTTATTAATTTCTGAAATTTAATTAATTATTTAATTCAACATTATCCGAAACAGTGCTGATGATGACATCAGCATGACCTCATGCTGATGTCAGCGGTTAATTAAGTTAATTACTAATTACTGTTTAATTAAACTAATTAGTTAATTAGATTAACCTAATCAGAATTAATTAACTAATTAATTAATTATTTTAATTATTTTAATAATTATTTTTATTTCTTTCTTTCTAAAACATTTTTGGGGGTGGGCCCCTTTTGTCATAGGCCCAGAGGGGCGGGGCCCACTCGTCAGTTGGCCCATGCGCCACACGGGCGGGCGTGGGCGCAGCCCGAGCGGGCGCGTCCCCGGGACGCTGGGTACGCAGACGCACGCCGGCACCGGCGGCCAAGGCCAAGGGAGGCGGCGGGGTGAAGGGTGCGGGCGAGCGCGGAGCTCCAGAGGCGCGGGCGCGCATGGAGCTGGCGAGCCCGGGCGCGATCGTGGACGCAGAGGGGGGGCCGCGGTGCGAGGCTCGGGCGCGGCGAACGGACAGCGGGGAGGCGGGATGGCGCGACGCGGCGGCTCCGACGAGTGGTAGCGAGGAGGCGAGGCCTAGCAGGGCAGCAGCAGCAGCAGCGAGGAGCATGGGGGGGGAAGGAGAAAGCGCGGGGTGAGGGAACCGGAGCGGGGCGAGGAGCAGGGGCCGGGCGCGGTGAGCGTGGCCAGTCGTGGCGGCGCGCTGGGGGCGTGGTGCGCGCGGCGAGGTGCGGGAGCAGAGAGGGGGAGGCCTGGGGCCTCACCGTGATCGTAGGGACGGGGCAGCGGGGGGGTCGGGGCGGTCGACGGGGACGACGACGACGGAGACGAGGTGCAGGCCGGCGGGGAGGCGCGGGTTCCGGGCGGCGGCGTCCTGGCGCGGGGCGGCGAGGTCGTCGCGGCGACGAGCGACGGGATCGGGGTTTGTTGCCCCGATCCAGATCCATTCGAGGGAGGGGGCGACCGGGGGGGGGGGATTTGGATCGGGAGGGGGGCTAGGGTTCGGCCGGGGGCCTTATAGGCCAGGGGCGACGCAGGTGGGCCGGCCGGCTGGGCTTCGGCC
Organism: Thinopyrum elongatum; assembly: GCA_011799875.1. Lineage (NCBI taxonomy): Eukaryota > Viridiplantae > Streptophyta > Magnoliopsida > Poales > Poaceae > Thinopyrum > Thinopyrum elongatum. Next base: position 635,320,987 of record CM022299.1, on the reverse strand, counting down.
CAGTTGGGCTAGAGAGGGGGAGGGGTTCTTTTCCTTTATCCTTTTCTGTTTCTTTTTCCTTTTCTTTATTCTCCTTTCTGAATCTAGTAAATAGCTAGGCCTCAAAATGGTTTTTGTAAAACATGAGACCTAGTTCATAAATACCAGTGCATTATTCCCTAACACCTAAAATTAGTTTGGACAAAATATAGTTCCATATTTATTTCAGATTTAATAAATGGTTATTAAATATTATCTTTATCCACTGTTTGAGGTTGTTCGAGTCACTTATCCAATTCCAATGATGTTGGTTTCAATTTTAGAATAGCCTCTGGAATATTTGTTATTTATCTGACATTTTAGTTTCTATGTTGGACAACTTTTATATTCCACTTTCATTTAAATTTGAATTTGACTTAGGAGTTGAAATGCAATATGATGCTAATGATGATTATGCACTATTAAGCTTGCTGACATGTCATTATCAAAAGCAATTACTGTTGCTAATCACCGGGGGTGTTACACATATAGTTGATAGTAGATGGGTAAGTCCTATTCATTGTGTCCCTAAGAAGGGAGGTATTACTGTTGTTCCTAATGATAAAAATGAACTTATCCCACAAAGAATTGTTACTAGCTACAGAATGGTAATTGATTTTAGAAAATTAAATAAAGCAACTAGAAAAGATCATTACCCTTTGCCTTTTATTGATCAGATGCTAGAAAGATTATCTAAGCACACACACTTTTGTTTTCTCGATGGATATTCCGGTTTTTCTCAAATACCTGTTTCACAACCTGATCAAGAGAAAACCACCTTTACTTGTCCTTTTGGAACTTATGCTTATAGACATATGCCTTTTGGTTTATGTAATGCACCTGCTACCTTTCAAAGATGTATGAATGCTATATTCTCTGATTTTTGTGAAAAGATTGTTGAGGTTTTCATGGATGATTTTTCCGTTTACGGAACTTCTTTTGATGATTGCTTAAGCAACCTTGATCGATTTTTGCAGAGATGCGAGCAAACTAATCTTGTCTTGAATTGGGAGAAGTGCCACTTCATGGTTAACGAAGGTATTGTCTTGGGACATAAATTTTTTGAACGAGGTATTTAGGTGGATAAAGCTAAAGTTGATGCAATTGAGAAAATGCCATGTCCTAAAGATATCAAAGGTATTCGTAGTTTCCTCGGTCATGTTGGTTTCTATAGGAGATTTATTAAAGACTTCTCTAAAATTTCTAGGCCTCTTACAAATCTTTTACAAAAGGATGTTCCATTTGTTTTTGATGATGATTGTGTAGAAGCCTTTGAAACACTTAAGAAAGCCTTAATTTCTGCACCTATTGTTCAACCACCTGATTGGAACTTGCCTTTTGAAATTATGTGTGATGCTAGTGATTATGCTGTTGGTGCTGTTCTAGGACAAAGAGTTGATAAGAAATTAGATGTTATTCATTATGCTAGTAAAACTCTAGACAGTGCCCAACGCAATTATGCTACTACTGAAAAAGAATTTTTAGCAGTTGTGTTTGCTTGTGACAAATTTAGATCTTATATGGTTGATTCTAAAGTGATTGTTCACACTGATCATGCTGCTATAAAATATCTTATGGAAAAGAAAGATGCTAAACCTAGACTTATTAGGTGGGTTCTTTTGCTACAAGAATTTGACTTACATATCACTGATTGAAAGGGAGCTGAGAACCCCGTTGCTGATAACTTGTCTAGGTTAGAGAATATCCTTGATGACCCACAACCTATTAATGATAATTTTCCTGATGAACAATTAGCTGCAATAAACGTTTCTCATTACACTCCTTGGTATGCTGACTATGCTAATTACGTTGTTGCTAAATACATACCACCTAGTTTCACATACCAACAAAAGAAAAAAATCTTCTATGATTTAAGACACTACTTTTGGGATGACCCACATCTTTGTAAAGAAGGAGTAGATGGTATTATTAGACGTTGTGTACCTGAGCATGAACAGAGACGAATCCTACAGAAATGTCACTCCGAAGCTTATGGAGGGCATCATGCGGGAGACAGAACTGCTCATAAGGTATTGGAATCTGGTTTTATTGGCCTACTCTCTTCAAGGATGCTCGTAAGTTTGTTTTATCTTGTGATGAATGTCAAAGAATTGGTAATATTGGTAAGCGCCAAGAAATGCCTATGAATTATTCACTTGCTGTTGAACCATTTGATGTTTGGGGTTTTGATTACATGGGACCTTTTCCTTCTTCTAATGGGTATACTCATATTTTGATTGCTATTGATTATTTTGCTAAGTGGGTAGAAGATATTCCAACTAGTAGTGCTGATCACAACACCTCTATTAAAATGCTTAAGGAAGTTATTTTCCCAAGGTTTGGAGTCCCTAGATATTTAATGACTGATGGTGGTTCACATTTTATTCATGGTGCTTTCCGTAAAATGCTTGCTAAGTATGATGTTAACCATAGAATTGCATCACCCCATCATCCTCAGTCTAGTGGTCAAGTTGAACTTGGCAATAGAAAAATAAAGTTAATATTACAAAAAACTGTCAATAGGTCCAGAAAGAATTGGTCTAAGAAATTAGATGATGCACTTTGGGCTTACAGAATATCATATAAAAATCCTATGGGTATGTCTCCTTATAAAATGGTTTATGGAAAAGCTTGTCATTTACCTCTTGAGTTAGAACATAAAGCATATTGGGCAATTAAAGAACTCAACTATGATTTCAAACTTGCTGGTGAAAAGAGGTTATTTGATATCAGCTCACTAGATGAATGGAGAACCCAAGCTTATGAAAATGCTAAGTTATTTAAAGAAAAAGTTAAAAGATGGCATGATTAGAGAATATAAAAGCGTGAGTTTAAAGTTGGAGAATATGTTCTTTTGTACAACTCTCATTTCAGATTCTTTGCAGGAAAACTCCTCTCCAAATGGGAAGGACCCTATGTTATCGAGGAGGTTTATCGGTCTGGAGCTATCAAAATAAATAATGCCGAGGGTACTAACCCGAAGGTTGTCAATGGGCAAAGAATAAAACATTATATCTCAGTTACGCCCATTAATGTTGAAAGCAATATTATCCAAACTATGACACCGGAAGAACACATAAAGGAAACCTTCCGGAATTCTCCAGAATCATGAAAAAGAAGGAGGTACGTGATACGGTAAGTAACGGACTCCAAAAAATCCGCAAAAATATTTTCTGTCAGTTCTGGAATTTATCAAAAATTAAGAAAATAAGAAACAACCAGGAAGGCACCCCTGGTGGGCACAAGACACCAGGACGCGCCTGGCTTGCCAGGCGCGCCCAGGTGGGTTGTGCCCACCTCACGCGCCCAAGTGGGTTGTGCCCACCTCAGGTACCTTCCGGACTCCGTTTTTCTTCCGTTTGCTTGTTTCCCAAGAAAAAAAATCTTTATATACCCCCCCCCGAACCTATTGACCACCGTATCGCGGAGAAATCTTCTGTTTTCTTTTCCTTGCTATTTTCTGACAGATCTAATTCACCATGGCTGCTTCGAGCTCCTCTAAGGACAAGTTCTTCGAGAAAGTCATCAACCCATATCTGCGGGAGGTGATGTAGCACCCTCAAGCTATTGAGATGCATGAGGGGGTGCTCCACATCCGCAATGTGCAAGGCCCCAAAGGGACAGGATCCGTGGAGGGTAGGCTTGAAGCTATGGAGCAGGAGGTCTTCCGGTGCAAGGGGATGGTGGAACGTGGACTCAATGCCAATCACCTCATGATCGCGGATTATACCCGTGATCTCAAGGTGGATGGCAAGTCCATGAAGGACATCGTCTTCACCTTCAATGAGCAAATCGACTTTCACCAAAGCCAGATATATGATCTTCAAAACCAAGTCTTTGAATATGAGGCAAGGTTTAAAGGTATGAGTTTGGCTGCCAGTTGCAGGACCCGCGAGACCCACTCCTCCTCTTATGATGGTGAGCCCTTGCCATGGAAACCTGAGGATAAGATTGCTACTACTTCAACAACACCGCCTCCTTCTTCATCACCAAAAGAAAATTGAGTATCGAGTATGGGCACTCCCCTTGGCTTGTGCCAAGCTTGGGGGAGGTGCCCCGGTATCGTATCACCTTCACTATCTTTGCCTTTACTTATCTTAGTTCGATCCATAGTTATCTTTTGCTTTAGATGAATAAAAGTTTAGTTCGATCCTTTCTTTTCGAGTGTTTGCTTAGTGATCTATCCTTGTAATCGTGTGCGAGATATATAATAAAGTTTAGTTTGAGTTTTCTTTTCTTTTTCTTCCATGTTCAATAAAAAGAAAGGAAATAAATGAAAAAGATCATATGCTAATCTTATAGTAAGTAATGACATCACATAAGGAAGAGTATAAGTAGAAAATTTTATTGGAGACTTACAAACATAGCATTGGTCAATGATGCAATTCATGAAAGAATTAATAAGGGAAGAGAAGATTCACATGCAAATACACTATCTTGGACATCTTTTGTGATTGTGAGAACCCATCAAAATATTATATGCCAAAATTGTTGACGTTGGTCAAGGAAGACAACGTAATGATTTATGTTTGTTCATATTCACATAAAAGTTATATTGTCATAGATCCTTTAACATGTGGTGCTTGCCCCCCATCTTTGCTAGCCAAAAATTCCGCACTAAGTAGAGATACTACTTGTGCATCCAAAACCCTTAAACCCAAATCTTGTTTTGAGAGTCCACCATACCTACCTATGGATTGAGTAAGATCCTTCAAGTAAGTTGTCATCGGTGCAAAAAGGCAATAAAAATTGCTTCTAAAAGTGTTGGATCATTTAGTGTAAGAGAAAATTGAGCGTTGTACGAACTTGTGATGGCAAAGAATAAAAGCGACAGACTGCATAATAAAGGTTGCTATCATAAGGGGCAATATAACGTGACGTTCTTTTGCACTAAGAGATTGAGCATACAAATGAAAAGCGCATGGCAACCTCTGCTTCCCTCTGCGAAGGGCCTATCTTTTACTTTTATGTATTTACTTTTATGCAAGAGTCAAAGTATTTCTCTGTATTCCTTTTTATTTTTTTCTTTTGGCAAGCATCATGTGGTGAGGGAAAATCTAGGCACATATATCCAGTTGGATATGGGTAGCATGAGTTATTATTGTTGACATCACCCTTGCGGTGAATATGTTGGGTGGCGAAAACTATAAGCCCCTATCTTTCTATGTGTCCGGTTGAAACTTTTTGCTCATGTGTATGCGGTGAGTGTTAGCAATCATAGAAGACTATATGATGGTTGAGTATGTGAACTTGCACAAAAGGCTCCGATACATGACCCTTCCTGAAAAGATGATGAATTGTAGTTGCAAGGTTGACTGAGAACATAGTTTGTTGGTTTTCAATAGAGTTTATGCTATATACTTCGATGTTGTGATGAATTGTTACTTGTTCATGAGAAGTCTATGATAGAAGTTATATGATAAAAGTTCTATGATAAAGTTTTATGTTAAAGTTTGTTGTTGTTATAATAATATACACGATGCTTCTATGTCCATATTTTGTTTTTATCGACACCTCTCTCTCTAAGCATGTGGACATGTTTTTCGATTTCGGTTTTCGCTTGAGGACAAGCGAGGTCTAAGCTTGGGGGAGTTGATACATCCATTTTGCATCATGTTTTCCTACTGTTATTTATATTGTTTTTAGGTATAATAATGCTTTTTGGAGTAATTCTAATGCCTTTTCTCTCATAATATGCAAGGTTCACACAAAGAGGGAGAATACCGGCAGCTAGAATTCTGGACCTGAAAAAGCTACATCAGGCCACCTAGTCTGCACAACTCCAAATGAGCTGAAACTTCACGGAGAATTTTTATGGAATATATGAGAATTATTGGAGAAAATAAGTACCAGAGGGGCCACACCAGGTGGGCACAACCCACCTGGGCGCGCCAGGGAGCCCAAGCGCGCCCTGGTGGGCTGTGCCCTCCTCGGCCCACCTCCGGTGCCCCTCTTCTAGTATATAAGTCATTTTGACCTATAAAAAAATAAGGAGAGGACTTTCGGGATGAAGTGCTGCCGTCTCGAGGCGGAACTTGGCCAGGAGCACTTTTGCCCTCCGGCGGAGCGATTCCGCCGGGGGAACTTCCCTCCGGGAGGGGGAAATCATTGTCATCATCATCACCAACAACTCTCCCATCTTGGGGAGGGCAATCTCCATCAACATCTTCAACAGCACCATCTCCTCTCAAAGCCTAGTTCATATCTTGTGTTCAATCTTCGTACCGGAACCTTAGATTGGTGCTTGTGGGTGACTAGTAGTGTTGATTACATCTTGTAGTTGATTACTATATGGTTTATTTGGTGGAAGATTATATGTTCATATCCATTATGCTATTTAATACCCCTTTGATCTTGAGCATGATTATCATTTGTGAGTAGTTACTTTTGTTCTTGAGGTCACGGGAGAAATCTTGTTGCAAGTAATCATGTGAACTTGATATGTGTTCGATATTTTGATGGTATGTATGTTGTGATTCCCTTAGTGGTGTCATGTGAACGTCGACTACATGACACTTCACCATATTTGGGCCTAAGGGAATGCATTGTTGAGTAGTTATTAGATGATGGGTTGCGAGAGTGACAGAAGCTTAAACCCTAGTTTATGCGCTATTCCATAAGGGACCGATTTGGATCCAAAAGTTTAATGCTATGGTTAGATTTATTCCTAATACTTTTCTCGTAGTTGCGGATGCTTGCGAGGGGGTTAATCATAAGTAGGAGGCTTGTTCAAGTAAGAACAGCACCTAAGCACCGGTCCACCCACATATCAAATTATCAAAGTAGCGAACACAAATCAAACCAACATGATGAAAGTGACTAGATGAAATTCCCGTGTACCCTCAAGAACGCTTTGCTTATCACAAGAGACCGTTTTGGCCTGTCCTTTGCCTCCAAAGGATTGGGCTACCTTGCTGCACTTTTGTTACCGTTACCGTTGCTTACTTGTTACAAATTACCTTGCTATCAAACTACTCGCTACTAGCTATGGCCCACATACATGTACATTCTTTGTATTGTTTTCTCCATTCCTAGTATTCTTTTTTACTTTGTCATTTTGATGGGCCCCATAGTAATACTCTTTGTCAGTATAGGCATGCGACATCACTTCTCTCTCTCTCCCAAGCAAATCCATATACTTTTTTTATCTTAGACAATTTAAATCACTCATATCTTCTAAACTATAAATTTGATTTAGATAATTCTTATATATTTGAATTTCTGGTGCAAAGACCTTTAGAACAAGATCAATATTGGATACATTTTGACTAGTTTGAAAAAAGTGAAATATGTTATTTTGAAATATCAATTTTTGAAATAGATATTTAGAAAGAGTGAAATATGTTATTTCAAAATTGTGCAATTGAAATAGATTTTACTTTTTGAAACAAGCCAGTGGAAAGTGATATGTAATGTGAACATGTGAAATTGATTTTTTGAATTGTGTAATAGTTTATTTCAAAAGAGTGAAATATGTTGTAAAAGAAATGTGCAATTGAAATAGATGTGATTTTTGTTGAAACAAGCCTGTGAAAAGTGAAATGTAATGTCAACATGTGAAATTGATTATTTGATAATGTGTAACCATTTATTTCAAATGAGTGAAATATGCTATTTAAAATTTTTGTAATTGAAATAGATGTGTTTTTCGTGAAACAAACCAATGAAAAGTGAAATTAAATGTCAACATGTGAAACTGATTATTTGGAAATGTGTAACGGTTTATTTCAAAGGAGTGAAATGTGTTATTTCAAAAATCTGCAATTGAAATAGATGTGTTTTTTTGTGAAATAAGCTAGTGCAAAATGAAATGTAGCTTCTGAAATTGAAAACAATATATGAAACTGAAATGTCAACTTGTGAAACTGATTGAAATCATTTTATTCAAAAGATTTCAACAGAGTGAAATATGGGAAATATGTTTCATGAATTTTAAACTCATTTAAAAAGTATCAAAAATTGGTCTTGTTTTGAAGGTCTTTGTGACATGAGTTCAAATATATAAAAAGTTTTGAAATCGGAATATTGGTTCAAAAGTTATGAGCCATTCAAAATGATATGAGAAAAATTAAATGTAAGTCTTTAGTTGGACAGGCAATGTTCCGTGCATGTAGTGCAGCTCTCTCACACTCTCACTTGACAAAAAGCTGACGTTGTGGACCCCTCTTCTTTTTGTATTGTTGTGTATTCCCTAAGCAAAATGACTTGGTTTTTATAGGAAACAGTGTCGCACTAATCTCAGAATAGCAACGAGCGGCTGTCGATCAGCCGGTACGTAGCGTTACCACGCAATTTTTCATTTTAGAGGAACAAGTTCCTAGCAATGGCAGAGGTTCAGAGTGATCTAGTGTTATTAGTGCGAGGATGTCATGGGGTTATGACATAAATCAATCGTATGGACATTAATGATCATGGTTTCCTCGGAAAAGGAATAAGCTACTTAAGTGTTGTACCGGATTTCTACATAGTACTACTACTGTGTAATTCCCATTTGGTTGTAACTTGCCTTGCTTTCTTAGATACAGAAATCTATGAACACATGACGGATTGTATTTCTTTTCCAATGCCGGGTGCAGCACCATTACTAGAAGATTGAAGTTGATGCTCTGGTTTTAGAGTGTTGTTCACTCGTTTATGACCATGAGTTTGTGTGTTTCTTTTTTCATTTGTGTTGTTACTATGTGATGGAGCTGTATGTAATTTGGAACTGCTGTACAATCTGATTATGTTGAAAAAAGATCGATATTATTTTATTTTATGGAAAAAAATAAGATCATTATTTTCCAAATGTATATGATCCATCTATTTGACCCGATCCACTGGTTGGTGTTATATGGTACACTGATATGTTTTGAGGGACTTATATTTGGAAGGAATACTAACATAGAAGTCCTGGGAGTTAAATGATTCCTAGTGGTAAAGTTGTACATGTCTTATTTGTCTTGGAATGTTATGGTAGTCATTTTAGAAATCTTGACTGGAGTACTGAACCATAACCTCTTTCCAAAATGGTACGAGTGTATAACCGAAGTGTGTCGGTTCCTGTATGTCACAAATTGTGTAGCTATGATTTTTTTTTTGCGAGGAGTAGCTATTATATTTTGCATGTCACTGTGATATTTTACATGTCACAGAGCATAAATGTGGTTCATGGCTTAGACTTTGACCCCGTTTGCAAGAAATTATTGGCTTAAAAGAAGCACATGCTGGTTTCTTCCAACTTATAAAACCAAAGAACAAAGGTAATGCACTTGATTTCCGGTATTTTGATATACTTCTGTACTATGTGAACCTTTGAGAAAGTGAATGGAGAGTTTCCCAAGTAAACAGCAAGCAGTTCTACGGTCTGCCTTACCTAACAACAAGCTAATCAAGAAACTTTGGCCTAAGATTGAATTACTAGCTCATCAACATACAACGACACATATGCCAAACAGAGTAACCATCGATTACTACTAATTGATTGAAACTGATACTCTCTTTAAAGTTTTTGGTCACTTGGTTATGAATATGAGTTTATGTGTTTCTGCTTGTAGTTTCGGAAGGACCACGAGCACCGCTAGAAAATGTTGTACAATCTGATTATCTATATCTATCTATACCAATATAAAAAGACACAAAGTGGCAGATCCAACTAATCTCGGTCATCAATTTAAGTCAATCCAATGACCAAGATCTCAATGATGAGCATTCAGTATGTTTAACGTGCAATAAATATTGTTCCTGTAGGGTGACGCAGCAGAAAACAGAAAATTTCCGACCTATGCACCAGCCCAGGACCACTATGGAGACGCATACAAGGTTTGATCATTTTCGTTACCGACTCGTAGCGCATCGGAAGTAGAGTCGATGATGATCGGTGGTGCAGATCCCCGCAGCTAGGATTTACAACCTCCCAACTGCGAGAATGTATACCCTCATCCGCCCCTCGGACAGCCCTCCGGGAGGCGGTCGAACAGTCCCCCGGACGGTGTCGCGGACAGCCCTTCGGGAGGACTCACAAAACTCGGACAGTCACTTGGACAGCCCTTCGAGAGGCACTCTCAAACAGCCCCTCGGAGACTAAGATCAAAACTACAACCTCTCTATAGAGTTGCACACATACGGTGTCATCTATCCGGCAGGGCTTCGCCATCCAGAACTAGTTCCTGCCGGAACCCAGACAGCCTTTCGGCTCTACAAAACTATTTCGCTGGGAGGGAGAGAGAAGCCAGATCATTGCAATGGCACTTGTATGTGTGAAGGGATGAGTGTGGAGGGCTGCCCCTCCACCTCTATTCATAGGAAATCCCAAGGGGTAGGGTAGTTTAACACAAAAACCCAAAGTGTACATGAATGAAGTCCTTCCTCAAGGGCATAAGGGTGAAACCAAGGAACAAGAGGGGCTCCATGGTGGAGCCCCAAGTGTGGCCGGACACTCCCCCATGTGGGGCCCCCAAAGGTGCTCCAATCCATCCATGTCACACCCCAAGATCATTTGAGCAAAGCCCAAAAAAATGGCTTTCCATAAAGTAATCCAAAAAGCACTTTCACTATTCATGATGACATTTTTCAGCGTCCGTTCGAACTAAAAATATTTATGTGGGCTTAGAACATTTCCAGTACCCACTAAAATAATTTTCCACGCATTCCAAAACAATTCCGGTTTAGTGATTCTCATCTGCGAAAAGCATCTGAAGTGGTTCCGGCAGCTCGGGAACATTTCCGGTTTTTCTTCTAGAAAATTCCCAGAACTTTCCAAAATGATTCTGGCACCCTCCAAGAGTTATCAGGCGTGTGCCAAAACCAATTTGACTTTATGGTATCCTCTGAAACAACTTTTCAGTTTCACCGGAACTCATCCGGTGACCTCTCTCTTCGGAACTTTTCCGCTATCTCCGAAAACTTTTTCCGGCGACTTTCTCTCAGACTCCCTGTCTAGTATTCAGCAGATAGATGACCCTTAAGCGTGTGACCCTATAGGTTCATTGAAGTATAGACATGAGCCGGAACCCCTTCCGATCAATGATCAACATCGAAGAAGTGGACACCCATATTGACCCCTTTACCCACACGAATGAATATTCGAGTGAACCTCCAGTTGTCGTGTGCTATTTCAGTTGCTTCGCGATATGTTACAAATACCCGAGGTGAGACATGTTGGCATCCCTGTGGATCAACACCTTGACCACTATGCCAGTTACCTCGTTACTGGTATTGTTCTCTTTTCTCGTTCCGTGTTCCGGCATCCCTGTGATCAAATCACCCTGTGTGTGGCCAGACGATGATGGATACCGTAACACCGAGAGGGCCCAGAGATATCTCTCCATCGTCGGAGGAGCAAATCTCAATCTTGAGCTATCAAGTTACTTGACATACTTTTCCATGAACCCATAAGCCGCCGTAATAGACACCCATTTACGGATGACGTTTAAAAAACCCCAAAGTTCATGAAGCAAGCATGAAGAAACTCGATACTCTCATGGTCTAAGGAATCATGCAAACGTTAAACCATCTCTGTGTTATTTACCATTAACTTGTGATGAAAGAATCACATAGCATCACATCAATTCGGGTCGATTCAAAACAAATGTTCTGCTAACATTGTGCCCTCAAAGTTGTTGGCATAGATATGCCCATGATCAGGAAAACAGAACCATCATGCAACACTTGAGCTAGTCTTAGAGGCCAGACTAGGAATACATTTTACCGTTTATTATCCCACACGTGCATATAAGTCTTCCTCCGAGCCTCGTGGTTATTGCAGACTCGAGAATCATAGCAGTTATATCATGGAACATAAACCTAATTATGAACAGGGAGATAATCAATAACATTTATTATTGCCTCTAGGGCATATCTTCTACAGACTCCCACTTGCACTAGAGTTAATAATCTAGTTAATGCTAATGCACTTTACACATGTGGCACACCGGTGTAAATATGCTTCGCTTGTGGTATAGCCTGATGTCCAACGGATCTGACGACTACAGCTCCGTGTGTATCTTTGCATATCCTCGCGTTTTCATGCTTTCACAAAATTCATATTTTGTGTGGACTTGGCTTTGTATGTATGTGAATCACAGGTCAAACCTGGATTCCTCAGACTGAGTTATGGAGCAACTACCTGCAGTAGTGTCCCATTGACAAAAGCCATCTTGGAACCATAGTAAGTTCATGAATGAACTATATGATTCAACATCTTCTTTGTTGCTTAAAAAGAGCCAACATACTTCACCTCTGTTATAGAATTCGCCACAGTAACTTGTTTGGAACATTTTCCAACTAACTGTGCCACCACATTGTGTGTTACACAAAACCCTTAATTTTAAATCGAAAATCGCACGAAGAAAAAGACGAAGACTGTATTGATGTAACATTTTACAACGAACTCTTCATGATCTCCGCTTGCGAGAAAACATGTCATCAGTGCTACTCTAGCACTCAATGACACTTTTCATTGTTGTTCTATGATCAGTACTTTTGATCATTTTGGTATCTATACTCGCAACACCTTGGGAGTATTGGACATATCTGGTTGTTTTACATACCATGGAATACATGATTAATCCAACCACAAGATTGTGTGGAATCTCCATCATGTATTTTGCTCATCAGTGTTTTTGGACACCGAGTCTTGCAAAAATTCTTTCCATGTGACTTTCGGCAAGAATCACTCCTTGGCGTTTTAAATGCTAAAAGGTTTTAGCACCTTGTCAATATGTATTCATTGCTTAGACCCATTAGGTAAATCTATCTCCATAGATCATCATGCCTAATACTGAGGCTATTTAGCCTAAGCACTTCATCGAAAAACTATTTTCAAATGAAGTCCTAATTCGTGTCAAGAAATTTATTTCCAATTAACAATGTGTCAAGCACACAACGTTTTAGAAAATATTATTATGCTCCCACTTACTTTCTTGAATTACAAGCATCTTCGTTACCCATTGATGAAGTCAAACCCCTTTGACCATTTCATCAAAACTCAAAGATTTCAACTCCATTTTGCTCTCTTCTGTCCATCGCTGGAACTTTGAAGTTTGCACCCTTACTAGCATTGTTTGGATAGACAAAATGCCTTGGACTGTAACACATGCAAGTCCTTGGTTTCATTTCCATCAGATGGAAATCCTATTGACATCCATGTTTCATATCTCATGATTGAAATATGTATCAATTGCTAGTTCAACCCGAACCGATTTTAAGCATCGCTACGGTGAAACAACCTCATCGTAGTCAACTCCTTGAACTTGTTATTTCAACAAGTCGAGCTTTGTGGATAAAACATCTTTATCCGTATCAGTTTTAAGTTCCATAAATATTCGTTAGACTCTAAGTCTTCTGAAAGGTGTATCATGATTTTAATCTTGAATTACTTATATGGAAACTATCTCGGATTGTATTGGCATTTAGCCAATTCCCGAGTCAGGGCCCAACAACGCTTCCTTGTGTATCGTAGGTATACTGTTGTCTAACAACAATATCTCGTTTGCGCACTTGAGAGGTTTGCATGAGCCTTGCATACGTGGTTCAGCTGCAAGTTCGACCGAAGTCCATACATTTTATTGTAGAGACTTCCGTATCATTCGCAGTAGGAAACTCCGGAATCACTTCCAAGGTTTCTTTCCTTTGACCTGATGATGAAGATACTGGTTATCTTGTCGAGTTGCACTGTCCTTCCACTCACCTTTTGTAATTAAGAACTATTCTCTTTAAAAGCATACCGTTTTGTGCAAAAACCTTTGCCTCGGTATAGTGGTGGGGGAATACCCAATGACTTGGGGTAACCTACAAAGTAGCACTTGTCTGATTTGGAATAGGTTTGTAACCTTTTACACAAGCCCCATATTCCAAATGTTAAGAAAAAGATATAACATGGTTGGGCGTACCATACCATGGCGTCATTTCAGCAGACCCGATGGAGCTCTTTTCAGTGTAAAAGCCGCAGTCTCTAAAGCATCACCTTTTAAAAGGGATAATGGCAAATTTATTTATGTCATCTTTGATCTTACCATGTCATAAATGGTTCAATTACATCTTCACGGACTTTCCACTTGCAGTGGTGTTCCGGGAGGTGCAAGTTATGAAACCCCTTTCACAACTCATCAGACATTCGCTAAACTTGTAACTCAAATATTCCTTTGCGCAATCAAATTGCAGAAACATAATTTTCTTGTTACAATAACTTCTACTTCATTTTTGAAAACCTTTCGAATGATTTCAAAAGATCCAGACTTACGTCTCGTCAAGTAAATATCCATATATCTACTTGAGTCATTTCTGAAGATAGATAAATTACTAACAACATTTATCGGACTGCACACATCAAATGTATGATCACCAATAAGTTTGTTGTTCATTCCTTATGGCCTGTGAACGGTATTTCAGTCACTTTACTTTTCAGAGGAAATGTGCAAGTGTCAGATGATTCAAAATCAAACGACTTCAAAATCCATCAAAATGGAATTTTCCATGCGGGTTTCTCCAATGTGACCAAATGCAGTGCCACACTTGTGTGGTATTCTTTTAGTCTTGCGACATTTAGCGTCAGTGTTATGGATGTATCATATTACCATCAATATTCATAACATACGTCCCATCCAGGATGGAAGCATGGCCCTTTATGTTATTCATAATAATGAACAACAATTGTTCTTTTATGAACAACCCTTTTGCAACAACATTGTGCAATGGGCTAGAGTGTGTAAAACTCTAAAATGAATTATGAAAGTAAATCCAGAGGTAATATTTTATTATCATTATTCATAACATACATCTCATTCTCAATGAAAGTATGGCCCTTATGTTATTCATAACATCAAACATAAAAAGTTCTCTTATGAACAACCTTCTTGCAAGATACCTTATGCAAAGGGCTAGAGTGTATGAAACTCTAAAATGAATTATGAAGGTAAATACGTAGGGAATACACTGATGGAAGGTATAGTAACTATTACTATGTTCCCAGCGTGTATCAAAAAACCTCATTCCTGGCTAGTCTTTCAGGCCATAGTAGTTCTTACATCGAGTTGCAACAGAATGCAATCGAGCGGGTATCTTTGTGATTAGCTCACAATACCCAAGAATTAGTGATTAACATGCTTAATCATAATTCCCAAGAACTATATCTTTGACCAGCCTTCTATACATCAAAAACTTGTATGACATTCATAAATGAGCTGGATATTCCAGTCTTCTTTCTTTCTGCCTTTATACTTCTAACAGTTTAACTTTCAGTATTTCTCCTACTTTCAGAAGAAGCACTCAACTTAAGAGTGGCGTTGGCCCCTGACTTCCTATGCGTGAAAGTATTACTAACACCCTTTGGACACTTCCTTTCTCTTTAAGTTGTTGTTTTATTCACCTTTCATCATATGACAGGCGTTCTTTTGGATCCCTTTCCTAACAGTCAAATGCCCAGTAAACACTTTACTAGTACTTTGCAAACAAACATTGCTTTGTTTGTATCTGAAGATGATTTTCAGTTCCATGAATATCACATAACTATCCAAACTTTCGAATTTCGGGTCTCATGGAAGCAAACATATTGCACTTTGACCATAACAGAATTCTAGCTTTTGGATCGAGGGACGAGAGTCACATCATCCATAGCATCAGCGGGAGAATACCGAAAGCATGCGATAGGACAAAGTCCTTCTCGGCACTCTTGAGGACAATCCTCACATTACGTTACCAACCATAAAGTTTCAACCAGATATTTAACAGCTATTAAATTTTAATAGGGAAGGTGGAAATGCGAGCCATTATTCTACAACTATTATGCAAATCACACTTAGACAGAGTTCACAATTAATTGCACTGAGAATTAAACAAGATAATTCTATAGTGCGCTCCCACTCAAATCAATATCTCTCATAATTGATTGTGAGTGATTCAAGATCCAAATTGTAATTCAACGCCATTGATGTAAGCACCACTGATGACGGGAATTACAATTGGTAGGTAAACTTGCCGACCACATCTCCATGTGACTCTTGTTCATCTTTCGATGTGTGTGTTCCAAGCTCAGGATGATCCTGCCATGAACGTCAAGACAACCAAGTGATCTCGCTGCGAGGCCTAACCTCACCCGCCTTACACCTCCCCAATCGTTCGTACCCATGTAACCATGGCGCACCCCGAAAGTAAAGATGCTGTGACGGTGCTACACTTGGGAGAACAGTAACTACTTGATATTTTTGTGAGAGATCACCCTAATAAAAGGCGACTACCGCACAATCAAGAAGGGTGCATCATAAGGGATAAACATCTCAGGCAGTTCATAATAGCATGATATGGTATAGCCCTTTCTGACGGAGAAGTCTTTCATTTCTTCGTCTTCGGCATTCGCGTTGGTGTCCACCTTCGCGAAGATTGCCACCACCTTGTCGATGCACCAGATAATATTGCTATCTCTATAGCTAATAAAATAAGTGCATTACAACAAGGTTGACACGCAGGTCATTTAAAGTGACAATCATATGGCTCCAGCCATCATGCCGAATCATGACACGCAGGTCATGTTTAATCAATTTACATCATATAGTCATCCCATACATAATCAAATTATTATGTGCACTGCTATACCACATCACATGCACACGCAAACCCTCCTGCAAAACCAAGTTAGACGTCTCTAATTGGTTCATGCAAAAACTTGTTTTTTGTGGCTTCTAAGGTTTCGAAACAAACCGAAGCTACCAACGTCCATCAACAAGTATGATAATTCAAGTCGCTAGATTAACTTTTCAGGGTGTATGAAGCACGAGATAATAAAATCTCGAGCCCCATACTAAACTTCGTCATACGCATGACAC
The DNA here is from genome assembly GCA_011799875.1 of Thinopyrum elongatum. Taxonomy (NCBI): domain Eukaryota; kingdom Viridiplantae; phylum Streptophyta; class Magnoliopsida; order Poales; family Poaceae; genus Thinopyrum; species Thinopyrum elongatum. The sequence goes on along the minus strand of CM022299.1, from coordinate 635,304,170 downwards.
CCGTGCAGATCAAATCTGCATTGCCCTTTTGTCTGCGAAACATCCATCTTTATTTAACTATGGTGGAACCCAAAGAACTGTTAGCACTTCGTTGAACTGTTAGCACTACGCATCAGCCCAGGACCACTATGGAGAGGCAAACAAGGTTTGATCATTTTCGTTACCGACTCGTAGCACAGCGGAAGTAGAGTCGATGACGATCGGCGGTGCAGATCCCCGCAGCTAGGATTTACAACCTCCCAACCGCGAGGATGTATACCCTCATCCGCCCCTCGGACAGCCCTCCGGGAGGCGGTCGAACAGTCCCCCGGACGGTGTCGCGGACAGCCCTTCGGGAGGACTCACAGAAGTCGGACCGTCACTTGGACAGCCCTTCGGGAGGCACTCTCGAACAGCCCCTCGGGCACTAAGATCGAAACTACGACCTCTCTACAGAGTTGCACACATACGGTGTCATCTATCCGGCAGGGCTTCGCTGTCTAGAACTAGTTCCTGCCGGAACCCAGACAGCCTTTCGGCTCTACGAAACTATTTCGCTGGGAGGGAGAGAGAAGCCAGATCATTGCAATAGCACTTGTATGTGAGAAGGGATGAGTGTGGAGGGCTTCCCCTCCACCTCTATTTATAGGAAATCCCAAGGGCATAAGGGTGACCTCCACCTCTATTTATAGGAACTCATCCGGTGACCTCTCTTTTCGGAACTTTTCCGCTGTCTCCGAAAACTTTTTCCGGAGACTTTCTCTTAGACTCCCTGTCTAGTATTCAGTAGATAGATGACCCTTAAGCATGTGACCCTATAGGTTCGGTGAAGTATAGACATGAGCCGGAACCCCTTCTGATCAATGATCAACATCGGAGCCGTGGACACTCATATTGACCCCTATACCCACACGAATGAATATTCAAGTGAACCCCCAGTTGCCGTGCGCTATTTCTGTTGCTTCGCGATATGTTACAAATACCCGAGCTGAGACATGTTGGCATCCCTGTGGATCAACACCTTGTCCACTATGCCAGTTACCTCGTTACCGGTATTGTTCTCTTTTCTCGTTCCGTGTTTTGGCATCCCCGTGATCAAATCACCCTGTGTCTGGCCAGACGATGATGGATACCGTAACACCGAGAGGTCCCAGAGATATCTCTCCATCGTCGGAGGAGCAAATCCCAATCTTGAGCTATCAAGTTACTTGACATACTTTTCCATGAACCCGTAAGCCGCCGTAATAGCCACCCATTTACGGATGATGTTTAACAAACCCCAAAGTTCATGAAGCAAGCATGAAGAAACTCGATACTCTCATGGTCTAAGGAATCATGCAAATGTTAACCATCTCTATGTTATTTACCATTTACTTGTGATGAAAGAATTTCATAGCATAACATCAATTCGGGTCGATTCAACACAAATGTTCTGCTAACATTGTGCCCTCAAAGTTGCTGGCATAGACATGCCCATGATCAGGAAAACAGAACCATCATGCAACACTTGAGCTAGTCTTAGAGGCCAGACTAAGAATACATTTTACCGTTTATTATCCCACATGTGCATATGAGTCTTCCTCCGAGCCTCGTGGTTATTGCAGACTCGAGAACCATAGCAGTTATAGCATGGAACATAAACCTAATTATGAACAGGGAGATAATCAATAACATTTATTATTGCCTCTAGGACATATCTCCTACAGTTCCAAATATCAATATCAGTGATAATCACATAATTATCATGTAACTAATATCTGTCCTAATATCAACATGAAATAAGTATTGTTCAAAATATCAATATCAGTGATAATCACATAATTATAATGCAATTAATATCTTTTGTAATATCAATGTGCAATTAACAGTCTACCAAATATCTCTACAAATATACATTCTATCAAATATGAACGTGTGTTGAACGTATGAATTAACTAATTCTGACAAAAGTTATGGTACTCTAGAATGAATGTTGGCTATCTATTTTGACGTGATCCAATGTTTGGTGTGACAGGGTAACTATTTGTTGGGAAACATGGCATGTAAAACAAAAAAAATTCAACACACACGCAAGATCTATCCATGGAAATGCATAGCAATGAGAGGGGAGAGTGTGTCTACGTACCCTCATAGACCGTAAGCGGAAGCGTTTACTAACGCGGTTGATGTAGTCAAACTTCTTCGCGATCCAACCGATCAAGTACCGAACGTACGGCACCTCCATGTTCAGCACACGTTTAGCTCGGTGACGTCCTCGCCTTCTTGATCCAGCAAGATGGGTGAAGTAGTGGATGAGTTCCGGCAGCACGACGGCGTGGTGACGGTGATGGTGATGCTATCTCTGTAGGGGTTCGCCTAAGCACTCAGAAAATATGACCGAGGGACGAAACTGTGGAGAGGGGCATCGCCCACGGCTAAGAGATTGTTGTAGTCATTGTGTGGTGCCCCCTCCCTCATATATATCGGTGGGGGGAGAGGGGAGGCAGCCAGAAGGCGCCCCCAAGGAGGCCGAATCCTCCTTGGGCTCCTGCCCCTTGCCGTGCCCCCCCTTCCTTATTTGTGCACGGGAGGAAGGCAGGGGGAGGTGGCGCCCCCCCCCCCCCCCTTTCCTTTCTCTCATGAGAAGGGAAAGGCAGGAGGGGCCAACCCTCCCCTTTTCCTTCCCCTAGGGCCGGCGGCCAGGGAGAGGGGCGCACCAACCCCTTGTGGGCTGGTGTGTTCCCCCCTTTCGCCCATTAAGCCCATATAGCCTCCCGGGGCTTCCCGGAACCCCTTCCGGCGATCCGATGACTATCGGTACCTACCGAAACTCTTCCGGTGTCCAAATAGTATCGTCCTATATATCAATCTTTACCTCCGTACCATTCCGGAGCTCCTCTTCGTGTCCGTGATCTCATCCGGGACTCCGAACAATATTCGGTCACCAAATCGTATAACTCATATAACAATATATCATCAACGAACGTTAAGCGTGCGGACCCTACGTGTTCGAGAACTATGTAGACATGACTGAGACACCTCTTCGGTCAATAACCAATAGCGGAACCTAGATGCCCATATTGGTTCCTACATATTCTATGAAGATCTTTATCGGTCGAACCTTACGACAACATACGTAATTCCCTTTGTCTGTCGGTATGTTACTTGCCCGAGATTCGATCGTCGGCATCTCCATACCTAGTTCAATCTCATTAACGGCAAGTCTCTTTACTCGATCCATAATACATAATCTCGTAACTAACTCCTTAGTCACTTTGCTTGCAAGCTTCTTGTGATGTGTATTACCGAGAGGGCCCAGAGATACCTCCCCGATACACGGAGTGACAAATCCTAATCTCGATCCATGCCAACTCAACAGACACTTTCGGAGATACCTGTAGAGCATCTTTATGATCACCTAGTTACATTGTGATGTTTGATAGCACACAAGGTATTCCTCCGGTATCCGGGAGTTGCATGATCTCATAGTCAAATGTATATGTACTTGACATTAAGAAAGCAATAGCAATAAACTAAACGATCATATGCTAAGCTAACGAATGGGACTTGTCCATCACATCATTCTCCTAATGATGTGATCCCGTTATCAAGTGACAACACATGTCTATGGTTAGGAAACCTTAACCATCTTTGATCAACAAGCTAGTCTAGTAGAGGCTTACTAGGGACACGGTATTTGTTTATGTATTCACACATGTATTTAAGTTTTCGATCTATACAATTCTAGCATGAATAATAAACCTTTATCATGAATAAGAAAATATAAAATAACAACTTTATTAATGCCCCTAGGGCATATTTCTTTCAGTCTCCCACTTGCACTAGAGTCAATAATCTAGATTACATAGTAATGAATCTAACACCCATGGAGTCTTGGTGCTGATCATGTTTTGCTCGCGGAAGAGGCTTATTCAACGGGTCTGCTACATTCAGATCCGTATGTATTTTGCAAACTTCTATGTCTCCATCCTTGAACTTTTCACGGATGGAGTTGAAGCGTCTCTTGATGTGTTTGGTTCTCTTGTGAAACCTGGATTCCTTCACCAAGGTAATTGCTCTAGTGTTGTCACAAAAGATTTTCATTGGACCCGATGCACTGGGTATTACACCCAGATCAGATATGAACTCCTTCATCTAGACTCCTTCATGTGCTCCTTCCGAAGTAGCTATGTACTCCGCTTCACACGTAGATCCCGCCACGACACTTTGCTTGGAACTGCACCAACTGACAGCTCCACCATTCAATATAAATACGTATCCTGTTTGTGACTTAGAGTCATCCAGATCAGTGTCGAAGCTAGCATCGACGTAACCATTTATGACGAGCTCTTCATCACCTCCATAAACGAGAAACATATCCTTGGTCCTTTTCAGGTACTTCAGGATGTTCTTGACCGCTATCCAGTGATCCACTCCTGGATTACTTTGGTACCTCCCTGCCAAACTTATGGCAAGGCACATATCAGGTCTAGTACATAGCATAGCATACATGATAGAACCTATGGCTGAGGCATAGGGATTGACTTTCATTCTCTCTCTATCTTCTGCAGTGGTCGGGCGTTGAGTCTGACTCAATTTCACACCTTGTAACACAGGCAAGAACCCTTTCTTTGACTGATCCATTTTGAACTTCTTCAAAACTTTGTCAAGGTATGTGCTCTGTGAACATCCTATTAAGCGTCTCGATCTATCTCTATAGATCTTGATGCCCAATATATAAGCAGCTTCACCAAGGTCTTTTATTGAAAAATTCTTATTCAAGTATCCTTTTATGCTATCCAAAAATTCTATATCATTTCCAATCAACAATATGTCATCCACATATAATATCAGAAATGCTACAGAGCTCCCACTCACCTTCTCGTAAATACAGGCTTCACCGTAAGTCTATATAAAACCGTATGCTTTGATCACCTCATCAAAGCATATATTCCAACTCCAAGATGCTTGCACCAGTCCATAGATGGATCGCTAGAGCTTGCACACTTTGTAAGCACCTTTAGGATCGACAAAACCTTCTGGTTGCATCATATACAACTCTTCTTTGAGAAATCCAATAAGGAATGCAGTTTTGACGTCCATTTGCCAGATTTCATAATCATAAAATGCGGCAATTGCTAACATGATTCGGAGATACTTAAGCATCGCTGCGAGTGAGAAAGTATCATCGTAGTCAACCCCTTGAACTTGTCGAAAGCCTTTTGCGACAAGTCGAGCTTTGTAGACAATGACATTACCATTAGCGTCTGTCTTCTTCTTGAAGATCCATTTATTCTCTATGGCTTGCCGATCATCAGGAAAATCCACCAAAGTCCATACTTTGTTCTCATACATGGATCCTATCTCAGATTTCATGACCTCAAGCCATTTATCGGACTCTGGGCTCATCATAGCTTCTTCATAGTTTGTAGGTTCGCCATGGTCTAATAACATAACTTCCAGGACAAGGATTACCGTACCACTTTGGTGCGGATCGTGCTCTGGTCGACCTACGAGGTTCAGTAGTAACTTGATCTGAAGTTTCATGATCATCATCCTTTGCTTACTCTCTAGTTGGTGTAGGCATCATGGGAACGGTTTTCTGTGGTGTGCTACTTTACAATTCGAGAGAAGGTACAATTACCTCATCAAGTTCTACTTTCCTCCCACTCACTTCTTTTGAGAGAAACTCCTTCTCTAGAAAGGACCCATTCTTGGCAACAAAGATTTTGCCTTCGGATCTGTGGTAGAAGGTGTACCCAATAGTTTCCTTAGGGTATCCTATGAAGACGCACTTCTTCGATTTAGGTTCGAGCTTATCAGGCGGAAGCCTTTTGACATAAGCGTCGCATCCCAAAACTTTAAGGAACGACAGCTTAGGTTTCATGCCAAACCAAAGTTCATACGTTGTTGTCTCAACGGGTTTAGACGGTGCCCTGTTTAACGTGAATGCAGCTGTCGCTAATGCATAACCCCAAAATGATAGTGGTAAATCGGTAAGAGACATCATAGAACGCATCATATCTAATAAAGTACGGTTACAACGTTCGGACACACCATTACGTTGTGGTGTTCCAGGTGGCGTGAGTTGTGAAACAATTCCATATTGTTTTAAATGAAGGCAAAACTCGTAACTCAAATATTCACCTCCACGATCAGATCGTAGAAACTTTATTTTCTTGTTATGATGATTCTTTACTTCACTCTGAAATTCTTTGAACTTTTCAAATGTTTCAGATTTGTGTTTCATTAAGTAGACATGCCCATATCTACTCAAATCATCTGTAAAGGTTAGAAAATAATGATACCCGCCGCGTGCCTCAACACTAAATGGACCGCATACATCGGTATGTATTATTTCCAATAAGTCATTAGCTCGCTCCATTGTTCCGGAGAACGGAGTTTTAGTCATCTTGCCCATGATGCATGGTTCGCAAGCATCAAATGATTCATAATCAAGTGACTCCAAAAGTCTATCCGCATGGAGTTTCTTCATGCGCTTTACACCAATATGACCTAAACGGCAGTGCCACAAGTATGTTGCACTATCATTATCAACTTTGCATCTTTGGCATCAATATTATGAATATGTGTATCACTACGATCGAGATTCAACAAAAATAGACCATTCATCAAGGGTGCTTGACCATAAAAGATATTACTCATATAAATAGAACAACCATTATTCTCTGATTTAAATGAATAACGGTCTGGCAATAAACAAGATCCAGATACAATGTTCATGCTCAACACTGGCACCAAATAACAATTATTGAGGTCTAAAACTAATCCTGAAGGTAGATGTAGAGGTAGCATGCCGACGGCAATCACATCGACCTTGGAACCATTCTCGGCGTGCATCATCACCTCGTCCTTAGCCAATCTTCGTTTATTCCGTAGCTCCTGTTTGGAGCTACAAATATGAGCAACCGAACCAATATCAAATACTCAGGTGCTACTATGAGCGTTAGTAAGGTACACATCAATGACATGTATATCAAATATACCTTTGTTCACTTTGCCATCCTTCTTATTCGCCAATTATTTGGGGCAGTTTTGCTTCCAGTGACCATTCCCTTTGCAGTAGAAGCACTCAGTTTCAGGCTTGTGTCCAGCTTTTGGCTTCTTCATGGGAGTGGCAACTTGCTTGCCATTCTTCTTGAAGTTCTCTTTCTTTCCCTTGCCCTTTATCTTGAAACTACTGGTCTTGTTAACCATCAACACTTGATGCTCCTTCTTGATTTCTACCTCCGCGGCCTTAAGCATTGCGAAGAGCTCAGGAATCATTTTTGTCATCCCTTGCATATTATAGTTCATCACAAAGCCTTTGTAGCTTGGTGGCAGTGATTGAAGAACTCTGTCAATAACACTATCAACTGGAAGATCAACTCCCAGCTGAGTCAAGTGGTTATGGTACCCAGACATTTTGAGTATGTGTTCACTGACAGAACTGTTCTCCTCCATCTTCCAGCTATAGAACTTGTTGGAGACTTCATATCTCTCAACCCGGGCATTTGCTTGAAATATTAACTTCAACTCTTGGAACATCTCATATGCTCCTTGAAGTTCAAAATGTCTTTGAAGTCCCGGTTCTAAGCCGCAAAGCATGGCACACTAAACTATTGAGTAGTCATCAGACCGCATTTGCTAGGCGTTCACAATGTCTAGATTAACGGGAGCGGGTTTGTCACCTAGCGGTGCGTCAAGGACATAATTCTTCTGTGCAGCAATGAGGATAATCCTCAAGTTACGGACCCAGTCCGTGTAGTTGCTACCATCATCTTTCAACTTAGCTTTCTCTAGGAACGCATTAAAATTCAGGGGGACGGTGGCACGAGCCATTGATCTACAACATAGATATGCAAAACTATTAAGACTAAGTTCATGATAATTTAAGTTCAGTTAATCAAATTACTAATGAACTCCCACTTAAATAAACATCCCTCAAGTTATCTAAGTGATACATGATCGAAATCAACTAACCCATGTCCGATCATCACGTGAGATGGGGTAGTCTTCAATGGTGAACATCTCTATGTTGACCATATCTACTATATGACTCACGTTCGACCTTTCAGTCTCTAGTGTTCCGAGACCATGTCTGTACATGCTAGGCTTGCCAAGTTTAACCCAATTATTCTGCATGTGCAAAACTGTCTTACACCCATTGTATGTCAACGTAGAGTCTATCACACCCGATCATCACGAGGTGCTTCGAAACGACGAACTTTGGCAATGGTGCATACTCGGGGAGAACACTTTTATCTTGAAATTTAGTGAATGGATCATCTTATAATGCTACCACCGTTCTAAGCAAAATAAGATGCATAAAGGATAAACATCACATGCAATCAAAATATATGACATGATATGGCCATCATCATCTTGTGCTTTTGATCTTCATCTACAAAGCATCATCATGATCACCATCATCACCGGCTCGACACCTTGATCTCCATCGTTGCGTCGGGGTCGTCTCGCCAACTATTACTAACGCATAGCGATAAAGTAAAGCAATTACATGGCGCTTGCATTTCATACAATAATTAAGAGACAACCCTAACACTACTGGAATCAGGGTCTTTGCCATCTGCCAGCTCTTTGCCGTCTGCCAGCTGATGGCAAAGAGGCTGTTTGCCGTCTATCTTGTCAAAGCAGACGGCAAAGAACCAGCTGATGGCAAAGAGGGTCTTTGCCATCTACCACTTCTTTGCCGTCTGCTGGCAGATGGCAAAGAGTTCTTTGCCGTCTGCCAGCAGACGGCAAAGACCAAAGTGGGCCCCACGGGGTACTGCGCTGGCTAGGTCACACGGGCCACTTCTTTGCCGTCTGCTGGCAGATGGCAAAGATCTTTGCCGTCTGCTGGCAGATGGCAAAGAAATCTTTGCCATCTGCCAGCAGACGGCAAAAGACCTCTTTGCCGTCAGCTGGCGGACGGCAAAGAGGTGGGGCTATCCACCTCCTCTCTCTCTCTTCTCTCTCCCGCACCCGACCCCACCGCCCCCACCTCCTCTCTCTCTCTCTCTCATCTCTCCTCTCTCTTCTCTCTCTCTCGCCGCACCGTCCCCCCTCGACCAGCCCGCCGCCCCCTCCCTCGGCCGCACCTGCTCCTCCCGCTCATCCACCCCGGCCGCCACCAATCCCAATCCCAATCTCAAGCCCTCCAGCTCCTCCAAGCGCGCCCGCCAAGCGCGCCCGCTCCCGGCCCCCGGATCCGGACCCCGCCGCCGTGCCCCCGCCGGATCCGCCGCAGGATCCTCCGTCGCCTCCCCCGGCGCCAGCGCCGACGCGGATGTGCCGGTGCGCGCCCTGTCCGCTGCCACCACGCCCACCGTAAACGGGCCCCAACCGCCGCCTCCCCCGCAGCCTCCCGCCGGGGATGAGCCGGTGCTCGCCCTCTTCGCCGCCAACACGCCCACCGCAAGCGCGCCCCAACCGCCTCCGCAGCAGGAGGAGGAGCCATTGGCCATCGCAGCTGCCGTTGGCAGCGCGTCGGAGATGGTCGAGGGGTGGGCGCCCATATGGGATCAGGCGAATTAGTCATCGAAATCGGTCAAGGCAACGTTGCTACAGACGCTGGCAGCGGAGCAGGGGCTCCCGCACGCGGACCCTGCGTCGTCAGCCCTGCCTCGGCGAGCAGCGCCAGCACAGCGCCTAGGGAGTCCATGGCAATGAGCATAAGACTAGGCACGGGGACATCCTCCTTGGGGATGAGGAAAAAGAGGTAACAGCAAGGACGGCCATGGAGGTGGTAGTGGCGAGGAGGATGCAGCGATGGGCTTCAGTAGCAGCAAACTTAACCTCGAGCATAAGCAGCGCTTTATTTCGATGGTTCAGGTATGCTTGTGTTAATATTCATCTACCTTTTAGCTTGGACTGAATAACTCAATTGTTACTGTTAAGAGCAAGGATGAAAAACTCCTGCTGTTTCTACCTGCAAAACGTGCAGTAGATAGTGGAGCACATAATACCACAGATTCAACTAGCCTGCTGAAACAACTCTGCTTTTTTTTATGACATGTTGTAATATTTCCTCAAGATGGCTGTTTTCCAGGATTATACAACTCATCCATGCTTCTGATCCTTCACTTTCTAATCATTGTGCAGTAGCATGAAAATCTTCTTGGGGAAGTACAGTGGTATAAACGGATGTTTGAAGGTTAAATAAGTAGGAGTACAACATTCGCCGTTTGTACGTAGAGCTTAAAGGATGACTTTCATACGTCTTGTTGTCGACCCGGGTAGCCTGCTGCAGGTTTAGTACAAGAAGGCCGACAGGAGAAATTGGGTAAATGGTTTCAAGCGGAGCGGCATGCCAGAGTTCTCTAAGGCGGCGGCCACCATGTAGGACCACACCAGTGTTCAGTTTAGGATTTCATATCAGTTTTGTTGGTCGTTGCTGGGTAAATTCCTCTCCTTGGTAGTGAAAACTATGTGAGGATAAACGAATAGTTATCACTTGGATTGGATGGTCATTCTACATTGCAATTTTTCTCTATAGTTCTATTTTCTTTACACAGATTTAGACGCTTTTCCTCTTTTCCTCTATAGTTCTATTTTATTTTCTTCTATTTTATTCATTAATAGATAATTAGCTGCATTGCAGGATACCATGACAGATGTCCGCTTTAATTCTACAATTAGAAATGACTAATGGAAGAGAAAGTATGGTGTACTTTATAATTGCGATAGAATAATAGTTAACTGTGGTCTCTCAAAACATTGATCACTAAGTGCAAGTCATGTAAGAATTCAAGCAAATTATTATAACAAAGTTCGCCTCCAGTCTGGATGTTAACCCAGCAAGGTTAAAAACTAATCCGCCAAAATCTGAAAGTATCTATATGCCTAAGTAGATGCTACTAATTGTGGCATCAACACACTTCACTCCTTGTAATACATCAAACAGAAGGTGAATATCGCTTCTCTTTGATTTCTTTCAACATGAATGGAGATGTGCATATCCAGATAACTTTTATTGTCCGTGTTAGTTGAATATGGATTTTATTACCTGTTCATCTTCTTAACTTTAACCAGTGCTAGGCAAACTGTAGTTTTTTATTTGGAAACCTCGGTGATGGATAGCCTGATCAGAGTTATATGGCGCTGAAAATGGCGAGGAATGTAGTACGATAAAAGATTTTTGTGCCACTGAAATCTGGCATTAAAATTTTGTTTTACCGCATTCTGGTATCAACTACTAAGGAAAGTAGGACAATAAGCAATTTTTGGCTTGCATAGATTGTTCTTGTTACTCTTCCTTTTTTTCAAAGGGCAGATTAATTGTAAAGTTAGTTTTAATTTTCACCAGTTGAAAATTTCATGTTTTGCCGTGTACTGATATAAGCTTGCCTTGCCTTTTTCTTTTACGGTAATAACAAATGTCGGTTGCTATCCTCTTGTTATGGCCCTGTTAAGTACAATTATCTTTGTTTAAAAGAATCACATATATATTCCGATTCATAATAGTATCAAATTGGTTACTGTTTAGATGAGAACATGGCAAATTGGAGCCGATAAATAGTTCAGAATTTTTAGAACAAGATAATTCACTATAGTAGCTACATATTTTTATGATGACTCCTTTTCACCTAATTTTAGCGGCACTTCGACTGTAGGCTATGATAATTTGTAATAGAGTTGACAACAACGGGGCAAAAAAAACTTACGAAGATGTGCACTACATTATTACTATTAACAAATTTTATGCAGCATTATGGAAAGAATTTGTGTGCGGCAATTGCATGCGCATCTGGAGAAGGAATGATGTATCAAGTTGAGTCCCAAAAAACAAGGTTGCAGAGTCAACCTATAATGTTCTTCATATGACATGATGTTTACATTAAGGTCACCAATGTGCACCGTCCAGTCGAAACACAATGCAAAGCTCCTCCTTCTTTATTAGATGTTGACACTATACTTGGCAACCATTTCAGAAATGACATTTTATAGTTCTGATTTGACCTACTTGACACAAATTAAATTTCGTTTCTACTTTACCTTTAGCTGTCCACTTTTTGAAATTTAATTGTCTAATTTTATAGTTCTGGTTTATTTTGATCCATGTCCAATAATAAATTTTGATCAATTCATGTATAATCGATGGAAGTGGCATATGTTTGTCAGGAAACTTTATAGGCCAGCTTCACATACATACCGAAATAGTGCCATTTTCTTTTTTTAAAGAATAGCGCTGCATGTTGATAGTAGCATTGTCCAATAATTTCGCACCAATAGAATATAAGGCGAGGCAGAAACAGATGGACTGCAAGCTACAGCTAAGTAGTGCACAAGGACAGGTCAACTAACTCCAATTTATTTTGTAAAACTGTTGCAAGCACGGGCTACAATTCATGATTCGGACAACGGCCCGTAGCAACGCACGGTCATATTTACTAGTTTATATTTAAAATTGTGGCGTTACAGGCAAAAGCAGTTCCTGCAAAACATCGACGAGAGACAGGCTCACTGATGGTTCTAGGGCTGATGCTCTTCAGGACCAAGAGTATGTACTTACCTATGAAGACAAGGATGCTGACTGGATGCTTGTTGGTGATCTTCCTTGGGAGTAAGTTCCTGAATTTTGTGGTTTGTGAGATCCATGCACCTTAACATGCTTTTATGATGGCTTATTGTTGTATTCTTCTCTTACATGCACCTTAACTTAGTATGCTTTTATGATGCTTATTGTGGTATTCTTCTCTCACATTTGGCCCACTTGGACATCAGTATTGCTTTTGCTGTTGTCTGTTTATGTACTTTTGTAGAACTTTGGAGATCTTGATAGTAGAGTCATGAACTTGATAGAACTTTCAACATTGTAGCCTAGACTTTTACCGCAAGTGGTTTACCCTTCAAACTGGCTTTTCGGATATGATATCTGGAGGTAGCCAAAAATTTGCAACACAAACTCTGCAGCTGATGAAATTTTGAGATGCCCATGAGTAAAATTTGCTATTTGGGTAATCAAGTCATCCTAATTCTCCCTGAAGCTTCACTTGCCCTTCTTTTCTTTTAGAAAATGGAAGATATATTACCTCCGGCCTCTGTCATGGATGGACACTGCCCTTCTATGAATCAGTGTAGTATCTTGCTCTTAAAACTTCTTTGTGAGTATTCTGAAAAGACGAACCGCCAAATAGTTTTATAGATATTTTTGTTGTGTCTGGAACCATTTGGTACATAGCTCGCTTAAATGGAACCAGCGATTGCGAGCGCATCAGTACAATCCACATATCTTAGTAGAATGTGGCCATATGAAACATCTGAATAATGTCTAATTGGCAATTTGGCATGCATATTTTGCACCGAGTGATGCCAAAATAGAGTTGTTTCATTAGTGAGACGTGTACCATTTGTGGAATGTGATTAACCTGCTATTTGTTCAGTTTGCTACGTACACAATTTTTACTTTTGTTCCATTGAATGACGAATTCAATCAATTAAATTGTCGATCATGAATGAATATTCCATTCTTTTTCCTTCTTCTGGTCGTTGACCTGGATGAAAATGCTCTTCTTTCAGTCTCTGTTGAAGTCAAACCCATCCATGCAAAATCTGTACTGTTGTAGAATTAATGTAGATGAATATATATGCCTTGCAGTTTTATCGTGCATGCCATTCAACTAACTTGCTCTTGTCCATGCAGATGGAGTACGAGGACGAGCAGCAGCAGCAGCAAATCAGCCTGATGATGACGGGGTGCGGGAGGTAATGGTGATCATGCCGATGGCATGAAGAAGGCTGATGACCACAACCTGGACCTGTTGGCATTTAGAGATGGCAAACACAGGCGCCGCGGAGACAGCAATATATATGTATTGGATGTTTGCCTATTATGGATGACACTGGTGACCTATGTTTGATGTTTACCCTATGCAATATATATGTGGTGGATAAGCATAATGTTTGCCTTATTATGTGTTCTGAATATATATATATATATATATTTATATATATATATATTATATATATATATATATATATATATTATATTATATATATATTATATTATATTATTATATATATTATATTGTGTGTGTGTGTGTGTGTGTGTGTGGTGTGTTTGAATTTCTGTGAAAATGAATTGATATAAGAAAAAAAGAAAAAAGGGGCTATATAGCCACTTTGCCGTCCGCCAGCAGACGGCAAAGCGGCCTTTACCGGCATCAGCTTTGCCGGAGTGTTTGCCGTCTGCTAGCGGACGGCAAAGCCTTTGCAATCCGCCAAGCATGCCTTTGCCGTCTGCTATGGCAAACGGCAAAGCAGCTGATTCCAGTAGTGTAAGGCTCCTGCCGGTTGTTGATATTACAAAACATGACCATCTCATACAACAACGTATATCACATCATGTCTTGACCATATCACATCACAACATGCCCTGCAAATACAAGTTAGACGTCCTCTACTTTGTTGTTGCAAGTTTTACGTGGCTGCTACGGGCTTCTAGCAAGAACCGTTCTTACCTACGCAAAAATCACAACAGTGATTATCAAGTTTACTGTTTTAACCTTCTTCAAGAACCGGCCGTAGTCAAATTTGATTCAACTAAAGTAGGAGAAACAAACACCCGGCAGCCACCTTTATACAAAACAAGTTGCATGTCAGTCGGTAGAACCGTTCTCATGTGTGTGGACATGTAAGGTTGGTCCGGGCCGCTTCATCCCGCAATACCGCTGAATCAAAATAAGGCATTGGTGGTAAGCAGTATGACCATCACCGCCCACAACTCTTTGTGTTCTACCCGTGCATATCATCTACGCATAGACCTGGCTCGAATGCCACTGTTGGGAAACGTTGCATGGAAAACAAAAAAAATTCTACGCACACGCAAGATCTATCCATGGATATGCATAGCAACAAGAGGGGAGAGTGTGTCTACGTACCCTCGTAGACCGTAAGTGGAAGCGTTTAGTAATGCGGTTGATGTAGTCGAACTTCTTCGCGATCCAACCGATCAAGTACCGAACGTACGGCACCTCCGCGTTCAGCACACGTTCAGCTCGGTGACGTCCTCGCCTTCTTGATCCAGCAAGACGGGCGAAGTAGTGGATGAGTTCCGACAGCACGATGGTGTGGTGACGGTGATAGTGATGCTATCTCCGCAGGGCTTCGCCTAAGCACTCCAAAAACATGACCGAGGGACGAAACTGTGGAGAGGGGCTCCGCACACGGCTAAGAGATTGTTGTAGTCATTGTATGGCACCCCCTCCCTCTTATATATAGGTGGGGGAGAGGGGAGGCAGCCATGAGGCGCCCCCAAGGAGGCCGAATCCTCCTTGGGCTCCTGCCCCTTGCCGCGCCCCCCTTCCTTATTTGTGCGCGAGAGGAAGGCAGGGGGACGTGGCGCGCCCCCTTTCTTTTCTCTCATGAGGAGGGAAAGGCAGGAGGGGCCAACCCTCCCATTTTCCTTCCCCTAGGGCCGGCTGCCAGGGAGAGGGGCGCACCAGCCCCTTGTGGGCTGGTGTGTTCCCCCCTTTGGCCCATTAAGGCCATATAGCCTCCCGGGGCTTCCCAGAACCCCTTGCGGTGATCCGATGACTATCGGTACCTCCCGAAACTCTTCTGGTGTCCAAATAGTATCGTCCGATATATCAATCTTTACCTCCGGACCATTCCGGAGCTCCTCGTCATGTCCATGATCTCATCCGGGACTCCGAACAACATTCGGTCACCAAATCATATAACTCATATAACACTATATCGTCAACGAATGTTAAGCGTGTGGACCCTACGGGTTCGAGAACTATGTAGACATGACCGAGACACCTCTCCGGTCAATGACCAATAACGGAACCTGGATTCCCATATTTGTTCCTACATATTCTACGAAGATCTTTATCGGTTGAACCTTATGACAACATACGTAATTCCCTTTGTCTGTCGGTATGTTACTTACCCGAGATTCGATCGTTGGTATCTCCATACCTAATTCAATCTCGTTACCAGCAAGCCTCTTTACTCGTTCCGTAAGACATCATCTCGTAACTAACTCCTTAGTCACTTTGCTTGCAAACTTCTTGTGATGTGTATTACCGAGAGTGCCCAGAAATACCTCCCCGATACACGGAGTGACAAATCCTAATCTCGATCCATACCAACTCAACAGACACTTTCGGAGATACCTGTAGAGCATCTTTATAATCACCCAATTACGTTGTGACGTTTGATAGCACATAAGGTATTCCTCCGGTATCCGGGAGTTGCATAATCTCATAGTCGAATGAATATGTATTTGACATTAAGAAAGCAATAGCAATAAACTGAACGATCATATGCTAAGCTAACGAATTTGTCTTGTCCATCACATCATTCTCCTAATGATGTGATCCCGTTGTCAAGTGACAACACATGTCTATGGTTAGGAAACCTTAACCATCTTTGATCAACGAGCTAGTCTAGTAGAGGCTTACTAGGGACATAGTATTTGTTTATGTATTCACACATGTATTTAAGTTTCCGATCAATACAATTCTAGCATGAATAATAAACCTTTATCATGAATAAGGAAATATTAAATAACTACTTTATTATTGCCTCTAGGGCATATTACTTCACTATTTTGTTTTTGAGTGGGTACTAACACAGTAGAAGAGTCCAGGAGTCCCATTTTGGGGCAGATGTCTTACTTGTCTTGGAATGTAGTCTTAAAAAATCGTGACTGAAGTACAAGAGAAACTTGTTCTTGAAGAGCGGTCACGCCCACGCCGGAGCTAAATGACCACAATTAGTGTGGTCCACTAAAAATACTACAATTTTTCTCTTTTTCATAAAACTTGAAAATTATTTATAGTATTAATTTGTATATTACTAACTGCAAAAGGTTAAAAAAATTGTGCCATAAAGTATATTCCCACATCTTTTAGAAAGTGTTCATGTATTTTTTAGGATGTTTATGTAACTCAAAATTATTGCTCACATATTTGGAGAAAAATAGTATTTGTAACTAAAGAAGTGTTACATACTTTAAAAATGTTCATGTAGTTAAATAAGTGTTCACACATTTGGAAAATAATATGTAACTAAAAAAGTGCTTAAATATGGTTCATGTATTTTTTTAAATGTTCATGTAACTAAAAGTTGTGCAAGCAATAAAAAATGTGCATGAAGTAAAAAAGTTTTACGGTATTATAAAATATGTTCATGAGAATTTAAAAAGTGCGCATGCCTTTATAGTTTACATAAATGTGCATTTAATTTTAAAAATGGTTCACGTATCTTAAAAAATATCATGTATTTTTTTTAAAAAAAGTGTATATTTCTTCAAAAAAGAAACAGAAAAGGGCGCAAAGAAAGTTTAGAAAAATACGAAAAAGAAAACAGAAGCACCATGACTCGGATGCATGCAGTCACGTCCTCTAGTTTTCTCACAGTTCTTTTTCCTAGACGTCGAAGCTCTGCCGGTCTACTACTTCAGAACACGAGGATACCTCGGAGGGGTCGT
Source organism: Thinopyrum elongatum (assembly GCA_011799875.1). Lineage (NCBI taxonomy): Eukaryota > Viridiplantae > Streptophyta > Magnoliopsida > Poales > Poaceae > Thinopyrum > Thinopyrum elongatum. The sequence goes on along the minus strand of CM022299.1, from coordinate 635,286,769 downwards.
CTACTTCGACTCTCGTTTCGGAGTATAATTCTCGCGGCTGGGAGACGTAACCTAGCTGAGAGAATCGTCGGGATAGTCGCGCTGGGCCGACTCGTCACTGCTCCGCTACTCTGCACCATCGGTGAATTCGACTGTGATCTCCATCTTCATAGTGTTCCTGGGTGTGATCGTGTAGCATAAATTTCTGTTGCGTAGCACGTTACCCTACATATAGCTAGTACTAGTAAAACATAAATAAACTGGAGCGGGGTAAACGTATTATACCCTCTTGTAGGCCAGGATGAAGCTGCCCCGACAGCGGCAACAACTGTCTCCTTGACGGCCTTTTTGTTAGCAGTGGCCTTCTCGACAGCAAGTCGGTCGACTTCGGTGGTGGTGGAGATGATGATGACAAAATCGACGTAAATGGATGAACTGCAGCGAGCAGTCGCGTAGGAGACGCTCCCCAAGGACCTAATCACCCCTCTCCTGTACAGGATCTTAAGGGCCGTGGTTTTGGAGGCCTGCTCTCCCATAAAACGTTCATGCAGTGGAATGGATGGTATCGCCAGTGGCAGCAGCATAGAGTGGAACGACGGTGGGCAGAGCATGTGTGATCTGCTCTTCGTGGCAGCTAGGTTTGGCCGACGCCTCCAATATGTAGGCAAGACCGTGTGGGCCCCTAGCAGTATGCGGTGATAAAATTCTTCTGAAAATAGGTCGGAGTGTTTCAGTATTTATACGGAATTATGGTAGCGGAATTGGACAAAGACGACGCAGGAGGGCCCCACACGGGCAGCTTGCACTCCCCCCGGCCACACTGGGTGGCTGTGTGGGCCCCTGGTAGCTCCTCTCGAGGTCTCCCGAAGCTTCGTGTGTTTCATTATGCCCAAAAAATTCTATTAAATCAGCAAGTGATTTTGACCTATGTAGATATAGTTTTCCTATGAAACCAAAAATAAACAGAAAAGAGAAACTGGCACTGGGCACTAAATTAATAAGTTAATCCAGAAAAATAATATAATTTTCTATGAAAAGTATATAAAAATGATAATATAATAGCATTAAACAATCAAAAATTATAGATACGTTTAAGACATATCACCCGCCACTGGTAACTCAAGTACCCGCGGCGGGGCGGTTTTGTGCCTTCCACTCGTACTTTTGTCCCATGGCTAATCTGAACAACTGTTACCAATGGCAGGCGCAAACTGGTGCCCACACTGATAAGAAAATAGATATTGCAAGCGTGGTTGTGCGCCTGCCACTTGTAATTTTTCATAGTGGCAAACGCTAGAGTGTGCCCCCACTTATGTGAGCACATCAGTAGTGATCATTGTTTATTTTTGGTGGCTCTGTAATCCTTGAACATAATCTACGTGTGAATAGAATTATGCATTGGTCATCGAACCATTGTAAATTGGGTATGTATATATGATGGATATGAAATGACTGAATGCATATTTTGAAATTCAAACATTTGGTACTTATAAATTGCAGGGATTAGTTATGAAGAAAAATTAGCTCTGCATGTCATTACGGTGGACATGGTTTGAGAAAGCGAAACATCTGCGATCAAACTCTAAAGCAGACATGTTTCTCATACCACAACATGTGTGATGAATCCCTACCGCTCACACGATTCGCTCAGGATTAATGTGTGCAATGAATAACAAGAACACACACATTTCTTCCTTGACAAACATGTGAAACAAAGCTGACATTTTGAATTTACAAAATGCGTGTCATGCCTGATTTTGCATTTACAAAATGTGTGTCATGCTTGACGTGTCACAAACAACACAAATATAGTTATAAATGTTTGTGGTAGGCTTCTTATCACACACGCTCTACAATCACAAATTCTTTTCATGTGGTGTGCATTCATAAACGTTGCTCCACAAAAGAGCTTGTGCGATAGGTATATCATCCCCATGAGTACGATGGATGAAGCATTTTGGACGTTTGATACATCGCAAACTCTTACCGTACGAGTCACTTGTGGGATAGGTTTGAGCATCACATACAATTTATTTTTCTCAAATGTATGCATACTTGTGCCCTATCGCAGACGGTTAATCCGTATCATGTGTGACCCCCCCCCCCCCCCCCGGCACACGTTCACAAGGCGACGGTTTAAAACATCGTCGATGGAAGAGGGTTTAAACCATTTACATTGGGCATGCGTGCACTAGTAACATGTGCGCGCGTGCACACACGTTGAGCTAGCTAAAAGTAACAATCATGCAAACACCCAAGGCTCACATAAATCCATGGAAATAAGGCGGATAGGAAGCACCCATTAATATATATACCTATATCTATATCTATAACTAATAATAAAAGGGTTATTGCTTCTTGCGGTACGTCACGGAAATTGCCCCCAAAATTACAAAATATTACACATCAATGCCGTCTATAAGTGATAAAAAGCGTTCCACACAGTGGAATCCCCCACCTATGCTAGCCCATGTAGTAGGAAACTCCTATACTGCACTCTGCGTGCTAGGAGAAGACGCAGCACGCCTGTTTGAGTTGGCCCATCTCCGGACGTACTGCTTTTTAAATTTATTTTTTATTTTTTCTTTACTTTTCCTTTTTATTTTTTCATACTTTAAATAATTTGGGGCATCAAAAAAGTTTCAAAAATTAAAAAATGATAATTTTTAAATTAAATGTTTCATAAATCATAAAATATTGTTGATTCAAAAAATGTTCGTGATTTTATAAAAAATGATTGCTTATTCAAAAAATGTTTGCAAATTTGAAAACTAATGTTTGGGAAATCAAAAAATGTCCTTGATTTTTCAAAAAGTTCGTGTATTAAAAAATCTTAATGAAATTGAAAAACAATTCGCCAATTCAAAAAATGTTCATGCATGGAAAAATATCCAAAAAATTCAAAAAATGTTCATGAGCTACAAATAGTTTATTCATTCATAAAGTGTTGCTGTTTCAAAAATTTATCAAGCATTTCAAATAATGTTCATTTAATCAAAAAAATGTTCGTTAGATCAAAAACCTGTTTGGGATTTAAAAAAATTGTTCCACAATTTCCAAAACATTGTTTGTCCATTCTAGAAATGTCCATAATTTAGAAAAATGTTTGAAAATAGTATAACATAATCATGAATTCAAAAAGTTCTAGATTTGATAAAATATTTGAAAACTTGTAAAAGTGTTCATGAATTTCAAAAATGTTCATCATTTCGAAAAATTGAGAGTGATAGCATATCCCGGTGATGCAACCAAATGTGATCATGGCCATTGGAGATTATATTTTTTTTCTCCCATACAACGCACGGGCCCTTTTGCTAGTAATAATAAAGAAATGTGCGTTCCTCTGATTTTTTGGTCCGTTAACCGCCGAAAATAAAAAATATATATCCGACGTGGCACTAAATTTGTGTACGACCTAGAAAAGGAAAAACGGGTTGTGCAGAATTTCGTACGTGGCCGCGCGTGCTGTGGCCCAGCGAAGCCAGCTCACTTCTTTTCCTGCCCACACAGTTCGGAAACCCTATTTAACGCATGACGCGGCAAATAATTGGAGTTTTTTACGGGGGCCCGTTTATGCTTTTTGCTATGTTCTATATCTAATTTTCTTTTGAAGTTCCTTTTTCTTTTCCAGTTCAATGTTTATTTTATCTTTTTCTTTTTTGTAAATTTCATATTTTATAAAAATGTTCAGAATGTTCATTTTTTATCAATTTTCTAAAAATATTCAGAATTCCAAAATTTTATTCCCCTTTCAAAAAATCCGGAACTTAAAAAAAACTCATTTTCCGATATTTTTTCAAAATTTGAAAAATGTTCCCATTCTTTAAAAATGTATCTATCTTCAACAATTGTTCATCGTTTAAAAAAAGATTTTTTTTACAATATTAGAAAAATACTCTTATTTTTCTGGAGTTTAAAAATATTAACTATAATGTTTCTGTTTAAAAAAGTATTTTCTAAAATTGTTCTTAATGTTCAAAATATGTTCCCATTTTTTATAATTATACACAAACTGAAAAACCATGATTTTTTAAAATATTCATGTTTTCAGAGGTTTGTTATTTCCGAAATTAATTCCCGTTTTTAAAATATCCCAAACTTCAAAACCTATCCTAAATTTTCAAAAAATGTTTGCATTTTCCATGTTGCTCGAGATTTATAGAAATGCAACTCTTTTTCCTAATTTGGAAAATATTCTTGTTTTATTGAAATTTTTAAAAATTCAAAATAATGGTTGTTTTTTAATAAACATATTTTCTAAAATTTCCGAATGCTCAAAACCTGTTCCGTTTTCAATAACTGTTCAAAAATTCAGAACCAATTCATGTTTTGATAAAAGTTTCATGTTTTCAAAAATTGTTGGTTAATTTCAGAGAATATTCTCATTTCGAATATCTTTTGTGTTTCTAAAAAATGTATGGAATTTTTGAAAAAATGTTCGCATTTTTTCTATATGTCTGGGGCTTGAAAAATTGTCCCCATTTCCTAGATTATTGAGCAATTTATAATTATTTTGTTTTTTGAAAAGTCTCGAAAGAATCAATCAAACAATGTTTCGAACATTAAGATCTAAATGTTCTTAAATATTCGCGTTGGCCTTGGGTTAACAGGACGCGTTTATTTGAGTGGCTAGCAGCACGTGCTCGGGTCTTTGAAGTCGTGAGTTCGATTCTCCAACGCATCTTTGTTTTGGATGTTTACTCGCGCATTACAAACGAATGTCGTTTCGGTGCCTCCCAGTGTGCTAGCCCAGACGCGAGCTGTTGTGTGTTTCACGTGATATTTGATGTCGCTAGCATCATATAGTATTCCCACGTAGCTAGCCCAAGAAAAAGCAAAAAAAAGTTGCTCAATCCCCCGGTCTGTATTGGGCCTCTGCCCACTCCCCTACTGGGTCTGATAATCATCCGAACTACGGATCGTCACGAGGGAGGCAAAAATATTTTGCAGAACCTAATTTACGACGACCCGTCCAGTTCCTCGGGCGGATGCCAACAGAGCTAAGTCATTTTGTTACATAAAAACAACTGGTCTTCCTATTATGAATTTTATTTTGTCTGTTCCGCACATGGTTCCCTTTTTTCATTTGTCCCCCGGGTGGGTCGAACTGGGCTACCATGCATTTATTGTTCTGACAGACGAACAATCAGCAAAAAATTTAGGCAACGAAGGGATTAAAGTATGGACCTTCCTTATTGTACCGATGGACGAAAGCAACTCAGCTAGCTTACAATTATGATAGAATTGGTCCCACCTTTGAGCTTTATACTAAATCCCATCAGTTTTTACATGTCCCTAGGTTGTCTGGAAATAGGGATATTGTCTGGAAATATGGAAGTTCTCTCGAGAATCATGAGCAAAACGGGGGACTCCATAAATTATTGCCGATGGTAGCTTGCACGCGACAATAAAAAAAGGATATGTTGGTTGGCTATAATTGAAAGAAATTATGGGCACGTGCCAATAAAAGAGGATATGGTTGTTCGACTCTAATTAAAAAAACTGTGGCACGTGAGCGCTAAAATAATCAAAGAGAATAAACCCTGATAAAGAAGGGCGTTCATGTCTAGTTATGTGCTGATTATGCTAATGAAACGGGATGTGTGTGCTGCAATTAGTAATCCATCTGGTTGTGCCATCGTATGAGAGAGTGGTCGAAACAATCGTGCCCCGAAGGTCGCAGGACAGCCACCAAATGAGGAGGCAACCACAACCCTGAGAAGTAGGCGGACCCCGAGGAAAAAAACGCATGACTTGGGTGGTCACCATCATGCCGACCAACCCCACCACTATAAAGATATGACCTGGGAGAAGACTGTTTCCGACGGATACATTAATTATCTCGTGGGCCAAACATGACCTGGGAGAAGACTGTTTCCGACGGATACATTAATTATCTCGTGGGCCAAACATGACCTACAAGCGATGGGCGGAGAAATTGGCAGGAGCTCTCCTGATTCTCCTGTTGCCCATCTCCTTCTTTAAAAGGGTGATGATAGGAGGCAGAGAGCGGCAGCAGATGGCCGGCGTGGATGGGCTGGGAGCTGGTGCGTGTACCCGCGCGTGACTGGAGTGGTCGCTCCTGATGCGCAGCCGCTGTTATGCCGCCGCCAAGCCGTAGACTGAGGCGATCCCTCCACTGGAGAACGGGCCCTGAAGATGGGGAGGATTGAGGCACCGCAGGAGATGGCTGCCGGAGGATGGGGGCGACCGCCGGCGGCAGATGCGGGTGACGACCGGCTACTGTGTGGAGGGGAATGGCCCGTACATGGTCTCTCCTCTACGTTCCTCTGGATGAACGGAGTCCCTCTCGTCTCTTTGGAAGAACGGAGAAAAGGAAGGGGTGGACAGTGGGCCGCAGCTCGAGATATTTCGCAGCGCACCGAGAGCCCCCGCATCGTGGATATCTGATCATCCTGATCCCCCGTCCTTGTACCCTGCGCCAACCCCCACTTCTTATGGATGAAAGTTTAAAAATCATTTTCTGGAACGTCAGAGGCCTCAACTCTCGTCAATGTTTTAAATAGCGGGCTACGGAAAATAGCGGCGGGCCTCAAAATCAGCTATAGCGGGCTATAACAGGCTATAGCGGGCTATTTGTGAAGGCGACCATTTAGCGGCACTCTCCTGAAAAAGACCCTGTAAGCGTTCGACAGTCCGTAGCATTATTTCCTCAGCTGCTCCTTGCATCGTCTGCCTCCAGGAGACGAAGCTCGCTGACATCTCGGCCTCCTTGGTCCTTGAAACCCTAGGCGCCTCATTCCTTGACTTCTTCTTCCTCCCCGCCGATGGCACTCGTGGAGGCATTCTGCTCGCTTGGCGTCGTGAGATGATTTCGCTGTCTAGACCGACCACTGGGGATCACCACGTCTCGGCACTCGTTTCCCCCATTGTCGGGGATCAACATTGGTGGTTGACAGGTGTCTATGGCCTGCAGGGTGACGACGAGAAAATCGCTTTCCTTGGCGAATTGCAGGCGTTTAGAGACACTTGCGCTGGACCTTGGTTGTTGGGGGTGACTTCAACATGATCACATCCGCTGCTGACAAGAACAATAACAGGCTTAACCACCGTACCATCAGCCGGTTCCGCCGCTTCATCGCCGACCTGGAGCTCTGCGACATCTACCTTCACGGCCGCCGGTACATGTGGTCTAATGAGCAGGATAATCCCACCCTCGTCCGCAATGATCGAGTGCTCTGCACCTCACGCTGGGACGTGGCGCAGCCACGATGTTTGCTTCGCTGTTTATCCTCGGTGGCCTCAGACCACTGCCCTCTGTTCATCGACTGCATGGCCCATTGCAACATCGCCAAGCGCTTCCATTCTGAGTGTTTCTGGCCGAGGCTCGACGGCTACTTGGACGTGGTCTCTAACGCTTGGAACTCCACCCACCCGGATCCCGACCCGTTCCGACGCATCTATGCCCGCCTCAACGTCACGGCCCGACATTTGCGGAGCTGAGGTGCCAAGACTTTGGGTGGCATCTCTTTGCAGCTGACCGTCGCGCGTGAACTGGTTGCGCGTCTAGACGAGGCACAAGACCGGCGCCCGCTCACGCCCTCCGAGACCTGGTTACGGCGCCGCCTCAAGTGTACCTACCTTCGCCTAGCCTCCCTCGACCGAACGATCTCGCGCCAGCATTCAAGATTCTCCTGGCTGCGCAATGGTGAAACGAGCTCGGCGTTCCTCCGGATCCAGGCCTCCCGAAGCCTCCACAAAAATAGGAACCTTGGGCTACATCACAATGGGCAGCTCCTCCACGATGATGAGGCTATGGCCGCGGCGGCCTTCTCCCACTTCACACATCTCCTTGGCTCTGCGGATGAGCGCGACTTCACCCTCGACCTCGACATGCTCGGTGCACGGACGTCTGATCTCTCTGGCCTCGACGCGCCATTCTTTGAAGATGAAATATGGACCGTGATCAAGCTGCTCCCTCATAGGAAAGCGCTCGGCCCCGATGGATTAACCGCCGAGTTTCTATGCTCCGCGTGGCCGGTGATCAAGAAAGACATTTGCGAGGCTTTTGACAAGCTTTATGCGCTCAATGGTTGCGGTTTCGGGAAGCTTAACGAGGCGCTGATCACCTTGCTGCCCAAGAAACAAGACGCGTCCTCTCTTGCCAATTACAGGCCGATCAGCCTCATTCACCTTTTGGCAAAGCTTTTGCCAAAGTGCTCTCTCTTCGCCTGGCTCCTAGACTGCCCGACCTAGTCTCCGTCAACCAGAGCGCATTCATCGCCGGAAGATGCATCCACGACAAGTTCCTTCTGGTCCAACAAACTGCCAAGCATCTCCACAACCGCAAGCTTCCCCGCGTGCTCCTCAAGCTCGACATCGCCCGTGTGTTCGACTCAGTTTCTTGGCCATTCCTCCTTCAAGTCTTGCGCCATCGTTGTTTCGGCCCATGCTGGCGCGAATGGATCTCCATTCTACTGTCCACCGTGAGCACCCACGTCCTCATCAATGGATCGCCAGGCCCACCGAGCATGCATGCCAAGGGGTTGCGCCAAGGCGACCCGGTGTCACCTATGTTGTTCACCATCATGATTAACATGCTCAACAATCCTGCATGCGGTTCATACCGGGATTCTCCATCGGCTCACTCCCAACCACATGGCCTCTAGTGTCTCTCTCTACGCCGACGACGTGGTGATCTTCTGCCACCCGGACTGCCAAGACCTCGCCATGCTCCGGGAGCTGCTCCATGTGTTCGGCGGCACCTCCGGCCTGCACACCAACTTCGCCAAGTGCTTTGCAACTCCTATCCAATGCTCACCTGCTCACAAGGTGAACATCGGACTTGAGCTGGAATGCCCGATGAAGCACTTCCCCATCACCTATCTCGGGTTGCCGCTTTCGGTACGGAGAATCCACTCTTCCCATCTTCTGCCATTGGTGGACTGAATCCGCAAGAAGCTATCCACTTGGCGGGCATCCTTGCTAGCCCGCGACGAGAGGCTTCCCTGGTGCGACATGTGCTCTGCGCCATGCCCGGGCACCTGCTCGCGGCCATTGCTCTCAATGCCCACATACTTGATACATCTCCAACGTATCTATAATTTTTGATTGTTCCATGCTGTTATATTATCATTCTTGGATGTTTTAAAATCAGTTTATAGCAACTTTATATCATTTTTTGGGAATAACCTATTGACATAGTGCCCAGTGCCAGTTGCTGTTTTTGCTTGTTTTTTACTTCGCAGAAAATCAATACCAAATGGAGTCCAAACGCAGCGAAATTTTTTGGAGATTTTTTTGGACCAGAAGACATCCAGTGGGCCGAAGAAGTACTAGAGGGGTGCCCCGAGGGGGGCACAACCCACCTGGGCGTGCCTGGGGGCCAAGGCGCGCCCTGGTGGGTTGTGCCCACCTCGGTGGCCTCCCGCACCACCTATTTGCTCTATAAATACCCCGAAAATCCAAAAACCCTAGGGGAGTGGACAAAACACAATTCCAGCCACCGCAAGTTTCAGAAACCACATATCCAATCTAGACACCATCACGGAGGGGTTTATCATCCTCACTGGTGGCACTCTGATGATGCGTGAGTAGTTCATTGTAGACCTACGGGTCCGTAGTTAGTAGCTAGATGGCTTCCTCTCTCTCTTTTGCTTCTCAATACAATGGTCTCTTGGAGGTCTATTTGATGTAATTCTTTTTGCGGTGTGTTTGTTGGGATCCGATGAACTTTGAGTTTATGATTAGATCTATTTTATCCATGAAAGTTATTTGAGTTTTGATCTCTTATATGCATGATTACTTATAGCCTCGTATTTCTTTTTTGAATCTTTGGTTTAGTTAGGCCAACTAGATCTATTTTTCTTGCCATGGGAAGAGGTGCTTTGTGATGGGTTCGATTTTACGATGCTCAATCCCAGTGACAGAAAGGGAAATGACACGTATGTACCGTTGCTATTAAGGATAACAAAATGGGGTCTATTCCTACATGGATATATCTTGACTACATCATGTCATCGTTCTTATTGCATTACTCCGTTTATCCATGAACTTAATACACTAGATGTATGCTGGATAGCGGTCGATGTGTGGAGTAATAGTAGTAGATGCAGGCAGGAGTCGGTCTACTAATCTTGGACGTGATGCCTATATAATGGTCATTGCCTGGATATCGTCATAATTATTTGAAGTTCTATCAATTGCCCAACAGTAATTTGTTTACCCGCCGTATGCTATTTTTCTTGAGAGAAGCCACTAGTGAAATCTACGGCCTCCGGGTCTCTTCTTTATCATATTTGCCTTCAAGATCTATTTTTATTTGCTTTTATTTTCAGATGTATTAATCCAAAAACCCAAACATGCCTTGCTGCATTTTTTTTTTTATTTTATCTCGCGTTCCCGCGAGATCTATTTATCCAATCTACTACAATATTACCTATCTTTTACCCGTGACGGATTGACAACCCCTCTTGCACGTCGGGTTGCAAGTATTTGTTCTTTGTGTGCAGGTACCGTTTACATAGTGTTGTGTGGTTCTCCTACTGGTTCGATAACCTTGGTCTCATCACTGAGGGAAATACCTACCGTAGCTGTGATGCATCATCCCTTCCTCTTTGGGGAAATACCGACGTAATTCAAGCCGCATCAGTGCTCAAGCTGGTTAACCGGGTCATCTGCGAATTCTTGTTGCACGGGAGAAAAGACTCTGCTGCGGGGCACTGCGCCGTCAACTGGCGACGTGTCTGCATGCCTCTATAGCTTGGCAGACTTGGCATTCGCGATCTGCACCGTACTAGGATCTCACTCCGCACCAGCTCGCTTTGGCTTCAAGCCACGGACCAGACGCGCCCTTGGAGCCACCTTTCTATCCCTACCGATCCCGAGGTGCAGACCATCTTTCGTGCTTCCACACAATGGGAACTTGGCGACGGACGTTCATGTAAATTCTGGACCGATCACTGGATCCACGACCAATTGGTCGCCGAGATCGCATCGGCTATCTACGCCATGGTGCCAAAACGGCACCGCCAACGCCGCCTGGTGGCCGACGGACTCCAGGACCAAGCTTGGGTCCAAGACATCGTTGGCGCCCTGGGCCCCCTGGCAACGATACAGTACATTAAGCTCTGGAGGCGCGTGCTCCCGATCACTCCCTCAGATCAGCCAGACAATCTTCGATGGCGCTGGACTACCAACGGCCTCTACTCGGCCAAGTCATGCTACGAGGCTCTCTCCCTCGGCTCCACCACATCCCCGCAGGTTGCACTCACCTGGAAAACCTGGGCCCCTCTCAGCGTCAAGTTCTTCATGTGGCTGGCCTTACAAGACCGGTGCTGGACCAATGAGAGGCTAGCGCGCCATGGCCTGCCGCACAGCCACGCCTGTGCGTTCTGTGATCAAGCTACTGAATCCATGCAACACCTCCAGATCGGCTGCCCCTTCTCTCGCATGGTGTGGCATGACGTCTTGTCTATGCTACGGCTAACCACCAGCATGCCGCAAGGTCACGAGTCCTTCTTCGACTGGTGGCAGGCAACCACTTCATCTGCCCCAGCTTCCCTTCGCAAAGGTACCGCCTCCCTTGGGATCATCGTGGCCTGGACCCTCTGGAAGCATAGAAATGCTTGCACCTTTGACAACGCATGCCCATCAGTTACCGAAGCCTCCCGAGCTACCCTGGCCGAAGCCGCGATGTGCGCCACGGCAGGTACAAAGGGGCTTGTAATTGTATTTTTCGCGCGGATCTAGCCACAAGTGTGTGGCTCGACCAAGCGCGTGTAACTCTTCTTCCTATCAATGAAATGATACGCACTCTGCATATTCGCGAAAAAAAAGATATTTCGATGGTACTGGGCCTTCAGCGGTAAATCCCAGATATAGCAGTAAAAATAATCAAAAACTAGAAAAATCAAACTTAGACACGCGTCAAAGTAAAAGAGCTCACGCCCGAGCACTGCCGAAGCACGAAATCGCTGATTGCTTAGTAGCTTTAATCTTCTATCTTCTATCTTATATCTTATCTTATATATATATATATATATATATATATATATATATATATATATATAGTAATACTATTCATCACCCAGGGTGCAGAATACATTATTCTTCACCCGAGGTAATCTTACGATCGTTTCAAATATAACTTACATTTCGTATACATTCATATTGATTTTACTACGTAAAATTTGGCATAAGAAAACAAAAATATAGGTTTTAAGTCTAGAAAATTTGCATTTTATATATATTTTACACTATGTTTTTACGTTTGTAATTTTAGGTAACATAAAATATCTTTTACGGCGATTATAATTTTCTTATGTTCTCTTTTTACGTATGAAGTAAGAGCAAATTTACGGAACATAAAAATACGGTGTATTGATGTTAAAATAGAAGGGGATGAAGAATAACTATTCCTCATCCAAGGTGACGAATAGCGCGACCCTATATTTATATATATAAACACTAATTGGAGGCACCGTACAAAGCACCACGGTAATCCTTAGAATTAAGGCATTTTGGCCGTTTGATTAATATATGATGTATCTCTAGCCATTGGATGAGAAGTAAGACGTGATTTCCTATATTACCACGTACGGGAGTCTTCCTCCCTTCTCCTAGATTTGAGGCAGCTCCTCCCGATCTGCAGCACCTCCTCATCTTTGTCTCCTCCCGATATGCAGCCCTTCTCATCTCTATATCACGCCCTCTCGATCTGTAGCCCTTCTCATCTCTCATCTCACGCCCCACCATTGTTTCACCCCTATGGTACGACTCCATCATGCGCGTAAGGCTCACCTCCCCGTGCTATTCTACAACCGGTGCGCCAACTGGGGCTGAGCGCTTTTCCCCTATCTGTTTCTCGGTGGCAATGATGTCGCCTGCTCCAAGATTTGGCAACAAGAAGTTGAATCGGCAACCTGCCTCCGATTTGGCTGTCCCAGTGCACGGTGGATAAGCTGCCTCTACCTCCCCATATCCTCTTTGCTGGATTATATCAATTTTGCGACTCCGTGTCTCCATAGGAAACAACTGCAATGGATGAAATTTGCATCATAGACGCCAGGTTTACACAGCCATCATCCTTAGTGTTGGCCAGAACAAGTTTCACATCTCAGGTGAGCAACATGATCTTTCTTTCCCGTTTGATCCATATGCTAGATATATACATGTGGCATGAAGTCCAAATAAGAATGTTATGCTGACATTTACTATATCAGACCTTTGTACAAAAGGTTTTCCAATTTAACCGGCAATGACCATATGTTCTAACTTGCTATTGCACTGATGAAGTTCAGAAACTGATGTATCTCTGCTCATACTTGAGATCACAGTTTTGAAATTATAAGAATAGGTTACCATATATTTGGTTATCAATCAACAGTGATGGATGCAGAATGAAAATAAACAAAGTAATTTCTCCGAAATTAGTCTTAAAAGGTATATTCTCTCTCAATAATGCATTCAATGGCTTGGATGCTGTTTTCATAGGTATTTCTTGCAGAACGAGCTGAGTGTGCTCTCTTTTATAAGGCCATAATCTCTTTAGGTAGCTGCTGTTTCAAAGGTCAATGGTTTGCATAATGTTTTAATAGCTCTTTCTTGCATAATGAATTCTGGGCATGGTCTTTTCCCTAAGGTCATAGCGTGTTCATGTATATTCTATTAGAAAATGGATATAATTAGAAGCTCACCCTTGAGTAGGTTTGTTACGTGTCTCACAATTATGGAAATAGCTATAAACTTATAATGTATTATGAAGTTGTAATAGAAATCTGAAACCTACTCTACAGTACATGAGCATGAGTGACGGAAGATGAGAAGCATCTTATATCACAAGAAGAATATTGTTTGTTTGACTTATATATGCTTTTACTCATTTATTTTTCTATGAACAGAAAAGTCCGATTCTTGCAATGGACCAAATTCTAAAAGAGGGAGCATTGTGATTTGTGATTCTGATGTTGGTCTTAGACAGGCATCTGCCAATCTCTTCTTCTCTCTACAAAGGATACAGCAGGCGAAACAACACGTATCTGCCATGCAATTGATTTATAATTTCTGGAAGTAAATTAAACACAAAGGATGGATTTTAGTACAAAACATTGCTGGTGCAGATGTCAAATTATTATTAGAAAGTAAATAAAACAAATATGTTATTAGCATCTGACGCGATTCTCAACTTCAGTACGTATGGAATTAATTCCTCTGTTTACATGTTCGATTTAATTGATTGAGAATTTGGATAGCCGACACTTCAATGGAATCGATAATATTTTACTGTAATTTGCAAATATTACCAAGAGACTATCGTATTACCAGAAGTCGTACGCCGTGGTGGTCCTTTGGACAGATCTCAACAATTTTATGTGCGTCCAGGTTTTTTACCAATGAGATGGGATAACAAGTGGCGTCCCTCAGTGGAAATTTGACGATTAGCTCTGTCAAGTTTTTGGAATGAGTTCACAACACGGGGCGGGGAAGGGGTCACCGATTCCTTGATGTTCAAGACTGAAAAATGGACAGGCCAAAATGCTGCCCCTCTCATGTTCGCTAATGTTTCAGCTATGTTGTTGCATGAAGCTTTATGTTTTTTAGTGTTCCCACATTATCATCTTGCATATTCTGTATCTCAGTCCGTACCTGAGCTCTCTTACATTTGTTTTTTGCAAGTTATTTTTTATGTAAGACTCCACTACACAATTATGAACTATTGACTATCCTGGACAATATAAGATTTTTGCTTGGGCAGTAATTATTCAAATATCCAGCCGTTCCAATGCTTTGTCTTTTTTGTTACGTTTAATATTTACTTCATGTTACAGTGTTATGTATGCCATGTCCAGTTATCAGACTGGATTTGCAAAACTTCATGAATAGAAGCTTATTAATAGTTATTAGGACTGCATTTTTAGTTTGCATTCTGCTATGTACACATGATGTTTCTTGGAGCGTACTTCTGTCAACAAGGAATAGAAGTTCATTAATACTATAAGGAACTCCTGCATGGCTTCTCTGGAAAGTACTTCATGTAGGTTGTTCATTCATAAAGATTCAGTTATTACTACTCATCTTATGTACATCATAATATATCTTGAGATGTACATCTAGCATATCCTTTAGATTTTGCCCACACTCTAATGCAAAGTAGATGAAGTGTTGTCGTTACTGGAACAATAGTTATCCCCATTTGAAATAAAATGACGATTTTCTATGGCTAAACTCTATCTTCTCTTTGAAATATACATCATCTCTTCGCTTTCATAAATTTTTAGGAACTCATAAGAAAAGAGATGAAAGTAATTACATGGAGTAGAATGTGGATTATGCTTACTACGTATTCCATAGCTCCGAGGAACAAAAGATTGTTGGATAATGAAATGGCTGGGTACATGGAAATTGGATCCGCATGTCTCAGTCCAGCCTTATTTACTTTTTCATTGTTCCTAGCGATTGCATAATCTTTTCGTGGGCCCATATTTCATCTATTTTTCATCCTAATAGTTTTCAGAATCCGCTATGTGCATTTAATGAGTGTTGCACTATATGTTCGTCTTTGTTGCAAAATATTCTACATTTTTGTAAATAAGAAGAGCATGAAGAGAAAAAAAGAGCTGATGGGGATAATCTCATCACGTACTTAATAGAATGTACTTCGGATGGAGATATCTGCCTCTTCATTTCTTCTAAGTCTCAAATTGCGTGTTTTATTTCTTTCCACCTAATATTATTAACAGGTCTTTTTTACAAGGGAACAAACTTATTTGCAGCATACAAACGAAATAAAACTAAGAAAATAACAAGTTAGGTGCATACTTGTTATTTGTTGTTCTATACCTTGCATCTACTTTAGTGTGTTTTTCCATATAGTTTTCTTTATACATATCAATTGTTTTACGATGTAAACAATATTCATGAAACAACGGGGAAGAAGAAATTTATAGGGTATCGCTATGATAATATCCTCTCCGCGAGTCACTGTCATCTTTGTTGTGGAGTTTAATCGAATGACCATGTCCCATATGCTTCAAAGACTAACTTTGTAGTCAATGCTGTACAGTTTTCACAAGACTATTATTTCCTCATTTATTACTTCTCCATAAAATATTGTAATTTAGCTCAAATAAAAACTATCCACACTAAAATGATGCTGAAAAAACTGAAGTTCCAGAATGGCAAAAGAAAAATCAGAACAATAGTTGTAACCACTAAAACAACATAAATAAAAACTACCCATAATAAAAAAAGAAAAAATACGTGCATTTTAGATTAATGGTCTGTGTCAACACTTACATGTTTTCTATTCTTTCAATTGTGCGTGCATAGATTTGTCTCATTCAAAATGTAATTATGTTCCAATAGGAAATGAAACTATTAACATGTTCCATCAATAAATGCTTTTAGTTGTTACTCCCTCGGTTCCTAAACATAAGACCTTTTAGAGATTTCAATACAAACTACATACGGAGAAAAACGAGTGAATCTACACTATAAAATATGTCTATATACATCCATATGTAGTTGGTATTGAAATCTCTAAAAGGGCTTATATTAGGAACAGAGGGAGTGCTATTCATGGCTTCGCAACAATAACTAGCCCGTGCGGGCGCACGGGTTGTTGACTACTTATATTATTAAAACGATAGAAAACGAACGGCTTAGATGTAACAATAGAAAAAGAGTTAAAAATAACGGTTATGATTTACAAGAAAGAAGTCTGCTTTTTTCCTTATCTCCTTATATCTCATACGCTTCCTGC
Source organism: Thinopyrum elongatum (assembly GCA_011799875.1). NCBI lineage: Eukaryota > Viridiplantae > Streptophyta > Magnoliopsida > Poales > Poaceae > Thinopyrum > Thinopyrum elongatum. The sequence goes on along the minus strand of CM022299.1, from coordinate 635,270,067 downwards.
GAGAATAAAAAAAGCAATCGCAAGGCTCACGGTATTGGAATCGGCCAGACAAAAAACAACCGCTAGGCTCGGCCAGAAAAAAGGAAAAGCTGCACTCCGAAGGCTCGGCCAGAAAAAAGAAAAGCTGCGCTCCGAAGTCAATACGTGTACGTGTCTTTCCTTAAGAGTCATCAAAGTGCTTTTGTACGTGAACTCATCCTAAGCATTGATAAAAGGTATTGCCTCCAGCAGATATTTACATGCTTTTTCCTCTACCGGTCACACCATATTTGTGGGCAAAGCCTCCATATGATTTCACATATATATTGGTTAAAATATTTGATCCACTAATCATGTATTTTAATCGTCCAGATTTAAAGCAGATTGACATAAAATTACTTTCTGATCAGGCACACGTACAGGACAGATAAACTTTTGTATGCAGGTAACGTATTTGTTTCCAAACTCTAAGTAAATTTGGTTTTCTCCTATTCCTGACCACACAGGCTGGCTTCTGGCTTTTTTTTTTCTGAACATCAGTATAGGCGCAAGTGCTCATACATACGCGCATACACTCACCCCTATGAACGCACACACGCACACCCTACCCCTATGAGCACCTCCGAGAGACTGAGCTGGCATGTCATCTTGAAATTTACGAAGTCACCGTAGGCGTCTCGTCGTCGACGGGAACGTCTCCTCCCACTGAAAGCGCATCACCGGAAATCCTGAAATAAATCCAGAAATAATGCGAGCACCAGGATTTGAACCCTGGTGGGCTAGGGATACCACTGTCCCTCTAACCATCCAACCGCAAGTTGGTTCGCAGGCTGGCTCCTAGCTGCATGGTGCATATCCATACACATTTTATTTTTTTGAGGGAAGCGTATCCATATATACACATGTGTGCCTTGCTCCCGTACCGGGAAAATTTGAGTATCCATTGATTAAGGATGAGATGCCTACTAATAGTAGAAATGTGTTCCCAAGCAATAAAAGCCGTCCACCATGATATAAAATCTATACGCGGCAAAAAATATATATTTTCATTGCCATTTAAACTATAAGTTCCAGATAAAGAACAGGACAGGCTTTAATATTTAAGTTTTGAGTATATTGAAAAAAAATGTTTACAACATCAGTATTTGGCGGCAATAGTGCAATTAATATAAATATATATTATTTTCTTCTATAATACTTAATATATAATTGGTATTTTTGATATATATTATTTTCTTCTAAATTTTTTGATATATCATTGGTATTGTTGATATATATTATTTTCTTCTATAACATGATGGCAGGGAAGATACTGGTAGAGAAAGCAAATTATGGGCAAAATAAAATAATTAGCAAGTTATGATGTGCATCGAACAAAATATTTTACCAGTTTTGATACCATTTACCAATGATTATTTATATTAGATTGTTAAACACAGAGAATTTGATTAACATGGCAAGACATCAAATCATGTGGAACATGTACGGTATATTATTAATAGAAAATAAGGTTCAGTATAAGCCATGAATAATACATATTCTCTATATACCATAAAACATATTGTGACAAAATATCAAAGGATAAGAACAAGAGGAATAAAAATGGCTAGAGAATAGTATGAGAGTATTTGGTCTTTGAATGTCACACGTCAAAGATCTTTGACACCAACTTAGTACAATATATGAATCTAAATGTATCAAAATTTAATGCAAATACTACGTACTAAAATAGGTAAAGAACATAACATATAACATAGCAATGTACTGAAAATCTAGCCGCGCAAATGCGTGGGTAACCCCGCTAGTTCTTTGATATATAAGATGCACCAGATCATGCACACCTACCCCAACTACATATAAGTGTATAACTAAGGCCCATAGGTAGTATACTCTAGTAGGCACCACTGGGTGTAGGAGGAAACCTTCCTATCAGACAAGGCAATATTTTTTTTTGAATGTTGGTAGTTGTTTTACCAAATTCATTGATCAGGGGAAAGAAGGTTGGTCCAGTTTATGAGCGAAACCAGACCCAAAAACCATACAAACGGCGCCTTTCGGCAAAGAACACAAACATCCTCATGAGCCATGGGTTCCTCTGACCGGATCCACCTCCAGGACGATGCCCCCAAGAGAGAACACGACGCCGAATAGCGCCGCCATGGTCCGATCTAAACTAGATCAAGGGTTTCCCCTAGAGCATGTTGGGAAAGGCAAGGTAAGAGCATCTACATCGATGCCTCCAATGAGGGAGCGACACCTGAAAGCGCCGCCATCGACGACTCTGGCCGCATCCGTAGTACGACTTTTGCCGGCAGTCTAACCTGCATAGCCCGAACCCAAGATCCGATGAACCTACACACCGAACCATTATCCCTGCTTCCACGGCCAACCGCACCTCCCGGCGAGTTCGACGTGCTTCCAACCTTGCATCCGCATCCTCCATTGGACGGAGGATGCAACCCCTAGCAACGCCATTCGTCTCCCATAGGAAGGATGCAACCAAGCACAACGCCATTCGTCTCCCCGAGGATACAACGCCTGCCGGCCATTCATCTCTCGACGAAGGATGCAACAAACCGCAGCGAGGCCATTCCTCTCCCTCCAGCTACCACCATCTTGTCCTCCTACCCGAAGCAGCGTCGAGCTCACCGAACCACCAAACAGGAGGATGCAACACCAGGCGAGGTGCCATTCATCTCCCATAGCTTCGCCCGATACCATCGCTACAGCCACCACACGGCAAAACGTCACCGGAGCAGGCGCGAAATGCAGCCGCACTCCTATGGCGCCTGATGCCTCCTCGTGCCAGCCCACCATACATCAGCCGACACCACCGTGACAGCCTCCACTGGCGACTAGATCCGGCCACCACCGCGCCAGAGGAGCCACCTGCGCGCATCTGCTGGCATCTCCCATCGGGCAAGCACGAGCCAAGCACGCCCGCCAGCTGCCGCGCAGTCCATGATGAAAGGACGGACGCGCCTCACAGCCATCGGCCTGCAGAGCCCAGATCTGGCCCGCGCCACCGCCGCCGCCAGGCCAGCGGCCAGAGCTCCGCAACCCCACAGATCGCGCACGGGCCGCAGTGACCGTCTCACGCGCCCAGGGGCGCGTATAGCCGCCCGACGCTGTCACCCCGCACCACCACGCGCCCTCCCGGCGCGAGATCCAAACGACTTTGAGACCTCGCGCACCCGCGTCGCGCCCACGCCGCGCTCACCATCCTGCGCGCACACCTGGCAACGCGCCCGCCGCGTCCATCGTCGCTTGCTCGCCGCGCCCGTCGCGCCCCCCGCCGCCAACACGCAGCGCCCCCATGCCTCTCCTCGGCTGAGCAACCCCGTAGTGCTCAGACCGCGTGAGTGGAAAAAATGAATTCCCTGCCGCCGCCGACGCCGTGCGGGCTTTGCCCGGCGGCGCTTGCGGGCGGCGGCGAGGGGAGAGGGAGATCGGGGAGGGGGAGCTTTTCTGGCGGCTAGGGTTTCAGACAAGGGGAATGAACGGGCACTTTAGCACTTTGGCGAGCAAGGCGACACTTGTCCTAGTGCTACTGTGGTCATCGTTCGGCGACTGCAACGTTTAATTAAGAGCCATCATTCTTGTTCGCCCGTCGATATCTCAGCTCATCCTTAATTTACAAATATTCATTCACTTGCTTCTCAGGCTTCTCCATGACCACAGAGACGCGCAATGTGGAATTGAACGTGGCAGCAGGCGACAAAGAGTACAGCCGCTTCATCAACCAAGTTTTCCACAGCCTTGTCCTCGAGACGTCAGTGGGGCCCATCTAGGGCCTTCCGAAGCTCGTGAAGTACAAGGAGTAGCCAGAGCTCATGCTCCACGCGCAGCTCATGTCCGGCAAGGACAAGGCGACGCTCGCCATCCGGCCACGTACGTCCTTATTTACGAGACATATACGATGATCTCTAGCGTCTTCGTTTCTCGTTTCTCACATCAATCTTCACGTATGCGTATAAATACAAGGTCCTAAGCTACTAGGCGCCGCAGTGAGTGTAGCAGCGATCGAGCAAACCGCGAACCAACCTGTGGTTGGATAGTCAGAGGGACAGTGGTATTCTCAGCCCATCAGAGTTCAAATCCTGGTGCTCGCATTATTCCTGGATTTATTTTAGAATTTTCGGTGATGCGCTTTTAGTGGGAGGAGACGTTCCCGTCGACGATGAGGTGCCTACGATGACTTTGTAAATCTCAAGATGATATGTCGGCTCAGTCTCTCGGAGGTGCTCGTAGGAATAGGATGTGCGTGTGTGCGTTCATAGGGTTGAGTGTATGCGCGTATGTATGAGCGTTTGCGTCTGTACTGTGTTAAAAAAAAACGATCAAGCAAACCAAACCAAACAGAAAATGGCCACATGCCCTAGCACTTTGGCGGTCAAGGCGAATCTTCTCGTCCTCGTGCCGTCATCATTTGGTGACTTCTAAGTGTAAGAGTTATCCTTCCCGTTTGCATGCATATTCAATTGAATGAATGGCTTTGCATGCCATCGATATCTCATCTCATTCTTAATTTACTGGTGACCCCAAGATCAGGAGTGTGGTGGGACGTCACAGCAGCTGGCAAAAAGATTACACCTGCTTCATCAAACAGGTCTTCTTCAACGTGCAGGTCAAGTTAGGTAGTTAGAATCCTAGTTTGCTTGATGGACAGATATGTATTATGTTGTGATCTTTCTAGATCAATCTGTAACAACTTGATCTTTTAATCTCTGCATATAAATAGATGACCACGTCCATCAGTTTGATGTATGCCGAACACGACACATGTATTCCTCTCGTTTCACACAACTCTGGAGGAATCACTGCTTATACAGGATTTCCTCTCGTTTCACACAACTCTGGAGGAATCACTGCTTATACAGGACAACACAAAGCTCCACAACACGCAAGTTATTTTTACTCTTATAAAAAACCGAGTTGGTGATGATGATGTGCCTGTCATCTTGCAATACAGACCGTCCGATCTATATTTGACGGATAGAAAGTAAACTATGACAATTTTGCAAAAGGATACCCGCACCTCTCTCGTTTATCCTTATCTCCCACAACTTCATTGTTGAGTAATTAAAAAAGGAAGCCTCTGGAACAATCTGAGATGGTGGCCGCTGTCGGCGTCGTCCATCCGCATGCCTCCGCTAAGTCCGACCACCAATCACCACCGCGCCCCACTCCTCACCTTATCTCTCATCTTTCTCGAGATATCATTTTTTTGATAAAATTCTCGAGATACCATTTTTCCGATGAAATTCTCGAGATATCATTAGTTTTTACACATGGAATTACTCCTGCATGAGTCAATAACAACAGGTGTTTTGTAAAAAAATGCATCTTGATGTTCCGTGCAATGCACGGGCATCTTGCTAGTATTTACTAATACCCACAGGATGACACTCAACTACATTGCAGAATGATTTATTCGGTGCAGCAGCAGCAGCAACTGGTCGAGCGACTTCACTCTTGTCAACCTAAGAGGAAGGGGGGAAAAAGGTTAAGAATCTTCATATATACCGATATAATATAGTTGAACTTGGTAGTCCCTCCGTATCTAACTTGGTACTTTGCTTAATGTGGCTGCGCCTCCACCCATCCATCTTTGTCGAAGTATGCCCTGTCCAGAAGATAGGCGACCTCTTTGGCCACACCAGGATCCGTGTTCTTCTTCGCCAGCCGTTGACATGACTGGTTGGCGCCGACACCGCAACAGTCCTTCTCGATGAATGTTTCATTGCCCCTATAAGAATACAAATGTTAAATATGATTATTATGTGATATAAGGGAACAAATGTTATAGGATTTATGTTAATGGAAAAGAAAGCAACACTCACGTCGGCCTCGAGTTCCAAGGCGCCCAGCCGGCGCTGTTGACCACCGCTGACATGCTGGTCTTGAAAAAGTGAACACGTGCGTCGCTCTTCCAGGGGCGTCCGAGGAAGACACGTGCGTCGTTCCTTATTTAGGAAGACATACGATGATCTCTAGCTTCTTGGTTTCTCGTTTCTCACATCAATCCATGCTCGATCACGTGTACTCTACTCGCTCCATTGTCCATAGTGTCAGAGCTAAGGAGGGGGGCACGCTCCGCCCCCCCCCCCCCCCCCCCCCCCCCCCCAAAGATTGAGGAAACTCCAGGAGGTCTGCTTCGGTACACCCCACCCAAACCGTGTAAGGGTAATATGGTAATTTCACCAAACCGTATACCTATCTGCATATGTGACAAATGTAAGGTGTCGTACCCACTTTTTTTTATTAAACGTCAAAAAATAGTGCGGGCGGCGTGAATTGAACTCAAGACCTCTTGGTCGAAGGAGAACCACACAAACCAATTAGGACATCATAATGCTTGTGCCTATTCACTTTTTTTTCTTCTTCTTCAGTTCACAGCTTTGCTGGCCCATTGTTGAACCGGTCCTTTTATCACTACTAGCAAGCATACCTGTGCATTGCAACGGAAGAAAAAAAATCACCCCTCATACACACACTTGACGGCATACACAAATCCATTGAATTCTTTCACTATGGCACACAACAAACAACTTGATAAGTGGTGTTGTGCAAAAAATAAAGGTGGGGTGATTTTTTAGGGTACTCAAGGTGTTTCCAAAATCTTTATGGGCACAATTTCAAACAATATGGGAATCAACATGAAGCCACTTTTTTACATAATTGGGGGAGGAAACATATATAATAGCCAACCTACATGTAATTTTGGAAATGATTAACATGCAAGATAATAGCATATTTGAAATCTACATATTTTTTGGATGGATTTTCATATATAACATGTTAGATTTAGAGTTGAGGTTTGAAAGATATAAATATTTTAAAAAGCACTTGAATCTGCCCGAAAAAAAGAGAAAAATTAAAGAGAGTTACTGGGCTCAATGCAGCCCATCAGCTATGGATTCGTAGAGAAAAGGGAGAGTAAAGGAAAAAGTTGAGGTAGCTGGGATCAAACCTAGCTCTCTCGTGTGGGAGAGAGGAACGCTAGCTACTGGGGTGCCCAAGCGCTTGTGATTCTGTATGGGATTCCAATATATGAACCAAAGGTGACGGCCAATGTTTGGAATCGTAACAATTTTTACTTACTGGTGGCATTGGGTGTAATATGTGGCAACTTTAAGGGCAACTATGACATACAACCAGAAGTAATAGCCCCTTTATTATTACTAGCAAAACGGCCCGTGCGTTGCATCGGGAGAAAAAAACTGTAATCTCCGATGGCCATGACCACATTTTGCTGCATCACCAAGATACACTATCACTTTTATTTTCGTGAAATCGTCGATTTTTTTTTGAAAATCATGAACATTTTGTTAAACTAATGACCATATTTGAAATCATAAACATTTTTCAAATTTGGGAACATTTTTACAGAATTTCAAACATTTTCTAAAATAATGAAAAAAATAAATTCATGAACATTTTACACTATTTGTAAACATTTTTTAGAATTAAAAAAAAACTTCAACATTTTTCCTGGAGTTGGCGAACATTTCTAGAAGCGATGAGCATTTTTTTTAGAAATTTGTGGAACATTTTTTTAAATTCACAAACATTTTTTGGATTTAACGAACATTTTTTGAAAAGCATGATCATTTTGTGACTCAGTGAATATTTTATGAATCAATAAACTATTTTGTAACTCACGAACAGTTTGTGAATTTTTAGGATCACTAAATGGAGGAGGCTAACATGTGCAATGATGCTACATAATCAAGAAGCTATGAAAGTAAGTATGATGATACAGGGCAAGAGGTACTCACAAGTGCAATGCAGTGTGCAGTATAGTTGCGAGATCCTGTGATCCCTTGAGAATGGATATTCTTCTGCAAATAGTTTTTTCGTACAAGTGAGACGGTAAGGCACATGCAGAAATATAATTTAAATTATGATGTGATATCATAGACAGTACCTTACGCTGCAGATGAGACCAGTGTGTATCAAGCTTATTCCAGTCAGTGTCTAGTAAATGTATCACCGGAAGCTTTACAGAAATTTCGTTTAGAGGTTTGCTGTCGAAGTGCGCTTGCCTCAGGTAGCAACGATACTTCCTGAACGCTTGCTTGAAAATCGCAACCAAGCTTTACTCATCCTGACTATCCAGTTTGGTCCTAGCCTATTTAAAAGAATGAAATCTTTTGTGTTCTATCAGCAATAAAATAGGCACTAATTAACATGAATAATATTAGTACATTACTTACACATAAGTTGCTTAGGAAGATTGGAAACTATTGTTTTTCTGTAGTATAATCTTTCCATAAGGGAAAGATGCGCACAAAACTCCTGAGAACAACAAAAGCTTCGTCTTCGAAACCGGGAAGAAGTGGAGTAGGGCTCCTATTTGCCACAATTGGGGCTCTTTTTAGTTCGAAAAGGGATTTGGCAACTAGAATTGGTGTACCCTTTGCTGGAATGGGGGTTTTGCGCCGTAGGGCTGGTGCTATGTTAACCAGCATCGTCATCCTTTTTGCGACAGTTGGGGTCTGCTGAGTTGGGGCATCTGAGATGGCCAGTGGAGTAGGGGTAGAGTCTGCTAGAGTTGGGCCTATGTTTTATGGGTCTGGTGATATTGCCACTACACCTAGTGGGCTATTTGATTTGTCAGGTGTCACTACCTTTTTCAAATACTTTGTTTATCTCCTTCGCGATCGGCAACCCCCCTCTTCCTTTTGAACGTCTGATACACAAGAACATCATTTAAATGGAGAAATATGGTATGATGACACATGGAATATGTACTAAAAATGTATAGGCATGGCATATTCACATATATGTTGTGTAAACTAAGCAAACGGCGGTGCAACAAAGTAGAAGCAATGCAAAGCATCATTTGCAATATATGTGCGACCAATATAACCTTGCCAAGTTAGAGCACGCACCTTGATGGGTGAATAACATAGGGCATCTTTCTCTGACTGCTCCACTAGGGAGATACATTGACCTAGGTCTCCCTTTAGCGCAGAATCATTGTTAGGATCATATTCTGAACACCAATCTAGAGGTGGAGAGCATGTGCATTCCATTGCATCCGGACTGGATCTCAGTCCCTTAATGCAAGTTTCATAGACATGGCATTGTACTGCTTTATTCTTCTCATGCGCGCAAACTCATAATCATTATGATAGTGTTTGGTATCTGAGATTCACAAAAACATAAAAAGTGGTCAGATAATCTTTGGAATGCATTGCAGATTCTACTACAATAGTGTCTCCCTACAAATCCTTGCGTACACAAAGTTCATCCCCCAACCGTGATGACTAGACCACACACAGAAATACAAATCTCTTATGTCCCTATAAGGGGCGGACACACATTTTAAAGCTGAAGTAGGAACATTAGTATCATATCCACTTCGTATTTGAACAAATAAACTTCGGAATTGTGAGTGGCATAATGTTTAGCTTCAAGGGTGGAGTGCTGGTAGTGCGACACAAAGCACATACACAGATTGTATTTCATGTAAAATATCGTAGTCTATGTAAAAGCTAGATATAACACTTTTCTTTCTATACAATGCAGTGTTCGTTTTCCACACATGATGAAAGAGATCACACCGAGAAATAGTATTCACCCATGTCTGCGGTTCCAGGATTTTGAAACAGGGTGGTCCACCTTAAAAAAATATTGACAACAAATATGACAAGGCAAGCATAGAGTTAGTGAATCAATCATTACTTGTGAGCTTACTAAGACAAGTATGGAGAATTGTAACTGTAGTAAGAGACCATCCAAAATTTGAATCAAGAAGTTGGGCTAGCACTTATTGTTTATAACTAATCGAAGTGAATAATGGAATATCATATCAAATGAGTAACAAAGACCAGATCAAGAGGAAGAGGGAGGACATGGCCGGGATGCTGGATTTGGTGATGGGTCTTACCAAAGAGTGTCTCGGAGGAGGGCACCGCAGCCACCGGTCTGGCGGATGGATGCTTCCCTGTGCGGGAAGTGGTGGGCTGGAAGAGGGCTCGCCGCACAAGCGTGAGCAACTGACATGCTCAGGTGATTCCTATACTTTTGAATGATGAACTACTTGGTATAGAAAATGTTTGACATCCTGATATTCAGGCATAGCATATGTAGACGTAAGAACTGGATCGGGCATTTGATCACTTGACACGAAGCACTGAAAGTAAAAGATAAGTGGTATGCGTGTTGCACTATGTGGTAATGCTGCAAATGGACCATTCCCTTCATTGTAATTTTGATGGTGCAGGAAATCAAACTCTGAGAGGTCACGCCCTGTTAAGCAAGTTACATCGGGATGATTCCAATCCACCGATGCATCGGCCAAAGAAACACAAGCCGAATTATCCGCGTGAATGACTTCTACCTCATCATCGACCCATTGTATTAAAAACTGATGCATGGTAGATGGCACACATTGGTTAGCATTAGAAGTAGCCAGATTACCAACAATCGCCTTTTTGATCTCCTTTTGCTTGTTGCATTCTGAAATTTTCGCATTAGGTGACTTAATACGCCACACTTTTTTATTGGCCTTGCTTGGAGAAACTTTTGTTGTCCGATTAGCACCATAGCTCCAACGGCCTTGTGTGGGATAATAAAGCCACTCGTGAGCAGGCCTTCTAGGTGCTGCCCACCCAATATGAAAAGCATAAGGAGCCATTGGGGGTTGTCCCCATCCTTCATTGAAGTCTCTCATGTAATATGGCGCATACGGGGGTTGTGACATCTATGGAGTCATTGTCAATGACCCATATGGCCTTGCATAGCGTCGAAACTCTTGCTTCGGAGGCAATCTTGAGCGCTTTGAATGTGATGGCCCATTAGAGCTAGAACCGGCCACTTGACTTGCATATTTGGATAGCAACATATCAAAAGTTGGCTTGATTCGCTTGCGCTTAGCTTCACTCTTTTCCCCCTTGCCAACTTCTGAATTCTTGGGCTTGATAAATTTAACATGAGTATCTTCTTGTACTTGTGGTTGCCCCCCGAGTGCATGATTTTTTATGGTGATCTTCAATACTTCCTTGCCATCGGGTTGCTTATCAAGCACAACCTCTCTCCCCAAGACTTTGTCGCCCTGCTTGCCTTTCCTGGATTCACCAATAACAATATTATCTTTATTAACACATTAGGCTATGCTAGGCCGAATTAACATTTTCTTTCCCTCCAAATCCATGGTATTTATCGGGAAGGGCTGTTTATCAACTTGCATCTCAGCAAAATTCAATCGTCCGTCATTAATGGCCGATTGTATCTGTCGTCGAAAAACATTGCAATCGTCAGTAGCATGAGAAAATGAATTATGGTACTTACAATAAGCACGCCGTTTCAGCTCGTCAAACGGCAGTATGGTGTGTGATATTCTAATCATCTTATCATGCAAGAGAGCATCAAATATGTTATCACAATTAGATATATCAAAAGTAAACTTCATCTCCTCATCACGATTCTTGCGAATCGGCTTAAGAGCATTGCATGTATAGGGTTTGGCCTTTGAGGACTAAACAAACTCAGTAGTATAGACATCAACCTTATCGTCCGAATTATCATCATTGTATTCAACCATATGCATTCTAGGCCGATCGGTTGTAGACCTATGAACCTCTTTACTTCGACTCTCTTGAGCCAAAGCTTTTTGTAAGACTTGGTTAATATTCAAAAACTCATAACTTTCTAGCCTCTCTTTAATGTGAGTTTTTAAACCATTAAGAACAAGATCCGCCAAGTCTCTCTCAGTTATCACCAAGCTATAACATCGGTATTTTATATCTCTAAATCTCTTGACATAATCGGTGACCGATTCATCATGTTTTTGCCTAACCGATGTAAGATGTGACAACTTAAGCTCATTATCGCCGCTATAAAAGTGATCATGAAACTTTTGCTCTAATTGTGACCATAAGAGAATTGAACCATGTGGTAAAGCAGCAAACCATGAAAATGCGGTACCAGTTAAAGATAATGGAAATAAACGCACTTTCAAATCTTCTATGGAACTTGCATCACCCAACTGCGCTAGATACTGACTAACATGCTCCCATGTTGTTTTCGTGCCCTCTCCACTAAATTTGACAAAATCAGGAACCTTATAACCTTGAGGGTACAAAATTGCATCAAAGTGTTCGGGATAAGGCTTTTGGTACACACGACTCTTTACTTTTGGCTCATTTCCAAAAGTTTCTAGAAACATCTTATGCAAATCCTCCATTAATTTAGCTAAAATTTGATTCGAGGTAGATGAAGATGTTTGTGGCAATGACATAGGAGCAACCTAAGTACTAGCTAGTGGTGCAACTTGCGGGATGGACGCCGAACCATAATTCGGCGGAAGACCAAACATGCTTGCCCCTATGGGTGGTGTGACAAAGTGATTCGGCGTTGACGCCGAATTGGGCACACTCATAATAGGATTAGGATATGTAGGTGCAGTCACAAGCTGGTTAGTTTGATTAGCGTAAAAATTCAATGGCATACTGTATTGTTGTTGTATAGGAGGTGCCGATGAAATAGGTAAAGTTGGACTAGGGTTTTCAGATACACCAAGAGTACCACTAGATGACGGAGGCATATTTTTCTTAGCATTAGTATTTGCCATAAAAGAATTGTACGTCATCACATTACCCTTACTAACAAGACTTTCAATCACAGCCACTTGCTCGGGAGAAAAAACTTTACTCACAGTGATTACATCTTGTTCGTCAATGAGGGGAGGAAAATTGACGTTTCCAACCGGAGTGATGTTGCCTTGACGGTCCTTCTTGAAACTTGCAAGAAACGCCTCCAAATTCTGCTCCTCGTGCTTCTTCTTGAGCGCTTCAAAAGCCTCTTCACGCTACTTCTTGCGCGTTTCATAGGCTTGGCGATGTTCCTCCGATAGTTCATCAAGACTGGGCTTAATGATGTTATCGGTGTCAACTTCTGAGGGCTTGGGGAGATTAGACATGGTTGATGATGATTCTTGATCTTTCGTCCCCAGCGAAGTCGCCAAAAAAGTGTGTTCGCATACGAACACTTCATCGTGTACCCTCAACGCCGGTGGTGATGCACCGCAACTCACGTCAAAGGAGACCCACCGGAAGCACGGTACGCAAGACAATCCGGCGGGCGCTTTTGAGCAACAGAAACCCCATGCGCCCGGGAGGGACCTCGTCTGGACGCGCAGCGGCTATGGGCTGCCCTAGATCAGTTCGCCCACCCCTAGAGCCTCGAGGATCGCTGCCCTTAAAAACGAAGAACGAACAAAGAACGAGAGAGAAAGAAGAAGGGAGAGATGTAAAACTAGGGTAAAAAGTAGATGGGTTTTGCGATTGTGTGTTGTTGTTCAATCGGTCGTCACCTCTTGTATATATAAGAGGCGGATGGATTTCCCGTACAAGAAAAGGACTTGCCTTGCCGTCCAAATCATCAAAATCAAGCCAAATTCGGATTTCTCATGACCTCCGGCCCGGATGTCCAGCTCTAGGCCCAGATGATCCGGCCTAGCCCAGTTTTCTGACAACAGCTCACTGTTTTGGCTCTAGAATCCATATACGACCACGGATTTGGACGATTTTTATATCAAAATCAACCGTTTCGACGAGAACCATAACTTTCATGTTAAACACTTTTCGATTGGAGGTCATCTTGAGGGAGTTTCGGGCTGTTTTCTAATATCTGCAGCAGAAAAAACTGTCCGGACGTCCGGACTTCTACCCGGATTGTCCGGCCTCCACCCGGATCATCCGGGACTGGACCCAGATCATCCGGCTTCATCATAAACCTTTTGTTGTTGTTAGTGCTTCATTTTTCCGGATGATCTGGACCCCGGCCTGGATGATCCGGCCAAATATTGCTGCAGCGCACAGTTTTGGCTGTAACTTTTGCATACGGACTCAGATTTGGACGCTTTTTATATCAAAATCATCCATTTCGACGAGAGGAACAACTTTGCAGTTGTAACTTTTTCCATCCGAGGTAGTCTTAATTAGGTTTCATGCCATTTTCTAATCTGATGTCAACACGGGTATCTCCGAAATTGTCATATCTTTTGCACCTGAGCTCCGTTTTGGACCATCTTCATATCTATTTCAATCATCTTGAAGAGAGCCATCAATTGGTGACATGAACTCATAATTTTAACCTCATCTCGTTATAGCCTCAAGTTACTCTTTGCGATCATGCCATTTTCGAGCGTCAACACACGGCTGCCAGCGGGGCTGGTCGAGAAGGTGGACGAGGACTGCAGCGGTGTGTGGTGGATGTGGACATGACATGGAGGAGGAGGAGGCTGCCATCAGCATCAGGGAGGGATGGAGAGGGGGAGGTAGCAGCGAGTTCGGTCGGGGGCGAGCAGGGGCAGCGCTAAGGTCAGACAGGGACGAGCAGGGCAACGGCAAGGTCGACCCACCACTACTAGGGAAAACCTTATACGCAGAGGTATAGCAGTAGAGCTGGTTAGAACAGAGCGCTGCTGCTACTTAGTAGTAGCACGTGTCAATAAAGCTCGCTACAGCTATGGTTGTAGCAGTAGCGCGTCTGCACTTAAAAGCGCTACTACTATAATTCCCACAATGTTGCCGGTAGGCTAGGAATAGTAGTACCGTGTCTGCAGAAAGCACGCTACCGCTAAGTGCCTTTTAGTAGCGCTTTTCCTATATAGAGCGCTACTGCTAAAAAAAAGAAAATAAAATGGAAAAGAAGTAGAAAAGTAAATGAAAATGAAAGAAGTAGAAAAAGGAGAAATGAAAAAAGAAAATATAAAGATAAACAAAAGAAAAATAAAAATAAAGGAGAAAGGCATAGCAGTAGCGCTTGTTGCCGCAAAGCGCTGTTGTTACTATAGCAGTAGCGCGTTTTATAGGCCCGCACTATAGCTACATTCCTTAGATAAAAAGAAAAGAAAAAAAATAAATAACTACTTCCTATAGCAGTAGCGCATTTCGGTAGAAAGCGCTATAGCTAAGTTAGCTATACCGCTTTTCCGGACAAGCGATACCGCTATGTTTGACATAACCGGCCCGCGCGGTCCCCCCCCGGCCACTTCCCCCAAATCCCCACTCACCTCTGCTGTCGCCGCCGCCATCGCCCTCCGCACGCCGTCTGCTGCCCTCCGTGGCCGTCTGGTGCCTGCCCTCGCCGCACTCCTGAGCCCCGACCCCGCCCTCGCCGCGCGCCCCCTCCCTCGGCCGCTCTGCCTCCTCCTGCTCCCTAACTCCGCTGGCGCCCGAGGTGAGCACGCCTACGTACACGTCCTCCTCCTCCTCCCCTACCTCTGCCTAGCTAGGGTTCGTAGGGTTCATCAAATTTTAGGGTTCATCAAATTAGCTAGGGTTCAACTAATTAGTTAGGGTTCATCAAATTAGTTAGTACTTGTAGATGCTTAAGTAGTTGTATAGTTGTTGTGCACCCAATGTAGTTAACTAAATATAAATTTTAGGACAAATTTGTATATGCTTAAGTAGTTAACTAAATATAATTTTTAGAACAAATTTGTATATGCTTAAGTAGTTAACTAAATATATTTTTTAGGACAAACTTGTAGATGCTTAAGTACTAGGGCAGTAGGGTACGGTTAAGGCAGTAGGTTTAACTAGAAATGTTAGGGTAGTAGGGTTTAATGTTACTTAGGGCAGTAGGGTTTAGTTTAGAGAAAAAAATCAATATAAAAATATAAATTTCTATTAGTGCTGCAAGTACAGTAGGTTCTTAATTTTTTATTATGATGACAGAAATTTAGGACATAATTTGAATTGAGTTCTAGGGTTCATAATTTGAAATTTAGGACAGAAATTGATTTCTAGGGTTCAAAATTTATGTTAGAACATAATTTTTATTAGGACAACACTTTAGGACATAATTATGTAAAGGTTCTAGGTTTCTAGGGTTCATCCATCTATAAAGGTTCTAGAGAGCATGAGATTTGTGTACATTTTCTTGAAGTGTCAAACACTAGGAGATGCAAATTTGAAGTGGTCATGTTATATGCAAATTCCTCAATAGTGTTTGCTCATGTTTATCTACTGTTGTAGTTGCTCATGTACATATTCTTAAGTGGTCCTGTTATATGCAACATTGAAGTGGTTCGATTGTGCCCAAGTGGCCTTTTGTTGTTTCCAGGGAATGAAGCCGAGTGGCCTATGTTTTGCCGGAATGTTGATTCATTTTCGTTCCGGCAAATTTTAGGTGCTCGATTTGTCCACTTTTTAGCAAAGGTCATGCCGAAGTTTTCCGTGAATTTTGGCACGACTTGTGCTACAAACTAGGACATATCGAGCGCCCGGGATTTGCCGCACCGGGAAGGAATCAACGTTCCTGCAAAACATAGACCTTTTTTTTATGTCATTATTCATTTTATTAGGTCTACAATTAATTGACTAGATTTAATCGTAGGAAACATGGCTAGCAACGATGAAGGACAGGGTGCTGGTGATTGCAACGTCTAGGAGGCGGCAGATGCTTATGATATGTTGCTTCTATTTTTGCCAAGTCTGTCTCTTTCTGTTGCTCAACTATATATGTTGCTTATCATCGACTCATGTGACGATGCAGGTGCATAGATCATCGATGACGAAGAAATGCTACGTCAGGAGTATACGACGAGTGGCCGGAGTGTCAGGCCTAGGTGTACCGGTTTCCGAGCGACAACCAGTAG
Source organism: Thinopyrum elongatum (assembly GCA_011799875.1). Classification (NCBI taxonomy): domain Eukaryota; kingdom Viridiplantae; phylum Streptophyta; class Magnoliopsida; order Poales; family Poaceae; genus Thinopyrum; species Thinopyrum elongatum. The sequence continues at coordinate 635,253,470 of CM022299.1, read as the reverse complement.
TTAGTTTAGGTTCACGCTAGTGCGAGAGAGGGATACGAACCGACTCCTCAAGAAGTACTACATTATGTATGCTGAGACATGTCATGTAACTTGTATAGCTATATCGTGATTATGATGTGACGACATGATTTGTGTTGGATGATATGATGAGACTATTATGTGTATGATATGATGAGCATATTGCATGTTTATGATATGATTAGAATACTGTATAAAACCTGTACAAAAACATCGCAAATACGCAAAAAAAAAATGAGAAAATAAAGTAGTAGCGCTCTTTAGCGCTGGACAGGAAAACGCTACTGCTAAAGCACTTAGCAGTAGCGCTGGTTTGAAAAGCGCTACTGCTAAGTAGGTATAGCAGTAGCGCGTGTCAAACAGCGCTACTGCTAAACGTTAGCTGTAGCGCCGTATCAGTAGCGCGGTGCCCCGCGTTACTGATAGCCCTTAGGCCCGTGTTACTGCTAGGCTTTTCCCTAGTAGTGCACAAGGACCTGGGACGGCGAGCGACGGCTGGAAGGAAGCGACGGGAGGAAGCGAAGGTGGTCCGGCGGTTGTCGCCATGTTCGCGAGAGAGGGAGAGGGATTCAGTCATGGCGGCCCGCATGAGAGCGACACGCGGCCCGTGGCCTGACTCAGATCGAACCGGCGTAGCGGTCGGGCTGACCAGCGGGGTCCACGATCGTTTCCTCGTTACTCCACGTGCTCCAGCTCACGATCAGAGTCAAAATTAGACCAACCACGCAATCGATAGGCTTAATTGAACGAGACCGTTTTTACCCTAGGAAGCTTAGTGATATAGAAGATGTTCCTTTACCACCATCCAATCTGGTTCATTTCCATCTCTTTAAAGCCGATTGGTGGTAATCGGTTTCAAGGTATGATGTGAATAAGAAGTTAAAATCAATGGCCGATATAAAATTATCGCCCTAAGCATAAACATGGCCGATATAGAAATTATCGCCCTCGCATATAAATGGCCGATGGAGTGTTGACATCGTCCTTAGACCAACGTATAGCAAATTATTTAAAAACAGGGGGGGGGGGCATGTGTTAACGCTCGAAAATGGCATGATCGCAAAGAGTGACTTGAGGCTATAATGAGATGAGGTTAAAATTATGATTTCATGTCACCAATTGATGGCTCTCTTCAAGATGATCGAAATAGATATGAAAATGGTCCAAAACAAAGCTCAGGTGCAAAAGATATGACAATTTCGGAGATACCCGTGTTGACATCAGATTAGAAAATGGCATGAAACCTAATTAAGACGGCCTCGGATGGAAAAAAGTTACAACTGCAAAGTTTTTTGTCTCGTCGAAACGGATGATTTTGACATAAAAATCGTCCAAATCCGAGGTCGTATGCAAAAGTTACAGCCAAAACCGTGCGCTGCAGCAATATTTGGCCGGATCATCCGGGCCGGGGTCCAGATCATCCGGAAAAACGAAGCACCAAAAAAACAGAAGGTTTATGATGAAGCCGGATGATCTGGGTCCAGTCCCGGATGATCCGGGTGGAGGCCGGACAATCCGGGTTGAAGTCCGGGCGTCCGGACAGTTTTTTCTGCTGCAGATGTTAGAAAACAGCCCGAAACCCCCACAAGATGACCTCAAATCGAAAATTGTTCAACATGAAAGTTGTGCATCTCGTCGAAACGGTTGATTTGGTAGAAAAAATCCTCCAAATCCGAGGTTGTATGTGGATTCTAGAGTCAAAACAGTGAGCTGCTGTCAGAAAACTGGGCTAGGCCGGATCATCCGGGGCTAGAGCCGGACATCCGGGCCAGAGGTCGTGAGAAGTCCGAATTTGGCTAGATTTTGATGATTTGGACGGCAAGGCAAGTCCTTTTCTTGTACGTGAAATCCATCCGCCTCTTATATAGACAAGAGGTGACGGCCGATTGAACAACAACACACAATCGCAAAACCCATCTACTTTTTACCCTAGTTTTACATCTCTCCCTTGTTCTTTCTCTCTCGTTCTTCGTTCGTTCTTCGTATTGAAGGGCAGCGATCCTCGTGGCTCTAGGAACGGGCGAACCGACCGAGGGCAGCCCATAGCCGCTGCGCGTCCAGACGGGGTCCCCCCAGGTGCGTGGGATTTTGGGTGCTCAAAAGCGCCCGCCGGATTGTTTTGCGTACCGCGCTTCCGGTGGGTCTCATTCGACGTGAGTTGCGGTGCATCACCCCCGGCGTCAAGGGTACACGGTGACGTGTTCGTGTGCGAACACCGTGCAACTCGAGCTGCCGCCCCATTCTCCACCCGCACCCCTGGAGGCCGCCGTCCAGGCCAAGCCGCTGTCCTGTTGTCCACCAGCGTCCGTCGATTTGTTTTTGAAGCCATTCCTCTAGGTTTACTGAATTATATTTCATTGTTGAGTGTCCGTATGAACAGCCACACAACGTACATAGTTCTGTTTTGTTTAGCAGCCTGATTAGATACCTATATTGAGAATAGCAGAGTTAAATACACGAGCACTCTGTGATTAGTCAGCGTGTAATATGTGATTCCATCATTGTTTGTTTGTAACTAAACAAGTGTACTAGCCCCATGAACCCATTAAATACACGAGCACTCTGTCATTAGTCAGCGTGTAATATGTGATTCCATCATTGTTTGTTTGTAACTAAACAAGTGTACTAGCCCCATGAACCCAGCCTGTGATGAAGCCGTGAACCTGGCTTCAGAAACCTGGATGTTCAGTTTGTAAGAATAAAACACATAGTTTATGAGGAATAAGGTTTCAGTAGCAGTGTTATATTTTGCGGGTAGCAGTGTTGTTTAGTTCATTTCTTCATATCTTAGAACAGAGTTGATTAGTTCATTTATTCATATCTTAGAAGGATGCCTTTCTTGATAGAGCAGTAGATGTTCATCTGTTTATATCACTGATGGATGAAAATCTGCATGGTACGATGCTACAATTTATCATGTGTTTGTAATTATTGTCATATCCGCAAGGAGCTATCTCTTTCAATTATTTTAATACCCTATGCTCCTTAATTTTTAAGACCTCACAATAAACTATACATTATGCTCCCTCAATTTTAAGGCCTCACAATCAATTGAGGTCTTCAATTTGAAATTGGATCACCGGTTTTGACCGGGTCACCAATTGCTCAAGGAGTTCTCTCATTCAATTCTTTTAGTACACTATGCTCCTTAATTTTTAAGGTCTCATCATCAACTATACACTATGCTCCCTCATTTTTAAGACCTCACAATTAATTGAGGTCTTCAATTTGAAACTGGGTCATCCGGTTTTGACCGGGTCAGCAATTTCTTAAGGAGCTCTCTCATTTAAATTATTTTTATACACTATGCTCCCTAAATTTTAGGGCCCAACTCAGGTCTCCAATTTGAAATTGGGTCATCCGATTTCACTGGGTGAACAATTTCTTGAGGAGCTCTCCCATTAAATTCTTTTAACTCAGTTTGCCCCCTAATTTTGAAGCTCTTTCATTGAGGTATTAAATTTTTTATTTGCTTCATGATTTTGACTGGGCCAACGATTTTTCAAATCAATTAGCACCAACTGGCCTATAAAAACATATCAGTCATACGCACCCTCTCATCACCTTGAAAAATAAGCGCCACATGTATAGCACCAATATATTTCATGCAACCACCGATGCAGAATTTTTCCACATAAATATGGGTTGATTAGCATATAATAAAGAATCACACCGCAAAAGGACCATCAAAACATCACATTATATAAATAGAAATAAAACACACTCCATCATCTCCCTCACTCGCCAAATTATAGATATTCCCTCAATGTCAAAATATATGGTGTATTAGTTTTTTCTAAGTCAAACTTTAACTTTGACCAAATTCAAAGCCGAATGTACTGCCATCCACAATACTAAATAAACAAAATATAAAATTTCATTTCATGGTGAATCCAAGGATGCCGATTTGATATTATGGATTTTGATAGGTTTGACTTTTCAAAAAACTAATAAACTCTATATTTTGAAATAGAGTGAGTAACATAATTATGAAAAGCTAACAAAACCAACTGTGCAGCAAAGCGCGCCCAACCATTCTAGTTTCTTGTTAATTTTGATGGTATACGGTCGTTAGAGAGGGTCTGGAATTATTTTGTCCTAATTTTGATGATGACAAACGCCCAGAGCAGGCCAGGTATCTAAAATTGCCTTCCTGCACCCACCATCCATAGCTCTGTACAACTGACCAGCTTCAGTGGGTTCTGGATAAATCTATTCTTAATCCGTGCCTGCCCAAGGTAAATTAATAAACTAGACCTAGATGGCAGATCTCAAGGACAGCACGCTGCATCTGTCACCAACTAGCTTAATTTTTGCTTTCGATGAGTGGGAGTTGAAGCATAATGTGATTCTGTTTTACTTGAATGATTATCTTAGTTCTATTTGGAAACTGGATATTTGTCATGTCATTTGTAAAAACATTACTAGTACTTGCAATGCCTACATGTGAAGCTTAAGAATTTGAAAAGCGCATCCATATATATAGGACCTAATGTGTTTTTGGAGATTGCCTTTGACTATTGATAAGATTAATAATATATGAGATGTATAATGTGAAAATTATATCATTGGAAGCTCCTTTCTTGTATGAATTTGACGGTATGCTTTATGTAACTTGCATGTCATATATTATTGTTCTAACATGTGTTCAAAGTTTGCGTCGAAAAACACATTAGGCCCTATATATACGGATAGAGGGAGTAATTAATTGTCAAGATTCACCAAACACCATAGGTTATGTCCAATGGAAACACGAGCAATGTTTTATGAAGTGCCATAATATGTTTGTAACCATGACCAGAGGGTAGACGGATAAATTTGTTTATATAATGCACCCATAAAACTGTGGCCTAGATAACCCGCATACTAAGCAACCAAAAAGGAAAAAACGTCTACCAAGGTTGCCCTTAACTAGCTTTTTCCTTGAACTGGTTCTATTGCTTGCTTTGACCCTTAACTAAAGAGAAATTATTGTGGAGAGATCAGCCCAGCTGCATGCCAGTGAAGAACCGCAAACTGCATTTTTAAATTATTTTTTCGTTTATTGCTCAGACTTCCATATCTGTGGTTTTTTTTTCTCTCTATGAAAGGAAGAAAGGAAAGGCCAGGCTCTCCTTAAATTTGATCTGGCTTGAAAATCTTTGTTCTGTTTTTTTTACATGCTACATACCTGAATGTGTAATTTATGATGTAGACATCTTGCATGGTTAGAGGAGGAAGTTCTCCTATGTGTTTTTCTCTTCTTGACTAAGTTTGAGATCCAATAGCTAATGTTAATTTTCCTTCTTCATGATGTGGCCAAGAATCGACCCGGAATATTTTGTGGAAACCTCCCATGGTTCAATATTTTTTTTGACGTCGAACTTCGTCTGTGTAGCATGCTCATGCATTTGATGCCTCATGAATGTCTAATGTAAGTTGTCGATTTTGAATTCTTGTTTATTTGAATTTTGGTTTTCATGGATGACTCTACAAAACATGAGTTGTGTTATGTTTATACTATATCAGTTTAGATAAAGTGTGTGCTCAAAGTTTTAGTTATGTTTGCTTGTATAGCTATATAAGCCATCGGGTACTCCATGGTCCATCGTGCCAGCGCTCTCCTTTTGTTGCAAACTGCATGTGATGGACACGTGGATGGATCAATTAGCAATGTGGATGGAAATTTAAACCAATGGCTAGACAGATTAAACAAGATGGATCAGTAACCTGACAGCATCAGCCCACTTTATGTAATTAGTTATTAGCTTTGTCGAAAGCAGCTATCTGCCACTGTCATTACTCCGTTAAGTGTAGATTAAGAGATTCACAAACAAAAAAGAGTGTAGATTAAGGGGAGTTGTGAGTTTTTATTTGGGGAGCTCATGGATATCGGCAAAGGAAAAGGTCATTTGTTTCTAGATATAACAAAATTAAGGGTCTCTCTACATGAGCAAGATTCCCTGAAGACCATATGTCATAGCCAGTGAAAATATGAGTAAGGTTTTACGACGTGCCATAACATGTTCATAACCATAACCGGAGAGAGGATCAAGAGATGGCTATATTATCTGTATATGTGCACCCATAAAACTGTGGGCTATAACCCACACAATTGAAAAACTAAAAATGAAAAACATCTACCAAGTTAGCCAGAATTTGTTCTATTGCATGCCTGGACCATGAACCAAAAAGAAAAAAATGTTGTGGAGAGATCAGCCCAACTGCCAATTGAGAACCAGAAACTCCGTTGGTAAGATGCATATTATTCTCACAAATCTAAGTATTTTGTCATCTGTGGAATATTTTCTCTCTGTGAAACGAAGAAAGGAAAGGCTGGGATCTCGTATAATTATATCTGGCTTGAGACGCACGGCTTGTGCCAAACTGAAATAGAATCTTCGCCGCCTCCTCCTCCTCCACAAAAAAGCTAGGGTTTCTGCCTCCCGCCGACGCCGCCGCAGGTCTGGCTCCTCTCCCGCGGCCCTAGGGCCATGGGGGCATGGTAGATCTCGGCAAGAGCCGGCGGGAGGGCTCCGTTTTTAGTTTTTTCTTTCAGTTTTGCTAGGGTTTGTGTCCTGCTCAGGAAGACGAGACGGCGGCGGCTCCCTGAAGATGGAAAAAAGGTCTCCCCGCCTAGCCCTCGTTCTGGCGGTGCGTCTAGCACCGTTGGTGGGTGTGTGGAGGTGTGTCTCCGGCGGATCTATCTTTGGTTGATTTGCTCGGATCTCGTCGTTGTTCGTCTACGCTCGTGTGTCTTCGGATTGGATCTTTCTGATCTATGTTATTCTTCATCTACGACGGTTGCTATTCTGGTGCGCTGGCCCTATGAGGCCTTAGCACGACGACTTCCCGACTGTCTACAACAACAAGTTGTGCCCGACTCCGGTGATAGAGGGGCGATGACGGCGGCGCAACTTCGGCTCGCTTCAGTGCTGGTAACCGTCGCTAGGTGGTCTACAGATCTGGATGTAATTTCTATTATTTCTAATATTCGTTGTACTGCCATGATTGAAGATGAATAGATCGGAAATTTTCTCGCAAAAAAAAAAAAATCTTCATTATGTTCTTTTACCTGCTACACACCTCAGTGTGTAACTTATCATGTCGAAACCTGCCACGCGAACCAACTGTGGTTGGATGGTTAGAGGGACGGTGGTATCACCAGCCTACCAGGGTTCAAGTCCTGGTGCTCGCATTATACTTGATTTATTCCATCGTAAGGATAGGGTGTGTGTATGTGCATTCATAGGGGTGACTGTATGCACGTATGTATGAGCGCTTGCGTCTGTACTGTGTTAAAAAAACCTGTTGCGAGCCCAACAAAATAAAAGAGCCATCAACGCCTAGCTCTCAATCCTTCCTCACTCCTTCGACTTCCACCCAGCTGCTCCGCCGCCTTTTTGCCTTCGCCGGAGAGCATCCAGCTACTTTGTTTCCTGCGGCTGGTGTAGCTTCGTGCGGGGGCGGCGTGACGGAGGAGGATCTGCCACTTCCCAGTGGCGACTTGCCGGAGGAGGACCTGGGCTGCCTGACGCCGAGGACGAGCTGGACTACTACTCCAATGGGCGCAAGGATATGACGGAGACGAGCGTGCTAAGGATTGTCTGCCGAAAATGGATGAACTGGTTTCCATGTTCACTGCAGTGAGGAGCAAGTTCCTAGCAATGGCAGAGGTTCAGAAGTGATCCAGCGTTATTAGTGCGAGGATGTCATGGGGTTATGACATAAATCAATCGTATGGACATTAATGATCATGGTTTCCTTGGAAAAGGAACAAGCTACTTAAGTGTGGTGCCGGATTTCTACGGAGTACTACTACTGTGTAATTCCCATTTAGTTGTAACTTGTCTTGCTTTCTCAGATACAGAAATCTGTAAACACATGGCGGATTGTATTTCTTTTCGAATGCAGGGTTCAGCCACCATTACAAGTAGATTGAAACTGATGCTCCGGTTTTATACTGTTGTTCACTTATTTATGACCACGAGTGTGTGTGTTTCTTTTTTCATTTGGGTTGTTACTATGTGATGAAGCTGTATGTAATTTGGAACTGCTATACAGTCTGATTGTGTTGATAAAAGATCGATATTATTTTGTTTTATTTTGACGGGAAAGAAATGAAAATCGATGTTTTCTAAATGTATATGGTCCATCTATTTGATCCGATCCACCGGTTGTTATTATATGGTACACTGTTATGTTTTCAGGGGCTTATATTTGTAGGGAATACTAACATAGAAGTCCTGGGAGTTGAATTATTTCTAGAGGTAAAATTGTGCATGTCTTATTTGTCTTGGAATGTTACGGTAGTCTTTTTAGAAAATATTGACTGGAGTACTGAACCATAACCTCTTTCGAAAATGGTATCAGTGTATGAACGAAGTGTGTCGGTTACTGTATGTCACAAATTGAGTGGCTACGATATTTTGCATGTCAGTGAACATAAATGTGGTTTGTGGCTTAGACTTTGACCCCGTTTGCAAGAAATTATTGGCTTAAAAGAAGCACAAGCTGGTTTCTTTCAACTTATAAAACCAAAGAACAAAGGTAATTCACTTGATTTGCAGTATTTTGATATACTTCCTTACTATGTGAACCTTTGAGAAAGTGAATGGACAGTGCCCCAAGTAAACAGCGGGCAGGTCTAAGGTCTGCCTTGCCTAACAACATGCTAATCAATAAACTTTGGCCTAAGATTGAATTACTAGCTCATCAACATACAACGACACATATGCCAAGCAGAGTTACCAACGATTACTAGTAATTGATTGAAACTGATACTCAGATTTTAGAACTTTTGGTCACTTGGTTATGAAGACGAGTTAATGTGTTTCTGCTTGTAGTTTCTGAAGCACCGTGAGCACCCTTAGAAAATGTTGTACAATCTGATTATGTCTATCTATCTATACGAATATAAAAATACCCAAAGTGGCAGATCCAACTAATCTTGGTCATCAATTCAATATGTTTAAGGTGCAATAAATATTGTTCTAAATATCAATATCAGTGATAATCACATAATTATCATGCAATTAATATCTTTCCTAGTATCAACGTGCAATAAATATTGTTCCAAATATCAATATCAGTTATAATCACATAATTTTCATGCAATTAATATATTTTCTAATATAAACATGCAATTAACATTCTACCAAATATCTCTACAAATATACATTCTATGAAATATGAATGTGTGTTGCGCATACGCATGAACTAATTCTGACAATGTAGTCATAGGAGTGAGTGTTTGCGCGTTTATATAAGCGCTTGCATCTGTACTGTGTTCAAAATAACAAATTCTGACAAAAGTTATGGTACTCTAGAATGAATATTGCCTATCTATTTGACACGATCCAATGTTTGGTGTTATAGGGCAACTAACTATTTTGTTTTTTAGTGGGTACTAACATAGTAGAAGAGTCTAGGAGTCCCATTTAGGGGCAGATGTCTTATTTGTCTTGGAATGCAGTCTTAAAAAGTCGTGACTGAAGTGCAACTGCAACTTTGTTGTTGAAGAGCGGCCATGCCCACGCCGGAGCTAAATGTCCACAATTAGTGTGGCCCGCTAAAAATACTGCTATTTTTCTATTTTTCATAAAACTTGAATTTTTTTATACTATTAATTTATGTATTGCTAAGTAGAAAAGGTTAAAAATTTGTGTGCCATAAAGTATATTCCCACTTCTTTTAGAAAGTGTTCGTTTATTTTTTAGGATGTTTATGTAACTCAAAATTATTGCTCACATGTTTGGAGAAAAATAGTATTTGTAACTAAAGAAGTGTTTACATACTTTCAAAATATTCATGTAGTTAAATAAGTGTTCGCGCATTTGCAAAATAATATGTAACTAAAAAAAGTTCAGATATTTCTCTGAAATGTCATGTATTTTTTTATTGTTCATGTAACTAAAAATTGTGCACGCGTTAGAAAATGTGCATGAAGTAGAAAAGTTTTACGGTATTTTAAAATATGTTCATGAGAATTTAAAAAGTGTGCATGCCTTTACAGTTTACATAAATGTGCATGTAATTTTAAAATTGGTTCACGTATCTTCAAAAAATATTCATGTATTTGTAAAAAAAAAGTGTGCAGTTCTGTAAAAAAGGAACAGAAAAGGGAGCAAAGAAAAATTTAGAAAATACGAAAAAGAAAAACTGAAGCACCATGACTCGGATGCATGCAGTCACGTCCTGTAGTTTTCTCGCAGTTCTTTTTCCTGGACGTCGAAGCTCTACCAGACTACTACTTCAGAACACGTGGATACCTCGGAGGTGTCATCTACTTCGACTCTCATCTTGGAGAATAATTCTCGCGGCTGGCAGACATAACCTAGGTGCAGGAATCGTCGGGATTGTCGCGCTGGACTGACTCGTCACTGCTCACGCTAGTCCGCACCATCAGTGAGTTTGACCGTGACCACCATCTTCATAGTGTTCCTGGGTGTGATCGTGTAGCATAATTTTTTGTTGCGTAGCACGTTACCCTACATATAGCTAGTACTGCTGAAATAGAAATAAACAGGAGCATGATAAACGTGTTATACCCTCCGATAGGCCAGGATGAAGTCGCCTCGGTGGCAGCGGCAGCAGTCTCCTTGACGACATTCTTGTTAGCAGTGGCCTTCTCGGCAGCAGGTCGGTCGGCTTCGGTGGCGGTGGAGCTGGTGATGATGAAATCGACACGGACATAGACAAACGGCGGCGAGCAGTCACGTAGGAGAAGCTCCCCAAGAACCTAATCGCCCCTCTCTTGTATAGGATCTCAAATATAGTGGTTTTGGAGGCCTACTCTCCCATAAAACCGTGCACGCAGTGGAACGGATGGAATCGCCAGTGGCAGCAGCAAAGACTGGAACGACGGTGGGCAGAGCAGGTGTGATCTGCTCTTCGTGGCATGTAGGTTTGGCCGGCGCCTCCCATATGTAGGCACGGCCGTGTGGAGAGCAATACATCTCGAACCTAGCCAATGCGGTGATAAAATTCTTCTGAAAATACGTCGGAGGGTTTCCTTATTTATAGGGAATTATAGCGGCAGAATTGGACTAAGACGGCGTAGTAGGGCCCCACACGGGCAGGTGGTGTGCCCCCCAGCTTCACAGGTTGGCCATGTGGTCCCCTGGCAGCTCCTCTCGAGGTCTCCCGAAGCTTCGTGTGTTTCTTTTACCCAAAAAAATGGTATTAAATCGCAAGTGATTTTGACCTCTCTAGATATAGATTTTCTGTTAAACCACTGGGCACTAAATTAATAAGTTAAAACAACAAAATAATATAAATTGCTATTCAAAAAAGAATACGGTCAAAGCTACTGGAACTTCTATGATCGTCGTTCAGTCTAGAGATAAAAATATTGTTGAAGAAATTGACTCGAAATCGAGGACGGTTTCGTTTCAAGGGGGAGAGGATGATACGGCCACGCAAATCATTAGCAATATTAATCTAATTTTTGATGAAGTCGTTAGTGATGTTTCTGTTATCCCAAGTCTAGAGGTTGATAAGAAGAAATACAAAGATGAGATTGAGGAAAAAAAGATATGGAACGTGCATCCATTGTATGGGGAGGGGAACACGTGTGTGCATGGAAGGAAGGATTCATGTACGTTTGATCAAGGTTTAGTTTGGTTGCCCCGTCCAAAACAATTCCAAGTTATAAACGTACAAGAGATTTGCTTCTTTGAGATTAATCAAACAATCATAAGCAGCTACTACTTCTTCCGATTGAGACCTCCGGAGCTAGAGGTGCACGTCAGCATGTTACAATGGTGGACATTATTTTCTTTGAAGGAAACTGGATGGGGCCCACCAAGAGAGTCCAACGTGATTAGAGTCCAATTTTTATTTAGCAACTTCTTTGGCCGGTGTCTATCTGTCGTTTGTTTTTTTTAATTCAAGTCGGTTGTTTTCTTAGATTTGTTATGGGTGTGTGCGTGCGTGACGGCCATAGGCCAAACTTGTCTCCAGCTATTATAAATAGCCATGGTGTGTTTAACATTAAGGCAGGTTAAATTTTTATGAATAAACATGATATGTTTTTAGGGTAAACACCTGTATTGAGTTTTGGGGGAAGCTGTGTAAAAATCCCTAATTTTTGGAGAAAGATTTAGAAAATATCTGTGTTGCGATTTCTGCGAGGAACTTGTTTTGCGCGTGAGTTCCGTCGTCAAGATTGCTTCTCTTGTGCTGGACCGCAAGGTTTAAACCCTCTACTTCGTGTACATCGCGTGCGCGGGCGAGAGGTTACTACTGCTGAAGGTGGAGTGTTGTGAAAGGTTGGGCCGCAACAACAGATCGGATCTCGCCGCGAAGTTCGGTCGTTATCAGGTGGTATCAGAGCAAGGTTGTTCATGACACTGTGCAGAAGATGATTGGATTATCAAGGAAGCTAAGCTATGGATTTCAATTGGAGGAGGAATGTCGATAGGATGGGCTTTTTCATACTCGCGTTGTGGTACAAGAGAGATCATGTGCCATGAGAATCAACCACATGAGTTTGATCAACGCTGTGAGCATCGAGATGGTAGAGAAGCTAGATCTATCGATGACACCACGATCATTTTATTGCTTGAAGGAGTGAACATCGGAAGAAGATAAAAGAAGAGGAAGATGCAAAAAAGCATCTCGTCGAAACGGTTGATTTGGTAGAAAAAATCCTCCAAATCCGAGGTTGTATGTGGATTCTAGAGTCAAAACAGTGAGCTGCTGTCAGAAAACTGGGCTAGGCCGGATCATCCGGGCCTAGAGCCGGACATCCGGGCCAGAGGTCGTCAGAAGTTCGAATTTGGCTAGATTTTGATGATTTGGACGGCAAGACAAGTCCTTTTCTTGTACGGGAAATCCATCCGCCTCTTATATAGACAAGAGGTGACAGCCGATTGAACAACAACACACAATCGCAAAACCCATCTACTTTTTACCCTAGTTTTACATCTCTCCCTTGTTCTTTCTCTCTCGTTCTTCGTTCGTTCTTCGTATTGAAGGGCAGCGATCCTCGTGGCTCTAGGGACGGGCGAACCGACCTAGGGCAGCCCATAGCCACTGCGCGTCCAGACGGGGTCCCTCCCAGGTGCGTGGGGTTTTGGGTGCTCAAAAGCGCCCGCCGGATTGTTTTGCGTACCGCGCTTCCGGTGGGTCTCCTTCGACGTGAGTTGCGGTACATCACCCCCGGCGTCGAGTGTACACGGTGACGTGTTCGTGTGCGAACACCGTGCGACTCGAGCTGCCGCCCCATTCTCCACCCGCACCCCTGGAGGCCGCCGTCCAGGCCAAGCCGCTGTCCTGTTGTCCACCAGCGTCCGTCGATTTGTTTTTTAAGCCATTCCTCTAGATTTACTGAATTATATTTCATTGTTGAGTGTCCGTATGAACAGCCACACAACGTACATAGTTCTGTTTTGTTTAGCAGCCTGATTAGATACCTATATTGAGAATAGCAGAGTTAAATACACGAGCACTCTGTGATTAGTCAGCGTGTAATATGTGATTCCATCATTGTTTGTTTGTAACTAAACAAGTGTACTAGCCCCATGAGCCCATTAAATACACGAGCACTCTGTCATTAGTCAGCGTGTAATATGTGATTCCATCATTGTTTGTTTGTAACTAAACAAGTGTACTAGCCCCATGAACCCAGCCTGTGATGAAGCCATGAACCTGGCTTCAGAAACCTGGATGTTCAGTTTGTAAGAATAAAACACATAGTTTATGAGGAATAAGGTTTCAGTAGCAGTGTTATATTTTGCGGGTAGCAGTGTTGTTTAGTTCATTTCTTCATATCTTAGAACAGAGTTGATTAGTTCATTTATTCATATCTTAGAAGGATGCCTTTCTTGATAGAGCAGTAGATGTTCATCTGTTTATATCACTGATGGATGAAAATCTGCATGGTACGATGCTACAATTTATCATGTGTTTGTAATTATTGTCATATCCGCAAGGAGCTATCTCTTTCAATTATTTTAATACCCTATGCTCCTTAATTTTTAAGACCTCACAATAAACTATACATTATGCTCCCTCAATTTTAAGGCCTCACAATCAATTGAGGTCTTCAATTTGAAATTGGATCACCGGTTTTGACCGGGTCACCAATTGCTCAAGGAGTTCTCTCATTCAATTCTTTTAGTACACTATGCTCCTTAATTTTTAAGGTCTCATCATCAACTATACACTATGCTCCCTCATTTTTAAGACCACACAATTAATTGAGGTCTTCAATTTGAAACTGGGTCATCCGGTTTTGACCGGGTCAGCAATTTCTTAAGGAGCTCTCTCATTTAAATTATTTTTATACACTATGCTCCCTAAATTTTAGGGCCCAACTCAGGTCTCCAATTTGAAATTGGGTCATCCGATTTCACTGGGTGAACAATTTCTTGAGGAGCTCTCCCATTAAATTCTTTTAACTCAGTTTGCCCCCTAATTTTGAAGCTCTTTCATTGAGGTATTAAATTTTTTATTTGCTTCATGATTTTGACTGGGCCAACGATTTTTCAAATCAATTAGCACCAACTGGCCTATAAAAACATATCAGTCATACGCACCCTCTCATCACCTTGAAAAATAAGCGCCACATGTATAGCACCAATATATTTCATGCAACCACCGATGCAGAATTTTTCCACATAAATATGGGTTGATTAGCATATAATAAAGAATCACACCGCAAAAGGACCATCAAAACATCACATTATATAAATAGAAATAAAACACACTCCATCATCTCCCTCACTCGCCAAATTATAGATATTCCCTCAATGTCAAAATATATGGTGTATTAGTTTTTTCTAAGTCAAACTTTAACTTTGACCAAATTCAAAGCCGAATGTACTGCCATCCACAATACTAAATAAACAAAATATAAAATTTCATTTCATGGTGAATCCAAGGATGCCGATTTGATATTATGGATTTTGATAGGTTTGACTTTTCAAAAAACTAATAAACTCTATATTTTGAAATAGAGTGAGTAACATAATTATGAAAAGCTAACAAAACCAACTGTGCAGTAAAGCGCGCCCAACCATTCTAGTTTCTTGTTAATTTTGATGGTATACGGTCGTTAGAGAGGGTCTGGAATTATTTTGTCCTAATTTTGATGATGACAAACGCCCAGAGCAGGCCAGGTATCTAAAATTGCCTTCCTGCACCCACCATCCATAGCTCTGTACAACTGACCAGCTTCAGTGGGTTCTGGATAAATCTATTCTTAATCCGTGCCTGCCCAAGGTAAATTAATAAACTAGACCTAGATGGCAGATCTCAAGGACAGCACACTGCATCTGTCACCAACTAGCTTAATTTTTGCTTTCGATGAGTGGGAGTTGAAGCATAATGTGATTCTGTTTTACTTGAATGATTATCTTAGTTCTATTTGGAAACTGGATATTTGTCATGTCATTTGTAAAAACATTACTAGTACTTGCAATGCCAACATGTGAAGCTTAAGAATTTGAAAAGCGCATCCATATATATAGGACCTAATGTGTTTTTGGAGATTGCCTTTGACTATTGATAAGATTAATAATATATGAGATGTATAATGTGAAAATTATATCATTGGAAGCTCCTTTCTTGTACGAATTTGACGGTATGCTTTATGTAACTTGCATGTCATATATTATTGTTCTAACATGTGTTCAAAGTTTGCGTCGAAAAACACATTAGGCCCTATATATACGGATAGAGGGAGTAATTAATTGTCAAGATTCACCAAACACCATAGGTTATGTCCAATGGAAACACGAGCAATGTTTTATGAAGTGCCATAATATGTTTGTAACCATGACCAGAGGGTAGACGGATAAATTTGTTTATATAATGCACCCATAAAACTGTGGCCTAGATAACCCGCATACTAAGCAACCAAAAAGGAAAAAACGTCTACCAAGGTTGCCCTTAACTAGCTTTTTCCTTGAACTGGTTCTATTGCTTGCTTTGACCCTTAACTAAAGAGAAATTATTGTGGAGAGATCAGCCCAGCTGCATGCCAGTGAAGAACCGCAAACTGCATTTTTAAATTATTTTTTCGTTTACTGCTCAGCCTTCCATATCTGTGGTTTTTTTTTCTCTCTATGAAAGGAAGAAAGGAAAGGCCAGGCTCTCCTTAAATTTGATCTGGCTTGAAAATCTTTGTTCTGTTTTTTTTACATGCTACATACCTGAATGTGTAATTTATGATGTAGACATCTTGCATGGTTAGAGGAGGAAGTTCTCCTATGTGTTTTTCTCTTCTTGACTAAGTTTGAGATCCAATAGCTAATGTTAATTTTCCTTCTTCATGATGTGGCCAAGAATCCACCCGGAATATTTTGTGGAAACCTCCCATGGTTCAATATTGTTTTTACGTCGAACTTCGTCTGTGTAGCATGCTCATGCATTTGATGCCTCATGAATGTCTAATGTAAGTTGTCGATTTTGAATTCTTGTTTATTTGAATTTTGGTTTTCATGGATGACTCTACAAAACATGAGTTGTGTTATGTTTATACTATATCAGTTTAGATAAAGTGTGTGCTCAAAGTTTTAGTTATGTTTGCTTGTATAGCTATATAAGCCATCGGGTACTCCATGGTCCATCGTGCCAGCGCTCTCCTTTTGTTGCAAACTGCATGTGATGGACACGTGGATGGATCAATTAGCAATGTGGATGGAAATTTAAACCAATGGCTAGACAGATTAAACAAGATGGATCAGTAACCTGACAGCATCAGCCCACTTTATGTAATTAGTTATTAGCTTTGTCGAAAGCAGCTATCTGCCACTGTCATTACTCCGTTAAGTGTAGATTAAGAGATTCACAAACAAAAAAGAGTGTAGATTAAGGGGAGTTGTGAGTTTTTATTTGGGGAGCTCATGGATATCGGCAAAGGAAAAGGTCATTTGTTTCTAGATATAACAAAATTAAGGGTCTCTCTACATGAGCAAGATTCCCTGAAGACCATATGTCATAGCCAGTGAAAATATGAGTAAGGTTTTACGACGTGCCATAACATGTTCATAACCATAACCGGAGAGAGGATCATGAGATGGCTATATTATCTGTATATGTGCACCCATAAAACTGTGGGCTATAACCCACACAATTGAAAAACTAAAAATGAAAAACATCTACCAAGTTAGCCAGAATTTGTTCTATTGCATGCCTGGACCATGAACCAAAAAGAAAAAAATGTTGTGGAGAGATCAGCCCAACTGCCAATTGAGAACCAGAAACTCCGTTGGTAAGATGCATATTATTCTCACAAATCTAAGTATTTTGTCATCTGTGGAATATTTTCTCTCTGTGAAACGAAGAAAGGAAAGGCTGGGATCTCGTATAATTATATCTGGCTTGAGACGCACGGCTTGTGCCAAACTGAAATAGAATCTTCGCCGCCTCCTCCTCCTCCACAAAAAAGCTAGGGTTTCTGCCTCCCGCCGACGCCGCCGCAGGTCTGGCTCCTCTCCCGTGGCCCTAGGGCCATGGGGGCGTGGTGGATCTCGGCAAGAGCCGGCGGGAGGGCTCCGTTTTTAGTTTTTTCTTTCTGTTTTGCTAGGGTTTGTGTCCTGCTCAGGAAGACGAGACGGCGGCGGCTCCCTGAAGATGGAATAAAGGTCTCCCCGCCTAGCCCTCGTTCTGGCGGTGCGTCTAGCACCGTTGGTGGGTGTGTGAAGGTGTGTCTCCGGCGGATCTATCTTTGGTTGATTTGCTCGGATCTCGTCGTTGTTCGTCTACGTTCGTGTGTCTTCGGATTGGATCTTTCTGATCTATGTTATTCTTCATCTACGACGGTTGCTGTTCTGGTGCGCTGGCCCTATGGGGCCTTAGCACGACGACTTCCCGACTATCTACAACAACAAGTTGTGCCCGACTCCGGTGATAGAGGGGCGATGACGGCGGCGCAACTTCGGCTCGCTTCAGTGCTGGTAGCCATCGCTAGGTGGTCTACAGATCTGGATGTAATTTCTATTATTTCTAATATTCGTTGTACTGCCATGATTGAAGATGAATAGATCGGAAATTTTCTCGCAAAAAAAAAAAATCTTCATTATGTTCTTTTACCTGCTACACACCTCAGTGTGTAACTTATCATGTCGAAACCTGCCACGCGAACCAACTGTGGTTGGATGGTTAGAGGGACGGTGGTATCACCAGCCCACCAGGGTTCAAGTCCTGGTGCTCGCATTATACTTGATTTATTCCATCGTAAGGGTAGGGTGTGTGTATGTGCATTCATAGGGGTGACTGTATGCACGTATGTATGAGCGCTTGCGTCTGTACTGTGTTAAAAAAATCTGTTGCGAGCCCAACAAAATAAAAGAGCCCATCAACGCCTAGCTCTCAATCCTTCCTCACTCCTTCGACTTCCACCCAGCTGCTCCGCCGCCTTTTTGCCTTCGCCGGAGAGCATCCAGCTACTTTGTTTCCTGCGGCTGGTGTAGCTTCGTGCGGGGGCGGCGTGACGGAGGAGGATCTGCCACTTCCCAGTGGCGACTTGCCGGAGGAGGACCTGGGCTGCCTGACGCCGAGGACGAGCTGGACTACTACTCCAATGGGCGCAAGGATATGACGGAGACGAGCGTGCTAAGGATTGTCTGCCGAAAATGGATGAACTGGTTTCCATGTTCACTGCAGTGAGGAGCAAGTTCCTAGCAATGGCAGAGGTTCAGAAGTGATCCAGCGTTATTAGTGCGAGGATGTCATGGGGTTATGACATAAATCAATCGTATGGACATTAATGATCATGGTTTCCTTGGAAAAGGAACAAGCTACTTAAGTGTGGTGCCGGATTTCTACGGAGTACTACTACTGTGTAATTCCCATTTAGTTGTTACTTGTCTTGCTTTCTCAGATACAGAAATCTGTAAACACATGGCGGATTGTATTTCTTTTCGAATGCAGGGTTCAGCCACCATTACAAGTAGATTGAAACTGATGCTCCGGTTTTATACTGTTGTTCACTTATTTATGACCACGAGTGTGTGTGTTTCTTTTTTCATTTGGTTTGTTACTATGTGATGAAGCTGTATGTAATTTGGAACTGCTATACAGTCTGATTGTGTTGATAAAAGATCGATATTATTTTGTTTTATTTTGACGGGAAAGAAATGAAAATCGATGTTTTCTAAATGTATATGGTCCATCTATTTGATCCGATCCACCGGTTGTTATTATATGGTACACTGTTATGTTTTCAGGGGCTTATATTTGTAGGGAATACTAACATAGAAGTCCTGGGAGTTGAATTATTTCTAGAGGTAAAATTGTGCATGTCTTATTTGTCTTGGAATGTTACGGTAGTCTTTTTAGAAAATATTGACTGGAGTACTGAACCATAACCTCTTTCGAAAATGGTATCAGTGTATGAACGAAGTGTGTCGGTTACTGTATGTCACAAATTGAGTGGCTACGATATTTTGCATGTCAGTGAACATAAATGTGGTTTGTGGCTTAGACTTTGACCCCGTTTGCAAGAAATTATTGGCTTAAAAGAAGCACAAGCTGGTTTCTTTCAACTTATAAAACCAAAGAACAAAGGTAATTCACTTGATTTGCAGTATTTTGATATACTTCCTTACTATGTGAACCTTTGAGAAAGTGAATGGACAGTGCCCCAAGTAAACAGCGGGCAGGTCTAAGGTCTGCCTTGCCTAACAACATGCTAATCAATAAACTTTGGCCTAAGATTGAATTACTAGCTCATCAACATACAACGACACATATGCCAAGCAGAGTTACCAACGATTACTAGTAATTGATTGAAACTGATACTCAGATTTTAGAACTTTTGGTCACTTGGTTATGAAGACGAGTTAATGTGTTTCTGCTTGTAGTTTCTGAAGCACCGTGAGCACCCTTAGAAAATGTTGTACAATCTGATTATGTCTATCTATCTATACGAATATAAAAATACCCAAAGTGGCAGATCCAACTAATCTTGGTCATCAATTCAATATGTTTAAGGTGCAATAAATATTGTTCTAAATATCAATATCAGTGATAATCACATAATTATCATGCAATTAATATCTTTCCTAGTATCAACGTGCAATAAATATTGTTCCAAATATCAATATCAGTTATAATCACATAATTTTCATGCAATTAATATATTTTCTAATATAAACATGCAATTAACATTCTACCAAATATCTCTACAAATATACATTCTATGAAATATGAATGTGTGTTGCGCATACGCATGAACTAATTCTGACAATGTAGTCATAGGAGTGAGTGTTTGCGCGTTTATATAAGCGCTTGCATCTGTACTGTGTTCAAAATAACAAATTCTGACAAAAGTTATGGTACTCTAGAATGAATATTGCCTATCTATTTGACACGATCCAATGTTTGGTGTTATAGGGCAACTAACTATTTTGTTTTTTAGTGGGTACTAACATAGTAGAAGAGTCTAGGAGTCCCATTTAGGGGCAGATGTCTTATTTGTCTTGGAATGCAGTCTTAAAAAATCGTGACTGAAGTGCAACTGCAACTTTGTTGTTGAAGAGCGGCCATGCCCACGCCGGAGCTAAATGTCCACAATTAGTGTGGCCCGCTAAAAATACTGCTATTTTTCTATTTTTCATAAAACTTGAATTTTTTTATACTATTAATTTATGTATTGCTAAGTAGAAAAGGTTAAAAATTTGTGTGCCATAAAGTATATTCCCACATCTTTTAGAAAGTGTTCGTTTATTTTTTAGGATGTTTATGTAACTCAAAATTATTGCTCACATGTTTGGAGAAAAATAGTATTTGTAACTAAAGAAGTGTTTACATACTTTCAAAATATTCATGTAGTTAAATAAGTGTTCGCGCATTTGCAAAATAATATGTAACTAAAAAAAGTTCAGATATTTCTCTGAAATGTCATGTATTTTTTTATTGTTCATGTAACTAAAAATTGTGCACGCGTTAGAAAATGTGCATGAAGTAGAAAAGTTTTACGGTATTTTAAAATATGTTCATGAGAATTTAAAAAGTGTGCATGCCTTTACAGTTTACATAAATGTGCATGTAATTTTAAAATTGGTTCACGTATCTTCAAAAAATATTCATGTATTTGTAAAAAAAAAGTGTGCAGTTCTGTAAAAAAGGAACAGAAAAGGGAGCAAAGAAAAATTTAGAAAATACGAAAAAGAAAAACTGAAGCACCATGACTCGGATGCATGCAGTCACGTCCTGTAGTTTTCTCGCAGTTCTTTTTCCTGGACGTCGAAGCTCTACCAGACTACTACTTCAGAACACGTGGATACCTCGGAGGTGTCATCTACTTCGACTCTCATCTTGGAGAATAATTCTCGCGGCTAGCAGACATAACCTAGGTGCAGGAATCGTCGGGATTGTCGCGCTGGACTGACTCGTCACTGCTCACGCTAGTCCGCACCATCAGTGAGTTTGACCGTGACCACCATCTTCATAGTGTTCCTGGGTGTGATCGTGTAGCATAATTTTTTGTTGCGTAGCACGTTACCCTACATATAGCTAGTACTGCTGAAATAGAAATAAACAGGAGCATGATAAACGTGTTATACCCTCCGATAGGCCAGGATGAAGTCGCCTCGGTGGCAGCGGCAGCAGTCTCCTTGACGACATTCTTGTTAGCAGTGGCCTTCTCGGCAGCAGGTCGGTCGGCTTCGGTGGCGGTGGAGCTGGTGATGATGAAATCGACACGGACATAGACAAACGGCGGCGAGCAGTCACGTAGGAGAAGCTCCCCAAGAACCTAATCGCCCCTCTCTTGTATAGGATCTCAAATATAGTGGTTTTGGAGGCCTACTCTCCCATAAAACCGTGCACGCAGTGGAACGGATGGAATCGCCAGTGGCAGCAGCAAAGACTGGAACGACGGTGGGCAGAGCAGGTGTGATCTGCTCTTCGTGGCATGTAGGTTTGGCCGGCGCCTCCCATATGTAGGCACGGCCGTGTGGAGAGCAATACATCTCGAACCTAGCCAATGCGGTGATAAAATTCTTCTGAAAATACGTCGGAGGGTTTCCTTATTTATAGGGAATTATAGCGGCAGAATTGGACTAAGACGGCGTAGTAGGGCCCCACACGGGCAGGTGGTGTGCCCCCCAGCTTCACAGGTTGGCCATGTGGTCCCCTGGCAGCTCCTCTCGAGGTCTCCCGAAGCTTCGTGTGTTTCTTTTACCCAAAAAAATGGTATTAAATCGCAAGTGATTTTGACCTCTCTAGATATAGATTTTCTGTTAAACCACTGGGCACTAAATTAATAAGTTAAAACAACAAAATAATATAAATTGCTATTCAAAAAAGAATACGGTCAAAGCTACTGGAATTTCTATGATCGTCGTTCAGTCTAGAGATAAAAATATTGTTGAAGAAATTGACTCGAAATCGAGGACGGTTTCGTTTCAAGGGGGAGAGGATGATACGGCCACGCAAATCATTAGCAATATTAATCTAATTTTTGATGAAGTCGTTAGTGATGTTTCTGTTATCCTAAGTCTAGAGGTTGATAAGAAGAAATACAAAGATGAGATTGAGGAAAAAAAGATATGGAACGTGCATCCATTGTATGGGGAGGGGTACACGTGTGTGCATGGAAGGAAGGATTCATGTACGTTTGATCAAGGTTTAGTTTGGTTGCCCCGTCCAAAACAATTCCAAGTTATAAACGTACAAGAGATTTGCTTCTTTGAGATTAATCAAACAATCATAAGCAGCTACTACTTCTCCCGATTGAGACCTCCGGAGCTAGAGGTGCACGTCAGCATGTTACAATGGTGGACATTATTTTCTTTGAAGGAAACTGGATGGGGTCCACCAATAGAGTCCAACGTGATTAGAGTCCAATTTTTATTTAGCAACTTCTTTGGCCGGTGTCTATCTGTCGTTTGTTTTTTTTAATTCAAGTCGGTTGTTTTCTTAGATTTGTTATAGGTGTGTGCGTGCGTGACGGCCATAGGCCAAACTTGTCTCCAGCTATTATAAATAGCCATGGTGTGTTTAACATGAAGGCAGGTTAAATTTTTATGAATAAACATGATATGTTTTTAGGGTAAACACCTGTATTGAGTTTTGGGGGAAGCTGTGTAAAAATCCCTAATTTTTGGAGAAAGATTTAGAAAATATCTGTGTTGCGATTTCTGCGAGGAACTTGTTTTGCGCGTGAGTTCCGTCGTCAAGATTGCTTCTCTTGTGCTGGACCGCAAGGTTTAAACCCTCTACTTCGTGTACATCGCGTGCGCAGGCGAGAGGTTACTACTGCTGAAGGTGGAGTGTTGTGAAAGGTTGGGCCGCAACAACAGATCGGATCTCGCCGCGAAGTTCGGTCGTTATCAGGTGGTATCAGAGCAAGGTTGTTCATGACACTGTGCAGGAGATGACTGGATTATCATGGAAGCTAAGCTATGGATTTCAATTGGAGGAGGAAGGTCGATAGGATGGGCTTTTTCATACTCGCGTTGTGATACAAGAGAGATCATGTGCCATGAGAATCAACCACATGAGTTTGATCAACGCTGTGAGCATCGAGATGGTAGAGAAGCTAGATCTATCGATGACACCACGATCACAACCATACTTGTTTCGTTGGGGTCATGAAGAGCTCGGTGTCACGCATCAAACTAAGGTACAATTTTTATTGGGAAATTATTTTTGCGAGGTTTTGTGTGACGTGATTCCGGCACCAATGATTTCATGTCACATATTGTTGGGCGGGCCATGGTACAAACAACACGATGTTGCGTATGATTTTCAAAGACACATATATACTGTTAAGAAGGGTAAGAAGTATGACCTCGTGCCCATGGGTGAGGATCATTTTATTGCTTGAAGGAGTGAACATCGGAAGAAGATAAAAGAAGAGGAAGATGCAAAAGAGAATACGGTCGAAGCTACTGGAATTTCTATGATCGTCGTCCAGTCTAGAGATAAAATATTGTTGAAGAAATTGACTCGAAACCGAGGATTGTTTCGTTTCAAGGGGGAGAGGATGATACGGCCACGCAAATCATTAGCAATATTAATCCAATTGTTGATGAAGTCGTTAGAGATGTTTCTGTTATCCCAAGTCTAGAGGTTGATAAGAAGAAATACAAAGATGAGATTGAGGAAAAAAAGATATGGAACGTGCATGCATTGTATGGGGAGGGGTACACGTGTGTGCACGGAAGGAAGGATTCATGTAAGTTTGATCAAGGTTTATTTTGGTTGCCCCGTCCAAAACAATTCCAAGTTATAAATGTACAAGAGATTTGCTTCTTTGAGATTAATCAAACAATCATAAGCAGCTACTACTTCTCCCGATTGAGACATCCGGAGCTAGAGGTGCACGTCAGCATGTTACAATGGTGAACATTGTTTTCTTCGATGGAAACTGGATGGGGCCCACCAAGAGAGTCCAACGTCATTAGAGTCCAATTTTTATTTAGCAACTTCTTTGGCCGGTGTCTATCTGTCGTTCGTTTTTTTTTTAATTCAAGTCAGTTGTTTTCTTAGATTTGTTATAGGTGTGTGCGTGCGTGACGGCCATAGGCCAAACTTGTGTCCAGCTATTATAAATAGCCATGGTGTGTTGAACGTGAAGGCAGGTTGAATTTTTATGAATAAACACGATATGTTTTTAGGGTAAACACCTATATCGAGTTTTGGGGGAAGCTGTGTAAAAATCCCTAAGTTTTGGAGGAAGCTTTAGAAAATCTCTGTTTTGCGATTTCTGCGAGGAAATTGTTTTGCACGTGACTTCCGTCGTTAAGATTGGTTCTCGTGTGCTGGACCGCAAGGTTCAAACGCTCTACTTCGTGTACATCGCGTGCGCGGGCGAGAGGTTACTACTGCTGAAGGTGGAGTGTCGTGAAAGGTTGGGCCGTAACAACAGATCGGATCTCGCCGCGAGGCTCGGTCGTTATCAGTATGTATATATGATGGATATGAAATAAGTGAATGCATTTTTTAAATTCAAACATTGGGTACTTATAAATTACGGGGATTGAATTATGAAGAAAAATCTGCTCTGCATGTCTTTAGGGTGGACATGGTTTGAGAAAGTGAAACATCTTCGATCAAACTCTACAGCAGACATGTTTCTCATATCACAATATGTGCGATGAATCCCTACGCACACACGATTCCCTCATGATTAATGCGTGCAATGAATAGCAACAATAACACACACATTTCTTCCTTGACAAACGTGTGAGACAAAGCTGACATTCTGCATTTACAAAATGTGTGTGATGCTTGACATATCACAAACGACACGATAGAGTTATAAATGCGTGTGATAGGCTTCTTATCACACACGCTCTACAATCACAAATTATTTTTGATGTGGTGTGCAACGTAAACGTTGCTACACAAAAGAGCTTGTGCGATATAGGTATATCATCCCCCACAAGTACGGTGGATGAAGCATTTTGGACGTTTGATACATCGCAAACTCTTACTATACGAGTCACATGTGGGATAGGTTTGAGTGTCATATACGATTTATTTTCTCTCAGACGATGCATACTTGTACCCTATCGCAGATGGTTAACCGTATCATGTGCGATGGAACCCCCCCCCCCCCCCCCCCGGCACACCTTCACATGACGAAGAGGGTTTAAACCATTTACATTGGGCTTGCGTGCACTAGTAACGTGTGTGCGCGTGCACACACGTTGAGCTAGCTAAAGCCTAAAAGTAGCAATCATGCAAAGACCCAATGATCACATAAATGCATCGAAATAAAGGCATATAGGATGCACCCATTCATATCTATATCTATATCTATATCTATACCTAATAATAAAGGGAGGTGTGTTTCTCTGATTTTTCGGTCCGTTCACCGCTGAAAACAAAAAAAAACTTCTATCCAAGGTGGTACTAAATTTGTGTACGACCTAGAAAAGAAAAAACGGTTTGTGCAGAATTTCGTACGTGGCCGCGCGCGTCCTGGCCCAGCGAAGCCAACCCACTTATTTTTCGGCCCACACAGTTGGGAAACCCTATTTAATGCATGACATGGAAAATAGTCGCAGCTTCGTATGGGAGCCCAAGACAGGGCACGCCCGTTATCGCTTTTTTTCTTTGTTCTATATATATTTTTCTTTTTATGTTAGTTTTTCCTTTTATCATTCCATGTTTATTTTATATTTTTCCTTTTTTCAAAATCAGTAATTTAAACCAATGTCCCAAATTTCCAAAAAGAAAAGTTCAGTTTTTCAAAATTTTATTCCCATTTTGAAAAATATTCAAAACTTTAAAAAAATCTCATTCCGATAATT